>CM053793.1:43416938-44616938 GCA_028749045.1 Cupressus sempervirens | reverse complement strand
TTGATGAATATGTCTATTTTTTCCTGGTTTGGGATGTCTCAGTGGTATTTAGCAAAAGTGTGTCTCCACCTTTGCAAGATAACTACAAAGGACTCTTTAGGGAGTTGCTTTGTGTTGCAAAAATCGATCAATGAATATTGTGCAATAAAAACTGAAGCTAGTTGGTCAAATGACTTGATGTTGGAGGGTAGCTTGGAAAACCACTCCATGGATTGCCCTCCTAAGCTTCTAGGGAACAACTAAATCAGGTAAGTCTTTTCATGGATGAATTCCATACTTAAAGTATGGAATTGTCGAAGATGATCTTGAGGGTTAGTTGTACCAAAATATTGATCATATTTTGGTTTATACATGTGTGGAAAGGGTGTAAAGGTGACACTTTTGTCAAACATTAGGGGACATACTTTTTCAAGGTTGAATTCAGTAGTTTGGATCTTCCCTTGTTTCATTCTTTCCATTTCCAATTGTAAATCTTCGATTCTTTGTGTAACAATTTCTAAGGGTGATTATTCTTCACCCTGCTTAAGGATTCTTATGTCAAAGTTGGGTGGTAATTTTGCACCTTGTTGTACCAATGGTAGTAGGTACCATTCTTTATGGCATTCAGGTATTTTTCTATTATGTCAACAAGCTCAAGATTTTGTTGGAAATCCTCAATTTTAGTCTCAAGACTCTTGTCATTGCATATTTGAGATGAACCCATTCTGTTGAAGGGCTTTGAGTTGTGTTTGAATAAGGGTGATTCATTGATGGTGGTATTTGATAAACATTCAACAGGCATACTAGGCTCAAGGATGCTTGTGGGTTTGATAGTTTGTATTGCTATCCTAGAACTTACCCATATAGGGGATCTTTTAGGTTCTTTATGTTTTGCAACTACATTAGTTTTACACAGTGGCATAGATGTAGATGAGACCCCTTTAGTTCTTCTACATTTCAATGGTATGAGGATTATTTTAGACCAAAGTGTGTTGGAATATCAAGCTATGCTTCAAGAAAGGTGTTCAAAGATATTGATGATGATAAACTTAATTCCACAAAGTTAGGAAGGGGATGGATGCGTGTTTTCTTTTGTTTCTAACTTGACATGTGAAGTTGAAGCAATAATAACTATTGGATAAAAGTCTCTGTTTGGGGTTGGAACATTGCTTGATTCAAAGATGGTGGTCAATTTTAAAATTCCTCAATTTGCAAAATGTTGACGAAGAAAAAGGGTATCCAAATCTGTTGTTTATTTATGAATATTGTGTGTGTAGATAGCCTCTATTTTAATAGTTCTCTCAAATGCACTGTAGGAAGCTTCAAATGCACTATTTTAATGCTTATATACATTTTTTATGGTGTTTCAAGCACTGTTCTGCAGAGTAAAAGCAAGGTTTTAAGTTCTAATGCATTATTTTATTGCTCAAATGTGTTATTATAGGCTTTAAATGCATTAAGGAAATGGTCAAATGTGTTATTTCAAGTATTAAGTGTGTTGTTTCAGGGTACACAACAACGTTCGTTTTCAGTTGAGTACCAATTTTCAGTTGAAGTTTCTCAAAAAGATTGTGATCTGAAGTTTATTAATATTTATTAAAGTAGACACATCCAAACACAATAGTAGTAGAAATGACAATGAAATAAACCTGCACAAACCTAAAAAATGAAAGAGATGGCTTCCTAACAAGGCTTGCTAAGGCTAGTGACTACAAGGTTTTAGTGTTTGACCAATAGTGTTCAAATTTACCTCTTTGGTGACAGAGATCTTCCCACCAACGCTCAAGAGGTTTGGCACAATCTCCTGTGAGACTACTAGAGGAAGGCTATGTTTTGAACATGATTAGCTTGCATTCAATTAGGAATGCAAGATGGAAGGTGTTTCCTCTCACTGGCCCTGCTAAGGAAAATCTCAAGAGGTAGCCTTTCTATAGCTAAATAATCTACATAGTAAAAAGCAGGAAAAATAGAAATCGAAAGCAAGTTTGGGAGTTTGATCACCCTAAAAGAGTGAGACCATATCCCTACTACTTCAATCTCCCAAACATGACACACAAGATTGTTTAGTTACGAGCCTTTACCTACGAAAGATAGGAGGCTCCCATTTAATTTACATGTTTTTTTATTCCCAGCTTGATTGCTACTAACCCTTACAAAAGGTTTGGCATTCTTATCAACTCAATGAGTTGAGATCATAGGCCTACTTTTGAATAGATCAGTGACTTTCTACCTCAACTAGGTTATGAATTTGGAAATGTTTTATTCTAATTGAAAAGGGTTTAGGCCTACCTGCTTTGATGCTAGCAAAGGCTAGGTTTATTTTTTAGTGTCTTCATTCCCTTCTCGTAGATTTTTGTGACCTATGAGTTCTTGTTAGTCCAGAAGAGATCTATAAATAGTCAACAATCAGATCTGCAAGTTAGATATGGTGGTTTATAACTATGATCAGATGTGTTATAAAAAATGGCATGTGTTGTAGAAAATGGCATGGGCAGAGGGATGTAGACTTTAGGATTCCCTTGGATGTGCCCTCCTAAAGGAAGCTTGTTAGTTTTTGAGCTAAGATCAGGTTGAAGAAGGCTAGGATTAGGGTTTCTATGAATTTTAGGGTTCTCTTATTTGTTACAATTATCTATTCTCTTTGATCTGAGGGTTTTTATGGTTAATAAAACTAGGGTTTTATTGAGGGGATACCTTATCCTTGTGCTTGGAATACATAAAATTTATTTTCCTTTGAGAATGTTGTGTTGCTTGGATTTTTAAAGATATTCCCCAAATTGCCTTTGAGTATTTCATTTATGAGAATAATTTTTCATGTTGCTTCCATCGATCCTCCATCAAAGCTTCCAATTCGCTAGCTAAACTATTTTGGTCTTATTCCCTCAACTGTTGAATTAAATTCCAGAAGTGATTGCAAGGCTTCAAACTTGTTAGATGTATGGAGGATTCTCAAGCTTACATATTTAGTTTTGTTGAAGTATGGACTAAGTTTATGATTCATTGATTCAATCATTTTGATCGTATTTTTCCTAGTATTTGCATTTTTCACCATTGTAGTGTATATTGTTATCTATTTTATTGCTTTCATTTCTATTTCAATTCAAGATTTGCTTCTATAATAGATTTCTTGAATTTATTTTTGTTCTCTTCTTTCCACCATTTATCCTGCTCGGGTTTGTGTTTAATTGGAGTATGTCCAATATTGTTTAGACTTACTACTCTTTGTCCATATTGGCAGTCTATTACCTTTGTACAAAGTGGAATCGCATATTCATGAGACCTTAGAGAAGAGTGCAATCATAATAACAATGAGCTAATCTAGACCCAAGAAATCATTGTTAATCAAAGACTCCATGAATATCTCATGTTTCCCTAACTACAACTGCTAAAATTGCTCTTAGGCCAGCATCTTAAGGACAGTTTTAAAACGGGAGTGTGCTATGAATGTAGATCTATCAAAGTTTATGCTAGATCTATATGATAATGTGGATTATATGAAGATAATAACACTAAAAATACTAGAACATAAGCATGTGTAAGCCTAAATGATATTAAATGAATGCTAAAATGATATCAAAATGACATGAAATCTCTATAATAACAATGCCAAAATGGATGGTAACTCTAAATGTACCTATAGTGCAGATGCCTAAAACTTGGGTCCTTTTGCTCTTGAATTTCCCTCGTATTTATAGGATTTCAGAAGGGGGTTGAGGTAAGGATTGGGATTTTACTTTTGACTAGAGGGTAATGGTGAAACTATAAATATCTCATAAGGCACCAAGAGGAAGAGTCCAAAAGACTTAGTTTATGAGGATAAAAGAGGGTTTTCAATTCCTTTAAATGTAAAAAGGAGGATTCTCACTTTTGTGAGGATAAATGGCTTTTATTGATTTATTAAATGTTCCATTTATTTTCAACTTTTGTCTTTTCCTTTTTCCCTTTTTATTTCATTTTATGATTTTATGAATTTTTTTTTCCTCTTTTTAAAGTGATTTAGGTCCTTTTGGATTTGATAGGTGATTTGATTGATTAATGACTTGATGTTATCATTGATTTGAAAGTCTATTATTTTTCTATGTTATCTGATTTTATCCTAATTTGCATTGTTTGATCAAAATTTGTGTTGTTTTAGGTCTTTGCCAATTCTTAGGTGTATACAACCTTCTATCACAATTTTTTGTTCGATGAGGTGTCCTCCTTCTTTATTGTTAGTTTTCCTCCTTTATTTTTTGTTGTCCTCTATTCTATGCGATGACTAGGGGTTGCTTGTTTCTTCTTTCTTTTAGAGACAAATTATTCTTTCTATCAAAGATGAATTGCATTAGGTGATATTTTTCTCCAATGCTTCTAAATTATTTTTTGCAATTTCTATATCTTAGAAGATCTTTAATTGCTAGTGAATCACCCTCAATTGAGACACTATCGTTGTTTTGTGTTTATCTACACAAGTTGATCTTATATCTTGTTGACTCTTATCATTGATTGTTATCCTCTTATTAGTGTGTGTTTGTTCCTAGCTTATGTCAGCACTAATTCACATGACTTGGTTTGTCTTTGTGTGAGATGTATTGATGTGGTCTTTGTATTAGGCACTTCCTTTCATGACTGCTCGTGCTTTCTCTATGTACGAGAGTTATATTTTAATCACCTCCTTTAACTTTGATCAAGAGAAGCTCTGAAGAGTTTTATAGCACTAGCACAAGCACAAGCCCAAACCCTATCTTTGTAATGACCACTCATTGTTCACTCAATTACATTCATTACATGCTTGCTCAACTTTCAACTACATATGAATATAGATCTTTAATGTTATTTGGAAGTAGAAAAAACTAGAAAAATAATTTGTTGCCATCACACTTCGCTATTAAATTTGTAATTTACAATTTGCATATATAATTCATACTCGTTCTATAAATTTTTACATTTCATCCCCTATTGAGTATTTATATATTTATTATTATTTGTTGAGATTACTATGTGTTAAATTTGAGGAGATTCGAACCCAAGACCTCCCAAATGAGAGAATCACACTTTACCATTGTGTTGTACCCTCTTGCCCCACATTATTTTATTTTTATTTTTTAGATTTTAATAATAGATTTTAAGAAAAACTCTCTCTCTCTCTCTCTCTCTCTCTCTCTCTCTCTCTCTCTCTCTCTCTCTCTCTCTCTCTCTCTCTCTCTATGTATGTATGTATGTATGTATGTATGTATGTATGTATGTATGTACAATATTTTTTAACAACTTGATAAAGAAATTATTTGTAGCCAACAAAAATCTTTTTTTTCATTAAATGAATAAGGAAAAAATACATATTTTAAACTAAAATAAAATACGTATTTCAAACTAAATAAAATATAAGCATATTTGTGGGTCTATTCAACCTAAATTTTCAGTCAAGCCCTAGCCAATTTAATAATTTCTCTCTAAATTTTTTGTTGTTGAATTTATGTACTTGGTTAATCAGCTCTAATTTCTAGATAGAAATTCGGGAACATAAAATTCACAAAGGTTTCAAATCAAGCATAATCAATTCTATTTCTAAAATAAAAACTAGATTTATTCCAAAGTTTTCATCCCATCAATTCCAACAATTGAAACCAACAAGCATAAAAGACATAAAGTAGGTAGATCTTTCCAATGAATTTTCTACATTGGGCTCTCAAATCCCACATTAATCCGGTAGCTAAAACCCCTACACAATCTAGTGAAAACTCACAATCCAAAATACTCCTAAGCTTTTAAGGAATTATTTTGCTTTGCTCCACCCAATTCTCTCCCAAATCCTATGTATTCTAAAATGACCAAAAAGCCTCTAATAAAGAGCCCTAACCTTAACTAGGGTTTCTAACCCCTAATTTGATAAAAAAGAAATTACTTTTAAATTAAAATATTTAATGTCTTAATTTATATTAATTATTCCATGCACATTAGGCAAGGGCTACAACACAACGGTAAATTGTGAGTCTCTCATCAAAGAGGTCTTGGGGTCAAATCTACTCAAAATTAACACATAATAATAATTAATCTTAACAATAATAATAAATAGTCTAAGCTTCAGCAAAAAAATTCCATGCACACTCAATGTACTTTAATTTAAAATATATATTCATTTCTTTTCTCTATTATTTTTGCATGACACTTAATTTATTATTTTAATTAATAATAAGAACTAAAGTTCACTTATCATGCACAACTCCAATTAATTAAATATCATCATATTTTTATATTTCTTTTCTAATCAAATAATATTTAATAATTTTAATATCATATGATTAATCCAAGTATCATAATTAAATTATTTACCAAGTAAATCACATAGTCAAATCCACATAAAAGCAACATAAGCAAAATCGACCAAAAATCAAAATTAAACAACACGCGCAAAGATAAACTCATAGGTTTAAAAAAGGGTAGGTGGTCAAATACATGTCCTCCTTCTCAGAACAATAGTTGGGCTTAGGTTGAGATGGCATGAACATTAAAACCACAATCTTACCATTGAGTTATTACAATACGGCATGCTCATCCTAGCAATGTAGGAAATTTGATACTTGGTACCTACTTTCTGCATAAAAGATAAGCATGTACATGAACAGATATATCTAAACTAAACAGGCAATGGAAGGGAGTGGTACATCATGTAGATACTCACAGGTGACTATGACTCCCTCGCTCAACAATATCAGGCATACCAAACAAATGTAAATATAGACACGAACACCATACACATACAAACATGGGGAAAGTATAATAAATGAATCACGAGTATGAATAACATCAGCTTCTAATATAAATAATTGATCATTATGAAGGTACAGTAATCATCATTCTAACACATATCATATGACATTATCATGAAAGCAATTACATTTATTAACTATGAGTAATTAAAGCATCATCACACGAAAGTAATCATAATCATCAAATAACACATGAAATGTATCAACTATGTAATCATTACTAACATCAAATATAATCATAAAGTAGTATCATATAACTCTAGAATCAAACACCCTAGAAAGCCAACACATGCATGAAAACCGACCTAAAAGAGTTCGGCAATAGGAATTGAAAAAGCAAACTACTGGTGGGCACTACAGAAATCATGTCTTTTTTTGTTTTTAGAATCGCTTATTTCAAAACTAGATAACACTATTGATTGCATACATTTTCTCTTTGATGGGGTGAGTCTTCTTTAGTTTTTGCGGGGGAACCTTCTGATCCTCTTCTTCACTCTCCACATTATCATTCCTTGCAGTAAGATATGAGTGTGGATACTCTAACACAACATTCTGAAGAGATCACTTTGCCTTTAAAGGAGATATCTAATTCTTTGGACTACAATGTACATTGGTCTTCATCAAATTCTAGTTTTTCATATTTAGTAGTGGCTAATTTCATTATGACTACTTTTAGCATCAACATGGAGATTATAGAGAACTTTTCAAAGACATACATCTTGATTTTTCTTCCTAGATATTCCTTTCAAGAATGGGGAGATTCCATTCATACATATTTGGTTTTATTTCTTTCTAAAGGAAGGAATGTTGTTTGACAATCATGGACCACCTTTTACATACAGTTTCAAGAATCAACTATTTACTACACGTCATGCAGGGATCCATTGTCTTCCATTTCACTTTATGTGAGATCTTATCAAGTGAAGGATACTACAGCATAGCAATTGCCATATACAATACAATATATTTTGAGGGTGGGTTTTATTCCCACTAGGTCATTCCTCTTTCCTTTCTTTAGGTTTGTCTTCTTAGTTAGACAAAGGGGGGTTGTTAGCAAATAAAACTCGACATGCTTTTTGTTTTTTATCCATGATTTTTGCATAAAGCTTCTTTGATTAATGTGTAAGCTAACTATGGAATATCTCTGATTTTTTTAGTTTTACTCTCATTTTTCTTCTTCTTTATATCTTGAAGAAGCTTATATTCATTGTAATTCTTTCATTGTAGATTATGAGAACTTTCATTTTTCTTCTACTCTAATTTTTTTTTCTTTATACAACATATTTTGTTCTATCATTGTAGCTAGAATATTTGTTGGTTAAGATAAAACTTTACAAAAGCGAGTTGGGAGTGTCTTTTGGAGTATGTGCATGAGGAGGAGGTGATGGTCCATACAGAAGCAATGGCAAAGAAGGAACAAGGAGTGGAACAAATCTTTGAGCCTCCCAACTTCTAGTACAACAAGTCTATGCAAGTTGAGAATATGGACAAAATGATGAAGAACCCAATCTCTTTGAAATAAATGCCCTTTCTCTGATGTTTTATTATTTATGTTTAAAAGTTCTATTGTTCAATGTTTTTGGAGGTTGTTTGGATTATATGTAGCAATTTATATGGTATTTTGGAAAACAATAATTGTCTTCTATCAAGTTGTTTAATGCCCATTTTATTTAAGTGGCAATTTTATAATTGATTAGTGGGATATATGATGGTATATGTGGGTAGCAAGTCAACAATTATTTAATGAAATACTTATACATGTATGTAAATCATTATAGTATATTAATAAAAATATAAATTATTTTTACCAATTAAGAAAAATGAAGTGAAGAGTGTTAGAAAGATGACAAACAATGATATGTGTTTGTGCTTTGGTTGTTTTGTAGGACAACTTAGTCATAGTTTTGTCATCTAAAATTTGTGTTGTCAACATTTGTTGTGAAGGGTTGTATTGCCCTTTCAAAAGCTTGTTTTACCTATATGATTAAAAGCATATTGAAAATAACATGTCATCTTTTTTAACATCTAAATCAAGACTGGCACAAAAGTACTTTAATTCCATTAACATGATCATTCATTAACTTGTAATGTTGCATATTGAAAAAAGAAACAACAAATAATTTTTTTAATCAACCAATGTATGATGTTTTCATTAAAGAAAAACGGATTTTAAAGGGGACCAGCATATTATGTTATCTCTATCTATCATTGTCTTCATTCCTAGTGTGAAGATAAACACATTGATTATATCTTCATTATTATTGATAAACACACCAACGTATAAAATGAATAAACTAAAATGACCGACATACTTAAAATAAATATATTAAAAAAAAATATGATCGCATTTCAAATTTCAAAGCATAAAATGTCAAATTTATGAAAACATGCATGATTGCTTTGAACTACGAGACTTCTTCAATCTACAAACTTTATTATTGGTACTTAGGAAATTTTTTGGAGGTATTACAAGCTATTTTATATTTATAGATAGATTTCGATCTCATTAGAATGTATCAAGATAAGTTTCCTTTATTGGTAAATACAATTATGGGGTTGATTTCTTTTTATTAAAAAATGTGATTAGAATGTGTAGATATAACTTTCTTTTATTGGTAAAGAAAATTATAGGGTTAATATCTTTTAATAAAAAGAAGTGATTGATAAAAATAATTATGGAGTCGATTTCTTTTTATTAAAAAAATGTGATTCTTAAGGTGTGGTAGTATCAAGATCATCTACATTTATAAGTTACCACAAGTTCTCAAGATGTCACATGAGTTCTCTCAAAATGTCAATATACAAATGTTGTCTTGACATACATTTAATGCCCTTGACAACATATGCAACAACAAAAAATATCAATATAATGGATGCAAGATTTGCAACAAAAGATAAGGCCTCATCAAATCAATTATATTGACCTTAAAAAAGCTTTCAGCATGTAGTAATGCCTTGTTTTTCTTCTTTTACTCAAAAGTGCACATCTTGAAAACCAATTTCCCCCTACATGTTTCCTTCAATGAATTCAACCAACTCCCATGTCATGATTTTGTTCAAAGTCACCATCTCTTTGTCCATGGCTCACTTACAAGACTCTTCTCATTTAACTCAAATGCCTCCTTTATAGTTCTAGATTAATCATCATCACTAGGAAACAATGTAAAGAAAATAAAAATCAAGTGGTCCATACCTATTAGGATCTCTTGTTTCTCAAGTAATTTTCATTAGGAGTGGAGTATAGTTGTTCTTAATCTAAAATCTTCATGAAGGTTGCCTCATTCAAGGTGCTTCATAAACCTCCAATTCATAGTCAAGAAAAATTTTGTTGTATTTTTAGTAATAGATGCACTTGCTTTTCTCAAAAAAAAATACTTTATAAGAAAATATATATCATTTGTCACAAGATTCTAAAGCTTGCATCCTTCAACATCATTTACTAATATACATTTTGTCACAAGATTCTACCCCTTCAACATTATTGGTTCCTGTCGTAGGTAGGATACTATAGCATTCATTGAATGCAACTTTCCAATTTGATTCTCCAATCAAAATAATGCATTTTTCAAAAACGTTATGCAACCATATAGTTATACTTTTTTTTTTTTTCATAATTCAAAATAAATTATTTATCTAGCAACTTATTGGTTGATGTATGCTATAGTCGTGTGTCACTACTGATTTTTTTCTCACAAAAATCATAAATTGCTTTAAAAGTATTCCACTATTGTCAAAATGACAAGTCATAACATTGAAATAAATATGTACCAACCATTGACATAGTCTATGAATATCTAGTACAAATTATTTAATAAGAATTGATATTCAATAGAACTTTCAAATTTTTAATTAAGTTGGTTGTCTTGAAGAAATTTCTAGTGTCTTTACCAACGCTCAAATTTAATGCAGCTTTCCAAAACCATCTAATTGTATTAAACAATGGTGGTTTGCTGAAGTAAAAAGTAAGACAATATGCACACTTTTCATTGTTTTGAGACTCTTTCATAGTTTCACAGGTTTCTGAAGACTGTTGTAGCAATTAAGCAAGTGTTGGTTCTATCTACTTTGAGTTAAAAGTTGGATATATCATTCCATTTTCACTCTTATAACACTCTAGTGATCATTTCCATCTAGTAATCTATTCCACCTATTGCACTTTGCATTTTCCTCGACAAGATAGTGGATAATTTTATAAATTGCATCCATCTGAATGAATTGTTTGAGAATTCAAATTGAACGTAAGTTTGGGCGTTTTTGTTTAGATGTGTCCTATATGTGTATATCCAAAACATTTTATTTCCTTATCATTTACTTTTGTTTTTTAAAATAAGTTTACTATGGTTGGATAAATATGTCAGACTATTTGAAATGGAATAACACAAATTTGTTGTTAATTAGTTGCTTATATGAATGAAAAAATCCAATTATTATCGTATTTAATGCTTCATTCCATCCATGCATTTTCCAGTTGTTAAAGTTATTGGGTCACTGTTAATGAGGGTTGTATTTGGTCTCTAAGTGTGTACTTTCTCTTCTTGCCATTATTTAATGCATGGACTTTATAGGGAGCTTTTTTAAGACATTCACTTGTGAACAAACAAGGCTATGTGTTTTTTTTAAGATCTGTTGATAGCGAAGGAATAAAGTTGGTGTCAGTACTTTTATTGAAGCTATGTATCATGAAGATCATTTTAGAAATACTGATATCTCTAGCAATAGGCATTTTCGTAGGTAGGCTAAATGTGAAAATCCTTAGTTTTGTTTACAGCTTTTAGATAACCATCATTTTGATGGTCACCTCCTAAATTTTCAGTATTTGTTTTTTAACAAAATAAAAGTGAATAAGTGTCATTTCAATGTTGGAATAAAAGTGAAATGCCTTTTCATGCTTTCTGAAAAATGCCAACATTAGCTTGGACAAGAAAGGTTTTATGTTAGCAATTTTATCCCAAGAACACATCAACCTTGCAACTTTTGTTTGAAATTGTCAAAAACCTTAATATTTCTTGCAATCTTCCCATCTTGGTTTGTTGAAATTCTTCAAATATTTCTAATTCCTAACATCCACAAGTCATTACAAGCCTAGATGTTAGGCAAATTGGCCCAACTTATGGCTAATTGTGTTTTCCTTTCAAGCTTACCACCGATGATTGTTAGAAATCCCCATAGAGAAACATGGCTCAAAGAACCTTCCTGCCGCAACTTTCGTCTTCGGTTCTTCTCACCAACTAATAAGCGCACTCATGCTTTCATGCATGTTGGGTGGGTAAAATCCTTTTCAATGTCCTAACATATTAACAAATCATCAAATTGTGTCAACAAAAAATGGCAGATGGGTAGCAAAATCAATCTGCCTAGGTTGTCCGCCTCACAAACACCTATCTTTGCTAATATTCTATATTGTAATTTGTTCTTTTCAATTATTAAAAGACCCATTTTACATATTGACCATGAAAATGAATGTCTATTATTTTCAATCTCTATAATTCATGAATGAAGTAATTTTTGTTTGAAAAAACTCCATATCCTCTATAATTCATGAATGAAGTAATTTTTGTTTGAAAAACTTCATATCCTTCTTATTGTTTTGCTTAGGAATATTTGTATAGATTCTGAAAGTTTTGTTTTGGGTTATTTATTCTTTTTGTTTAAAACTTAATTATGATCTAATTTTAATATTTTTATTATATTTTATCAAGATATTCTATAATTTTAATTAATAAATATACACAAAGAATCATTTTTTAAAAATAAAATTAGCATACACTTAAACATGTTAATAAACAAATAATTTTGTTAACATTTACTTTAATTAATTTTAAATATTTTGTGATAATTTTATCTGTCATTTCATATTACCTAGTAGATTACTAAATAACCCTCTTTTCCCTTTGGTTAACCTACTCTATATATGACAATTTATTTATTTAGAAAACTTTTAATTTTTTACATTTAATTATTTTTTAATGATAGATAATGAGACAAAGAATAGTAGCCTAGTAACATTTTACTATTGCAACTGAAAATTAAAACAAAATATTTGAAAGTTAAATTCAGTCTAAGCGTACCCCTCATGCAATATCAATACTTTGACTACAATTTTCAACTCAATTTTTACATCGGCAAAAACTAGACGCTATATGTCCTTGTTTAGTTACAATTGATATGAAGCCCAACTTAGACCTCTTCTTTGAAATATGCATGTATGCATAGCAACCAAACACTGTGTGTGATTTCAAAGATAGGGCTTCTTGAACATCCAAACATATAAATAAGAAATGTACTAATCAGATAACAAACAGAATTCTTTTCCCAAAAAAATTCTGTCGAGCACACACCCCCGAATCATACAACCAGTCGTTCAATGAGTGCAATATTCAGCTTCTCTACATCTTCGGTAAAACAAAAATCAACATCATACTCGTTTTTGTAATTTCTAAATGTTCATGAAATATCAAATAAAAGAATAATTAACAAGCAGTATCTTTCAATTGTCGGCAATTAAATTGAAATCTGAATGTATAATCTTAAAGATGGTCTGCAAATCTGTTACCATTATTTGGCTGCTGCTTTTAAATAGCTGCAAAGAAAACGGAAGACTGCACTAATATGGAAACCAACCACCATACAATTGAAAACTAAGAACTAATAATTTACAAGCAATATATAAATTTAAGTGCTGGAAATCTTCTTAGATGCTCTTGTAAATCTAGCAGGATCAAAGGGGTTCAAATCTACATTCTTTGCCTGTCCATCAATAATAAGTTCAGCCAAAGATTCACCAGTGGCAGGTGCATTCAATATGCCCCAGCAGCCATGACCGGTGGCTACATAAACACCAAACATACGAGGAACCTTACCAATTAGAGGTTTCCCATCCTCGGAAGTGGGTAGAAAGCAAGCCTATTCTGCTCTTAGTTCAGCATTTCCTAAATGGCTTGAGACTGTTTGAGCTACCTTCTGCAGTGTTATTATTGATTGCTTGCAGGGTAGAATTTGCTGAGGGTCGTCTGGGACTTCTACTTCCTCTGACGGACCACAGATGTACACATCACCTGTTCAATAAGAAATTTAAGACAATGTCTGTCATTTTTTAAGTGCTGGTTTAAAACAATATTATAGGATAAGAATGAAATAAGAAACAATTTTGAATTCACACAAACTAGGCAATCAAGAAGCTATTTAGGGCTCCATTTGTTCTATCTTAGCCTCCTCGCTCGGTACTAGATTTCAGATCTTGTCCAATTGAAGTTTTAACTTCTGTGAAACAACAAAATAATATATGCGTGACAAACACCTATAGCTATTTGATCCTACTATTTGAGGTTCATATAGAAATCTTGGATAAAACTTTTGGAGACAGCATCAGAATCAAAGTTTCAGCATTTGCAAACAATAAAATCAGCAGCCAAAGAATCGAAAAGTACAAAGAAATCACAAAAGTTTCCCCAAACAAATGCACTGAAAACACAAATGACTTCAAGCAAACGGGCTGGAGATTTACTTGTGGTAATAGGCCGCTTGCTTTTGGACTTCATTCGGGTCCGTTTGGTTCGTGGAATTTAAAAAATTTGGATTTCTACAAACTTCGGTTTAGCCAAATCAAGGTTTTGTATATCTTCATTCCGATTTTTGGAATTTTACTGAAACCGTTTGTTTCACTAGGAAGATGTGTGTGAAGACACATTTTTTATGCGTAAGCTTGGAGTTGAAGGCAAATTTCAAAAAGTAGTCCAATCTATTGTTTTTACACTCCTTAAAAAACAAAACCAGGTTTTGATTTTCAATTCCTACTTTTTTTAGGAAGTTGGAAAACTTGGTTTTGAGGCAAAATTGGAAGTCCCATATACTAATTCCATTTTGCAAATTTTGAAACAAACGCACAAATTCTCAAATCCGGATTTTGAAAAAGCCAATTCCTGTCATCTTCCCGAAACCAAACAGACCCTCATATAAATTGGCCCTCCTCAAAGAATAATAAATAATAAAAGAAACAAAAAGAACAGCTCAATCAAACCTTAAGTCTAACGAGTAGAATGTGGATATTAAGTTCCTGAGCCATATATAATTTATGTTTAAACAGGGTGTTCCAAATGCAAAATCTCTGTTTATACAAATAAGCAAAGACATTTCAGTAATTGAGCACCTTAAATTGCAGGAATTGCCGTATTCATTGAAAATCATATGGATTAATCAAATCGAAATAATATCTTTAACTTTTCATAAGCATTTGACAGAGGGAGAAAAAACTATAGGCAGCAACCATGTGCGTCTACAACAACACTTCAAACACAATACATTCAATGTTTAGGGCGTGAAAAAAGGAGAAAACTAGCAAAAAAAATATAAGAAAAACCTGACCTGTAGGGCGCGGGTACACCTCAGGATCCATGGACACGCCCTCAGCTGTCTCATAATTCAGAAACAAAGCCTGCGGTCCTATGGCTTCCGGCATCTTTGGCCTCAAAACAATGCTATGCACCTTAACCCCCCATATCCTACAAAGCTCCGATATGACCGGGCTCTTAGCAGACCAGGGCCCCATGGCCAAAACCACACAATCCCCCAGCAAAACCTCTCCATCCTCCACCACAACCCCACTCGCAACATTACCCTCACTTAACCTCACATCCTTAACCTCTCCCTTAACCACAGTCACTCCATACTTCTCCACAGCCGTATCTAGAATCTTCCTGGTGAAGAGATATGGATGCAGCTGAGCTGTCGTCTGAGGCGTCCCAATGGAAGACGCACGCGTGGCAGGGCCATCGACCCAGTCTGGAAGCTTCACACCTCGCTTGGGAGAATCTGATTCCCGGATTGTTAGGGATAGGGCTTCGAGAGGGCGGAAGCCGTAAGCGGTCGGTCCGCTGAGGAGATCGGCCAGGTGACCGTGGAGCTGGAAGCTGCGGCGTGCTAGGGCTGAGAGGGGGCCATTGTCGCACCAGTCCAGGGCTAAGAAGCCGCCGGCCTTGCCAGAGGCCGCACAGGCGGGGGCTGATTTTTCCACCACGGTCACATGAGCGCCCTTCTGGGCCAGGAAGTATGCCGTGCAGGCGCCTATTACGCCCGCGCCGCAGACTATTATTTTTTTAGGATTTGCAGTTGGGTCTGAAGAGGAGTAAGATGACGAAATTGAAGATGATTGCATTGTAATGAGAAGAGTGGTTTATAGTCTGTGAAAGAATTTGGTCTGCCAGCAGACATGGGATCAGAAATGGTGTGCACCTGATGATTGCTGAATTGGATCAAGGATTGTGTATTGGTTTTTTTTAACTAAAATATAGCTTGGGAGAACCGATTGATATCAGTGATTTGATAGGTTCTGTTCATGAGTTTGTTCTGTTTATTTGAATTACGTTCACAGGCCGTCATGCCCATTTAAAGCCAGAAACTGTATCAAACTAAATTTTTCTCAATTAGGTTTTAGGTTTATCAAACAGTCCTCTTACAACATGTACCCAAAATTCACATAGGTTTTTCTATCTCTTATTTATTTGAAAGTATGGGCTTGACCCTCTCACAATTAAAGAAACTACAAATAGTCATGTACGACAAATTGAATTTAGAATTATCATCAATAATCTTTTTTAATGATTCTTTGTTTAAATAAAATAAGAAAGATATAGGAAAGAGGATTTATTAGTTGAGCAATCTATGTAGATATTTTGAGAAAAATTTAGGAGTTTTGCATATGATAAAATTGATTGATATTGTAATAATGCTAATAAAAAGTAGAATATTTTTCTATTGGGAAATGTAGAACTTGGGGTGTTAGTTGATACAGATTATGACCCAAATCAAATCAAACTCAATTCTTTATAGTGGCTAACTTGGCAAGTCATTTACAAGTAACTAGGCTTTAATGCCACATTCTCAAATATGATGCACAATATTGTGATTTTTGTCAAGGTGTTCAAGAAGGCAAAAAATAAAGTAGATCAATATTTGTGCATTAAGCCATGCTTTATTGGTGTGCTACTACAACATCACATGATTTGTTAGATTTAAAGTAATTTTTATTCAATTGTGTATAGTCATCCACAACCCTAACAACTTTAAAGTCTCTTACAAAATAACTTTCATGTCAAATATAACATTCTAGGTGGCTAGTTGTGTCATAAAAAGGAGTCATGTTGATTTATCTAGGAGATTATGCATTGCATAAGGTTTAAATCATACCACATTATAGTATTAGCTTGATAGTGTCTGTCATGTGATGGGAATAGTGATATGAACTTGTATAAACCACCTCCAAAGAAACAAAGTGGGGGTATGAAAAAATACAAAATATATGATATTTTATTGGTTGAAATTGGCAACGCAAAATGTGAAGTGTGAGGTGTTAGGTCATGTATAAAGTTCTAGTCTCTACCTAAAGGAAGAGGTTAAACAAATCAACAGAACCTCATCCCTTCTCTTTGAGGCTACATATGTATTGTCATGCATCTTCACATATTATGTAAATTTGAACTCTGGTGATATATGTAAATCCATCCAACAATAAACTTGTGAGATATAGCGAGCAATAGACCCTTGTATTTAATAGACCTAATGCATATCGATGGTCTATCAAGTTTGAGGCTTGTGGTTTATAGATTATCGAAGACAATGTTCTCTTCAAGGGTAGTGTATAGTGAGAATCAAAAGTAATAGAAATAATTAGAACAAGATCTAGGTCATCCAAATCACATAGTGGTAAACATCGTGATTAAACTTCACAACAAAAATAAGTTAATAGATCTAGAGGCCTACATCCATTCTCTTAGATAACAACTACAAATTCCCTTAGTACTCCACTGATTAAGCCTACAACACCTAATATATTTTAAGGGAGCATAACCCATTGCCTAATTAACAAGAAAATTGCTCATCGTCAATGTTTGTAACAAATCTCTCTTTTATTTACATCATATCAAGCAACAGAAACCCCAAGTATTTTAATAATTTTTTAAAATTTTGAGCAATTAACTTATTTTTTGGAAATGAATGTATAGATGACTACAATGTAACTTACTCTTCTTTTTAATGAATATCATCGATATGTGATATGAGAAACTCCAAGTCAATACTTTTTGGCCGCACATTTATTGTATTGGTAAAAAGGTTTTAAATTTGAAGTTGAGATTGTCTTTCATATTGTTGCCAAAAGATGTTTAGAGTAACAACTACATCAAAACCTTGAAACAACATTGTCCCATATATATAACCAATGTGTTCAAGAGGTAGCTAGCCCAAATCACCAATAAGAATAATCAATTGCCCACCAAAAGCACTAAAACATATTTCATCAATTTCACTAGCAACAAAAGAATTACTTGATGTAATATCTTTGTGTGAAAAGTGAAATTTAAAAAATGCTCTGCTCACAAATGCGATCTCAAAAAGAAAACTCTATAAATATGCATGTTATCTTGTATGAAGGAGAGAGCATCGAGTTACTTCTTAAAGACTAAATATGTAATTCAAACAAAGAATTCATTTGGCTCTTTAGATCTAGAGGATTATTTGGATAAACCTCAAGGATGCATTCCAAAGTGATTTTCTACAAATACCTTGGTTGGGTTATCTACTGACATAAATGATGAGGGGTGGATTTTGGTCAGACGCCATAACGAAGGAAATATAATAAATTTTCTTGCCAAACCTCAAGAGATAGGTGAGATTTGCAATCAACTTATTATGCATCTCAAGTTCCTCAAATTTGGCATCCTTAGTCACCTTTTTACCCACTATTTGAAAGCATGTTTTCCAAATCTTAGTATTTTGAACCCAGTTATCAATTGTATTAGCATGTACACGAGATGAGGAGTTGAACTGGTTAATTATCTTAGCACCTTCTTTGATAGCATCATCCTCTAAAAGACTGATATTGAGAGTGAAGAATTTTTTTTTCTTTGATCAGTAAATGGCGAAGGCCTTTATAAATTTTATTAAATCAAAATAAAATTAATAGTTGTCCTCCATTCAAATGAGCACTGGTAGGAAAGAACGAAGAAGAAAACCTCCAATCTAGCTTGGGACAATAGTCCTATATTACTACATTTTAAAAGGGGCATACCCCAGTAGAGTCTTTACTAGTTTTAAATTACAAAGAATATAGGAGCATACCCCTAATAGATTACATCAGTATTGAATACATGATCATTTTTTATGCCTGCTCAAATCCACCTTAGAGCTGACCAAGCCCTCCACGCTAAAAAAATATTTTGTCTACTATACTTATCAATCAACAAAGTTAGTGATCATAAAAGCTAGAAGGAAATAATCAACCATCAGCAAAGGATTCACCATCCCAAATAATACTAAGTTAATAATTTATTCATTAAAAAGATCCTACATCTAATATTGCAGAATTAGAAATCCTAAAGTAGCACCAATAATAAAACAACCAAAAAAGGAAATGCCTTGAAGAATTACCCTTTGATATCCTCTATGTGTTTAAAATAAATAAACTCCAGCACTGTGATAATGAGAATGCCTGCTGCCTTGAAACCATAGGGATGAATAAAAAAACTATAGAATCCATAATAGCAGATAGATTTAGGCCATTTAGCTATAAAAGAAGATACAGATTTTGTCCATCGCATTGAAATTGCCCCTTTAAGATATAAATCTTAAAAACACCATAGAAACAGACAAGCCAAATTAATCTTCATTATAACCAGAATTTATATTAGAACAAAACCAAGGAAAAGCAGAGATATTAGTATGAGCGAAAGACTAATCTACTGAAATCAAACTTAAGAGTCTTAAATCTCCAATAAATTTCGGTAACCAAACACAAATCCCATCTAAATCGTTAGAAAACCAGAAAAAACCAAAAACCTACTTATTGCTTAATAAAAGGAAAAAAACCCCACCGTGCCCATCTTAATGCCAGTCCATTCAAATATGCACTGGACTGAGCTCATTTAAAATTTATAATAATTTTAACCAGATTTATATAAGCTTTATGCCATTTAGTTATTTTACAAAGTAGAGAACCTTCAATATACAGATTGCTATACAGAGTATTTTGTCCAAAATCATGAGCCCTTTCCTTCCTATCTATACTTTAGAAAACACGACTAGGAGGGCTAATGTACAGTTGAGAATATCACAAATATATGACAAAAGCACCAAAATGCTACATGGCCAACCTTGTAGGAGCCTCCATTACTTTTTCCAATATATCATGATAACTTTGACCACATCATTTGGATTTTATGCCTTGAAAAAAGGAGGAAACTCGAAAGAGGACTTCTCCCTGCTAGTCTTCTCAATGTTTGGAGTACAAAAATTCACTCTATCAAGGTCTTCAAACATTACCCCCAAGTGGATGTATGCCTTGTGAATTTTGAGGTAATTTACCAACCACCCGTGCCCAACCACCAGCGCTATCTTCCTCCACCCCATTAAAAAATGGAAACAAGGTTCCATTTTGGGCCAAGCTAATATGAAAGCTACTCTATCTCTGATAACCAAAGCGGGGTGCCTAGAGATACTAGCAATAATCAGGCTCCCCGGAGAGTGCTCCATATACATTTTAGGGAGTGGAAGACATAAGTTTTCATCAAGACCCATAATTGCCTCCTCAATACCTTTACACCAAGTAGATTGGAATATATTCAGGCACAGACAAATCATGGCCCACTTTCTAAAAACAATTCTTGTCATGCAACCTATAAAAGTTCCAATGACATCACTATGTGTCCTCCAAGAGTGGTCATGTACTTGAATACTCCTTCTCCTATTGCTCGACTAACAGCAATTCTTGTCATGCCATCAACCAATTTGAGGATATTGTTCCATCATTCTAGCTTCACATTCCCCATAAAATCCATCATTCTTACTTCGGATGAATGAAATACACAGATATTAGTGTCCATGTGCTCTGTTGCAAACCCTTCCTACTAATGGCAATTCAAGGAAATAAAAACATAGAACCTAAGGCGAAGTCTCTCGAATTTTCTCAAAGCCAGAATAAAAGATATCACCACCACATCATGAAAAAATAGGCTATCATGTACTAAGGAAATCATCCACTATTGCTAATGAATGCTCTGTCCTTGTTCACGAATTTAGTGAACATCTTGTTAAAGAAAAATAGGGTTCAAAAATCCCTAATGTTGTGCCTAATCTTAAATAGACCTTCGAAACCTTATCGAAAGGATACCTAAATACTAATAGCAAGCACACATATCTAATAAAACATAAATAATAAACTTAGAACCCTCCTTTGGTACTAAAAATTAAGAGATGAAGGATTAAAAAATAAAGAAAGAGCCTAAGATCTAAACATGACTAAATGCTTTCCATCGGCCCCTATATTAGCTAATAAATCTCCCTTAACATTACCTTCTCTATAGATATGACAAATCCTTATCTCTTCGAATTTGTCAAGCAAGAGGATTACTTCTTGTAGTCTTGAGTTAAGAATCCAATTTGGAGTTAATCTCTTCCTTATAGCATTTAAAACAATTTGAGAATCACCCTCAATAATTAGCTTAGCAAGGCCTAACTAAAGGCAAGTATTCAAACCTTCTTCCAAGGCTGAGAATTTCGCTAAGTTATTGGAGGTTGGATTGATGGGTTTAGCTTTTTTGGCTATCCAATTTCCTGAATCATCATTAACAATGCATCCAATTCCAGCCACCCCTGGATTGCCTCTAACAGCACCATCAAAATTGAGCTTGGTCCATCCCTTCGGAGGTGGCGACCACTTACAATTTTTCCTAGCCTCCTTGTCTGTCGTAGGGTATACCAACAAAGGATTAATCAAATTAGGCCACAACTTCTTGATTGTGCCATCCTAGATGGAAAAGGAGCCTTCTAACATTCTAGATTTCCTAAGGTAGGAATTCATATTTTCAACTATACTAGTTTCTATCTTTAGAATCAATTATTTTTCCTTCATCTCTTCATTGTTGAAAATCTACCTGTTTCTTTCTTTCCAAATTTCCCACATGAGGATAGACAGGCTGATGTTCCAAATTTTACTATATACGCCCTTACAAATATTAGTTGGCCAACCTGTGAGAAAATCCTTAAAATTTGCAGGGAGCGCAGAGGACCAACCAAGATTGTTAAAGAGCCAATCCCAACACTTATGAGAAAAAGGACAATTGTATAATAGATGATCGACATCTTCATAGTTTCTTTTGCAAAGATAACATCTAGACAGACCTACCAAGCCAATTCTCTTAAGTCTATCTGTCATCAGAATCCTATTTTGAAATGCTAACCATAAGAAAAAGCCTGCTTTAGGTAAGCAAGTCGAGTCCCAACACAACTGAGTAGGAATCTCCACTTCCTCCCACCTTTTGGAATTAATAAGGGTGTTATACCCATTTTTCACATTATATTTGCCATCATTAGATGTTGCCCAAATCAATATGTCCTTCCTTTCAACATGTTTGATCACCCTAGTGGAGATGATCTCTTGATATGCCAGAACCTCCTCGGGATTCAGATCTAATCCATCCATAGATTTCCAGCTCCAAATGGAGTTGTTATCAGAAATGGACCTAGACTTGTAATCTTTAACTCTTCTTCCCCAATGATTAATTAGTTTTTGTTTAAGACTAACTAAGATGAGACCATTGTCTATCGGAGGATGTCCATCCCATGAGTCTTCCCAAAAAAGAGCTTCTTCACCATTCCCAACATCCCAAGTTAAAAATTTGTTGATTAAGTGTCGACACTTACTCGTGAAGTTCTAGCTTTCTGAACCCTTCGGTAGTGATTTCATTCTAAAAATTGAACTTGGATCATCTGCATTAAGGTACTTATTAAAGAAGATCTTAGCCCATTTTTGATCTCTATTAGAATAAAGACGCCAAATCAATTTAGCCCCTAGAACTTCATTTTTCCATAAAAGGTTCTTGATACCTAAACCCCCAAGCTTCTTAGGTTTATAGACTTTACCCCATTTAATGAGTGCCATTTTTTTGGAATCCGCACCATCTTTCCATAAAAAGCCTCTTAGTTTAGCTCCAAACTTATGGAACAAATGTTTCAGAAGAGGGAGACAAGAGAGAGGATAGGTCAAAATTGTTGATGAGACCAATCTTATCTTAACACTCTTGCCTACTTTCGTAAGCCATTTATCTTTCCAATTGTCAATCCTGGCTTCCACTTTTTCCAAGGTATTATGCCATACCTTCCCTGATTTCGAGCTTCTTTCCAAATATATACCGAGATACTTACATGGAAAGAGACCTTTTTTGTATCCCATAATTTGACAAATTTGATTTTCCATTTTTTCCCCCGTATTAAGGAAAAAAAATTCATATTTAGCTTCATTAACTTTTTGTCCTGACGCTTTCATATAGCTATCAATGATCGATTTGTAATTAATTGCCTCCTTCTATTTACTCTCCTGGTAGGATTGTATCATCTGCATATTGTTGATGGGTGATATTAGGCATGTTCCTAGTTACAGTCACCCCTTTGATGTCTTTACTTATATAAGCTTTTGAAATAGCTCTTCCAAAAGCCTCGGCCATAATAATAAAAAGGAACCGGGATAAAGGATCCCCTTGTCTTATTCCCCTTGAAACTTTGAAAAAGCCTTTAGGCGACCCATTGACAAGGACCAAGATCCTTGTGGTGGAGATACACTTAAAGATGAAATTGATCCATTGACGGGAGAAACCAAAGGCTTCTAAAGTTTTGCATAGAAACCACCAGTCAACCATGTCATATGCTTTCTAAATGTCCAGCTTCATAAACATACATGCTCCCTTATTCTTAAGAGCTGAATGTATGACCTCCTGTATAATTATGATGCCATCTAAAATGGATATGCCCGGTACAAAGCCTATTTGATCTTTTGATATAATTTTAGGCAGAATTAGTTTTAGTCTATTAGCTAAGATTTTGGAATAGATTTTATAAATAGTGTTGCAAAATGTGATTGGCCTAAAGTCACTAGGATTTTCAGGCTCTAATTTCTTGGGAATTAGGGTGATAAACGAGTGATCAATTTCTGACAAAAGGGATCCACCCTTTCTTGAATCTTCTAATGCCTCCAAAAGATCTCTTCCAAGAATATCCCAACATTTTTGGTAAAAGAAGACCTAAAATCTATCTAGTCTTGGAGACTTCTTTGGATTCAAGCTAAATACCATGCTTCTAACTTCTTCTAGTGTTATAGGTTGATTTAAAGCTTTATTATCTTCTGGGGAGATCAACTTGGGAATTACTTTCAGCATTTTGTCTTGCTCTACTCTATTTGATCCCTCCATGTTGTTTAAGAGTTGTTGAAAGTGATTGACAAAAGTATCAGCAATTTCAAATGGGTTATCAGTTATCTTACCTTCCTTATTTCTGATCCTCGCTATAGTATTCTTTGTTCTATTATAGATAGTTGAGTTATGAAAATATTTTGTATTTTGATCTCCTTCTTCCAGTCACCTTTCTATGCATTTTTTGTTTCTAGAAAACTTCTTCCTTAGTCAAAATATCTTCTTGTTTTGCTAACAACTCTTTTTCTAATTCATAACTATCATTATTTATACCATATTTAATGACTTCTAGATTCAATTCTTTTAATCTATCTTCAATTTCTAATTTTTCTTTAAAGATGTTCTTAAAATGATCTTTGTTCCATCTCAGGATGGATTCTTTAAGCATCTTCATTTTTGAAACAAAAAAAAACATTTTTGAACACTCAAAGTTGCCTTGAGACCACCATACTTTGATGTTTTCTAAAAAACTAGCATCCAAAAACCACATTTTTTCACATTAAAACACACTTTTGATGGGTTTTTGTGGTTTGGTCAATTCCAATCTAACAAGAAAATGATCAGAATCAGCAAATGGCAGAATCTCAGCCTGGATGATTAGATTATTGATATTTAGATCTCCTTTGACGAAGAACCTGTCTAATTTGTCCACAATATATGCAAAATCCTTCCTCCTGTTGTTCCATGTGAAAATCCCGTTACAACAAGGGATATCAATTAGATTATGATCTAAGTACCATTCTTGGAAGTCCTTCATGGGTTGAGAGATTCGTGCAATTCCCTCAGTTTCTTCATTCAGATTTAGAATTGTGTTAAAATCTCCTCCTAGAATTACTAGGATATTTTGAAAATTTCCCATATAGGTACTAAACTCTGTCCAAACTATTTTTTTCTCTAAAGTGTTGACTGGAACATAAATATTAAACATAATAAACTTAATATTAAATTTAACACTACTAACCATAACACAAATCCAGTTATTTTTAGATGTTAAGATATCTAAAGAAATTTTCCTATGATTCCATATAAACCCTAAACCCCCTGATGCACCTATAGACTCATGCATGCTACTACTCCAAAAACCTAACTTTTTACCTAAATTAATACCTTATGATTTATTTAACTTAGTTTCTTGTACTAGAATAATGTGTAATTCAAATTTATTTAGATTTTGTTTTAAAATTCTTTTTTTGTTAGGGGCGTCTAATCCCCTAACATTCCATGTGGTGATCTACATGGCTCCATGGGAAGGCTCTTCCCTTTCCCTTTATTAAATAGATGACTGATTTTTTGTTGTTTCTAAGCTTTTCCATCTGCTTCTCTAAACTCCTTGAATGATTTTCTACCTCCCTTTACTGATGTCTTCCCATAGTTTCCAAGTACTTTGAGATACCTAGTTGTTCCAAGTTTTCCTGTGTACAGTTAACTATTGCTTTTTATGAACTTTCTTTCTTTTCTATGACTACATCTGATTCAAGTTCTAATAATAATTGTTCTGATAGATCGTTTTGAAATACAGTTTCTATATCTTCATGCTCTTCAGATATGTTTCCCATCTCTGAGTGAATAATAGATTTGTCCTCTTGATCAAATGCTTGCAAATCCCTTTTGAGATGTGTAAATGTGTAATTTTCTCCTCCCAGCTATAGAACCTTCTTCAAAAGCTCATCTTTTTGTGCCATGTTGTTGTTATCTTCATTATCAGAATCAAACACTCTACTTAGTTCTTCTGACAATTGTTCTATATAATCACACTCCTTCTTTAGTTGATATGTTTCTATTTCTTTTCTCATGTCCACTTTCTGATTCAAGAACTTTTGAAAATCTTGAATAGGAATATCTTCGGAGGTTTCCTCTGATAGTGCTTTGGATCTATCTAAATGATCCTTCTTTGGGGATGGGGTTTGCTAGAATTTGGTCAAACTTTTAGTAGGTACCTTTCCATTGGTGTTCTTTGCCAGATAGGGTTTTGTCCTTTGACTTACTAGGGTTTTCTCTTTTGGTCCACTGCTATGCTCTGCTCTAACATCAAATAGTAGATCCTTTTCCTTATCCTCTAAACTTCTTGGAGTGACTGTTGGTTCCTTATAATCCTCTATGTTAACTTCTGCCTAGATTTCTTCTTTCCTAATAGTGCTTTTGATTGCCCTATTTTTCTTCAATTTCCTTTCTTTTTTCTTAAGCTTCCTTTCATCCACTATAATGCTATGTAGTCTTCTATCTATTTGATACTTTAGGAAACTCTTTCATAGAATTTGAGAAATCCTTTTGATCTGTCTGATCCAAGGGAAGATGCTTGGCCTCATTTCTATCCACCCAATAATCTATATCCTTCATAGGAGTCCCTTGTTTGTTTATTGCCAAAGTAAAGCCCTGACCTACTGATTTGCCTTATCATGAAGTCCTGCCTTATGGTTCTTTTTGCCATCCTTATCCTCTCAATCATTTACCCTTAAATTTGCAGAGTCATCTGTTATGTTGGTAAACCTAGATTTTCCTAATATCTGCTTGTCCTGTTCCAAGCATTTTTTCCTTTCGCCAACCTTAGATAGATAGTATTCTAGGTTGGAGGTTCTTGGGAGAAATTTGAATGAGGAACTTCTATCATCATCAAGCCTTATGATTTCTGAGATTTTGCCCTCATACCTTTGAAAATTTAGATTATATGTAGATCTATTTGTAATTAGCTTTACATGTTTAGGATTTGAATTGTTTACATTCTTTTTAATAAGAAGTTTTAAATTATTACAACTCTCAAAAGTAGCATCCAGTCCAATTAATTCACCTATTGCTCTACCGATTCATCTAATGATTCCTATGAGATTAGGTTCTGGTGGAAAAGACTTAAGAACAAACCATGTAGGTGTTATTAGATCTAAATTATCCTCTCTACAGTTAGGTATCCAATCAAAGAAACTGATCACATGTCCCTTGAACAAATAGTTAGAAATCTTCAAATATTCTTTTTAAATTTCACCATTCCTGCAAAGCATAACAATGAATCTATCAGAGTAAATTGAGATACTTACTTGGTGACCATAGAGATCCTCTAGCCATTCAATCAAATGTTGAAGTTTTTCTTTGGGGTCGTTCCAGTAAGCGAAAATATTGAAATCTTGGCAACCTTGCAAACATTCCTCACTCTCTTTGATCCGAAGGATATTTTCATTGAAATTTGAAGTATTTGTAAAACTCCAGTAATTAGTACCATGTTGAAGTCCTCACAATTCTGACTCCAACACAACTTGAATAAGCAAGATTGGAGTTTAGATGAAAAAGTTACAACCAGTCAAAGTTTGGTCAAACTAGGACCAAAGGCCATAAAAAGGTGAAAAAATAATAATCTCAATGAAAGAGCTCATCAAAAGTTTTCCAATGGCATTCGTTTCATCAAAAATGGAGGTCATATGAAAAAGTTATGACAACTTGAAGTTTTCAAGACAAAAGGTAATTTTGATGACATCATAAATCTAGTCACCATGTTGATGTGGAATATATATATATATATATATATATATATATATATATATATATATATATATATATATATATATATATATATATCCTCCTAAGTTTACTTACCACTACACCATTTTGTATTTAATAAAATGGTGGACATGTACTTTATTTCTTTAAAAAATGATGAGATTTAAAAGAAAATCTCCTCAAACTATAAACAAATAATCAAAAAAAATCCTAAACTTATCCATCCAAAAGGATTTGTTTATTTTATATGTCTTATAATTTACAAGAGCCAAAATGAGGTTTTCATATGGTTTTATATTTGTTAATTTGTTATGTTAAAATGGGAAAATGGTTATTATGTGGTTATTTGGTTTTAGACCAAATATGACTAAATTATATGTATAAAAGGGGAGTTACTCTCCTTTAGAAGACAATTAGACTTGGGAGAAGAACTTCTTGTGGGAAATTAGTCTTTGGGAGAATAAAAATTGTTGTGAGAGATTAATAGGAGGTAATTATTGAATTCTTAGGAGAGATTTTACAAGGTGTTATTCTACACCAAAAATTGTAAAAGAAGAAAGAGGTTGTGAAGGCTTGGACCTTGAAATTTGTAAGAAAGCAATTTTGCTTGGTAGATTTAATAGAACGGTCCCTCGGTTGAGAAGCTGGACCCGAAGACATAGTCCTGATAGGGCGAACTCTAAGATCAAATTTTGTTGTGCCTCTTATCTCTCATTTCTTTTCTACCAGTTGATTATGTGTTGTTATTTTCTCCATTTCAATTACATTAATTTGCTTCAGTAATAGTATTAAATTAATTTTATGTAATTGGTTAGAATTCCTCTATATCAGTTCTTAATTCTTCTTCTTTGTAATTTCAGCGATTTTAAACACATAGCCACACATTTACTACATGGATCGAGAAATTATATCTGATTGTTAGGATTAAGTCATAATCTTATAGATCCTAAATCAAATCACTCTTGATTACTGATAATCAAAACATTTTCTTCATAATCTTCAGAGTGGAGTGGAGGATTCTTAGTGTGGGTTTGGTTTACCTGGTCAGTGGGATGCTCTCTACGATGCGGTGGAATATAAATGGAAGGCAACTATAACTTGGCTGAATCTAGTTGATGCGGAGGGGTTGTTGTGAGTGGGCGAAAATTGAAACCCTTTTGCCTTAGGAAAAAAGGATTCAAATTTTGATTTGCATATTTGGTAGCATTGAAAACAAAGATTTACTTATCTAGGATTTCTATACTATGGATACCTGATTCAGGCTTACTATGAGAAACCACCGATTGGCTTAATGGAAACTGCTTAGGGCATTGAATTGCAAACCTCTTGAAAGACCCGATGTTTAAGTCTGTCAAGGGAGCAAAAGAATTTGAAGATTCATCCATGTACTACCCTCCATATCTTGATTCAAACCTTTATTTCTATGTAACAAGGTTGCTTGCATTGTACCATGGTGATCGATTTGCTCTAGCAAACCCTAGTTTTTTCCTTTTTTAAGACCTTTTTGGTAATCGCCTGCCTGCATTATGGGAATTCACAAAATTTGCATGTTTTGATTTTTTTGCTCTGCCTACCATTTTTTCTGTCATTTTTCTATTATATTGAGAGTGAAGAATTGATTGTGAGTCACCTCGTTATTTAGGTGGGATCTTATTCCAATAGTTGACACAATAGGATGGTGATAAGATAGGTTGTAGGGAATCACTCTAACCAATTTCCTTTCTTTATCCTTCCTAAAAATAAAATAAAATCCTTATTAGTATAGGATCAATCTAATATACAACACACTCTTATGCCCCCTTTTCTGAAAGTTGCACCATGTAAACCATATAAATGAATGTCAATCCTTGTTCCCTACCAAGGGGTCAACATAGCAAAGCTTATTTACCATTTTATTCCAAAAACAATTTCTTTTCCCTTCTATTTAAACTTATTGCATCCCCTCTTGTCTTGAGCACTCTTCATCATGTTGAAATCTCCCCCCAAAATCTAGGGGATATCATATGGACCATAGACCCACTTCTAGACTTCTAATCTATCCCACACCTCATTGGGGGCATAAATAGAGCACACACAAAATACCTTGTCTCCATATTTGATAATAACCAACACTACCTTATTTCAAGGGGAAATCTCTTGTCTTCTAATAACATCTTTCCATTTAGTACCAATAAGGATAAAAAAATCACCTCTACCTTATCATAGTTGGTGGTGAACTATCTTGTATCCCTCCAAATACACTTGTTAATATCAAGATTGGACTACACTATTTTGACTTCTTGTAGCATTAAATTATCAATACCTTTATTCACATTTAGAAACCTTTTGATGACATATTTCCTATTTGGGGATTCCAAGCCGCTTACATTCTATGATGCTATTTTTAGGTCCACAATTCATGAAGGGATAGTATCCATAGGGGTTTTAAAGCCCCTATAACATTTGGGTAAAAGACCCCTATCAGAAAGGGATATTTTTCTATTATTAGTTGATCTAAGAGGCATTTTCCTCTTTCTTTTAGGCTTGAATTTAAATGAGTATTAAGCCTTTAAAAAAGAGTTTGGCAATTTCTTTTCAATTAATACTTTCTTTCTATAAATTTTGTTTTTCTTCATGTGTGTAATATTAGATTCCTCCCTTCCAAATTACCAATCTCATTGGGTTTATTAACATACAAAACAATTTCCCATTGGTCCTCATTGCTAGTACCTTCCAAATTCTTAGAAGGAGAAACATTGTCGAAGGAGATCCCAAAATTATTGATAACAATGAGATAAGAACTAAATGAGGGGGTAGAAACAACAATGAGTATTAAAATAAGGGAAAATTATAATTGAGAGTCATTTGAGTCATAAGCAACTTGGATGTTTTTATAAGCGTTGTCAATAATTGTAACTCCTTGTGTATCATCTATTAAATGGGTGATTGTATCCCCTATATTTTAAGTCCCTATTTGATATCTATCAGTAGTCATGGGGTCTCCTCACTTGGAATTAATCCTACCAAGAAAGAGGGTGGTATGGATAGGGATACTATTATTGCCTCTTTAATGAATTTGAAAATAGATCTATCAACCAATGAGAAAGATACTAGGGTAGAGGGGGAACTTTGGTTGGGACAACCATTCTAATGTTTCAAGTGCCAATTGCTAAGAATTATTGATCCTATGAGAGACATGGTCAAATAGTGCATCATTATATCCTTTATATGGAATATCCAAAGGAGGGGGAGATGGGATTGTTTGATTGGTCTATCAGTGCCTACTTTAATTCATTGTGTTTACTATTTAGTGTTTAAAAATTATCAACATCTACATTATTATCACCATTTCCATTAAAGTTATGTGTGCATGTGACCATCATAATTCAAAATGTGGGTGGGGATAATATGAGTAGAGGGAGAATTAGGTAGGCTAGTGTAAACCCTCTTATTTTTCTTCTTAGGCTTGGGTTTCTTATTTTGCAAAATAGGGCAATCTCTTCTCCTATTCCCTTCTATCCAATACAAAAAAAAAAGCATTTAGCCCTCTTAAAATTTTGAAAGGGAAAGAAAGAGTATCGTGTCGCAAATAAAATTACAAGGTACCTACTAAGTCAACACTAGGGTTAATAGACATTAGAAACTTTGCATCTAAATGTGGAAATAGAGTGCTAGACTATTTCATCTAGATGACTCCATTGGTAGAAACAAGGGCCAAACAGATAAAATTCCACATAAACAGGGGAACATTTTAACAATGGCCTATTTAGGGCTTGATAAATACATAAAATCATCCTTATTGGACTCCTCTAACCATGCCATGACCCAAAAGGTACAAGAGCCACATTCTAGTATTGCATTTTAACAATTGCCTTTTGAATTTTGACAATATTAAAGAAAATAAAAAACCCTTCCTAAATCATTCTAAAATAGGAATCAACTACAATTAGTTGTTGACTATTTACCAGATCTTGCACTTTCTAGATCTAAACCTATGCATTCACTACTTGTTCTAGCACAAGGGAACATGGAGAAAATGTTAGGTTAAAAAGGGTTTTCCTTGGTCAAACTCTAGTTGAGGAATTGACATTGAAATAAAAATAAATTACAAAAAAGGAAAGCATATTAATATGAGGTAAATATTATATGTACCTTGTAAATGTATATACCTCCACAAATCAAATTGAGATCATGATGTTTGTGAAGATACTTGTATGTTGTGTGGATGCAATTGTATGATGACTTTGAGTCTTGGAATGTACAAAGGTTTCAAGTGTACCATCCTATGAATTTCCTCTAATTCATCAAGATCTTTGTTGTAAACAACAATATGTACCCAAAATTCATAAAGGTTTTTCTATCTCTTATTTATTTAAAGCTATGAGCTTCATCGTCTCACAATTAATGAAATTACAAATAGTCATGTACCGCCACACGTGTAAATTACAACGTAAAATTTGAATTTAGAATTATCATCAATAATAAAATTTGTCTTTTTTTAATGGTTCTTGGTTAAAATAAAATAAAAAAGATATAGGAAAGAGGATTTATTAGTTAAGCAATTTAACTTTGCACTTCTAAAATTTCTGTGTAGATATTTTGAGAAAGATCTAGGAGTTTTGCATATGATAAAATTAATTGATATTGTAATAATTCTCAATAAAAAAAGAGTATTTTTTTATTGGGGAATGTAGAACTTGGGGTGTTCCCTTTGTTAGTTGATATAGATTATGACCCAAATCAAATCAAACCCTTTTTTTAATTTATAGTGGCTAACTTGGCAAGTCCTCTACAAATAACTAGGCTTTAAGGCCACATCCTCAAATATGATGCACAACATTGTGATTTTTGTCAAGGTGTCCAAGATGGAAAAAAAATTAAGTAGATCAATATTTTTGTATTAGGCCATGCTTTATTGGTGTGCTAATACAACATCACATGATTTGTTAGATTTAATGTATTTTTTATTCAATTATTCATCCACAACCCTAACAACTTTAAAGTCACAAGTACTTGTGCAATGTTATAAAAAAATGTTGTGAATAAACTCAACAAGTGCTATGTCAACTATTGGAATGCATGAAATTGTTGGGTCCTCTTCGTTTAGAATAAGGAAATTAGTATGTTGCTAAGATAAAAAATGAAAAATATAACTAACACAATATTTATCTAAATTTTTTAGTTTATGACTTCTTGATATGATAGTCTTTCTAGATGCTCAACATTTCACGTTAAATTTATCTAAGACTTTATTCTTCCATTGGACTTAGATCTTCTTGTGTTCGTTTATATTTAGTTTTTTCTTTAAACTAACCTCTAATATCCAAAATGTTCTTAATCAATTTTAAATATTCTTGTCTTATTTCTTCAAACAACAATGCACCAACAATTTCTTCATGCTTCAACTTAAAATTCATTGAATCACTCATCATGATAAATATATCCAATCAAGCTTACCATGAACATGATCTAGAGTAATGCATTGATCATATTCAATAACAATAATATCCATTAATGTGAGTTTACTAGTTACAATTCTGAAAACATTCAAATATTCAAAAATAAAATTGCCAAATGTTTATTATCCTTATAGAATTTAGCTTTTTGAAATAATCGATCATAAGGAACCACCTAATACATTGTCCCTAATTTTGTCAGAGTTCTACTAGTGGTATCATTACTTAATACATATCTCACCCATTAATTTCACTTCCTTTATCTTACTTGCTACTCACCTTAGGAGGCTTTTTAGAAGAACTCTTTCAAGAGCCTTTTGTTGTAACACCAAAGCAAGTGTAGTTCCTTTACTTTTATCAAAATCTTAGGAATCCTTCTCTTAATTATCTAATATAATAGCCAAACTTGAGAAATATTTCACCTCTTTCCACCTACTTATTGCCAACATACTAGGATTCAATAAGGGAAAATTGGCATCCATTTGAGTATATAGGCCTCCAACTCACAAATTAATAGGGAAAATGTCATTCTTTTATATATAGCTATTCATTTCATCCTCATAGGTTCTTGACTAATGGTCATTATTTTACATACCTCTTCTAACAAATCCATATTTTATCGTACATAAAACTTGTTTAAAAGATCATTCATCTATCTATCTTTTAGAGTTCTCTTATGTCATCCTTCCTTGTTTTGAGACTAAGCTAAGATGGATCCCTCTTTTTTATCCACCATACATGTTTTTTTCTTATACCATTTGGGTAATAGGCGAGAGGAACAATTTCTTGAAGTCCCTACATGTTTAGATTTAGGGCACATCTATTGCAAATGAATTGTAACAACACAATAGAAGAGTTTCTTACTTAGTATGTTAGATCCAAGAGGTGGATCCTAATAAATTTCCATATAATATTGTCATAACTTACTAAATTAATTTCAATATAAAAACTAACATATAAGTTATTACATTTTTTACCGTATTTTGTTACGAAAAGCCCACTAGTTTTCTAAACGCCAGCACAACCAAGTGAAAAATGTCACGCCTCCAAAATTCAATAAGAACCATGAAAGTTGTACCTAAAATAGAACTTGCATTGAACCCAACAAGTCATGGCTTAATAAAAAGCTCAACTTGATTATAAAAATGAGTCCGCTCATCAAAAACCTTATTATATCTTAAAAAGCTCAAAACAACCATAAGAAAATAGTAATTGGCAACCAACGTTACCTCCATATTCATCCAAATTCCATGTGCAAGAAGCCCATGGTTCCAAAAAGGGTAGTGACACTTGAATCCTGGTGCAGGAGCACCCTGACCACCTCCCATGGAATTGTGAAGCATAATTAGCATGTTTTTGAGTCATTTTATATTAGAAGATTAGTTATTTCAATTCATGTTGGTAAGTGTTCAATTAAGGTCATGTTGATCGATTTTCATATTTTAAGCAATGTGGGTCAAAGTGAGTAAAAATGTGGAAAATGCCATGCAAGGGCATAAATGGAGTATAATGTATTGTTAAGATGTCATGATAAGATGTTGGACCTATTTAGGGTGTCTAGGAAGCTTGTGAAAACATAAAATGCAAAAATGTGGAAAAACATGTAAAAGTTGCTAAAAACTTATTGTCAACAATTTTTCCACAAATGACTAGTTTTGTGGAAGATGGACAATCATCCATCTTGGAGGACCTCTTAGAGGAGGTTAAAGGTCGTGTTATGATATAAAATAATGTAATCTCATGTGGAGACATAGAGAGGATGTGGGGTGGAGATAGGTAAAGAGCATGTGTATGGTTTTTGTATAATAAATCAATATTATGTGAAAATCTTTCTGGTATACTAGTATTGACTGCAATTATAATACTTCCTTCCTTATTCCTTGGTGGTAATGATCCTTGAGCTTCTTAGATGTATGGACATGAAGTATAGTAGAGTTATTGATATTTAATGTTGTCTTGATCATTAGGTGATTGGCAAAACTTACTACTCGTTGTTTACACAGTAAATCCTGCATATTTCAAAAGCAAGATGACTTAGTGATTGAATGCTCCCATTTCATGGAGTAAGGGAATATTTTTAAAGGTTTTGTATTGTTGGGATTATCCTCTCTTAAGTCTACCTCATAAACTTGTTCACCCCATATTAGCATGGCAGTGAATCAACATGTGATCTGTCGTTGTACGAAAGAAAAATAGGGAATCAACATTCTATAAAAACCATGATAGTGGCTTGGTTGAAGTTGCATGAATGCTTGGAAGGTTTCCTTTAGTCTTAGGATGTTGTAGAACCATTTGGAAAGGAAGAAAAGGCAGGATATTGGAGTTTGGAAACTAGTCATGCTATTCAACAATGAAACCCTCACTATGACAAGGGTTTGCAGAATCTATCATCTTGTCAAGGATTAGGACTTTGAAGAATAGAAGTTTGTAAGATCTTGAGAAGGTAAAGCTATAAACAAGATCATTTGTTATTGGTATTTGAGAGTTTTGGTGAGTTATAGCTTGAGGATGTGTTCTAAGCCTATTAGCCTAGATTAGGGCCTATAGGTTATATGCCTTATTGAACAACTAGGAATCTATAAATTTGGAATTGGAAGGAATTCAATAAGGGGTGTTTGAATCTACCTTTAGTTTTGGTAGATGGTTGGAAGAGTTTTATTTCTTACCTAATTCCCAAGGAAGGGCTACAAGGAAGAGCCCTCATTAGGTCTATTTGTAAGAATTGGTGTTTTGAAGCCCACCAAGGTGTCTAGAACCTTATGATTGTTTGAAGTCACTTAATTGGCAAAGAGTTAAGCCTTTGGAAGTAGTTTGGAATATGGTGTTGTGAAAGATTCTAGAGGGTGTAAGGTAGTGGAGGTGTTAGGTGTTGTGAGAAGTAGTTGGTTGAGTTTGTGAAGGGTTAGGTAGAGACATTTGGAATAGGTGAGTGTGGCAAGAGGAAAAGGCCAACCACCTTGTCTCTAGCCTAGGAGAGTCCTAAGGAACTGAATACAATTTGTTTGGAAGGCTTGGAAGAAGCCTAGTTATAGAGTTTGGTTATAAGAACAAGTATCAACATCTCCTCCTCCTCTACAATATTAGTTTGAACCTCAAGAACATGAGTGCATTCACTCCTTGCAAGAGACCCATTCATATTCAATGTCCAAAACCTCTACTATGGGAACTTTCCCAAATTACACTTAGTCAACCTAGAACTATGATTTTTATGCACAGTTGGTGATAAGATTCTCAATTAGAGCATGTTTGAAAGGAAAAATCTAGGACAAAGAAGAGCCTACAAGTAAGGCTATGCAAAGAGTAGAAAACATGACAAAAAGCCACCCAAGACCTTAAGAAATCAAATTAAAATAATTTATATATAGGCTCCACCTAGCCCCCAAAACAAGCATAATGCAAGCCAAAGCACACATAATATCGTCCAACTACAAAGAAGAGAGCATAAAGCTACTCTTTATTCAATCGAAAAACCCACCACAAGTTGCTAAAAACATGATACAAATCACACTCTTCATTAAAAAATAACCAACTCCCTCACCCAAGCACAAGCTAAACGAATTACCCAAATCTTTCACCCCAATTGCAACTTAGAACAAAGAGGAAATTATAGCTAGGCTAAACCCTAACTTGTAAAAGAGTAAACGAGTGCAAATGACATCAATTCAAAACCAAATTCATTAACAATATGAGATTTATAATTTTTACAAATCTTGTATTATTTGTTCAAGATATTCACACCTCACAACATCTACGAACAACAAAATAAAGTTGAAAAATAAATATTTATAAAAAGTAATAATTTAGATGATTAATTGTTCATTTTTTACTTTACAAATATACATGTCCTATTTTTTGATTGGTGAATTCTTCACGAGGGAGCCATACCCCAGTTATTAACCAGTAAAATTATAAGGTATAGAGATCAACAACCCTATAAAATTGTCCAAAACATGTTAGCTTTCTAAATTTAATGTTAATTAAGCTTATTATCTATCTATATGGAAATATCATAGATATCCCTTTACCATTTTCTTCAACAATAACTTCATCATCCTCTTCTTGATCAATCTGTCCTTCAAGTCCACTACAAAAGACTAGTCCATATCCCCAAAAATGACTCTCTTCCAATAGCTTTTGGGAATTCCAACTCCCATTTTGCATTCTACTTATGGACATCATTATTTTTGCTTACCACTTTAATAATAAGCTTGTTGCAATTAGTTAGAATAGTTGGCTATGAGCTTAAATTAGGATGGAACCCTAAGCCCAACACATCATTGTCCATTGTTTTCTTAAGGTCACCACATCATCTTGGCCAAATTAATGCTTTTGTGAACTACCCAATGCACTTCTTCACTTCACCTAGATAAAACTTCACCACAACAAACATTGAAGCAATATATGAGTTAATCACGTGCTTGCGAATTATAACCATGAATATGTCCCCTAATATCATTTTCACTCAACACAAATCACATTGCATTTTATTTTAAAAACTTTCTTGAAATGTAGCTCCACATTTCACTTATATGTGCAATTTGTCACACCTTTGCAAAGAGGCACACTTTTGAATCCATAAATCCATTTACAATGATAAATGACATCATCTATCTTTTTTCCTCCATTTCAATATATAAACTCATCATAACGGTCATAACAATAATGAACATCCATATACAACTCCCACGAGCAAGAGCACATGTCATTTTGAATGTCCAATAAATTTTCTAAATGCTTGATAGTTTTGTTGTTGGGGTTCACTTGTGATATCCTATAACACAATGTCCTCATCAAGTGACAAATCGACAAGTTTATTAAGCACAACATTTGTTTCCCTATACACATGTTCAATTTGGAAGGATTCAAATTTTAAGAATAACTCACGACTACAATGGAATATGTTTTTTAGTTTTCAATGTAGATGACAACCTCTATGAAACGTGTTAATTCTTGATAAAGTGTCCACTTCAATTATTAATTTTTTCACTCCCAATTTGAAACCAATTTTTGAACTCCCCAAAAATATTTAATAGTTTGCTTCCTTGTTAGTGACAATTGATTATTTTTTAAAGTGCAAAACCTAGCACACAAAATCACCATGATAACAATAAATATACATCTAGTGCCTAAAACAATGGATTTCGTCATTCGATGATTTTCAAACTGCCTTAACTTACTTCTACTATTAAGTTATTATACTACTTCCAAATAATGAGAGCAATAAACATATGCTATTATTGTTAGTCGCTTTCCCTAATTCATAAAATTTATTACTTAAGATTCGATTGTGTTTACATCAACATATTGAATCACACTTCAGGATGAATCAATAATATATCACAAAAATATAATACAACACATTGATGGAAAAAAAAAAAAAACACATTCCAATCTACAAACAATAAGTAATTTTTAATTTTTTTTTTCTAACATAGAAGTATCCCCGCGACCTAGCTCAGTGCTCAAAAGAGGCGAGCTGAGGTGAGACTAATCCTCTGTGGGTGGGGCAACAGGGTCATATGGCAGTCCCACTAGTTAATCGTGGAGAGAGATTTGAGCCCGAGACCATGGGGGTGACCCATAGCCTTAGGTCTCTACTCTCAAACAGAGAAGCTAGCACCTTTCGCCAAACACTAAATAAAATTACATTAAACTTAAAATCGATTCACAAATTAATTTCTATAAACAACATTATATACAAACTAAAAGAAACCCGTACTAATCTATACAATTTAAACATAATCCAAATAAATAAAACAAACCCATCAACGTAAGCCAGATAACCATTATAGGCCATGTTGCTGTCAATGGCACCCTTCGAAGTGAACAAAACCCTCCTCTCCAACTCATCTACTTCCCAAGCCATAAAATGTAAAACAAAAACAAAACATCAAGGTACTACACCACATTGGCAGTACTTCACCATTAATCTACATATTGGCAGTACTAGCACCTTTCGCCAAACACTAAATAAAATTACATTAAACTTAAAATCGATTCACAAATTAATTTCTATAAACAACATTATATACAAACTAAAAGAAACCCGTACTAATCTATACAATTTAAACATAATCCAAATAAATAAAACAAACCCATCACCCGTAAGCCAGCTAACCATTATAGGCCATGTTGCTGTCAATGACACCCTTCGAAGTGAACAAACCCCTCCTCTCCAGCTCATCTACTTCCCAAGCCATAAAATGAAAAAACAAAAACAAAACATCATGGTACTACACCACACTGGCCCATTAATCTACATATTTACACCTATTCCAGTCCCATGTCTGCTGTGGAGAAAGAAAACTTCGAGTTACCATAAAATTCATTCCATCAAAATGCAAGCATCATCGCATTCGTCGTCAGATCCAACAGAAACCCCTAAAAAGGTGATAGTTTGTGGCGCGGGCGTAATAGGCGCCTGCACGGCCTACTTCCTGGCTCAGAAGGGCGCCCATGTGACCGTGGTGGAAAAATCAGCCCCCGCCTGCGCGGCCTCTGGGAAAGCCGGCGGCTTCTTAGCCCTCGACTGGTGCGACAATGGCCCGCTTTCAGCCCTCGCACGCCGCAGCTTCCAGCTTCACGGTCACCTGGCCGAGCTCCTCAGCGGACCGACCGCTTACGCCTTCCGCAGGCTTGAAACCCTATCCCTAACAATTCAGGAATCAGATTCGCCCAAGCCTGGTGTGAAGCTTCCAGAATGGGTTGACGGCCCTGCCACGCGTGCGTCTCGCATTGGGACACCTCAGACGACAGCTCAGCTGCATCCCTATCTCTTCACCAGGAAGATTCTCGACACGGCTGTGGAGAAGCATGGAGTGACCGTGGTTAAGGGCGAGGTTAAGGAGGTGAGGTTGAGTGAGGGCAATGTTGCGAGTGGGGTTGTGGTGGATGATGGAGAGGTTTTGTTGGGGGATTGTGTGGTTTTGGCCATGGGGCCCTGGTCCGGTAAGAGCTCGGTCATATCGGGGCTGTGCAGTATATCGGGGCTCAAGGTGCATAGCATTGTGATTAGGCCACAGGTGCCCGAAGCCATAGGACCGCAGGCTTTGTCTCTGAGTTATAAGACTGCGGAGGGTGTAACAATGGATAACGAGGTGTACCCACGTCCTACAGGTCAGGTTTTTAAAAAATATTTTTTCATTTATATTTTTTAATTTCTTATTTATTTATTCAAAATATAACTATTATCTCAATAGTGCTATATTTTTTCTTAAAAAATTGACAAAGTAATACAAAGTTTACCTCATTCTAACAATAACAATACTCTATACTATTATTGTCCAATAGATTCAAGATATATATATATATATATAGATTTAAAAAATGAAAATATTAGCGTATTTAAAAATATTTTAAGTCTATTGACAAACTTAGTGAATGCATGAATATTATGCATTTATATCAAAGTAACAAGAATTGGAATTGGTTTAGAATCAACAAAGGTCAAATCGTGAATCGACCGTGAATCAAAATCGAATCAACAAATTTAAAAAGCCCTTACAATTTTAGATTTTAACAATTTAAAACTTATTTCATGCACCATTTATTGAATATAACTTCAACACACTATACCATCATCAAATAGAATCTAACATACATAAACAAGGAACATAAATGATAAGTCCATCAACATATGTAAAATATAAATTATAGCTTAAGTAAACAGAAATCATAGGATCATAATGAGTCATGACATAGATATATAGAATTATAAATGTTTGTCCATAAAACCAATGACATCAAATCATAAATGTATGTAAGATGAAGATCCATGAAACATATGTCTATCTGTAAACAAAATGAAAAGACAAGTCTATCTACTCTAGCTCTTGCTGAAGCCTATCTCTCACTTTTCCTCTCTATTTGTCATACTCAACAAATAGAAGGCCTTTTAGAGTTATAAGAAAGAGAAATGTGAAAAAAAAAATCATTAAAAAAGTTGTATTTTCTGTATGTTTTTAAGTTGCCCAGTTGGGTTGCCCGATTTTTCCAGCTAATTCATGGTGATTCATGCCAAGAAATTGTCAATTTGATTCATTGTTTCACAAAACAATCGCCTAGTTTGAATCTAACCACCAAATTGCGTGAATCACCATGATTCTTGATACTATGATTTATATGAACTAATAACAATAAAATTTCAAACAAATAAAGTAGTAATTAATTGAGAATTAGATAAGTAATAACTAATAAAGCAATATAAATATATATTAATTAAAGATATATATTAGTAACTAATTATGATATTGCTATTAGTATTCATCTATGTAGTTTTTGAGTGAAACTCATTGACTCATATTTCATGAGTAGTGGTTCACGAAACCCATCTCTCACGGGAATGAATGTAACACTTAACACTCATTGGATCTAGGTGACACTCATAGAGGTGATGGGACTTCTTGAGAGGTCACCCATCTTATTACTACTCTAGCTCGAGTGTGCTTAACTACAAAGTTCCCTCCATGGTTTAATTTTCTTTGCTTGCAACCCTATTTGCAAAACCTTCACCAAATATTGTGCCTTGTGAACCATTCATTAGAAAGTCCCTTGAGCTCATCAAATAATTTGTTCGTTGAGTATATGTTTTCCAAGGTTGATTGAATTTCTTACCACTTAAATGTTCCTTATTATAATTCTCAATGATTTAGGACAATCAAATGAATTTGTTGTGTTTTTATTCCTCTTGTGACGATGATGTTTCCTCTTGATTGCCTTTTTATGTCTGATACTACCATGCTGATTTGAATACTCCATCAATCCTCAGACGATTGAGTTGGAATCTCTTTCTTCCCATTTTATTTGTCTCTTATTATCTTGTAGACCAAGCCTCCTATAATTTGAGTATTCATTCCAATGAGTATGCAAGAATATGTAGATTAGATTACATCCAACGTGGATTGGGTTTCTCTTAGTCAAACCTTTCATGGATTATATTCCTCAAGCCATGGATCAATCAACAACAACCCTCAACCACATATTAGTCTGGGATCATTGACTCCTCTACTTTCCACCAACTAGGTTTCTTGCCTCCCAATGACCATATTATTTATGTTAGGATTGTGTATTTGATCATCCAACAACCGACCTGCTATGATACCATGTTAAAGATCTCAGTGAATAATTTTCTATTGTAACTTGTAATGACACTTATTTGATTTATGTGTGTTTCAAATTACCTTCTCAATGAATATGTATATAATATTAAGATACATGTCTCTTTAACTCTCATTAATTACTAGTTCTTGCCAAGGTAGGATACTAATGCATTCATTTAGTTCATTTCTTCAATCAAATTAACTAATCATATTACAATTTTTTAAAGAATTAAATACAATTTCTAATCTTAATATCTATTTTGCATAATTATTTAAATCTTTTTTTTCTTTACTTTGATTGGATAACATTGATTTTAGTAGGGATGAAATTTATTTTTCCCTAACAAAAATTATAGATGTTTTGAAGTATGAGAAGTCATTTTCAACACAGACTATATAAGCTAATTAATATGCATTAATTAGTGTGCACCTGAGCAAGTTACAATGTATAGGATTCCTGTGCAATATATTTGTCTACTCTTTTTAATATAACCTGTGTTCCTCAATGTGTTAATACGAAGGACAATGGAAGGTAAATTCTTGGGAAATAAAAAAATTTGTCTTCTAAAAAATTTAAATTTAAGATAAGGCTACATGGCATGGATGATTATCTGACCAAACTTTTAGAAATATAAATAATAATTTATTTAAGATTAGGATGAGTGTCAAATACTCTACTCATTGCCATTTAAATTATATTATTTGACCTCCATAAAAAAAAATTATTTGAAATAAATAAATAATGAAAATGATAGAACAAAATACATAGTTTGAAGGCTAATTTGCTTAGAAGATTGTTAATACATTTACATTACTTATAAATATGTAACAACATTATATTTAAGTGCTTTAATTTGAGAGTTTGTTATTTTTTACATTTTCAAATCGACTAAAAAATTAAGATGCAACCAATATATTTAAACTTTAAAACTATTTATTTAAGAAAGCAAATTTAAATATGTCTAATTGGTTTGTAAGATGGTGAAAGGGTTGATTGTGATTTAAAGGTTTTTTCAATTATATAAACCAAGAAGCAACAATATATTTTTTCAAACTTTAAAACTATTATAAATTAGATTTAATTAATTAATAAATTATAAACTAATTTTTATTTTACTCAAGTAATTTGAAAATATATTTATTTAAAAAGATATTGACATAATATATTTAATATGGTATTACAAAGGAAAGTATTCTTTACTTGATTATATAAATGCAATCAATTATGCACAAATACACCTAATTTAAATGGTTAATAACCAAAATGGTAAAATTATATTAATTCTCATAGATATTATAGAAAAGTAAATGTGTTGAATAGATGTTACTTATAAATATGATTAAAGAATGATTATTGTAACTAAAGTTTTTCAATTAGATTTTCATCTACTTCTAAAATGGTGTCTCCTCCTTAATGAGATGCCAAGCTATGCTGAGATGTTACACACACACACACACACACACACACACACACAAAGTGTAATATATATATACACACACACACACACACACACACACACACACACACACACTTTATGTGATATATATATTACACTAATATAATACTAGTGTAGGATAGATATCAAATTTTTGAGGCTAATAGGCCATGCAAACATTTGATTTCATCGATTGGAATCGCCGAATCAAAGCTACACACGTTAACACTTTCCAGTTTCTCCCACTTGACTTACTCCCTCACATCTCGAATTGGATCAATCCTTACCAATCCATAAACAAGCAAGTTTCCTTCATTCTTGTCCTATATAAATATTTATGTTGCATTGAGATTTTGAGAAAATGCTTGTAAGGGGGTGTATTTTTTCAATGATTTTTTGGAGGTCGTTTATTAGACTAACTATTGAAAAAGGAAAATTTAAGAATGTTGAAAATTTCAAATTCGATAACATTGACAACTAAAAGGCATTCAACATGTACAATATAAAACCTTATCATACAAGTTTATGGCTTAATTGAGGTTTCACATGAGAATCAACAAGTAAATTAAAAAATGTCAACACTTCATTAATTTTATGGTCAATGTACTTATATTTTATATAAAATTTACAACAAAATGCCCAATGTATGTGGTCACCCACACATGTACAAAATATGGTGCATTTCTATTTGGTATGTGAAAAGGTTTTTTTTTTTTTTTTCTCTCCGATTTATGGAACTAGAGTAGGGATCTATGGCTACTTAAGCATGATTGAGGGAAGTGCCCCTAATGAAGTTTGAAGGTGGCATCTTGAGTGCACCCTTAAATGCAATATAGGGTGGTGTCAGGGGCAAAGCCTGTGCTAATAGGCCAAAATTAAAGTCTTCGACACCACATAGATTTTCAAGTCACATGCCATTTTCATTCTATAATAACTAGGCTTTAGATGTCCTCTAAATCTTATAAACTCTTACATTTATAATTTTGTACTTTTAATAAGAGCTTCCCAATAACTTGCAACTTGTTAAATGTTATAATAAATTGGCTCCCATGAGTCAAAATTGGAATATATTAATGAATATGGTCCAATTAATAGGATTTGAAGTTGGAGGAACCCTTACAATGTGCCTTAAAGCAGAGCATTTTGAATTTTTGAATTATCTCTCCTTTAATTAGAAAATAGTTTGGTCCCTCATAGTTACCATCCATTTGAGAGTTGGAAATTTCGATCGAAGCACCATTATAGGTATACAAGAAAGGTTAAGTACATTTTTTTTTTGCATCAAAGTATTGGATCACACTTTGTGACCTGTCATAAGGATGATAGGGATCAAAAGATAAAAATCATTTGCAATCTAATCCCTCCCCCATTTTCTCTTCTACATCGCTTTTGTGTGCCTAGTTTTGAGGGCTCAATGATTCTACTTTTGATTATGCTTATAAGTTGTTTGTGGTGTGATATTTTACCTACTTGGTTTGGATTGTACTTTCAACATCGAAAAATGTGATTTAGTATGTTAACTACATATAAATTTTTGCTTTCTTGTTGAGTGTTTCTATTAGTTTTTTTTTTTATTTTTTACCAAAATTCATTTTTGTCCTTGCTCGACTTTCTCCTCATCCTCCTCTATATCCATCTTTTCAAGAGCTAATCTACTACAGTATTCACTTACTCCTTATGCTCTCTTTTACTCATCCAAAATGTTGATGCAAAAAAAGTTACACAATCAAATCCATAAATAATATCAATAGATAGAACATTGATATGATTTTGATTGCCAGTCTTATGCCTTCTTTGATAGTCGTTTAGACTATGATATATTAGATTTCTTCATAATTATCATGATTATATTGTACATTAGAATCTATTCTTATGTGTATTTATCTTTGAAACTTCTTTATTATTATGTATATTTTACTTTGAGAATTCTTTGACATACGTCACACAACTACACTTTATACCATTAATTTTACCCAAACGAAAAACCAAAAAAAAAGAGCTTTAAAACATTTTATAAACGACTCAAAATTAGTCCCTACAAATCTATTCAATTTAATATATAATATAAATTTTAAGCATAATCCAAATAAACATTACAGACCCATCAACATAAGGCACCCAACCATTGAAGGCCATGTTGATGTCAATCGACACCCCCACAACTTCTCACTGAACAAACACCACTTTCTCCGCCAACTCATCATCTCACAAAATATAAAACAAGAACAAGAAACAGCATGATACTTCCCCACAGGAGCATTACTTCTCCCCTAATTTGCAAATACACAACAATTCCAGTTCAGTGTCTGCCGGGGAGGAAAAAAATTTCTCCACACCATAGAATTCGTTCCATCACAATGCAATCGACACCATCATCTTCTTCAGACCCAACAGCAACCCCTAAAAAGGTGATAGTTTGCGGCGCTGGCGTAATAGGCGCCTGCACGGCCTACTTCGTCGCGCAGAAGGGCGCCCATGTGACCGTGGTGGAAAAATCAGGCCCCGCCTGTGCTGCCTCTGGAAAGGCCGGTGGTTTCTTAGCCCTCGACTGGTGCGACAATGGCCCTCTCTCCGCCCTCGCACGCCGCAGTTTCCAGCTTCACGGTCACCTGGCCGAGCTCCTTAGCGGACCGACCGCTTACGCCTTCCGCAGACTCGAAACCCTATCCCTAACAATTCAGGAATCAGCGCCTCCCAAGCGAGGTGTGAAGGTGCCAGAATGGGTGGACGGCCCTGCCACGCGCGCGTCTCCTATTGGGACACCTTGGACGACAGCTCAGCTGCATCCAGGGCTTTTCACCAGGAAGATTCTAGATACGGCTGTGGAGAAGTATGGAGTGACTGTGGTTAAGGGCGAGGTTAAGGAAGTGAGATTAAGTGAGGGTAATGTTGCGAGTGGGGTTGTGGTGGATGATGGAGAGGTTTTGTTGGGGGACTCTGTGGTTTTGGCTATGGGGCCCTGGTCTAGTAAGAGCCCGGTCATATCGGGGCTCTGTAGGATTTCAGGGGTGAAGGCACATAGCATTGTGGTTAGGCCTCAAGCACCTGAAGCCATAGGACCGCAGGCTTTGTTTCTGAGTTATAAGACTGCGGAGGGCGTGTCCATGGATCCAGAAGTGTACCCACGTCCTACAGGTCAGGATAAAGTATTGTCTTTTTCTTTTGAATTACTAGGTTAAAAAAATAATCTATGTTCTATGATTGAAAATGGTTCTTGATTCTTAGTTTTGAGTTTCCTTCATTCTCGTTTTAGTTTGTTCCTGTTTCATTGATCAGTGTGCTCCGGTTTTAGTTGTTCCTGACCGTCTATCACATGTGACGTTGCATGAATGCATCTACGGTATGTTTCTGAGGCGTGTCACTCACAAACAGTATGTGCAGTCAGTTCCTCTGCCATGGTATTTGGTTTTGCATTTTACTGCAGTCAAGAGTTATGTTTGTGGTTTGGAAGTAAAGGATTGCCAAATATGAAGTTTCATATTTTAGAGTTTTAGAGATCGATACTCAGCAGACAGGAAGCTCCCTATGCTACTTGGTTGACTGCTGATGTTCCAGATTGAAGTGCCAGAGAAGGTAACCGTGCACAAGCTTGTCCCAAAGATTTACAATAGCTATATCTTTACTACACTTTTAACTGAAGCCTTAGTGCTCTTCTTACAAATGCCTATAAAAACTCTTTACATGAAAAAAAGATCATAGCTCACGCAACCAAACACAATATTTTAGAAAGTTGCCTCCTGTAAACAATTCATACCTTGACTGTACACAAAGTAGGTGTGTTGCTTAACAATAAGTGCTTATTAACCACAGCCTTTGCCCAACCATACCCTTGGGTTAATGGCCTGTCCAATAACTACTATCGACAAGATGCATAACTAGATCTCACTTCTGTTGAGAGACAGTTGTTTATAAGATCTGCTGTAGCAACATTTGTATACATACATTCTTCCTTGACTGCCTGTCCCAAAACTAAACAAATGAAACAGAGACCCTGGTCTATCATGGCAAATATTGGGAGTCACAAGTATTACCTTTGTACTCACTTCCAGTCCAATAGCAGAGTGAAATAAACAGTCCTGCTAAAATTTGAAACCAAAAACTGAATAATGATTAGTTGAAACAGCATGAATTGTTTGCATTTTTAGAAACTGCCTTGGGGCAATAATTCCATTGGCAAGAGTAATAATGATGTTATCTAAAGCACTTACCATGACTTAAAACAGTAAATAGCCATAGATTGTTGTCATGGCAATAAATTCAAACTTAATGGAACCAGATCTGGAATCTTCGATTGAGAATGAGGGTTTAGATAGAATATATGGTGAGCTTAATTGGTTAATTTGTGTGAGTTCTAAATTGTTTATAAAAATACTGATTGTGTTGAAATTTCATTTAACAGGTGAGGTATACATCTGTGGCATGTCAGAGGAAGTAGAAGTCCCGGATGATCCTCAACAAATTCTACCCCGGAAGGAGTCTATAAGAATGCTACAGAGAGTAGCTCAAACAGTCTCAAGCCATTTAGGAAATGCAGAATTACAAGCAGAGCAGGCTTGTTTTTTGCCATATTCTGAGGATGGCAGACCAGTTATTGGTAAGATTCCTGATATGGTTGGTGTTTATGTAGCGACAGGCCATAGCTGCTGGGGCATTCTGAATGCACCTGCTACTGGAGAATCTTTGGCTGAACTTATCATCGATGGACAAGCAAAAAGTGTAGATTTAAAGCCCTTTGATCCTGTCAGATTCAAGAGAGCATTCAAGAAGGTTTCTGTCTTTTAGCTCTTTTACGATGCTTGTGCACTCCAGCTCTCAACTTTCGAAGGTCTAGTAGTTCATCTCCAAATCAGGGCACTGCGTGTACCTCTCATGGTGTGTAAGCCACAATAGCTAGCTACAAAATTCTTTCTGTGAATAACCTTAAATGAAAAGTACATTCCGTACCTTTTATACTTTTGTGTAGTCTAGATTTTATTCATAAAAAAGGAACCAATGTAATTCTTGACTTCCGTGTTGTACATAAATAAAAAATCTTAAGCACAGGTAGTTGTTGCTAGGATGATGGATCTTTGCCAATTGCAGAAGGGTTTTAATCTTCTTGCTCCTGTCCTAAATAATTCTTTGTGTAAACTGTTAGTTTAAATTTGCAGGATATTTTGCCTTTCACTATCTAAGGGTTAGATCAGGTTGTATTCAGCGAGGCTTTCACATGCAAGTTGATAGTGACATGACATGGAAACATGTTTTCTTGTCCCATCAATGCGATGCCTCACCTTGTTGTTACGGTTAGTTTTCAAATCACTCTTTATAAATACTATAGTATTTAGACATCGAATATTCAATTGGAAATTTATAAATCTTATCAAAAATTGTTAGATAATTGTCTCACTTTTACGGGCCAGTGTTCACCTCAGCCACTGAATTGGGTGAGATTTAACAATAACCCCTTTTTGCCTTCAAAATTCTGGATAAAATTCAATATTTGTTGTTTAATATAACTGTGAATTTTGTAATCCTTAATTGTTTAATGAAATCATGTTGTAAAGTTTTATACCAAAATCTCTCTTGGAACAAGGACTGAAATGTTAAACTCTGTGGCTTTCATTGGTCGAGCCTTTCCCTGTTTCTATATTGTTCAGTTAATGCCCCTCTTGTTACTTTAGTGTAAAATTGGGTGCAGTACTGTGTTGCTGCCTTTTCCCTGGCCTTGCAAAAAATGATTGTAGCCTGCCTGGCTTGAATAGCACATTTTGAAGTCCTCTTACCATGTTCTAGTAGTTTGAATCGGAAGGGGTCATAAATTTTTCTATTTTCAAGATTTTGTTTGTACAAACCAAAGCAACAAAATGTTGTAGAAAAGTGTAAGATTTCCAAAATGAAGGCTTTATAGCTGAAAAGAAGGAAAAAATGTCATACAATAGTTTATGTAGTGCTTCTCTCATTTGACTTTTGTAAGTGATCTTGATGAATGCAACCTTGTTGATCTCTTCTTGAGAAGGGATCATGATTGTGACCATGAGTGGTCTACACTATTGAGGTGATTAGATTTATATTATTCTATCAGTTGCTTTGATTATGCTTTGACTGATTTATGAGACTATGATGTGAGTTATGGTTCACTGAGGTTTGAGCCAATGGGTACCAGGATCGATGTGGTATCATGAGGTTGTTTCGTGATTACCTTAAGATGTGTGCAGAGATTGCACTGTGTACTTTCACTTGCTACATTGGACTAGGTTCCTGTAGCAATGTAAGTCATGTTTATGACTGTTCATTTATGTGTTTTAAGTGCCTTTTTAATGTTGTGTAAACTACCATTATTAAATGTTTAATTAGTTGGAATTGGATTGTCCATATTGGATTTATTAGGTATGTGCTACAGATATTTACCTTGTTAAATTTTGATTTGAGAGATATTTTGTTACTCATGTTATGTTTTTCATTTGAGATGACCAGAGGGTTGGATGCTATACCTTGATTTCAGTATCATAGATGTTAGACTAATATGTTGTATAGTTGATCATATTGCATGATGATGCCATTTTGAGATGACAATGTGTTTTATGATAATATCTGATTATTCGATATTTGGACATATCCTTGATTTTGTTATATGATGTATTTAATGCAATGGTTATTTATTTCATTCCTGCGTTGTTATGCTTTATGCGAACGTGAGTGATGTAAATAGATTATTTCAGTATAATTAAATAAATGGTTAAATTATGTGCTTTAGTGCATTTATTGCTTTGGCTATGTTATTATATGTAATTGCACTTGACCGTGTTGTTTAGTGTGTAGGATTTATATCTTTAGCAGTGGCACATTGGAGTTAGTGAATCAACCATTCATATTTTGCCAATGTTGTCCTTCTATGGTCGACGTATCCTTATTTTAATTGTTTAATTAATCCTTTTGGTGATTGTTAAATCCGAACTCATTTGCATTATGTGATTAGACCAGTAAGCGTGTCTATGCATTTAGAGGTTCGCATTGTGGCGAAAGTTGTTAAGGAAATTTATGTGTATTTGGATTTTATTTTATTTTATTTTAAATTTTTGGCAGCTTTGCCATAGATGAATTCTTATTACTAGGAATACCCTGTTTTCATTTAGGTCAATTTGGGATTTAATTAGGTTGGCTAGTTAATTGCCCTAATCGATTATTCACTCAAAAAGTGAATAAGTATCCAAAAAAGAATTTAATTCCTCACTTCTCACTTTTGAATTAGAAAGTTGGAGAACTCAAAATCCTCTTCATGAGGATTTACTGTTTTGTTCGTTGTGGGAGCTACGAATGTGGCATCATTGCGAGGTTGGCTTGTTGGATCCAACTCAGGGAAATATTGGATTGTTGCGATTTTTAGCTATTTCTACCCGCTATTTATTTTATGGTTCAATTTCCCGTTTTTGTCCTTTTGGTTGTGAGGCAGGGCTTTTTCGTTTTATTGTTTCGTTTTTGTTTCTGCATCTATTTTTGGTAGCCGCTTGTTAGGAGGTTGAGAACTAGTGTTTCCCTCCGTTTTTGTATGCTAGCTCTACCTGGTTGGGCGGGTATGAGCATTTCACTGCTTTTCAAGTTGAGGGTTTGGGGTTTTGCACTGTTATGCTGATCATTTTTGCATAGGGTGTCCAAACTCAATTATTTTTGGATTTTTGGGGTTTTTGTACCCAAAGGTCAAATGGGTTTAAATTTCAAAGTTTTTCAAAATTTTGGGAGTTTTTACGTCGTTTTGCGTCACCCTATTTTCTATGGTTTTCTTGGCACATTGTTGGTCATGGACGTGAATCATTCGTTTGGATGTCAGTCAAACCATTGTTTCACTTTTATGTTTGCTTTAGGATGTGTGTTGCATCCATACTATTGATGTCATGTTCAGTTGAGTGATTTTATACTTGTTGTTATGGTATCTTTTAGACTTTTGTTCTTGTTTTGTGGACATTAGGATTCGTGTAGAATTCATACTCCCGAATTCAGGCCGGTTGAGTGATTTCAAGATTTATAGTTTTATTGTTCTTTGAGATTCATGTAGAATTCGTCCTCTCAAGTTGTTTTCGGTTGAGTGATCTTTTGCATTGTGTTCTCATCTAGTCCTTGTGTTATGATCTTCGTGATGGTGGTGTGCCACACACGAGTACGTGCACGTATCTTTGTCAGAGGTCTTCGGGTCTCAACTTTCTGTGGTACTTCTAGAAGTTATGATCATTGGGGTTGAGATGGGAGTATGCATGCCCATGGGCACTTGTCGTAGGATGAGCATGGGAAAAGTAGGGTAGCATATGGAGGGGGCTTCTATCCCGCAGCCTAGTGATCATTGTGCCCAAAGGGTTTGCGGAGGTGAGGAAGTTTGAAATAAGTGATAATTAAATAAAATGTGTGAGTGGTAATAAAACTTAAGATAATAAAATGTATGTGTGAGAGCCTTTCCGTTGAGGGATGTTGTATTCGCACGATTCGAGCTTGGGCTTGTCCATGCCAAGCGATTCTCCATGATTTCAACCCATACTTAGTAGCCTTATGAGTGTCTAATCAGGACCTGTACCACTTGCATTGTCTTAGGTTCTTGGTTACAACAATCATACTCTCTGGCATGAGTGTTAGCCATGGATGTTGTGGTTGAATCATTATCTCCATTAGCACAATAGGTGTGGACCTACAGGTGCCATGTGGTTGGGAGGCGTAGCTACTCATACCACTATTAGGGATCGATGTATAAATACAATGTTTTGTCCTAGTGCGACCGTTGCTAGATGTTTTCACTTGATGCTTCAGGTTCCAAAGTATACTTTCTTGTGATTTATGCTTTCATTGGAACGCTTGGATATCATGTTTAGATGATGTTAAATTTTGTTAGTTTGTGGTGACTAATCAGGGAAGTACTGTACATACTCCATAAATTTTTTTGGTACTATTCGCCGATTCGCCACTAAAGTTTGGGCTAATATTTGCCAATTTATGACCGACATGTTGTAACCCTAAAGCAGTTTAATACTTGTATAAAAGGGCTTAGGATTAGGGTTGTTTTATATGGTGATGTGAAAATTAGCTTGTGCGGTATTGAGCTATAAGGGATTATGGATTGTAATCAAATTGTAATCACTGAATTGTAATAATATTGGACTTGTTGTTTGATGGACGTAGCCCATGGATTGGGTGAACCATGCTAAATCTTGATGTCTTGTGTTTTTTTTCTGTGATCTATTATTTTCTAATATTGTTTATATTTGCATGTAATTGTTATTTCTCTGAGGTTTAATCCTAACAGATTTGACACATTTCCTTATTATGATGATTAGCATGTGATATGTGATGTTATCTACTTATAGGATTATCTTATGCTTTACTTATATCATGTTAGATTTACTTATGCTTTTGTTATAGCATGTTTTAGTAGTGATGTCCCTATTACGATAGTACCGACAATTTGATTGGTGACTTGAGATGTTACGTGCAGGGGATGACTAGGATCCACGCTGTTCTTATGATGCTATTGATGGTTAGGAGGAATCATGTACTTAGTTTGGTTGTTTTGCACATTGTGATGTTTTCAGTTATTGTGATGTTATTTTTGTTCACTGTAGTGTTGCTTTCAGTACGTTCTTTTGTTGCTATGGCTTAGATGGATATATGTTCCTCTTTCTTGTTTCATGGCATTTTGTTGTTTTATGCACTTGAGTGTTCGTTCCTTGATTTATGTGGATCCGGTACTCCCCAGTGTGGAGGCTCTGAACTCAATTTCTTCCTATTGTTCTTAGGAGTTTTCTTTCTGTTCTTGGGCAACCATGTGTTGGCATGGGGCGATACAACATCGTGTCACACGCCCATTGGAGTTTTGTTGTGTGATAATTTTCAGTATTGCACCCCCATTGAAGAAATATCGTACGACACTTGTAAAGTATCGCACGCCCTTAAGAGAAGTCTTTCAATCTCTAAAAGTGTTGCCCTCCTTTTGTGAAATGTCGCGCGATACTATAAAGTATTGCCCAGTGCTGATTTTAAGTATCGCCTGGCTTTTGCGAAAACCTGTCCGAGCGGACAACAGACACTTTTTGGTAAGATTTGAACTTTTAGAGAAGTGTTTTGGTTACCCTCTTAGGTGTTCTTCAATCTTTTGGTGTGGCATTTTGAATTCAGTTATACATCTCTCATTGTCAGTCGTTTTGTTCAGTAGTGGCGTTTGGAGATTCGTTAGTTGCTCGAATTGTTGGTGAATCTTCCGTTGCGATATTTGTGATCCCTGTATGATGTTGTCATGTGCATTCATACTTGTAAAAATAAATATTTTGGCTTGAATTGAATCCTTTTTCCAAGGATCTTCGGGCAGGGCATTACAATTTATGTAACAATTTGTTCAGAAGATTTTATTGGTAATGATAATTGTATATTCAACAATGAAAACAAAGGCAATGTTATATAGGCAATTCTATCACGATGTTTCTAAAAGAAACAAATTTAAACATAAGATGAAAATAGAAACTACCTAAACTAATTAAGATCACTAAAGAAACATTACAATATTTTATCTTGCTCTCTTTTAATGGTCATCATTCTAACAATCTTATAGAAGATAATCTATAGGTCTTTTGATCACAAATGCATAAAAGAATGCCCCTTTTTACCACAAAAGCATATGGAAAGATGCCCTCTTATCTTTAGAATGCTTATGTGAAATGAGTCTGTAGCTGAAACTCTCTTTCATTTTGCAAAATTTCTACCAAGACGACCAAAATCTTTTCAACTTGATGTTCAAAAACAAAAACTAGTGATCCATAACTCACCGCGGGCTGCACGACTCAGGGTTCATGGGCTATGACCATGCGGGGTTCATGGGCATGACCAAGATTACGGTAGTCATGAGCTACCCACTTAAAAAACAATACAAAACATAATATTTTTCCTTAATTTGATTTACATATTCTAATGTGCAATTAGTAGGGAAGAAGACCATCATAGAGAATAGACATCACGAAGTCCATAACAAGATCTCTCAACTAATTTAGAAGAGATAAGTGTTAAATTTTGTAGATTTTGTTGGTTCGTTTGTAGACATAGAGATTTTCAATCTTTTGGTTTTTTAACTTTTGAAATCTCAAATATTTTTTATTAAAATATAAATTGCATACTTCAATGAGAAAAGTAGAACAATAGCAAGCCCTTGATATTTTTTAAGAAAAAAATGTAAACAAGTATTTACAACTTTTCTAAAATAAATGTTCGGTCTATTGATAGTTTTTAAAATATAATTTGTATTTTTGTGTGTAATTTTGTCTTATTGCAACAACTTTCATGATTTGAAAACATTGATCCTTTCGAATGCCTCAAAATTTTTGGAAATATATTGAAGAGTTCCTAGTAGACAAAACAAACAAGCAAAATGCATGCTTTGTAAAGAAATTTATCATGGTGGCATCAACATATTGTCAACATACTTGGTAATGATGTTGACCCTTGTTTGTTAGCAACTCTTCAGACAATTTCTTTCTGTTATGCATGGTTAGAAAAACATGTAAAATATAAGGAAACTTTAAAAAGGCAACGAGAAGAGATAAATGCTATCGGCTCCCATTTATCTACAACCACAACTGCTGAAGATTATAGCTATGATAGAGATCTTTACCTTTGATATTGCTATATGTTGAAATTAAGAAAATGCCCCTAAATTGTAGTAACAACTAAAGACGAGTTTTATGATGATATTTCTAAATGAGCACGACATGACATCCAAGATTCGCTAGGTGTCTTGCTCTAAATATCTAACATATTGTGCAAAGAGACTTGCATCATGTGAAAAGTTATGCATTTAGAAATATTCAGAGACTCAAATTTAGAAATTGTAGACTTTTTATGAGGATATTAAGAGTCTCTCCATTCTATATATATATACATGCGCGTGCACACACATTGTATTAAGTGGAAATCATTGTACTTGAACATTTTTTGGCTAGGTTTTTTCATTCAAGTTGAAGGGTTTTCCAGGATAGTTATTGTGTCTTTATGTGTCTATCCTTATTTTACTTTTGTTTATTGTTGTTTATCTTTATTTTAGGGAAAAATATTAACATGGTATCAGAGTAGGTTTGATAATAATGAATGAGGGAGTGTTGAAGCTAGTAGCTGTGATGTAGATCTATATACCTATGGTTGACTTGTTCGAAATGCTCTATTGTAGCTACTATGCTTGTAGCCGCTTCCTTCTGTATATGAGTTTGTATTCTTTTACTCAATCAGAAGCAAATTCTTCTTTAATGGCTTCTTGGGCTCGAGATGGAGAATTCCTCTTATTTTCATATCATGTGACCACCTCTATCTTTTGTGTTTTTCATTTTGAATATCTCTTGGCTCCGTGTCAAGTGATTTGGCATCGTGAGCATGCATTAATCAAACTATCGACATTTATCATATCCTTAATGAGCTTTTATTTATTGGCGGCATTTGTTCATTCTCTTATTACCATAGAGGTCTCTTTACTTCTAATAGTTGTATGAGATCATTCATCTACCAATGATTGAGTTGTTAGGCCTTTTATTTGATGGAAAAAAATTGTTTTCACGATTATTTTATATATGTCGTTATTCTGAGTTGTTTTTTGATAAAGTATTGTAATAAGTTTGAGAATCATAGAGGTTACATTTTAGATCGTTTGATAAATTGTCATCAGGCTTACTGATTGATTCACTCATAAGTGACAATCTTGTAATTGACTCAAGGATTCACTCATAAGTGACAATCTTGTAATTGACTTCAAGATTTTACCAACACTAAAGTTTGGAATCTACGAGAGGTAAGATTGGCATATAAAATCAAATCATGGAGCCTTCAAGCATGTAGTTAGGTCATATCATTTATTGTTATGGTTGCTTATAGTTTAGCAAGTGCTATGTTCATCATATTAATGTTGGTCTATGCTTATTGTTCCATATTATTAAGAGATCATTATGTAGACCATAAAGATAAGTATTCAGTGATTATATCTTTGAATATATCATGGATTTTTATTATATCATTGGGAATAGTGTATGCTTTCAGCATTGATATCTATATTTCTCTCCATCACTATTAATCTCTCTTGGTTGTAGGACATCAAGAAGCAATTTGATGATGAGAGATCATGTGCAAAGTCAACATGGGGATGCTACTTGGGACTGAATTGATGATACATATATTCATTAAAGAGGAAGAAATGATATTCAGAGGTAGACTATTCAACTTGAGAGGGAGTTTGCACAATAGAGGGAGAATGTTTGACTATCTGCAAGATTGTGTGGTTGGGTGACTACTAAAGCTTAATGTTTGGTCAACTTGAACTCAATGTTTTTATAATGATAATCAAAATAGTGAGAATCTTTCCCCTACTGAGAGGGAGTTTATGTTGGAAGAGAATTTCAGCCATTCTTATACATGTTGTTAGTGAGTTCTTCTTTCCAAGAGAAGTTTGAGGTGTAATACCTTGTTCGACGACCCTTTGTGAGTAGGTATGGTGGACCACCCTCTATGAGTAGGCATGGGGGAAATGCACTCTTCTCTAGGAGAAGTTTGAGGTGAGAGCCCTTGTTTTACCCTTTGCAAATAGGTATGGTGGATCCAACCTCTACGAGTAGGTATGGTGGAAGTCATATGTGTGACTTCATAATATACTCTTATACTTTTATGAAGTAGACATGGTGAATAATGTTATGTTGAGATAACACTGAGTAAATTTGTGATGATAAATTGTTATTGAGATCTTTGGTTGCAACTATGTGTACATGTCATACTAAATATTTCTCTCTTGTTAAGAGGGAGTGTTGAAGATTATAGTTGCGACAAAGATTTTTACCTCTGATATTGCTATATGTTGAAATTGAAAATTTTCCTATGTATTCCATTAGTAGCTAAAGAAGAGATTTACGATGAAATTTCCAAGTAAGCACGATATGTCATACAAGGTGTGCTACGTGTTTTGCTCTAAATATGTAACATTTTATTATATAAAGAGACTTGTGTCATGCAAAGAGACATGCATTTGGAAATATGAAGAGACATGCATTCAAAAATTGAAGAGACTTGGTTATGATATGAAGGCTCTGTGTGTGTGTGTGTGTGTGTGTGTGTGTGTGTGTGTGTGTGTGTACTTGAATATTTGTTATTTTAATTAAATATATGCTTTTTTGGCATAGCTGAATTTTTCCCTTTAAGTTTAAGGGTTTTCCTATGATAAGTTGTCTTAATGTGTCTATTTTTATTCTACTTTTGTTTATTGTTGTTTCTCTTTATTTCTAGGCAAAAAATTAACAACAATTACATCTACATTTGCAGGTTGTATTGGAGAGGGTTCTTCCATGTCCCTCTTTCAACCCAGTGCTAGTGCTTGGATTGTTGCTCCTTCTAGTGGCAATATTACCCTTGGCCACAGAGTTCAGAAATCAAAGCTAAAGAGTTATTTTGCGTCACACACTACACTTGGTGCACAACCTTCACTTGAGAACATGTGTTGGAATAAGGAGGTCCATGGTGCCACATTAAAACAAATTTGCAAGCTTAGGTACTTGTGCAACATTTCATTTGTTGCAACTTTGTAATTCTTTTTGATTTGATTGCTTTACATTTAAAATTAAAATTTATAGTTTGAAGATGAACTTTTCTTTGTCTGAAGAATAATCACAAACTATTTGTGATAGGTATCCTTATTGGCAAGGCATGGTAGATGTCATAACAAATTGTCCCCTACTAATGCTCAACTAAGTGCACCCCTCCTTTCCCCCACCTCCCTCGCTCCAACATTGTTGAAATTGTCAATGAAATGGAAGTTGAGATAAAGGACCACATAGAGTCTTGTAGTCAAAAGGGTTGCACCATTATGACATATGGTTGAATGAATAGGAGGAATAAGACATTCCTATTTATTTTTTGTTTTTCACAGAGGTGATTGATTATTCCACTCCTCTAAATGCATTAAATAATTTAATTTATATTTTGATTTGTTGATTGATTAATGGTAATTGATTAAAAAAATATTTATTTTCAGGATCCAACATGATCTTGAAGTCTGTCAATGCTTCCTCACATGTGAGGAAAGCTACATATTAATGTGAGGTCATTGAGAAAGTAATACATAAGACAAGAGAAGAAAACGTCATGCAAATGGTGATGAATAATGTAACAAATTATGTTGCTACGGGTAAAATTTTAACTTTTTGATGGAGATGCATCTATGAATTTATGTAATATTTTCTTAACACCTCTAAATTTTTAATTAATTAGAAAGTATTGCAGGTAAAGTTTTGATGGAGATGAACTCAAAAAAAAATTGGTCTCCATGTGCGACCCATTATCTCGACCTCATATTAGAAGACATTGACAAACTCGAATGGGTCACAAATCCTGTATTAATAAGGTCAAGAACATTTGTATGTTTATCTACAGTCATGCATTGGTCTTTAGCATGATGAGACAATCCACAAGGCCAAAGAAGTTGCATGTCCTATTACCATGAGATTTGCCTTGATTTTTCACACTAAACTCCTTGTTGAAATCAAAGTTAACTTTAAGACACGTGTTTGTTGGCGAGAAGTGGACTACCTAATCCTATGCTACGACAACTACATGGATGAATGTGGTATATTGTATTTTTTATGAGCCAGGTTTTGAACCCCTTGTGCAAAGATCATGTAGGTAAATATATTTTTGTTATTTTTGCAACTTCTTAATTTCTCTTTTTATTTTTTTTCAATCTACACTTTTGATTTTAATATTATTTTCTTAACATAATATACAAGTCACAAAGCCCTTTGTAGGTCTCCTATGAGTTGTTGATAGAGAAGCCCCTATGGGCTACATATACAAGAGCATGGATATGGTCAAGGAGGCCATTAGATCTAGCTATGAAGGCGTTGAGGATAAGTATGACCTCATTTGGGAGATGATTGAAATGAGATGACAAAACTAACTTCACAAGCCCATCTATGCAACAACATATTTTCTCACTTCGTCATTTTGTCTATTTGATAACTTGAAAGTTGATGATAACCTAAATATAATAATGTAAAAGATGACTAACACATATAGAGTGCAAGAGATAGATGCATTTAATAATGAATAAGGGGTGATTTTTTGCAAGCAAGATGTGCACAGATGCTTAGAAAAAAGTGTAGTTAGGTAGTAATATATGTTAAACTTAATATTCCAAAGTTTGTGGTTATGCATTTTGATTTGCTAATATTTCCTTAAAGTTGGAAATAAGATTAAATTTTTTACTTTTTCTCATTTTAGATAGATGGAGTAAAATGTTGCAATACCAAACCTTCAAAAACTTACTATCACTATTTTGAGTCATCCATGCAACGCTTTTGGATGTGAGTGCATGATGCAGGAGCATCTTGGATGTATGACAATCTTGCAGCACCCAAAAATATTTTTGTTTTTGTCTATATTCAATAAGGGTTATATCAGTGCATAGTTACTATTTGTGGAAAATTATTATTTTTATTAAGTGGGTCATACAAGCTCAAAATATTCTAATTTCACAAGTGGAGGTTCATGTTAGTCTTATCAACCTTCTAGTGCAACTTTATTGTCATACCATATGTATTGTAGAAGTTATTGAGGTTTTTGGGTACATAATCTTTGAGCTCAATTTTGAAGACCTAAAAGACTCTGCAACGAGATTGAACCCTAGGTAATGGCACTTATGTGATCAAGGCATTCTAGCTTAGTAGTTATTATTTCTTAAAAGTAATTATAGTTTCCAATCATAGTTAATTTGCAAAATTTATGGCCTTTGGAAGTTGGGATACCTAAAATTATAATTTGTAATTATTTTGAGCCAATTTTATGTAATAAATATGAAAATAATAATTATTTGGGGATCATTCGACCTCAAGGGTTAGGGCTAAATGTCTAGAACCTTGCCGAGTGGTACAAAATTGCATATATAATGAAGGCTCATAGTGTTGTTGAGCAGTTCTATGTGGTGGTTCATGGCTTTATCTTGAAAAATATTGTAAATAAAGTTCCCATGTGGCTCTGCATATTTTATTTCTAAAAAAGTCTATAATTCAATATTTTTGGAGATAATAAAAGCCCAATTTTGTTCATGCAAGATTTTGTTGTTTCTCTATTTTTGTTGTGTGTTTGTGGTATTAAGGGAGTACACTTTGTCAGATGGTATCCGAGCAGAATTTCCTGAGTGTAGAGATAGATCGTCGACTGTGAGGTTATTTGTACCAGGGCCATAGTTTAGAGTTTCAATGATAAGTGATGTCTCCACAAAGTGAATGTGGTAGAAGAGCCAGAGGTGTGACACTTGAGGGTTTTAGAGCCCTCCACAAACAAGCAAAAGCATTGCAAGAAGAGATTTATTGAGGATGAATCTGGTTGTAAAAGATGAGAGTGAGGATAAAAGAGAAGTAGAAGGAAATTTTGAGTAGGAAGAAGAAGGTTAAGTTCTAAACCAAGAGGAAGAAATTCTTTTTAGGGCCATTTCCAAGATTGGGAAAAGATCTAAGTTTGAAGTTTCCACATTTCAGGAAATCTTATCCTGAAGGAATTAATCAATTAGATCAATAAACTAGAAGAATATTTTGAGTATGAAGATATTAAGGATCCTGATAGGGTCAAGTTTGCGAAGGCCAAACTAAAGGGTCATGCAAAGATTTGGTGGGAGGAGATCTAATTGGAGAGGAATAGAAAAAGAAAGGATAAAATCACAAGATGGGATCAAATGGTGGATACATTTAAGTGGAAACTCATTCCTATTGATTATGAGCTTGATCTGATGAAGAAAATGCAAGGTTTGAAGAAGGCATGAAGATTTGTTTAGGAGTATACAAAAGAGTTCAACTGAGTCCTCATCAGAAAATGCCATGTAGAAGCTAACAAGGAGAAAGTTTCCCATTACCTTGACGGATTGAGGACAAGTATTTAGGAGGAGTTGATTTTGGTTGGAATGAAAAATATTAAAGAAGTATACTAGTCTTCCCTAAGATTAGAGGAAACATTGAACAAGAAGTTTGAGAGTCAATAATGCAAAAGAGGGCATGGTGGAAGACCTAGCAAATGATCTTATGGAGATCAAAATAAAGATCATAAGAAGAAAGCTGAGGCCAATAGTAGTAGTTAGAATTATAGGGGAAACAATTTCAACCATTTCCATGATTAGAATCATAGGGATTAAAGAGGAAGGGGAAGAGGACAAGGATCAAGAACATGAGGCTTCCATGGAACATGTTTTTACTATGGAGGTGGTCATAGAGAATTTGAATGTCCTCAATGCCAACAAAGGATAAACAGGAGAACTAAAGGCCATGCTAGAGTTGCACATGTTGTTGAAGATACCAAATCATCACATTTTGAAGATGTTGAAAGAGTAGAAGTCTTGGTTAGCAGAAGATTCCTACTAAGTGGTGAGAATGAACCATATCAAAGGAAGAGCTTGTTTCCCACTAGGTGCAAGTGTGAAGATAGGTGTTGTGCTATGATTATTGATGGTGGAAGTATTAACAAGTTGGTGTCAGAAGAGATGGTAAAAAAGATAAACCTCAAGAACTAGAAACACCTGCATCTATACCCAATTGGTTGGTGATGGATGATCACAAGGTCATGGTCAATGAAAAGTGCGTAGTGAAGTTCAAGATTGGGGGTTACTATGATGAGGTACTATGTGGTATCCTTCCCATGGATGCATATCATATGTTGTTGGGTAGGCCATGGTAGTTTGACAAGCATGTTGTACATGATGGTCATGCAAATGCCTATTCCCCAATGAAGGGTAGAGTGTGACATAAGCTAAAGCCATTGAAGGACATAAAAGAAAAGGTATGTAGTACTACCAAAATAGGTTTTGTTGATGGAAATAATTTCCTAGAAGTTATGAAGCACAAGACTGTGTGTTTTGCTATAATTTTGAAGGAGGGTAAAGAAGAAGTATAAGATGTACCTATAGAATGTGTGGATTTTTGGGAAAAATTTCATGATATTGTATTTGATAATATGCTTGATGGATTACCAATAGTAAGGAAGATAAATCATTAGATGAACTTGATTCTAGGAGCCAGTTTTCCAAATAAGGCAATGCACATAATGACACCAACAAAAAGTAAAAAGCTAAACAAACAAGTACATGGGTTGTTGCAGAAAGGGTTGACTTGAGATAGACCAAGTCTGAGTGTTCTACCAACATTATTAGCACCAAAGAAGAATGGATTTTGGAGAATGTTTATAGATTCTTGAGCTATCAATAAGATCACAATAAAGTACTTTTTTTTATTGCCAAGAATGGATAATATTATGGATTGTTTGAGTGGGGATGTGTATTTCACAAAGATATATATGAAGAGTGGATATCATCAAATTTAGATAAGATAAGGGAATAAGTGGATGGCTGCATTCAAGACAAAGGAAGGAAATTATGAGTGGTTAATCATGCCTTTTTGGATAACTAATGCACCATGCACTTTTTGTAACGCCCCGCCAAGGGATCCAAAAGAAATAACCTAAAGTTTGACTAAGTTTGATAGCATTTTTTTAAAAAAAATAAGAAAGTATAACATACACATCAAACACAAAGTAGCGAAAGCAATAACATACATAACAGGTTACATTCCTTAAAGATCCCATGACGTTGAATCACATTTAAATCTAATCTAAAACTAAGTCCATCAATTACTACATCCATATGAAAGAATAATGAAAAGTCCAATGTCCATATAATATACAATTGTTCTGAATGCCTCTTGGCAAATTAATTCGGAATGCTCATTCATCCACTGTACATGTCACAGGGTATGAAAGGCTTAAAAGAATATACATAAGCAAGATAAATATACATCATCCTCTTCGGATACATGATACACATGCAATAAAATAAATGAAACCATCCATCATACATAATAAATCCATACATCAAGAGATATACATCCATCATAAAATGATACAACATCCAACATATAATATAACCATCTATCATAATGATCCATGAACAGAATGAAGGTATATGCCAACAAGAATACTCTAGCCATGGTGTCTCGGACGGATCTCAATGGTAAGAGTAAAAAGCACTACCACCCAACCATGTGGAACCTAAACGGTCCACTCCCACCACGCTGAGGAGATAGTCTTAAGTCCCAAATAGGATATCAAATCACCTGACACAAGAACTCTCTAAGTCCATGAAATCCTATAAGTATGCTAACTCAAAGGTTCCTAAAATAGATCGACATCTAAACCTAGAGGCACCACAAAGACACATAGGTATCTACTATGTAAGTGAGAAAGTGTCATCACACAAATCAAGTTCGGAGTTACCCGAGCAGTCCCTTAGGACTCTCGGGTCCCTAGTGATCCCTACGGCCACTAGTATCCTCTCGCACTGACAAGGCATGCTACGGAATGCAAGGTCGAAACCAAGCATTCTCTCTACTCCCATCCTAGTCTGTAATAGCACTCATGGCATGGGCGAGAACATACAATTATCTCTTATTAGGTTCATTTAAGTTAGTATTAAGTGTAAAGTTATCACTTATTAAACAACTTACAATGGGTTACCCCCAAGACCACTTAGGGTCCCCGACCCCCATTGCAAGCCACTTCCCAACATTACATAAAGATAACCTACCCTAAGCTCATGAAATCACAAATCATATAATCATAGCAAAATCACCTCAGTCATATACAAGTGACTGGAAAGTATCATAAAGATAATCATAGTAATCACATCAGTTCTCTACGAGCAACTGGAAAGCAACAAGATAAATCAAAATATCCATCGGTTCTCAACAAGCAACCAAAAGTACTCAACAAGCAACCAGAAGTAATCCAACAAAACAAACATACTCATCATAAACATACCATCACATACATGGTTGGGCAATAATGATCAAGATTGAGTCAACATGATACCACACTCACAAAACCCCCAAGCCTTTGGTAGACGTCCTATAATTGGTCAATACTCTAGTCAACCCAAAAATCCCAAACATAAATAGCATAAGGAAAACAAGGTACAAGCACATGTTTTTAGTTTTAAGTTAAATGTGGGGTTTCAGTTTCCATTTTCGAGTTTGCTAACAAGTGATGGAATATTTTCATCGTTTTTTCCTTATAGTAAATTCCAATATTAACTTAAGTATAAACAAATATTTACCCCATGATCAATTTCCCAAATTTAGTAAGGTAAATATTATTATATTAACTTTTAAGTTGCTGATGATAAGATTCCCGTTGATTCTCATTGATCTAGACTTAAATTAATGTTCATCTATTTTAAAACAATTAATTAATATCATTGATTAATAATATAGTTCACAATATAAATCTTATAAACAAAATATTATTAAATAATATTTTATTTAACATTTAGAATATATTAATAATATTAATCTTGTTAATGATAATTATTAATAAAAATAATAATTAAAAATTAATATATATTAAAAAAGCTATTAACAAATTTTAATAAATTAACAATGATAATTAAATAATTAAAAAAAAACACACACATTTAAATTCCATGTGTTTATAGCCCGCGTGGCTAAAATTACTGTCGACTGCACAGTATATGCTGCAAAAGGAAAGTGGGGACGGGGTGGGGTAGAACCCCCCCTCCCAAATTCATTTATATTTTTTTTAAATAATTTTTTTTAATAAACGAATTTAAAAATCGACGTTTTTATAAAAAACGTTTCAACAACAAAATTTTGTTTTTTAATAGTTTTGAAAAATAATGAATTTGGTTATAATTAAACTTATTTTAGATGATTATATTTTTATTGTGTAAATATATATTCTTTTACTAAAATTCATAATTGAATCTGATAGACAAATACTAGTTACCCATTCTTTATTTCCTTATCATTATGTATTTAAAAAAAGAAGATTTTCCAATAAAATTTTTACCCTTTCTGATAAGTTTTCTCAATTTATAATCTACTAGAGAGAAATTATATTGAACAATTAAAACATTCCATGTACAGAATAATTTCTCAATATCCAGAATTCACAAATATGATATATATTCTTTACCATAATTATCCAGACAATCATTTAGCAAACACGAAAAAGACAGGAATTAAAAGAACGTATTTAAATTATGCAAATCTTCACAAGCGTGTACCTGGACACTGATGCTAATTTGCTACACTCCAAAAATATGTAGAAAACAATTCTCCTTTCAAAACTTTCTCCTTCTCTGAAAATTTCTTTCTTCTCCTCCAAAATTCTCAACCTCTTAAAAAATGAACCCCCAATTTGTGAAAAAGGAGTTCTCTCCCTAAAATCAGGGCACTAATTGTGCATTCCCCCAGAAAACTCTTACCTTTTTAACTCTTTATTAACTTTTATTTATCTTTCTTTTATCTTTTCCATGCACATACAATAATCCATTAAATTAATTTATTTAATTTTTACTTGACCTCTTTTAAATTGATTTATTTAATTTAGTCTCATGCACATATTATGCAATCATAAAACTTTTAATAATTTAATTTTCTTTTCCCACTTCTAAATTTATTTTTGAACAATAATTTTGATAACTATCCATTAATTTAAATAATAATATTATTTAGCATTTATTTAAAAATGCACTCCAAATATATATATTATTATTAAATTAATTAAATATTATCATGTTCAAATTTAAACTTATAGATTTATTCTCAAATTTAATTTTTTTATTGGACTCTTTTAATTTCTCAATTAATTAAATAAAATATTAACATAACATATAATTTTCCATTTAATTAAAACATTAATTAAATCTTTTTAATTAGACTTAATTAACAAAAAATTCACCAAAACTCATAAAGTAAAAACACGAAAAACCCATCATAGTAAAGCACATACAAAAACATACTAAAAGTTTAAAATCACGAACTAACGTCATCTGACGCATTTGAAAGCTACATGACTCAGATACTTGTCCTAATTGTCAATTAAGACAAATGACCCAAAGGTAAATTTATCTCCCCTCTCTTACCAATTGAGATAATGCGATAGGGTACGCTCATCCTGGCAATTCAGGGAAGTCGATACCTAGTACCTGCAACCTGCATAAAATCTATGCATGTACATACACAATATATACTAAGCTAAACAGGAAATGATAGGAAGTGGTGCATCGTGTAGATCTCGACTAGCAGGTGACTACGACTCCCTTCCTTAACCACATCATAAGCATCATACATAAAGAAAAAAAACACGCACACCATACACATGCAGTATGGGGTAAGTATCCACAAGAAAACACATATGATAACCCATCTAACTAAACATCATCAATAATTTAATAGCATTATAATAATCATCATGCACACATGAAGTATAGAGTACCAAGTAATCTCATCATATATCAACTGAGTCTGAAACAATATCTAATAATCTCAAGATAATGCTACTAATCATCAACATAAAACTGGCCTGAAAGAGTTTGGCAATAATAGCAGAAATGTAAACTAAAAAATGTAGACTAGGGGCAGGCACTACATCCACTCCCCCTAGGATTAGGCTTACTCTTGGAAGCCTACAAACAAATAGGGATATAACTCCCGTAATCTAGGCACGCATCCTCCCATGTAGCTGAAGAGTCATTAGTAGGGTCCCATTGGACCCTTACCTGCTCTATGGTTCGACCCTTGAGGGTCAACTCCCGCTGCTCCAGAATACAAACTGGCTCCAAAGCCAGCTGCCCGTCCTCTACCTGCAATGCATTCCAATCAAGAATATGTAGAACATCAAGGATATACTATCTAAGTACTAAAACATGGAAAACATGATGAATGCGAGCAAGGCTAGGTGGTAAAGCAAGACGATAGGCAACTGGACCAATCCTCTCAAGAATCTCGAATGGTCCCACAAAGCGAGGTGCTAGCTTCGAGCCCTTTCCATAACGGATTAGACTCTTTGCGGATGCACTCTCAAGAAAACTTTCTCTCCCACAACAAACTGCTTATCTGTCCTATGTGCATTAGCATACTTTTTCTGCCTATCCTATGCCATAGTCAAGTGCTCTCGGATACGCACAACCTGTTGCTCCATGTCATGAAGCATCTCAGGACCCAACAGGATGCGATCCTCAAGACTATCCCAACTCAAAGGTGTACGACAAAGACGTCCATATAAAGCCTGGAAAGGTGTCATGCCAATAGAACTGTGATACCCATTATTGTAAGCGAACTCCACTAGGTAGAGATAGTCCTCCCAATGAGTTTGCCTATCCATCACATTCATCCTCAACATATCCTCGAGAACCTGATTCACTCTGTCTGTCTATCCATCTATCTTTGGGTGATATGTTGAACTAAAATTCAACTACACTCCACGATCATGCTATAGTGATGTCCAAAATGCAGAAGTGAAAACATGATCCCTATCCGAAATGATCTTTCGGAGAATACCATGTAGTCTCACGATGTCGCGCATGAAGACATTAGCTACAAAAGCTGTAGTGTAGGAAGACCTGATTGGTGAAAAATGTGCCACCTTAATCAACCGATCAATGGTGACCATGATAACATCATGACAACGAGAAGTCATAGGTAATCCTACTATGAAGTCCATAGAGATGATGTCCCACTTCCATGAAGGAATGAGATTCGGCTACAAAAGTCTTGCCAGATGCTAGTATTCTGCCTTAACTCTCTGACACTCAAGACATCTAGCCACAAAATCAGCAATGTCGTGCTTCATTCCGGACCAATAGAATAAACATCACAAGTCTACATGCATCTTCTTGACACCTGGATGTGCCAAGTAAGGTGCATGATGGGCCTTTGATAGGATCAATATGCGAAGCTCATCTAGTAGCAGCACATAGATCCTTCTTGAATGTCTCAAAAGGCCATCTGACTCTAGGACATAGTCTGAAAAGTTACCCTCCAAAGGTCTCCCTAAATCTATCTCTCTGCACACCTCCTGATACCAAGAATTGGTAGGAAGTGCCTGAAGTATTTGACACCTCAAATCAACACTAAGAGTCATAGATGATATCACATGTTTCCTGCGACTCAAAGCATCAGCTACTACGTTCTCCTTCCCTTGGATATACTTTACCTCAAAGTTATACTCACATAAAAACTCCATCTAACGCCTCTACCTAGCATTTAGATTAGGCTGCGTGAATATGTACTGAAGACTACGATGATTGCTATGTAGTTCAAATCTATGTCCCAACAAGAAATGTCTCCATCTCACTAAGGCATGAACTACTGTTGCTAACTCAAGGTCATGTGTAGGATAATTCAACTCATGACCCTTGAGTTTGCGTGATTCATATGCAATCACTCGTCCATTCTGCATCAGGACTGCTCTAATCCCCTCAAGGGAAGCATTTGTACACACCATGAAATTACCTTCTAGATCAAGTACTACTAAGATCGGTGCACTGGTCAAAAGATCCTTGAGCTTTCAAAATGCTTCCTCACATTTTTCTGTCCATAGAAACTTCTTTCCTTTCCTCTGAAGGGAGGTAATAGGATGTGCTATTCTAGAGAAGTTTTGGACAAATCTGCGATAATAACCAGCTAGACCCATGAAACTACGAATGTCTAACAAAGTAGTGGGTGCAGGCCAATCTACTATTTCCTGGAACTTCACAGGGTCTACAAAGATACCTTCCCCTGAGATAACGTGTCCTAAATACTATATCTCTGATTTAAAGAAATCACACTTCGCCGCATTGGCATAAAGTTGATTATCTCTCAAGCACTGTAAAACCAAAATCAAATGTTCCTCATGTTCCTTCTAGGACTTAGAATATATCAGTATATCATCGAGGAACACAAGAAAAAATATATCAAGATAGGAACAGAACACCCCATTCATCAAGCACATAAAAATTGATGGAGTGTTCGTCAGCCCAAAGGGTACCACTGTGAACTCATAATGCCCATAGCGAGTTTGAAAGGCGGTCTTATGAATATTAGCTTCCTTGATGCAAAGTTGATGGTATCCTGACTTAAGGTCAATCTTGGAGAACACTGTAGCTCCCTTGATCTGATCAAATACATCATCAATCCTTGGTAGAGGATACCTGTTCTTTATTGTCACCTTGTTCAGCTGTTTGTAATCAATGCAAAGGTGCAAAGAACCATCCTTCTTCTTCACAAAGAGCACTAGATCTCCCCATGTGATACACTAGGTCAGATACTACCCTTGGCCAAAAGTTCCTCTAACTGTAAACGCAACTCACTCAACTCCTAAGTGGTCATATGGTAAGGAGCTCTAGAGATAGGCTCCACTCCTGGAGTGAGCTCAATGCTAAAATCAATGTCTCTCTTTGGAGGCATGCCCAGAATCTCACTCGGAAAGACATTTGCATACTCCTGTAAAATAGGGTGATCTAGAGTCTTCCTTACAGAGTCATCTTCATCTAGCTCATTTACCGTAACAAAAAATACCTGACATCCCTTATGAAAGCTCCACTTCAATTGTATAGTAGAGATCATCCGTAGAGATATAGGTCTCGGTATCCCCACAATCTCAACATCCTTCCCTTGGTCATCTTGACACATAATGGTCTTCTTTCTGTATTCTATACTAGCCCTATGAGAGCCAAGCCAATCCATACCTAAGACCACATCGTAGGAGCCAAGAGGAATAACTCGAAGGTCAATTGAAGTCTCAAACCCTCCTATGCTAAGCCCACACTTATGAACTATAGAATCTATGGAAACTTTAGCGCTTGAGGCTAGTTCCACTTGCTAACCATGATCTTGCTTAACTGCTTCCAACTTACACTTAACAACTAGAGATGGAGAAATAAAAGAATCTATAGCACCTGAATCAAAAAATACAGAGAGAGGTGTACCTCAGATAGCTCTTGTAGTCTCAACTACTGTCCCTTGATGGTTCGCCTGACGGTGATCTAATGCTACAAATACTCTATGGGCTCTACCTGCATCTCCGACTATAGGCTCAGATGCTGCTGGCCTAGGTCCTGAATACTGAGATGCTCATTGTGGACAATAAGCTGCAATGTGACCCATCTATCCACACGAATAACATCCTGTGCCTCTACCAGATCCTCTCCCTATAGGTGGTGCATTTGATTGCTGGTGGCTATCCCTGCTAGCAAAAGACTAGCTGCTTTGTGCAGGCTGAGCTTGCCGATTTTGTTTATTGCATTGAGCATTGCGATTGTTCCTAGAGTTAGAACCACCACCACCACTCTGTGCCTGAGGGTAAGATCCCTTTTTCTACTGAGACCGCTGCTGAGACTGATTTCCCTTAGGGAAAGGAGGGTTCTTGTTCCCACCGTAGTTGTGGTTGCCCTTAGATCCTGCTATAGTAGGCACTCCCACAAAACCTCCATGTCCAAGGTTGACACTATGCTCTACAAGGATGGCTCGATGTACTGCATCCTTGAGGGTTTTAGGCTCAAATACCTTAACACCCCCAACAAAATGGTTGTTCAAGCCTCTAATGAAATGTTGTTCCAACTGTGCTAGGTTGTCATTGAATCTCGAAAAGGGCATGAGCTCATAGAACTTGCGCTCATACTCTACAACAGTCATAGTGTACTGTCTCAGGTTATGGAACTCATTTGCACTATGTTGCTTCCATTCCTTTGGTAGGAATCACTCATGGAAGCTCTCCAAGAATTTATCCCAAGTGACACTACTCATGTTTATGCCCAACTTATTTTCCTCAATAGTCCACCAGGTGGCCCCAAATAACTCTAGGTTGGTAATGGAAAATCTCGCCTTGACATTACTGTCAAAGTCCTACATAGCAAAAATCCTATCAAGGGCAATAAGCCACTGCTCAGCTACATAACCAAAACCTTGCCCGTTAAAGGGCTTGATCTTGGACCTTTGAAGGTCCTTCATCCGAGAAGATACAATGGATCTATGTCGATCCCTTTGAGGGCTCCTAGACCTGTGCCTATGCTCATGTCCTGCCTGATGTGCTCTATCCTGCTCATGAACAAGAGGTAGGCAATCAATGATGGTTCACATCATTTGCCTCAGATCAACCCCCTCAGAGTCAGCATGTTCCTCTCTGTGGTTCTCTTCTTGATGCTCACTGACATGCTCTTCCCTATTCTCTTCCTGAATGGGGCTCTCGTGGACAGACTCATGAACACTGATATCTCTGCCTCATCCATGGCCTCTGCCACAGCCAAGGCTACGGCCTCTAATGGAAGATCTCGTGCTAGATACCATCCTACAATAATGTCCAAGATACAGAATACTATAACAACCATAATGCATAAAATTGTAAATCACATATATATAAAAGACACATGTTTTGCAAACAGTAAAAGTGTCATTTTTAGTTTAATGTTTAAGTGTTGAAGTATGAAAAATATACAATTAACAGTTTAAGTTCTGTTTTCAGTTCAACTAGTTTCAAGTTTCAGTTTGGAAGAGTTACACATAATAGTTTAAATTTTTTTTTTGTTCTTGTTCAACTAGTTAACACTAGTGGCATTCCAATATACCCAGAGCTCCCAATGTAGAAACTCAGGCTCTGATACCAGATGTAACGCCCCGCCAAGGGATCCAAAAGAAATAACCTAAAGTTTGACTAAGTTTGATTGCATTTTTTTTTTTAATAAGAAAGTATAACATACACATCAAACACAAAGTAGCAAAAGCAATAACATACATAACAGGTTGCATTCCTTAAAGATCTCATGACGTTGAATCACATTTAAATCTAATCTAAAACTAAGTCCATCAATTACTACATCCATATGAAAGAATAATGAAAAGTCCAATGTCCATATAATATACAATTGTTCTGAATGCCTCTTGGCAAATTAATTTGGAATGCTCATTCAACCACTGTACATGTCACAGGGTATAAAAGGCTTAAAAGAATATACATAAGCAAGATAAATATACATCATCCTCTTCGGATCCATAATACACGTGCAATAAAATAAATGAAACCATCCATCATACATAATAAATCCATATATCAAGAGATATACATCCATCATAAAATGATACAACATCCAACATATAATATAACCATCTATCATAATGATCCATGAACAGAATGAAGGTATATGCGAACAAGAATACTCCAGCCATGGTGTCTCGAACGGATCTCAATGGTAAGAATAAAAAACACTACCACCCGACCACGTGGAACCTAAACGGTCCACTCCCACCACGCTGAGGAGATAGTCTTAAGTCCCAAATAGGATATCAAATCACCAGACACAAGAACTCTCTAAGTCCATGAAATCCTATAAGTATGCTAACTCAAAGGTTCATAAAATAGATTGACATCTAAACCTAGATGTTGAGATAATGGGTGTTGGACACATTGAATAATATTGTTATATTTTATTTTATTTTATTATGTAATGTTGTGCCTAGATGGACGTGCAACATATAAAGATTTCCATGAAATATTCTTGATGAGTTGTATTGTAACATTGTGAAAATATTTCATGTAATTATTTAATATTGGGGGAAAGAATTAAATGCCCAATATTAAATGTGGGGTCAGTGGGTTAGGTAGCACATGGTTTTAGCACATGGTTTATGTAATATCACTTAGTGGTTTTGTGGGACTTGCTACTATATAAGCAGCCACAAGGGTAGTTGTTATAGAGAGAGAGTAAGAGTGAGAAAGGCAAGAGTCGAGCGGGACAAGGCTTGACAGGTTAGCCAAGGGAGCATTTGTGAAGGTTGGAAGCATGGCATGGGATGTGTGGATTCATGCTTGTTCACATAGTTTTCTCAGTTGTGGCTATGGCCATGAAGGCTTCCATGGTTGTATGGAAATGGTATTTTTGCTAAATAATACATGGTGATGGATGCTTTTGGAGGCTGGGTTTTTTTCCTCAATGAGGGTTTCTCAGGGTATATCTTGTGTCACAATTTTGTGGGTATGTTGTCTATTCTTTTGCATGTGGCTTTTAATTTCATGTTTATTTCAGATCTATTATGGGTTATGTGGAAACAGTTATATTCTTTCTTGCCAAGTTTCCTTACACCAGAGGCATCACAAAGACACGTAGGTATCTACTATGTAAGCGGAAAAGTGTCATCGTACAAATCACGTTCAGAGTTACCTGAGCAGTCCCTTAGGACTCCCAGGTCCCTAGTGATCCCTTGGTGGGGCGTTACACTTTTATATGGCTCATGAATGAGATACTAAAGAAATTTCTAGGTCAGTTTTTCATTGTTTACCTAGACAATTTTTTTAATCTTTAGTAAGATATTGGAGGAGCACATAATCCATATTCATATGGTGTTTGAGAAGTTGAGGGAATACAATTTGTTGATTAATATGAAGAATTGTAGTTTTTTAAACAAGAATTTAGTGTACCTGAGATTTGTAGTTTTAGTAGAAGACCTAAAAATGGACCCTGAGAAAGTGAAGGTTATCCTCGAATGGCCTACCCCAAGGAGTGCTACTGAGGTAAGATCTTTTCATGGTTTGGCTAGCTCTTATAGAAATTTTATTAGAAGTTTTAGTAGTGTTTGTGGATCCTTGACAAAAATAATGAGGGGGGATAGGAAATATTTTAAGTGAATGGACTACATGAGCAAATATGAGTTTCAATATATTGAAATAAAAAGTTATATAACAAGTTATATTAGCACTTCCAAATTTTAATGAGGTGTTTCAATTTGAGTGTGATGATAGTGGTACTACAATGGGAGATGTTTTGAGCCATGAAGGTAGACCTGTTGCTTATTTTAGTGAGAAGTTAATGAAGACCAAAAGGAAATATTATGTTAATGATAAGGAATTTTATGCTATAGTTAAGCCATTGATGAAGTGGAGATACTATCTTCTTCCTAAAGAGTTCATTTTGTATACTTAATCATCAAGCTTTGCAATATTTGAAGAGTAGAGGAAAGTTGAATTAGAGGCATTTAAAGTGGTTTGTTTTCTTGCAGAGTTATAGATTTTTATTGAAACATAGGAGTGGGAAGTCTAAGATCAATCTGACCTAACCCTAAGATCAACAATGATGTTTAAGCAAAAAAAGATCAAAGCCACATATTTAAGGAGGTATAAGGATTAACTTAGAGAGGTTAGCAGTTGTTAATTTTGTTGACTAGTGAAATAGAGTAAAAGGCTGTGAAGGAGTAGAGAAGAAGTGAAGAGTGATTGCTTAAGGGGTTTTCCAAGCAGACCAGAGATAGTGATGGAGACATGAATGGAGTTCAATCAATGACTTTGCATATGAGCTGCATTGTGATCTGTATTTGCAAAGTAAGTTGTATTTATTAGATCAACCTACTATTAATTTCTAAGCATTGTAGCAGTTAAAATTCTTTAATGAAGGTTTACCTAATAGTCACTTGTAAATCCTTTAATCAAGGTGACATTCTAATGGAATGTTCTTAAGTCCATTAACAAGGCCACTCCTAACAAGTTGATTAAATATTTTAAGAAGGTCACACCTAACAGTGTGTATTATAACCTTTAATAGGTAGGCTCCTAATAGAGTTCACTTTAGAAGAGTGAAAAATTGGTAGCATGTTACTGGTGGTTTTTTCCAAATTGGGTTTCCACATTAAATCTTGGTGTTATACTTGTGTGGATGTTATTTGAGATGTTTTATTGCTTTAATGTTTTACATTCAACAAGTTAGTTATTATTGGGACAATGGACTACAAGTTTATGTCACTAATAAGTTATTATAGTGACTGAGTGGACTAATGAATAGATCTAAGTTTTTTGAAGTATTCAAAAGTTCAAGTGGTATATTTGAACCTAAGGATAATTGATTCACCCCTTTCCCCCTTAGTTATTCTAAGTCATTCTGACAACTTGGTCTAGACAAGAACCCACAATATATCATATGAAGGGTTTTTGGTTCTGCAAATTATGTTTGGATTCCAGATGCCAAGCACACCAAACTAGAGTTCAAGACTCAGAAAATAATATTTACAAGGTATACTAACTCTCATAAGGCATATATTTATATTGATAATCTCCTATTCAATCAATATGTGGTGTTGATGAAGAAAGAGGTCCATTTCAACCTTCTCTTATTTTTAGCCTTGAGGATTAACATCTAAAGGGTACATATTTGGATGATCAACTTCCTCCCACTTAACTTGATGGGATGGGACATATTCGTATGACAGTATCTCACCCACATTTCCTTAGGACATTCAAGGTCCACACCAAAGACCCCTAGTGATGTTGTTCCTCATGCAATGATGTCACTTCTACTCTTTGACCAAAGTGGTTGGCCAAGCACATTAGAGATCTTATGATGATAAACTTATTGAGGGTAGTTCAACTAGGAAGGAGAAAACATTAGAAGATTAGAGATTGTTGTAGAAAAATGAGAGCAAGAGAATGCACATATTGTAAGAAAGAGCCAAGAGAAAAAGATAGAGACCAAGATCTCTTTCCAACAAATATTGAATGAGATTAAAAGATGGATTTAAAATAAGAGAATATGTGAGAGAAAGAGGATTTTAGGTTATTCCAAAAGGTTTTGAGCTATTTATAATGACCAAGATAGGTGCCAAGTGAAAAGAAATTGAGCACTAACATTTGAATGTTAAGATGTTTCAAGATGAATGCTCTGTAGATGTCGAGGAAACATGCTAGTATCTAAGTAACCCATGCTCAAAATCATCAAGTCGCAAGGAAACCATGCAACTCATGCAAAGATTTTGTTGAATTACAATTGTTGATATGGATTTGGAGCATCTTGAGAGTGAAATGTTGATGTTGTTCAACTTACTAAAAAAATGAGAGAGGAAGGGGGGTGAATTAGTTATCCCACGCTATAAATTCTCTTCTTTATCGATAAACTATTAAAAAACAAAATAATGACTTATGATCTATCACATAAGAAAATTAAGCATTTAGAGAGAATATAAACATGAAAGCACATAAAGATCGACATAGATAACACTAAGGTTTATGTGGAAACCCAAACAAGAGAAAACTAAAAAGATGCTAATTCTCATGAAATGAAATACTTGTTAGGGTGACACCAATTAAGTTGATTTTTATATAGGATCAATTCGTCTTTTTCTCACTACAAGTTGACTTACTAATGGTTGTGTTAACTACTCTTAAACATGAATAATATTATTGTCAATACAAAGAGGCTTATTACCAAGATACATGAAAAAAAATTGAATCCACCATTGAGATCATTGTCACCAACACTCTCATCAACACACATATCTCCTATCAATAGATTCATAATTACTTACTTAAGCTACTCAAATGATTGAAATCCTCACTCTTCTTATAATGCTTGATTTTACTAACCATGTTGACCAAAATACTTTAAAATAGGTCATACTAAGACATTTTCATAGTGGTAAGATATGACATGTGAACCACAATAACCAATATGACTTTCTTTGTGTATGTCAACATGAAGCACCATCTCCAAAGCCATTGGTTCCAATAGAGATAATAAATACATTACATAATAATAGTTGGGATTGAAACACAAATGAACATGATCCAAATGGGGTCAACACCCCAAAAAATGATCCTCCATGGATATATTGCACACAAAGTAGTACTAAAGCTGAAATAGGTAAGGATAAACATGTGAAGCACATATTTTGGTGAACACTTCTACCAAAACCCACATACCATTGGTATAATTACCAATGACACTAAGACTATCAATACACATAATCAATATAACCAAAACATAAAAATGCATAGGATATGTTAAAATCAATGACTTCCAATAGTAACATCATCATTAAGGATAAACATGTGAAGCACATATTTTGGTGAACACTTCTACCAAAACCCACATACCATTGGTATAATTACCAATGACACTAAGACTATCAATACACATAATCAATATAACAAAAACATAAAAAAGCATAGGATATGTTAAAATCAATGACTTCCAATAGTAACATCATCATGAATGACATCAACTTCACATTCTAACAATCTTCCCCTCTGTCGTTGATGGCAACATTCATCAATAACAAAATAAACAATGCCAAATAATATTAAAGTTCACTTCTCTTCAACTTCTCCAACTTTCTTCCCCTTTGACAACAATGGAAAAGGACCAAGAAAACTGCCCCTTATAAAATTACCCATATCTCCATAAGAGGAATTCACCAAAGAAAGATCAAAAAATGAATACACATGCAAAAATTTGGAGTAATGCATACACTGATGCACTCAATGAACACTACGATTGGGTAGAATTCCCAACTTCCAAATTAGATACTCAAAAGTATCCTTGCACAAAGGTTTTGTGAATATATATGATCATCTTCTCCTTTGTAGGAATATACTCAAGATTTACTTTTCCATCCAACATCTTCTCTCTAATAAAATGCTACAAGATAGATACATGCTATGTTCTATAATGATGTATTGCATTCTTGACATACTTATAGAACTAGTATTATCACACATGGTTGAAATTGGTTCATCAAAAGTAACACTATATCCTTGAAGGTATATTTCATCCATAATACATAAGTACACCATGAGGATCTATTGCAATATATAATGATTTTTGTAGCTAATAGAGTTATAAAATTCCACTTCTTCCTTGATGAAGCAACTAATATCCAAGAAAGTAATCTCCACCATCAATACATCTTTAGTTGTCCATACATCCTACCCAATCTACATTGGTATAAGCTATCAACATGAAATCTAAACCTTTTGGAAACCATACTTGAGAAACTCTTCCATACCTTTCAAATATCTTAAATTCTTTACACTACCATAGCATGTGATTCTTTTGGTTCTTTCTAAAATCTATCTGCCAACATACAACATATATGATATCTAGTAAGGTAGTAGTCAAGTACAACAATCTACCAATAATTGATCTATACTTACTTGCATCTTTCCTTGGTGACTCATCTTCCCTAGTTAATTTATAACTGATTACAATTGATTACATACTAGTTTGGAACTTTCGAACCCAAACTTATTCACCAATTCTTTGACATTCTTGGATTGAAAAATTAAAATACATTTACTATTATGATTAATGTACAATACAAGAAAGAAATTCAACTAATCTATCATAGATATATGAAATTATTTCTACATCTCCTTTGCATATCTCTTGCACAAATCATCCTTGCCTCCAAAAGTAATATCATCAATGTAAACAATAATAATCAAGATCCAATCTGAATATATCTCACAATACAAATTACTATTTATAGAACATATTTGAAACTTGTTTCCAAAAAAAATAATTGTCTAATTTGCTATGCCAGGCTCATGATGCCTACTTGAAATCACAAGATGCCTTCTTCAATCTACAACCTACTTCTAGTTATTCTTCTAATATAAAACATTTTGGTTGTTCAATATAAACCTCTTCCTTCAAATCTCCATTAAAAATTGCATATTTCACATCCATTTGATAAACTTTGAAATCCTTGTATGCTACAAAAGGTAGAACTATCAAAATTACCTTTGTCCAAGCTACATGAGCATAAGTCTCCTCAAGGCTAGTTCCTTCAATCTGAGTATTAACCTTTGCATGCTAACCTTGCCTTGTTCCTTAGACCTTGTTTCTATGCACCCATTTTGTACCAATGACATTTTTTATTACTAGTCTAGGGACAAGTTCCTAGGTATTCTTCTTCAAAGTCTGATCATATTCTTCCTTCATTACTTTTACCCAATTCTGATCATTGCATGCTTCTTCTATAGATCTAAATTCAACCTCCAATAGTAGACATAAAAATCAGGATATTGTGTTGCCCTAATTTTGGAAATAACTCCTTATCGCCAATAATCAAATTCTTAAAATGTTTTCTCTATACATACCTTGGTTTCTTCATTGTATATGTTGGTGCCAATTGTGTTTCTTCCTCTTTTTTCTTAATATATTTTCCTCTTATCTCTATATCAAATTCATAATCAATATATCTTCCAAAGCCTTCTAAAAGTCTTTTTTAACCTTCACATTCACACTTTCCACAATCTTATTGGATCTTTTGTTGTAACACCGGTAAGTGTTGCTTCTTGAAGAGTGACCCCTAAATATGATTTCATCATCTCTTCAATCATTTTTTTTGAGATTATCTTCATCTTTTTGAATATACCACTTGGTTCCAAAGATTTTTAAATACTTAACTCTAGTTTCTCTCCCATGCCATTACTTATATGATGTTTTCCATATTTCTTTTGGTACAAAACTTTATTTAGTGCATATACATTAGTATGCACTGCTTCTCTCCAATAGATTTATCGTAAACTTGCTTCTTTCAACATTGTTCTCTTTGCCTCTTGAATCATCCTCTTCATCCTTTCCACTACATCATTTTTCTATGGTCTAGCCATTGAAATTCATCAATGCCATGTTTGTCGTAGTAACTTTCAAATACATTAGAAGTAAATTCTCTTCCTTTTCTATATCTTAAGTATTTAATCATTCTACCACAATTATTTATGACTTTAGCCTTTAATATTTTAAGCTCGTTAAACACCTTTGATTTTCCCCAAGAAATAAATTATGATTCAATCTTGAAGAGTTATCAATAACATTAGAGTATCTCCCACCTTGAAAACTTCTTGGTCTAGTAGGACCACAAATGCCAGTGCGCACTAACTCCACTAAACTAGTAGATGAATAGTCTTCTGCTTTGAAATATTTTCTCTTCAATTTTCCTTCTTAAAATCCCATACAATTAACATTATTTGGTTTTCATGATCTAGGTAAGTCTCTTACTATACATGTGAGTTTTGTTAAAACCAAAATATCAAAGTTGATGTGACACATCATCCAGTGCCAAAGTCAACATCATTTGAAATAATAAACAACACCCTTTTGAAGCTACTTCAAGTTGGTACATGCTCCTTTCCATCCTTTTTCCAACTGTAATTACATCTCCAGATCTCTTTCAAATCTTACAGTCATAGTTCTTGAAAATAACATCATATTCATTCTCACATATATATCCAACACTCATAATATTGTGATATAAGCTCTTCACATAATATACAATACATCAATATTATTATTTACATAAAAAGTAACAATCCTTTGTCAATAATGTAAGCAATTTTATCATCATCGAATCTAATAGGGCCATCATCATACTTGTCGAGTGACACGACTTCACTCTTATATCTATAGTCATATGATGAGTAAAACCACTATCAACCAACCATTCATTTTTATTTCTTATAACATATAAACTGGTCTCAACATGATGATCAACCTCAAAAAAAATGTTAGAAGTGTCTATTTCCTATTTCTTATCTTCTCTAATATAAAACAAACTATCTTCTACTTCTAACTCATCATTTGAAATATTAGCATCTTCCTTCATATAGTAAGCCTTCTTATTAAACTTCTTAAACTTCTATCTAGGACCCTTCCTTGGACATATAGTTAGTCAAATAGCCAATTTTACCACATTTAAAATATTTTATGGGTAACATAGCTTTGCACTTTTTGGTACAAAAGTACCAACAAGATTTTCATCATCACTGTTAAGTTCTTTGTCTTATTTAGTTTTCTTGAGAAGTGTCTTAGATATTCTCTTCTCTTTTCCAAATTTCCTTAGCTCAAATGCAACCTAGGTACCATATAACTACTCTTTAGTAAACTTCTTTGTATCATACACATCCTTAATCATCAAGATCTTATCAATGTAACTATCTTGTAATGTTATCAAGATTTTTTCAATGAAATCCTTACACAACATTCTCAACTCTTTAAAAGTAGCTTTTATGTCTTCACTATCTACCATTATCAAATTCTCATAGTGTCTCTTTATTGTTATCTTCTTATATAAATTAACCTTATCATTTTTGTCATAAATCTCTTTTAGCTTTTCCTAAACTTCACAAGAAGTATTCAAAGAAATACTAGTAATAACATACCTCTCTTTTACATTCTCCTTATATGACTTAATTTCATCTTAAGACCATTATGAGGAAATACATGTCTCCACATGCTTCGAGGTTTTGTAATCGACCAAACCAAATGAAATTTCATCTAATCTTTCATGTGCACCATTGAATTTTCCTGAAGTAGTTAATCCCTTTACTGAGGACCCAGGCTTTGATATCAATTATTAAACACACAAAATAATTAAGAGGGGGGTGAAATAGTTATTTCCACATACTTTATATTTTTTTCCTCTATTGGTAAAATACTAAACAACAAAAATAACAACTTCTGATGTATTGGTAAAGCACATTAACCATTCACAGGAAATTTAAAGATGAAAGTATAGAAGCATCAACACAAAGAATACCAAGATTTAAATAGAAACCAAAACTGAGAAAAGCCAAAGAGAAGAAAATTCTCATAAAATTGAACAATGATTATGGTGACATCAATTAAGGTTATTTTTACAAAGGTTCACTTTTTTTTTTTTATCACTACAAGTTATCTCACTTCCATTTGGGATAACTACTCTTAAATATGAATAGTCTCACTACCAATACAAAGATGCACACTACCAAAATACATGAAAAACAATCAAATTTACCACTGAGATCACTTTCACCAACACTCATTAACATACAAAAATCTCATGTCAATAGATTGACAATCAATTTGCATACAAGAAACACTTTAGACACAAAAATACTTGAAATCCTCACTCTTCTTATACTGGTTGATGGCACCAACCATGTTGAGCAAAAATAATTTCAAATAGGTCACATAAAAATAAATTTTCCATGATAAGGAATGATATGTTGGGTACCTTGACCAATACAACTCACCTGGTACATGCCAACATGCAACATCATCTCCAAAGCCATTGGTTCCAACATACATAAATAATACATTACATAATAATTGTTGGGAACAAAGCATAAAGGAACATATTCCAAATAGGTTTGACCTAAAATAAATGATTCTCACTAAAAATCAACAACCAAACACAAACTATTATCACTCATATTATAATTTTACCATTTTTACTTCCTACAAATAGATAGAATGATTATATGATGTATAGATAAAACTTTTAAAAATAAAAAAATGAGTAATTTGAAAGTAATATATTTTCTACAATAACACTAATGAATTTTATGCAATGCTAAATTATTTTTTAACGTTGCCCCAAAAACTAACTCATTACTTATTTAAATTTTAAAAATTCTTTTATTATAAATTGTCAATTCTATATATAATTAAGCCGAGAGGCTTTTTTCTACAGTGGCAACAATCTTCAATGTAAACATTTTTCATTTTGGAAAAAAATTGACATTCATTTACATGTAGAAAAACAAAATAGAAATAGACTAAATTTAATTAAAATCGTGAAAATTAAGAGAGGAAATGGAAGTAAAAATGAGGTAGATCAAGAATTTCAAATCATTTCCTCACGCCTCTTAGACTCACATAAACATTGGATGATGAAAATTATGGGATTATGAAAATAGGCACCTCGAGAAGGATATCTCTTGGCTTATATATATATATATATATATATATATATATATATATATATATATATATATATATATATATATATATATATATATATATATATATATATATATATATATATATATATATATATATATAAGCTAGTTTATATAAACAAATCAATTATCCTTTATCTAAAATTTATTTTGTTAATTTAGATTTATATGATTTTATACAATATTTTGTCAAACAATAAAATTAATTAATGATAAATGAATACTTGATAATAAAATTAATTATTCATTAAATATGTTTGATATAATTTGACATTTGATATCTATCTATTCTCGTAATTTTTTCTATTATTTTAAGTAATTTTAAAATATTAATAAATATTAATCTATGTTTTTAATCAATATCATATTCTTATGATTTTTTGATAAAATACTAAAATAAAATTTACGAATCCAAACATGTACATTATAAAATAACAATAATGGATAATCAAGTCTAGCCTATTTATATAAATATTAAGGAACTTTATTATAGTCATATTAATTATATATCTTTAAATGAAATTGTAATAAATAATTTTTTATCAAAATTATCACAATTATATTCTATTCAGAACTATTACATCTACATTGTATTTGAAAGCATATGTGATATGTAATATTGCATTTGTGATATGCAAGACAAATTTTTAACTAAAATAGTTCAATTTCAAAGTGAAAGAAATATTGAAATTTCCTTACTACGATTTATGATACAATTTAACATTAGTTTTTATTAATTTAATTAATTGACCTGACATTTTTTTTTAAAATATAAAATTACAATATTACTAAAGATTTTATATATCTATATCAATCATTACTATTGAATTAATTTAGTAAAAGGATTCAATCTATGAAAACAAAGCATTAATTATCTTTTGAACATTAATTAACGTACACTTATTTTTAATATATTTTTAAGTCAAATTTTGAATTGTATAATATATCAATAAATATTTATATGTTCAATTAGTTTATTATTTATAATAATTATTTGCTTCTAACAACCATCCATATTGATACATAGCTTAAAAGTTGAAGTTGTTTTCAATCTAATATACTTGAGATATTTCATTAGTACTCACATATAGCAATCCACTTCACATATGGAGATAAATTGTATGGAATTCCCTCTTATTCCACTTGATGTGTATTTCTTGTATGTACATGAACATCGACAATTAATTATACATGCAAGAAGGTTGCAAAATTCTTTTTTGTCAAATTCATTGTAAAAATTGCTAACCCATATGACTAAGGTAATTCACTAAAGCCATTAGCAAAACTGTCATTTTTTTAGCTTCTCCTATTCCGTTCCAAATTATTTAATTGAAGTGTAAATCCAAACAAAACTCATAGCTTTCTGTCATTTGCAAGATGTACATATTCAAAACCAAAATTAAAATTTGATTGCTGCAATTACTGTCATCATAGAGAGTTCAAGAGGTTCAATGGAAAAATGAAAGGAATTGTTTTTTTATAATCTACAATATCTTTTATTATAAATTTGTTATCAATATATAGTGTAAGAATTTGCCTTAGGGCTAGGGGAATGCACTTAAGCTTATGAAAACTAGGATGAAATGCATGATAGGTCCTAGCTACTAGGCCATGTTAGGTACCCGTGCATATAATGAAAATGCAATCTCTCATAAAGTGGAGAAAGAGGGAAAACCTCATGGGAAAAACCCTCCCCAAAAAAGAGAGATGAAAGAGAAGATGCATGGATGGATGAAGTAATCAAGACCCCCCCCCCCCCATTATGACATACATCAATTATATACAAGAGAGAAGAAGGACAAAACCCCATAAGAGGAAAATGTCCCTCCCATAAAAGAGGAGAAGAAGGAGACAAGGTAGTCCCCCCCCCCCCCCCCACTTAAATGTAGTGTGCCGATCAATGAGAGCTACTCCAATGTAGAAGTTGATCCATGACCACTATATAATGTTCCTCCCCTTTGGAAGAAACAATGGAAAAGGTATAGGTGAGATGCTTCCCCTATGTGTGGAAAGAATCTTGATGATGAAAGGTTTCTAAAGCCTACTCAACTATCCCTATGTCCATATTGATGGTGGCTCCTTCCAAAACTAATGAAAAGAAGAAGTGCAAATCTAGCAAGGATGAATGTAGAACATGTCCCAAAGAACAAACTGTCTCCTCAAATGATAAAGAAACCTCCTGAAACTTTTGTACATAAGAATCCACAATCACATCAACCTACGAAGCTGGATCATGTAGAGAATGGACATGAGGGTCAGAGTGAGCCCTCGTAACAACTATAGAAGGATCATCTTCAACAAAGAGAAGATGGATATCATCAAAGAAGTCTCCCAAACCTACTATCTATGGCTTCCTAAAAAAACTTGAAATATCTATCAAGAAATCATCACCTAAGGCTAGAACTGGAAGACAAAGTGTACCCTATTGTGTTGAAGTACATGAATCTATCACTGTGGCAAGTGATGAAGCATTCGCCTCAACAAAGAGAAGATGAATATCATCAATGATGTCTCCCACATCTTTAATGTGAGACTCCACAAATAACACTGCAATGTTTGGAAGGAAGTCATCACATGAAAGTAAAGTAGGAAGACATGAAGGTTCTTGCTGCACTGAATCTGAGGCATTTGTAGGTAGAATTGGATCAGTAGTAGCAACAGGAGTATCAAGAGGTGTGATCTCGTCTGGAGTTGAAGGTACCATGACTGGAGTGACCAGATGAAGAATGTCCTCTAGAAATGGAGGAACACATGAAGAATATCCTCTAGAAATGGAGGAACACACGGATCTCCATATGCATCCCAAAGAGCCATCTAAAAATCATGAGGAAAACTTGCCACTCTAAGAGGAGAAAATACTTCCTTACTCACACTATTATACAGAAAGTGATGAAGTTGCAAAAGATGTATCTAATTAAAATGTGGTGGCAATGAATAGAGATAAAGAAACACATTTTGATGGTCTCTTAGATGATCAAGTATCCAAGCACACCATTTGTGATAGTTCCTTGTTGTCAACTTTGGTATAACACCAAACTGACATGTGTGACAAGACTCCATGTATGCACCCTCCAAAATTGATAAATAATCAATCAATCCCACCTAATGTATGATTTGACACTTAGTGTGATAACCACTTGCCAATTTAGGGCCTATTTCTAAAAATAGTATTTTGTCCTTAGAACCTATAATTTGATTGCAGATCTAGAAAGTAGACAAAAAAAATGCACTTTCAAAAAAATGGAGCCTGATTTGGAGTCCAAATGAGCCCGTACTAAGCATTTAAAGTAACAAAAAATTGGGATTTGCAAGTTGCAAAAAAGTTCAAGAACAAAAATCTCAAACCAGCTGCACCAATGTGTAGATTACAAAATTCTAGCCCAAAAAAAAAAAAAATTGGTCGCAAAAAGGAGACTATACGAGGGAGATATCACTGTTTGAAAATCACCGCTGTTGTTATTTTTCTTGAATCATTGTCGTGCCTCCAAAAATCAAATGACTCTATATTTCACCTCAGATGTCCAATTTTGGTGAAACAAAAGTCAATTTAGGGGTTTTTTGACCTTCTAAATGTGATGCAAATATCTGATTTGCACCAGTAAGCACCAATCTTCACCTGCAAAAAATCTCTCCTATGGCCCAATGGCCAATTTTTTTTTGAAAAATAATGCAAATCCAAAAAAAAAGCATAGATGCAGATGAAAAAAATGTAGATCTGAAATGATCATACCAATTCTACAAGTCGGGCCTTTGGGTGCCAGTTTGCAAAAATAATTTGCCTCAAATTTGACTATAGCCTAGTGTAGGAAAAATGATAGTTAAAATTCATTGAATTAACATGCTAGATGCAATGGCGAGGTTTTCTTTAGCTCTAGACACTCCCAATGACTACGATACTTTAGATCTGGGCCAAGGTGCTGAAGCAAGAAGATGGTCTTGAATGACTATGTGGAGATAGATTCTCCAAGAGCTCTAATACCATGTAAGAATTTGGTATAGCTCTGATGCCTTGTAATAATTTTCCTTAGAGAAAAATTCACCCAAGATCGAAGAACTCAAACACAAGCACAACTGTAGACCAAAAAGTATAATCAATAATCAAAGAATTGTTGGCATTATATTGTATTTGTCATTAATGTCAACACTTATTCAATTCTGAATGATTATCAAGATCATCACTCAGTCTACAATGTATACCGAGCATTCAGTGGTTATCTTGTAGGTTCATCACTTGAGCAGTTCACACCGAGCATTCCTGAAGCTACCGAGTAAGTGTGCAGTCCAGCAGTTCACACCAAGCATTACTGAAGCTACCGAGTAAGTGTGCACTCTAGCAGTTCACACCAAGCATTCTTGAAGCTACCGAGTGAGTGTGCAACCTAGCAGTATCTATCGAGCCTACAGTGTTCATCAAGCTTCACAGTGTCTATTAAGTCATCAGTTTGAGTGATGGAAGCTAGTGTTTACTGAGTGATGGAAGTATAGTGTTTACCGAGTGAAAGCAAGGTAAACGAAGGATTCAATTTTTATCAAGTGACACTATGTCTACCGAGTCTCCAATGGTTACCAAGTTCCAAGCTATGTTTTGTGATTAGTATGAATTGAGCTTCTACTTCTACCAAGTGCATGACAATGCCGAGTAATGCATTGGATGTCGAGTATCAGAAGGTTACCAAGTTAGCTTGAAGAACCCAAGTTTTCTACTGTTTGGCTGACTCAGTAATATTTTGTTCACTTGTGTTTTGGTCAACCTTACAATTGTAATTATTGGAATGGTATGTATGTAATGTATTATATCATTTGCAATGCATGAATATTTTTTTTTAAGGAATGAACATGTAATGCTTTGAGAAGAATAAATGTGAATTAGCAGCAGAGCAAAGTATTCAACAAAGTCTACAAGGAGCAGTAAAGATTCATCCATCACAAGAGGTGATATGTACTTCAAGGATCTAATCAGCAATCAAGTTGTAAGTAGATCCACTGTTTCATCCTAATAGGTGAATCAGTTTTGTAAATCCTTTAACAGGGTAGACTTAATAGTCTCTATATAAATCTCTTAATAGAGTGCATACTTCATTGTATGTTTGTAAATCCTCTAACAAGGTGGATCTAGCAGTCCAAATTGCTCTTAATAGGGAAGATCATCAGAAGTGATCAATGCAAGCCCTAACAGGCTAACTTCATTCTACAATAGCAAAGTTTTGTGGGTATCATCCCCACCCCAGTTTTACTTTCTATTTGGAAGGTTTCTGGGTCACCAAAATTCTGCGTTCATGTGTTATAAATGTTTATCTTTCTCATGCATACAGTAGATTAGATGAATGAATGATGAATGGATCAAGTATTGAATTGATTTAAAGTTTTTGAGGTTACTGTTTCACCCCTTCCCTCTTAGTAAACTAGCTAGTCTTGATTATTTCCAACAAGCATGTCCTCATACGTCGCTCTATGTACAAACACACTAGGAGTGCTTGTATATGAAAGCCTCTCAAGATGCATCTAAAATGGGTCTAGAAAGAACCAGGAGATAAGATAAGCATGACAACTAAGCACATTTCTTATCCTTAATTCTAGATGAGAGGATAAGAATGATGAGGTGTATCTCAAGTGGAGATGTTGTAGATACCATGTGCATAAAAGAGGTGCGAACTCCTATATTGTCAACATGACAGCTCACAAGAGTATACATACTCCTAGGTGACTAATAAATAAATAATAAAATAATGCATTAACCTAAGTAAACTTAAGTAAGTGTAAATAGTAAATACTTATTTACACCAACATATAGTGATAGTAATATGTGACTATTCTTTACTCCTTACTACATTGTATACTTGGTGTAGATATCCTACCTCCTTGTGAAATTTAAACTTTAGATCTCTCTTTCAAGAGCACAAGTTCCATACTACAAGGCCAAAAAAAATTTAATAAATGATGTGTTAGCTATCCCACACAAGCCATCTAATCAATCAAGGCTTAGTATGTTTTGGTTAAACCTAATCAATTCTTTATTGTATAAAATTGTATACATGTCATAGGAACAATTTAAAACTTTAAGTGTGTTGTAGTTCTTACTGGTAAGAAACATATCAGGTAGGTTTAAATCTAATACTAAGAAGCATAAGACAAGGACTAGCATAAGGATTAGCTAAATCCTATACAACAAGGCTAAATCTTAATTTTGGGCCAACATTAACAGAGTCCTCAGGACTCACTTCACTTTAGGCTCTACAGGGCCAAGGCGAGCAAACTTTAGGGATTGATCTTATTAACTTGACACTCTTCCCTTCAAAACTATCCCCTATGGTAGAAAATGTTTAATATTCTTCTATGATTTTCTTATGAACTTCCCGATCACAGTAGCTAACTATAACCAAAGAGAAGGTAAGAGCAAATAAGAAATGACCCACACTTCTAGCTCTTCAATACATAAAATGGTAAATTGATATTCAATTGATGATTGAATCAACATAACCTAGGTATGCAACAACAAAATCATGTAACCTCTAAACTGACTAGTCCCTTATCCATTGGGCATTCAATAAGTCAAAAATAGACATATGAATACTTGAAATATACTCATATAGCTAGACATCTGATCTATCTATCTAGCTTGCAAATAGACATCAATTTTCAAATGAAGTTCATATTTATCAAATCCTCCTATGACCCCTGCAATTCTGTCAATGCAAATATCAAGAAAATTACTCAGGTCCTTGACCTGACAACAAGACACAATGGCATACAACTTCAAAACAAGATGCAACTAGACAATGTGCACTTTGGGCATATATCACATAAAACTATAGATCCACAGAAAAGGAGATAAAGTTTAGAATGAAATTGTCAATGAAAACTCTAAATTGAAATCCTTGAAATCAATACATCATCTGTATGTCCAAACTCAGAAAATACATAAAGGATGATTGTATATTAAAATGCTTCAAGAAATTATAATGCTGCTATTGATAACAGATGAAATACTAAGAAAATGTGGAATTACAGTTGTGGAGGAAATTTTAGTTAGGCTAGAACCAATAGAGTGGTCACACAGCAATGGAAAAAGTCCAAAACCATAACCTTTATAAAGAGAATAGAGGAGAAATTTATAAAGAAGGAGAAGCTCCTGGATATGAATCTGATATTGCCATGTGTCTTGATGAAATTGTCTTCATCTTGATGTTGTTGAAACTGATCGTCCTTCATTTTTTGGTAATCAAAATTTATTAATTACTATCAAAATATTTGATATATCCCCTAAAAAGTGATCAGAAACACTCTCTTTGAAGGAATATCAAATATATGTCATAATATGTATTGTAGCTTCAAATCTGATCTTGCTTTGTCTAGTTATGCCTTTGTCGTGAAACTCAATTGTATTTGCAGACAAAATCCTATCACTTCCAACTGCCTTCAAAAAATTCAATTTACTCTTTATGGTCATTAGTGCATCTAATATTATCTAAAGATAATCCAAATCTGATATTATTTCATTTGCAAACATCAAATCTACATTTAAAATGAGGATTCCCCAAAATTATAAAACCTCTTGTAGCTTTTGTCCCTTGAAACCTATGCAAACATTGAACCTAGAAATGAAAAATACACCTTCTCCCAGTTCTGGTAGTATATTATACTATATATTTTGGGTAAAAACCATGTCTCTAACGTCTATTTGAAATTCCAGGCCCTGAGCCATGAACAGAGCAATTAAATGGAAAAATTTAAAATACTATATAGTATAAAACATTCTTATGGTAACTTTGAAGCTCTCAAATTCACCTCCCCAATCTTACAAATCATAGCATCTTCACTCAATTTTTTTCCTTTCACCTCCCAAAAATTTAAAATACTATATAGTATAAGATATTCCTATGGTAACTTTGTAGCTCTCAAATTCACCTCGCCGATCTCACAAATCATAGCATCTTCACTCAAATTTTTTTCTTTCACCTCTCGATTATATGATGAGATCCTAACATTGTAGCCTCCTTTGCTATGGTTTGCAATCTTACAAGTTCCTTGTAATCCACCACATGGCACCTACTCCTCAATGTTTGGATGGTCAAAAAAATGTTGACTTCGCCATTCAACTAACCTCAGAGAGCCCCTCCATGCAAGCTCTACCTTCAATAGGTAGGTGTCTTTTAAGACACTGATGATTTGAGTATTTGGGTATAAAAATAAGAAAAGTCTTCCTTACACAATACATGTGGGATAAACACCCCTAGTCCATTCCTTAGTTTGAAATCTGCAACACTTTTCAAGTAGCTCTACAACACCTTCAAGCTCCTAACAACATTAAATAAAACTGATCTCTTTGCAATAGTTGTAGAAGTATTGCCTACAACACATGATACCATTCTTGTGAATGAGCCCATAAGGATTTCCACAAACCCAATGGGTATGGGAGCTTAACCCATAGGTCTTGGGTACTGCTATAAATTCTACTGTAATAAGTTCCTTCGCCCATTCTCACAACATGACAATCTGACAACACAACGATGCCCACATGAGAACATAGAGAGTCCACTTCAAAAATTTCATGTAGCTCCTTGATGCTATGTTCTACTCCCTTCTTGCATGGAGCCCTCCATCTCCAACACCGTGGGAGCTCTGGCTTGTTTGGCTTCCATGTAGCCTCTTACATGGATTATTCTCCTCTTCACTTGTCGTGGGTTGTTCTTCTTTTGAAATGTGGGTGGTCTTCCTTCTCGTGTGGAGGTGGGTGCTCTATTTCCTTGCCCTTGTAATGTCTACTCCTAGCCGTGGATGCCCAACTCTCCTATTGTGGAAGCTTCTCTTGACTTGATGTCATGAGATGCCTTGCCAATGGGTGATTGATGTGCCATGGAGGTTTATTCCCTTTAACGTTGTGGGGCTCGTCTTGCATTTCATCCCTTTTTGGCTTTTAACTAGCCACTTGGGGGTAGTGGAACCTCAAATAAGCACCTCACACTCAAGGCCACTCTATAAGTGCAATTCATACTACCAAACTAATGACCAATCATTAAAATTAACAATTTTTGGCAAGTTCTCAACTATGGCATACTTCCTTGCAGGTTCACTTAACAAGAAGTCTGTAGTCCTCATGATTTTACTCTTGTCATGTTTCCACACACCTTTCTCTTCATGTAGAGAGCACACAACATAGTCCAAATTCCAATGCCACTCTTTATGGATGGTGCATATACTACACCATTCTTCAACAATTCATTCTAATGCACTCAATTTCCTATCACAAGGATACCCCCTTGGTTAATGGAAACAAATCAAAAACTCGATAGACAGTACATCCATATTCATACTCAAGGTTCGGTCTCTTCATTAAAATGTTGCCTCCAAATAGAAGATAACAATATTCATATATTGGTTTAAACATCAATTTATCCATTGTAGCTGAAACATTTTAGTGTACACCTTTGACCTATACAATCATAGCAAATGGTCCATTGCACATATTTGATTCCTTTATCATTCATAATATGTCCAGTCTCGCTCATTCATTTGAACTCAAATAATGACATACATATGGTGAAACATTGTAATACTTAGAATCATTACAATTTCCCTTTTAAAATCTTCAATTTGCACACAATCTTCATCAATCTAATGGAATCAATTGAACCCCAAAGTGGGTTCGGCTAAAAAAAAAATTATTTTCAAACAATTGACATTGCAAACTGACCCATTAAACAATTGGTACTACTTGGGTTCAAATTCAAGCATTGAATCACCATTTAAAACTTGTTTACCCTATTTTCACAAATTGCGATTTTCTAATAATAGGGCTTGTCAGTTGGCTTTAAAAACTGACAGAAACACCTGACTGGGCCTTGGGATCTAATATACTACTTCTTTGCTCAATATTCTTGTACCTTGTCAGATCTTGTCTTATGAAGATTTCAGGGTCAAAAGATATTGATCGTCAAAGTTGCTCAATTAAAACTGTCTACAACAAAACATATTAGAAATTAGGAGAGTGCATTTGGATTTGGTTTTGAAAATTGGGAAAACTGATACTTGAGGATACAAAAAATTGGGAAAATAGTTCATTGCCATGAGGAAAATATAAATCTATGACTTGGGCTTATAAAAAATAACAAGACGCATTTAGTGAGCACGCAAAGTGGGGTACTCAGAATTGCAAAATAGAGGACATCAACATAAATGTGGTGCAAATGGAATGGACTTGGGGAAGTGTGTAGAGTGATTTGTCAAGAATTGCAAATTAGCACACTTGGAGATTTTTTGGAGTAGAACATAGTGGTACAATCCATTTGATCTCATCAATCATAGATTCAGAGTAATAGCATCCTGAATAGGGGTACTGATCAATTTGCATTTTATGACACTAGCAAAAACTTATAAACTACATTTGGAATCACATTTGAAAACTAATCAAACAGATTCATCATAAGCTCAAATCTGAAATGTAGCAAGTATGTGATCTCTAGAATGCAATACAAAAGAAAATTTCTTATTAGGATCAATTGGGTCAAAGTTATAACCAGTCAAATAGGGCCTTCCAAAATTCAAAACAATTCGCATCAGCATGACAAAGATAAGTAATCAACTTTGAGGGATTCAAAACCTAGTTAAAACATACCAAAATAACATGAAAATTGAAACATAGGTTCATTGATATGTATGCTAAAGAATTCCAAAGTGGCAATTCATTAAACATAATCAGGTGTAAAATATTTAGATAGAAACTAGGCCTTCTGTCATTGTTTGACAGATGCAAAAATACATAAATGAACACTACTCATAATAGAACTTCATGGAATGACTTAGAATGATAGTTTATAACTATAGGATGCATAGACATACTGAATCTAAGGTGTTAGAAACATAAAGGACCTCACAGGCCTCAAGAGGATAGTCAAGTACACAAGCATTAAAATGCACTTATAGGGTTTATTTGGACTCAAAAGTTTAGAATGGTACTCAAAATGAGAATGTAATTTTGAGTCCCATCAAAGTGTAGGAGACATTTGATTAGTTTGAAATGAATTGATATAAGAAAATGATTAAATTTATATTAAAATATATATATCAAAATCACACTTATAATTTTTCATTGAACAAAATTACATCCACAATTTTAGATTGAACAAAAGAAATAAATAAAACTTTATAAATATTTACAACTTATAGAAACCTTTTAGTCTAAAAGTGGACACAAAATAATTAGTTTGAATTTAGTTGACCTAACATATGATTATTTTTTATATTTGAAAAAGTGGAACAAGAACATGCAAGCATAATGTTAAACTAATGCGAAGTTGCATTGGAAATCTAATGGGAAAGTGAGATGCTAAGAGGGGAAGGGGGTGGGTGGGGTGGCGGGTTGGGGAGGCATGAATTCGATGGGGGGGGGGGGGTATGATGGGGATGGGGTGGGAGGGGGTGAATCAGGAGCTTTCAAACTTTTACTACTTCAAGAATGAATCATATTCAAACTTAATTCACCACACATCTCAACCTTAACCTTAATCATGCATCATCATATATCAACACGTAATATCAGATCTAATATCTAATAGTATGAATAACACATATAAGAAATAGATAAACACATAACATTAGATGCAGTAACACAAAAACCCTTTAAGGTGAAGTTAAAGCTCTGGTGGAGATGATACCCACGAAGTCTTCACCACTGCATCAAGAAAGTGTGCATGATACCTCTCTATATGCTCTCAATACTCATTCATGCACTTTCAAGTATAGTTAATTGATGTATTAATATCAAATAGGCAGAAGAATTCATAGGATAAATGCCCAATTGAGCTCTGTTGTTGTAGGTGGAAGCCAACTTAGTATTTTTTGTGGTATAGTGGCAGTTTGCAGAGAAGAAGAAGAAGAATCATCAAGTAGATTAGAGGGACAACAGTTGACGAGATGAGTGTCCTGCCCAGTGATTCAAAATCACTGGGTATATGATCCAAGGTTGAGACCATGGTGAATTTGTTGGAGAACACCCAAATTCCAACTATTGCAGTGATTGGAATGGGTGGGGTTGACAAAACCCATCTTTTGCAGCATGTCTATGATAGGAGAAAAGAAAGGTATGATAAATATGCATGAATTTCAGTCCCTCAGTTCTATTCTATTCCCAAGCTACAACATGATTTAACCTTCCAATTAGATGGAGAATTATGTAGGAACATTAATGTGAGTGGAGTTAATAAAGTGATAACAACAGAGTCAATATATCAGTCTTTGTTAGAGAAGAGGTGTCTTGTAGTTCTAGACAATGTTAGGAAGGAAACTAGAGAAGGGGATTTTCTAACCAGACTTGGTATCCCAATTGAAGGCAATAGTCAATGTAAAATTTTTTAAGCACAAGGAGTAGAGAAGTTAGTGTAAATTTTAAGTCAGCTAGATGAGTTTTTGAAAATGGAGGATGGAGCTATGTTATCTCTTGAGAAGCTCGAATTATCCCAATGAGAGAATTTGAATAAAGTAGGAGAGGGACTAGAGCAGCTAAAAAGCCTCAAGTATTTCAGGATTACAGTAGGAACAAATGAATTGAGGGAGATGTTGAAGGAAGGCAAAATTTACTAGAACAAAATTAAACACAACAATCATAATATCATTATTAATGTTGTATGAGTGGAGTTTTCCTTATATATTGAGATATTTAGAAAGTAAACACTTCATAGATATTGATAAAAAATATTGAATTAGATATTTATATTATACCTCTTCTTTTTTGGGTGAATAAACTAATAGAGAAAGGACTATTCATAAAAAAAAATTTATAAATGTTATGTTTGGTATAGTTCATGCGACATTTTTTTTCTTATGTTGATTATGATCTAATTAGGATCTAGGACTATTATAGAGGAATGCTTAACATAATTACATAATGTTAATTCAAAGCATTAATTAGAAAATTAACATAAATTAAATGCTTAAATGAATAAAGCATATAAAAGTGATAAACTGAAAGAAATAGAGTATAGAGATAGAAGACAAAACAAAAATTGATAATGGAGTTCATCTGCAAGTTGGACTACATCTCAAGGTCCCTCTCCAATAAGGTGATCGATCCGATTAACTCCAAGAATCAATTACAAGTGTTTACAAGATCATTCCCTTCAAGTACACCAATATCACAATATTTTGAAGTACATGACTGACAAAAAAATCACCAGAGCATTCTCTCCTTCTCATCACCAGAATGCCTTCCAAAGGCCTCCAACCCCTGCTTAAATACATGAAATTAACCATGTTTTGGCTAAAACTACTAATTACAAAAATAATCTCTTTTAGCTGATTAAATATTTGTAATAAAGGGTTTACCAATTTAAGAACTTTGATTTTGCTCCATAAATAGAGGTTTTTTTAACTATATACCCTTAATTAACTAAGGGAAGGTGGGAATCCTTATCTTTAAATATAGACTACCCAAATTTGATGCCAAGCACTATTAATAGTGCAACAGTCATATGTAATTTTGGTTGGTCGGTTGTTAAGGATTACAACCTCATAGGATTCCCTTTTGCCAACTGACTTCTAGCTATCATGTTAGCATGATGATGTCATACTGATGTCATCAGGGTCCCATTTTTTCATCAAATTCAAACTGTCTCAACTTTCACATATGGACTCCAATTTTGACGAAACAAATGTCATTGGAAAGTTCTTAGTGAGCTCTTTAATTTGAAATCCATTGTTGACCACTTTGGAGATGATTTTTTTTTCACCTTTTGATGACCTTTATTTCTAATTTGGCCAAACTTTGACTGACCATAACTTTTGCATCCAAACTCTGATTTTGCCCATTCAAGTTGCATTGGAATCAAAATTGTGAAAAATTTGCAATAATGTTAATTGTTGGAGCTTTGGGACCTCCAATTTCAAATTTTACTAATTTTTATCCCTCAAATCAAGCCTCCCCAATACATATCCTTTGGACCTCTAAAAGTTTGATTACTCAAAAAGTGGGGGTAACATTCCCTCACTTTACCAATCTCCATGCCATTTTCCTTGCTTGGATGCATCCCCTTCAATCCCACTCAGACATATTCAACTAGTCCTCTTCATGAAGTTCTGACATTCCTATCAAGGATGACATCTTCTAACAACTCTGACATGTACTTTGGTGAAAGATCATCAATGGATGGAACCTAAATGTTAGTGTCTTCATCCAAGAACATTAGAGATTTGTTCAACTCTAGGTTCTCAACATTGACAACAAAGTATATCTGCATGTATCGAAAGGAAGACTAAGGTAGAAGGCATTGTTACCAATCTTCTCTAAGATTTCAAAAGGACCATATTGGATAGGCTTGAGCTTCCTTCCTTCACCTTGATTCTTTCCTTGCTGATATGTAACCAAACTCTATCATCAACTTAGAAATGGTGATCGATGCAATATTTATCATGGCTAGCCTTATATTTTGCCTAGCTCTATTTCAACTGTACTTCTACTGCCCGATAGATAGCTTGGACTTTCTGGATGAACTTTAAAGACTTTTCTCAATATGTCATCCATCTACAACATTGTCCTTGCCAAAAGCAAAATCCATCGATGTCTTTGGCAAGTACCTAAAGCATGTCTCAAAAGGAGACCTCTTTGTAGAAGAGTGTGCTACATGGTTTTAAGCGTGTTGCACATAGTGAAGACTTTCATCCCACAACTTAGGATGTTTTCTACAGTAACCTCTAAGTAGATGAACAACTATCTTTTTGACTACTTCTATCTATCTATCAGTCTGCTGATGGAAGGTTGTACTCTTCTTCAACTTGATGTCCATTAGTCCCCACAAAGATGACCAAAATTCCCCCAAGAATCAAGAATTACAATCTGATACAATAGAAGTAGGTAACCCAAAATGAATCCATACAAATTGAAAGTACAAATGAGCTATCAATTTAGCAGTAACTTGCTTTTTACAAGGCATTGAAATATACATTTTGTTGAATCGATCAACTACTACCACTAGTACATTTGGGCTCATTTTTTGACCTTTATTGGTCAAATTTTTTACCCATTTTTTGACCAAATTTGACCAAACCGTTGGTAAAAAAATTTCTTGTCGAAATATTGACCAACATACTGGTTGGTTGAAATGTTGACTAATCTATTGGTCGAAAACCTTTCATAGCCATTGTCCAAGTTCAATCAAGAATTGGTCAAAATTTCAACCAATGAAGGTAGAAATTTCGACCAACAAAGGTAGTATGAAATTCAGGCCTTTGTGGAAATTTTGACCAATGAAGGTAGAAAGTTTTGACCAATGAAGGTAGAAATCTTGACCAACAAAGGTAGGAAAAAATTCAGGCATTGGTGGAAATTTTGACCAATGAAGGTAGAAAGTTTTGACCAATGAAGGTAGAAATTTTGACCAACAAAGGTAGGAAAAAAATTCAGGCATTGGTGGAGATTTTGACCAATGAAGGTGAAAAGTTTCAACCAATGAAGGTAGAAATTTCCACCAACAAAGGTAGAAAAAAATCTAGGCATTGGTGGAAATTTTGACCAATGAAGGTAGAAATTTCCACCAACAAAGGTGGAAAAAAATCTAGGCGTTGGTGAAAATTTTGACCAATGAAGGTGGAAATTTCGACCAATAGCTAGGTGTAAAATTTTTTTTAGGCATTCTATAAAATAGTTTACATGCCTTACATATGATATGACATTTTTCATGCATCCTACACTCTCTCATCCGGCTGATGATGGATTACGTAGACTGATCTAAAATCGTGATTCTAAAAAAACACACACAATCAAATCCAAAATGAACTTGCACTACAAATGGATTGTGGAAATCTGATATTGTTAATTTTGCTTGCATGTCTACTAGGACAAATATATGTTTAAGTTGTGATTGTCCTGGTAGACATGCATGCAAAATTACCAATATCAGATTTCCACAATCCATTTGTAGTGAAAGTTCATTTTGGATTTGATTGTGTGTTTTTTAGCATCATGGTTTCATATCACTCTACGTAATCCATCATCAGCCGGATGAGAGAGTGTAGGATGCATGCAAAATATCATATCATACGCAAGTCATATGAACTATTTTATAGAACGCCTAAAAAACATCGACAGTAACTAATATGAAGAATATATAATTAGTTATATGATTGAGACAAATCATGTACATTGTATGAAGGCAGTCCATGGCTGACAAGGCCCACCAAAAGATAAAACATATGATTAAAAGACTTATTTTCAGGTTTTGAACATATGGGGTACACATAACATGACTAATTATTCCACAATTCAACTAAGTTCAATTAATTTCCACAGGGATTGTCCCCATTTAATGGTGAACATTTTGCCACATTTCAAGTCTTTTGATTATATAAAGAAATGGATAGCATGAAAAGTTTAATTAATGCCAAGCCATTTATTTACTTGAAATATAACGTGAATAGAACTATTATGTTGCTCAACAACAACCACCAAATAAAATTATCATCATGTACCCAAAAAGGGGTGGATGGAATGTCGGAACTGACCTCTAACTAACTACTATCACCATCCCTCTATATAATAAGTTATAGTGGTGCTCTAGATTTTCTTTATTCCATCATACACTTACATATCATGTGCTTTACCATAGTCCATATCAACAAGGTCAGAGAGATCAGTTTCATTTGACTGGTATGTGGAAGACCTTGATGTTGAGAAGTTGTGTGATTCACATGGAGTGGAAGGTGTTATGACCCCTTGGAAAGAAGCTTCATCTCTTTTATCGACTTCTTTATTTTTACTTGGAGAAGCATATTGCTTTGAATTGTCCCCATGGCTCCTTTTAGATGATGCCAAGAGTGTCCTTGCTATTTTCTTCTTCCATAACATAATGTTCACAAAGTGTTAGAATTGTCTCTAGATGAAAAGCTCAATTGACATGTGATCTTAGTTAATGTAGAAGATAGATTATGAAATATCATCTCAAATGTTGATACAAAAGTCTAACTAAAACAAAAATGTAAACCATATCACTTAGAAAAAAAAATGTAAATGATATCAATCCTAAAAATGATTTATATCATTAATCAATGTAAAAGAGAGTAGAAAGAAGTCATAATTGATACTTAAAATGTGAACATTGTAGGCATTTGATCCTTTGAAATGAACATGTTCTCCTGATGAAAGCTTAAACTAGTCTAGATCCCTACGGAAACACATGACATGTAATTGAATGGATAAAAATTTATAGTACAAGCACTTGAAACACTTAGACTAGATACTATAGCTCAAGTGCCAAGGTCTTGAAAAATGTTGAACACATTTACTTATTGGTGAAGTTTATATGCAACATCAAGCAAAAGTTTGTTATATGGTGCAACACATTCACTCAAAGCCAGTGATCAGAACAACAATCATCTTATAGAAGGATACTAATCACATTAAAATTGCATAAGATTAATGTTAAAATTGGCCATCTTCTAGCTAAAATCATTTGTTTAGCAAGAAAAACTATTTACTATTTTTCCCATTGTTCTTTGCACCATCAAGTTTTATTTTAACTATTCTATGTGGAAAAAATGTAATCTGGAGAACAGTTTCTGTTCTACCAATAGGTTCCATATAAATAAATGTCAAGGATTTTATATTATTCCAATCTAAACTGATTAGAAAATTTACCTCAAAGTTTTGTAGATCTATCTCCAACCAGGTGGAAGCTATGTAACAAAGTAGTTATAGATAAAGCAAGCTTCCATATTAAGATGTTGAGGAAGATGTCCTACCTCTATCACTGGGAGCTTGTGTATCTTCCTCATTACATGCTTGGGCTAAATATGTTACTATAGGATCACATGTCTCACCTATAAAAAGAATATAGTGTATCAGCATGGCAAGAAGGCTTCCATCTTCCAATAATGCATTTAATGAATTGAACATCTCAATTGCAACCAACATAGTTTTGAGGGCTACATCCCAAATGATCTGGCTAGAACTTGTGTTCTAGGCCCAAATGTTGCAAATAACAACTTATATGCCTTCATCTGTACACAATGTCTTTCTAGTTTCTTTCCACTTGCATGCCTATTTCATTTCATATGATCATCTAAAAATTGTGTCACTCTAAGATCTCAACTATTTCCTCTTGATTGATCATCTGATAATTGTTGAATAGAGCTTTGGGATAAGCTATAGGCATCCATCAAAGCATAAAGGATTTTGTTAGGCGGTGTAGATGAAGTAGTAGCATTTGCCTTGGGAGACATGCTTGTAAAATGGAAGCATAGATAAGTCATGTGAACTATTTGACAGGATTCCTGAATGTAATGTGGTCATCAAAAGTCATGGTTGTTGGATATGCACAAAATAGATATATTGAGAGAATATATTTGTTTAAGTTGCAACTACCTTGGTAGACATGCATGCAAAATGTGGAGTCCTAGACGAATAGTTCAACTGAATCCTCCTGGAGGAAGGTGAGGCAGCAGCATCAAGGCCAAGGATGAAGGCATAAGAAGACCCTAGAGGAAAAAATATATCAACATGACCATGATGGATCATTGGTTGTAATAAGACCATGAAATGGTCCTTCAAATATGTTTTATGATCATTTTGTATTAAGATCAATTATGTAAGCCTTAACGGCATTATGAGGGTTAGAATGTACCTATGGGTCATTTATAATATGTCAGGGGGATGGGAGTCCTAGCATGTACTAGGAATCATAGATGAGGTCAAATAGTTATAATGTGCATATAAAATGCAATCAATTTAATGTAATAGCAAAATATGTCAAATTGTCAAAATGGTAACAATAGGCCACATATGGAAATCCAAGTGGAATCAAGAGGATAAGTGAAGTCCTTAGGTCCTTTTAAGCATAGTTAGTCATTTAGAAAAGTTTTAAAAAGTTTCATATTATCAAATGTTAAAACAAGAGCAAATTAGTAAAATGTTGTTAATAAAAGGTGATAAACTATCAAGTGACTGTTATGAGACAGTTAGGGAGTTTTTGGTTGATTCTTTAAGGTTTGGGCAGTTAGAAAGAGGAAAATAAGTCAATAAATACAATGTATTTTGTGTTCAAGAGATATTATGGTTGAAGATCTCATGTAAAGGATTGAAAGAATCAATAAAAACAACCTCTATTTCACTGTTATGTTCAGACTGCTGTAAAACAGTGACTATTCCTTTCATTGTTTTTTGGATTGGAGCAAAGTTTATTTTGTTTCAAAGCCTTATCTTGAATCTAAAAATAATTTAGAATATTTTAAAGATTCCTTTCATTTGAAACAAGCCATTTGTTAAAGGATTTTGTACAGAAAATAAGTGATTGTCACTGTTACGTGACAGAGAAGTTAACTGTCTGAAATAATTTACTATTTTCACCTCTCCCACTGATGATGGATATGTAAATCATGGGAGAGGGTGTTATAATTTCTAATGCACTTATATAATGAGGTTGTATGCAAGATATGCAAGAGATTGAATAAGGAGGTCTCTAATTGAGACAAAGTGTTGTCTTGGGGTTACATGGTGATTCGACCAGTCAAGGTCAGGAGATTCCATCCACATAAGGGCTACATTTTATTGTATAGAAGGTCAAGATATGGTCATTATATGTTTTTAGATCCATTGGGAGGATCTGGAAGTGACTGGAGAGGTAAGTTTGGCAAAACCCTAGGCTTAGGCACCTAGGAAGGAGGGTTTGATGATTGGGCAAGAGAAACTTGATGGAATCTCCTATGAATGGGAAAATCCTTTTTTTGGGATGGTATTAAAACTTTTTTTAAGGTTAGAAGGTGTGTGGTATGAGATCTATTAGTGTTTTCTTTGTAACAGGAGGGCTAATAGAGGGCTAATTATGGAGCAGTAGTAATGGTTTGGGTATTTAGTCCAAAGGAATAGTATGAAACTTTAAAGTATGTTGTGTAACTAGGGAAAGGGTATTTAGATATGGTCTTAGATTTTTGAGTGTTTTGGGAAAAAGTGGATGAAAACCTTGGAAAACTAAATAGGCATGGCTAATTGGGAAATAGGCCTAGTGAAGGGCTAGAATTGAGTTTTTGTATCAGATGATGAGTTGAGGGTTTGGGAACCTTGGGAACATGTTATTTGAAGTTGTTTGAAGTGTGTGAAGGCGGAGGAAACACCTAGTTAAAGAGAAGACAAGTTTGGAGCCTATTATGGCATTGTAGGCATTTGATAGTTGTTGGAAAAGATTGCTAGCATTGGGTGAATCCATTTGAGGGACTTGGGGATGATCTCTAAGATGTAGAACCTATGGTAGCACAAGAATTTATATGTGCACTCTGATTTGTGAACTAGTTCAAATGGCCATTACTCATTAATTTGTCATTGGCAACGAGCCTCATACAGTTTAGAAAATTCACACTCTTCAGTAGACTTGCAATCAAATTAAAATTTGTTATCAGCCCCATTTTAGCCCTTGAACTTTGATAATGTTCATAGTATTGGTTACTAGCATGTATGTTCATAGTTAATGTCTTCATGGTATGATCACATAACACGTACTAAAATAACTTGCTGCCTACAAAAACATGAAGAGCCTGCCTGTAGTTGCTTCGCCACTAGCATCACCAATAATCAACACAAGAACAGATCCCATCCTTTAAGTGTTGAAATCGGTTATTGTCCCTCAATACAATTTCTCACTTAACAATATTGCACATAAACTTGATAGTAGTATGGCAATCACCGCACATGTGAAGGTTTTTCATTATTTTAAGGGGTGTACCATCCAGGGTGTTTATGAGCCCAAAAGTAATTGCTAGCTTTTCACTGTGGTAGGCAAGATATTGTTACTTTTCATCCATCTCAACTTTATGAAGCACATAGTTTGTATCAGGAAAGTACCTTGCCTTCTTCATTTCTTCTATCAATTTTTCCAACTCAACATTTATTTCCTCCATCTATGGGTTTGAGGGGTTGCCAACCATGAAGAAATGAACCTTCTTTTTCACTTCAATCAAGCTGCATCCTGCTTCTTTTCTGACCCCATTATCTCTCATCAGTTTCCTCACTTTTGCTACTTCATCCCATTTTCCTACTACAACATAGATATTAGCCAGTATCACATGTGATACATGGTCTTTCGGATCAATTTTGAATATATGCTTTACAACTCAAGCTCCAAGGTCTGAGTTGTGATGGACAATTTTTTTTGCAAGAGGTGCTCATGTTAAAGCTAGAATGCATTGGCTTAAAGTTGGTGACCATGCATTCAAAGAGTTCTTTCTTGTTCTTGATGAATTCCATTCTTTGTTAGGCATAATTTTTTTTAAAGAAGGCTAAGTGGTACTTTTTGAGCTACCACAGATTCACCAAGGTCTAGTTAAATGTTATGGACTGCAAGAAATTGTTATTGTCGTCAACCTTATGCTTACATTCTCCTTGCACAATGATGTCTTTACTACTACCTTGGGTGTATGCGCTAGAAGAAGTTCTTTCTTTTCTTCAATCTACTGTCTACATAACATTCAGAAAATTTCCAACAAAGTAGACATTCAAGACACTATAAGCTCCTAAATATTTAGATAGTACTCTAAAACAACTTTGAGTGTCCTTGTTGCTTTTACTTTTTCATGAAAACTAGATAAAATAAGTCTTTATATACAAGATCTACATCAATCTCCATAACATCTAGTAATTTATCCTTGTGATTCCTTTGAAAAATTTCAACACTCACTTGTACCACAAATTTATATTTATGAATGCTCCCTTCTGAATCCATGAAACTCTGTCAAGATGTAACAATAAAGAAATCATACCAAAAAAATGTAGTGCACTAAAACATATAATTAAGAAGGTATGGTCAATACTCACTGATTAATTGTCTTTACACCCAGAGTCTTTTCATCTACCAAGTTGCAAATACTTTGATATAAAGTTTTGGTGTCAAAACTATGATGATCTACAACCTATCATATAAAACTATAGGATGTGTCAACCCCCATAGTATTCTTAAATGATATTTTTCCTTAAATAGTTCTAACAAAAAATTTAATACCCATGGATGCACTTAAATTTTTACTAAGATGGTTAAATGAGCATGTTAAACGAGAATGTCTTTGATGGATGCACTTAAATTTCCATTCTCATCAAAAGTTGCATGTTTTTGTTATCATCATTTGTTTCTTGTTGTTGTTAGAAGCATTGTAGATATATAATTTGTCAAGTGTCAAAGGAAATGACAGAAACATAAAACATTACTGAAGATTTTTTTGCATTCTTGTGCTTTTCCAGTGCATCATTCTGTAACATCATGTTGGAGAATTAATGTTGAATCATTTTTTATGATCCATTTTAAAGATATTAAGAGAAATTCTCTTCTTTGCTATCAATTCGTTATGGTAGTTAATGGAGTTAACCCTGACTATTTATGAAACAAGCTCACAGTCAAATGCAAAAAAAATTCATGTTATAATATATAGAGAATCATTAAAATAGAATATTTTTTGTGCTTTTAAGTTAAAAAATCTTCATACATATTGAATCTTTCAATAGTCATAGCTATAAAAAAATTTGTCTTGCCCTAGATTTTATGTACTCAAAGATACAAAATAACAATGTACCTGAGCTAAAATTATTCTATTGTGAATAGATTGAAAGGAAAGAAGACCTTTCATTTTGTTCAACTGTAAAATTATGCATAGAAAACAATAATGAATTCATTGGCATTTACAATAAGAGAGGGTTTACATTCTTACCAACTCTTAAGCATTGGTTGCATTTCCCAAGTCTTTGCATGTAGATTATATAACCACAAAATTCCACATTTTCATATCTAAAACAAATGCTATCAATAAAATTACTAGATGGTTAAATGAGCATGTCCTTGATGGATGCACTTAAATTTCCATTATCATCATCTGTTGCTTGCTATTTTTACAACATTTACCAATGGAATAATAAGACTAGTTTCTTTATCTTTTCATTATAGATGGAGGGAAAACTAGAATAGTTATAAAAGGGTTTAGTTTAAATAGAACATTCTAAGTATAGCATATGCTATGTTTTAAATAGTTAGATGAGATAGATGTTATTGGAGAAGTCCTCATGTTCCTTGATCACCTTTTATGAATTCTCCTATTTCTAATATTTTAGGATATCCTAGTTTCTGTTGAATATAATTTGATGAAGCCCCATTTTTCATTCAATAAATTTTTCAGCTTTGGGTTTAATCACTGTATGATATCATTATACTTAATATTTTAGGATGCCTTAGTTTCCACTCAGTATTACTTGATTGAGTAAAAGCAACCCATGATTCAGGAGTAGGAATAATTGTATGGAAAATTGTGAATAAGGAGATCATCAGACACGACTGTGGTCAAATCAACAAATTTAACACTCAATATTGAAAAGGTGGCAAAGAAGCTGGATATGAGGCAAGGAATAGAGAATGAGACCTTAACTGTGCTAGGTCAAGCAATTGGAAGAGTATGGAATTTCACAACATACTCCTATGCTTCCAACCCCTAGTAATCTATCAAAAGAAGATGCCTTGAAGATGAGGCATGAACTACCAAAGGTTAGAGTGAAGAATAAAAAGCCATGCTAATGTGTAACTTGAAGAGTATCTATATTAGAATGATCTTTTCTTATCATTTGGTGGACAATAAAAAAAGCTGACAAATATGATAGATGAAGGGTCCTTGATAAAAAGGCACTTGGCACAATATGGTTGTGCTTGGTAGCATCAACGGTTTCAATTTATCAAAACAAATAATAATGTAGGATATAATGTTGATGTTGTTAGATTAGGCATGTTTTTTATTGATTCCAAAAGGTACTATCTCAGAGTGTTGTTTGTGAGATGTTCAGAATGCCTTCACTAGCTATACCAACTTATGAGGATGACAACTCTTGGGCAGTGTTTGTGTGTTTCAAATCTATTCATGACACTATGGAGACAATGTGAAAATTGTGTTTCAAATCTATTCATGACACTATGGAGACAATGTGAAAATTGTGTTTCAAATCTATTCATGACACTATGGAGACAATGTGAAAATTGTGTTTCAATATTGTTCATGGCAATATGGTGACATTATGATGCAAAGACAGGATCACTAGATGGTTGTCAATGGTGTTGAAAACACAATGTGTTTAACACATGATGTGTTTTTTGTTGAAGTCAAAACCAATAGTTCTCAACAAAAGATGAATGGACAACCATTGATTATTTTCAAATTCCAACAATTAGTAGTTGAAGAGTCTCATGGTCATGTAAGGTTTCAACAGAAGCTCTACTAAACCAAAAAAATCTAAAACTTTCTATGATTTTGATACCAAATCTGAAACTTGCTATGCCCAGTTTAGTTAAACTAAACAAATATGAAAATTTCTATGTGAGAGGAGTTTGATACCAGTCCACTCATTACTCTTTGTAAAGTCGATTCCAAGAATCAAGTTTGATGACTTGAGCCCAAATTCTCTTAGGGTAGCTATCACCTATTAGTCATATTCAACAATAACAAGTTTAGTAGGACTCAAAAGTTAAAATTGCTAGACCACAATGACTTTTCAAAATCTACCTTGAGAATGTAAATATATAAAGGGAAAAAAATGATAAAATATCAAACATTGTAGGTAGCCACACATTAATCCCATATCACATTTGCATTCTATGTTATGGGCAACAGTAGTCATGGATCATTTTAGACCTACCACATGCAAAGTGTCCATTTTATGTTAGTTTGAGCTTCACTTGGTTTCCAAGAATACTATAATATTCTCTACTTAACAAGGCCAACCACATGAAGGTGGAAGCTCATCTAGCCTCACCCCCCTCCCCCTAACATCAATCTAAAGTACCCATTATCATCTAATTACATACTCCATTCATCCATTCATCCATTTATGAACTATAACATTCAATCAATACAATCACATAACATTCATTAATATGATATAAAATTCATTAATACACAATACTAATCAAGACTTCATTAACACATAAAAATATTCATTAACATAAAATAAAAATTTGTATTAATACGCATCATTCATACATAATTACTTTAACAAATTTCTTTCATTATCCAACAAGGTTTATCAAAGAAGATTTTTAAAAAATCATTTATTTTTTTTGGTTTTTTGAGCTTTCTTAAGAAAAGCACTCATAGGAGCATCCATATCTGCATCATTCTCCTCCTCTTCTGGCACGTGTAATGTCAAATTATGATGGCTCCTTCTCTTTGGAGGAGCAGGAGGCTGCTGCACTAAAGGGGGCTCTGTTGCAAGAACAAGTGAATGGGATAAATTGGCATACTCTTTTTTCTTTTTCTAACTATTACAAGTCTGTAATTAAGTACAAGTACAACATAACATGCATTTTTCTTACCTGACAATGACACATCATGTACATTAACATTTTGATCCACTACTACATCAACATGTTGAACACTTGGAACATGGTCCACTCCTTCAACATGATGTTCAACATGCTCTAAAATATTCAAAAAAAGGATACACGTCAAATTGAAATTGAAGATGTTAAATTATATTCATAATTGTATAATTAATTTCCAATAGCAAATTAATACCTCCACCACTATAATGCACATCATGGCCTTTTTCATGAGCAAGTTCTGTGCTAGGATATGAAGGCTGTAGTAAAATGTTATGCACATTGTTATGTAGTCAATTTACGTTTAAAACTAATACCAAAAAAGAATCTTCTCAACTATTCAATTTCATTTACTTTTCATCTGACCAATTTACCTATGAGATATCATTTGGTGCACTAGATTCTTGGGCAAGGCTTGTAGATTCTTTGTGTAGGCATGCAGCCACAACTTTATAGCCTTCCTTCAAGGCAATTTTTCTATCTTCATCTGAGACCTCCACATTGAATTCTGTGCCCTATATTTTTTTCTTAATATCGTCAGTTTTCCATGTATGGTTTCATTAAACAAAACTATTTGCAACATTATATTTAAAAAAATGAAATTTCATTGCTCCTACTTACAAGTCGAGACTGGAGATTCATATAGCCACCAAAGCCAAGTTTGTGTTGGCCAAACTTTTCTACTCTCACTTTTGTAGCCATGGATGTGTCCTACAATCTATGAACAATTTCAAACATCTTAGATTATATAGTTACAAATATCAATAATTAGTGCATGATTACAATGTACTTAAGACTATCATGACATACCTCTTTTTTCCCTATGCTGCTTCATTATCTCTATCTTCACATAGCCTTTTCTCCTTTGCATCTTCTATTATTTCATTTGACTCCATTAGCAGAATCATAGGAGGATGGTTTAACTTTGGGTTATCCTTAAGAGCCCTTCTATATTGATCCTTCGCAGTCTTTATATGCTTTGCTACTCTTTTGAGAAGTAGCCCAGTGTCAAAAATGTTTTTTTCCAAATTTCTCCTTTAAAGATGCAATCAGCTGATTTTTTAATTTCATAGCTTGTACATTCCACCTTTTTAAAAACAAATTGATTGTTAGATCAATAACTTTAATATATTAGAATAAATGGAAGAAAAGAAAATTTATGTAGCAATGATATAAAACTATGTACCTTTTACATATGGTGGGTCCAAATAGTCTCAATGTCATATGAAAAAGATGTTCAAAGAAAGCATTATTACCTACAAAAACATAAAGGATTTATCAGTCCAAAATGAGTAATGTAAAAGTAAACTAAATTTACACTTTGAATAATAACAGTTTTAAAGCACCTAGAAGCTTTCGTTCTTTTAACATAAACATAGTTTTCTTATTCAACAACAATGTCCCTTCATATGAACTAGTTTTAATCACATGAACTACTCTAGGAAATGGATTAGCTTCAACAATACTACTCTTTGTTGGTCTATCAACTGAAACATCATGACAATTAAAGCAGACACCAAATGAATTAAACAACAGAGAGACGCCACCAGTCAAATTGAATTCATAGTAATAACAACAAAAATGAGAAAAAATGTCTCCAGAGTTTTAAGAGCTTCACAATACAAAGGAACTATAAGTTGCTAAAATGAATATTCATTATCATGAATGGAGATAACTTCTAGCCTAGCATGAAAGAGAAGCATAACCAATGGGCTACAATATCTAGAATATTAGTAAAGTAGTTCAAATTGGCAACTATAATCTTATAGAATTGAGAGTGTATTTTACTTGTAAGCTTTAACGACATAATCATTTACAACATAATGGAAAAGATAGTATAGGGAGAAATAGTCAAGGGTCATGAGGCCAAAAATGTCGAAAGTGAAGATGAGAAGTCATGAGGAAAAGGTATACAAGAAAAAACTAAAAGTCTACCTCCCTGCCTATCTCCATGTCTCTCTATGTGTGGGTATATATGTATGTATATATGTATGTATGCATGTGTTTGTGTTAATGTAGGCTTCTGTAGACATCATTTAAGCACTGATATGCTACTTCATTGTTCATAAACTTGTAGAAATACATTACAAAATATAGCACATTACAAAATATAGAAAAACAAGGTTTTACTAGTTCTAGTGGGCATAGACGAGGATGTTTGCATGGTCCTTGTTGCCAACAATGCACCAGGCAATACTGGACCACCAACCGAAGGAGGAGTCCACACTTCATCATGAGCTGAAGAATAGAATATTGTTAGCAAAGACATTTTCAATGGATAAAGATAAAATGGGATACTAGCTAGAAACATCCACCAAAAAAAAGGTAAGTGTTATAATGTTGATCAAAACAAACAAAGTGTTACTTACGCAAAGGTTGTGCACAACAACCCTCACCATGTTCATCATGTGATGTCGCAACTGCAACTGGCACATATGTCTATACAAGAACACATAAAATTAGAGATCATGATCCATAAGATACTATAAAATATTAATATCTATTCAACTTCTATTACTACTTTAGTCAAATTACTGCTTACCTTCAAAGATTGGATTATATAGTTCAATTTTGTTCTTAGTGCTGCTTTCTCCTCACTTTTGTCACCCTCGATGATAATGTTAACAAGTTTATCAATGTATCTTTTCTTAATTTGTTGGGTGATAAACACAGGTCAGTACTAAGGGTGATGTCATGTAGATATGACACTCATATTTCAGATTGCATTTGATTAGTGATCATTCTAGCTTTTTTCTAGCATTTGTGACATCAAATATCAGTATAATTTCATCAAATTAATCCAAAGCCATAAAGAAAAGAACATAATAATATGAAATTTGTTTCTATATTAACATTAAAATTTACAATAATTAATGTTTACCTCTATTGAAGGTGTCTGAGATGGTGCATCCATATCGCCCTGTGAAAAAAATTAGTAAGTCTTAGAAATTAGCAGCAAAATTAAAGTAATAGACTTACCCAAAAAAATATTAATAATAAAGTAGATTGTATATGTAAATCATTTGTCTTAAGTTAAAAATTTAGTGCAACTAATATTTATATCTAAAAAAATATTTGACATGTTCTACTTAATGTTTATATGTACACATATGGTTTGGAAAGAAAAATTTGGTCATACAAGACCCCATCATAGTTGACATTGATCTTACCTAGACATTTCATTGATCATCATGATCTTCATCCATGTCATCATCATCATCATCATCATCATCATCATCATTATCATCATCACCATCATCGTACTTGTCACTTTGATCGTCGTCGTCACCACCACCATCTTTATCACCATCATCATCATCTTCATTATCATCATCATGACCATCATCACCATGATATTCACCATCTTTATCACCATGATCATGATTTTCATCAACATCATCATCATCATTATCACCATTATCGTCAGCATGACCAAAATCATCACCATCTTCTTCTTCTTCATCACTAGGTAACTGTCGTTTCTGATAATCATTTACTTCCTCTTGTGCTTCTTTAATATCTTCTTCTTTGATCACATTATACTTTACCAACCTTCCTCTTGGGTCATGTCTAACAATAAATGACCAACCTAGTTTGTGTGGAACACCAAAGTAAAACACTTGCTTGCATTGGCTTGGAAGAACATAGGGCTCATCTCTGACTAGCTCAGATGACCTTGTATTAATCATAGTAAATCCACTATCGTGTTCAATAACAATCCTATCAGGATCATTTCGATTCAGTCATAACCTAAACCATTTGATGACAAATAGAACTATTTTGAATGAATTAAAGTTGCACTCAAGTATATCATCCAAAATGCCATAGTATCAATTTTCAGATTGTTGAGGATGTATGTTAGTTCTAGATGAAATATCAGTGATCGCAAAGACAACACTTATCCCGAAATCACATGTTTTCTTCGTTTTGTCTAACTTTTTTGTGTGGTATTTATATCCATGGTAGTACATAGTTTTGTGGTTTTTTACCTGCAATTATTTAAACATGTCAAGAATCTTCTCATTGATCTGTGAGTTGATATTAAACTTATGTCTCATGATTAGTAATCTTATGCGTACCTTTGTATCTCTTAAGCCATATATTAGATCAAGTACCATTGACTTAACATTAGAATCTCCATTACGATGAGCTTCTTTAACCAATGATGCAACACCATCCTGTGTTAATGAGCGATCATTTTCTTGAGACTATTCAATCCATACTGTCATACAATCAAGATTGTTTGCAATATACAAGTGTAGTGCATCCCACTCATGAACAATTATAAAGAAGACAATTACACTAGTTAAAAACAACTTATGTATATTGATGATGGATAAGAATTATTAAATTACAAAAAAAAATTATAATTACCTCTCACCCTCCTCAACCTACCTTTCCCCGTTAGGTACTCCCCTTTGAATTTGTCATTAAAGTTGGGATTCCAAATGCAATCTACATGGATATCTACTACAAACTTTGGAAGATATTCACTAATGTACACCATGGTCTGGTATATCATATAATCCTCTATCATAGAACCCTCAGGATGTGCTCTTTATCAAACCAAGCCCTTCATAAATTTCAAGTGCCTCTCAACCATCCACATTGATCTAGATTGTACAGGTCCACACAATTCAATCTCCTCAACTTGATGTATGAAGTAGTGTTCTTGAGCATTGAAAAATGTTGGAGATAAACACTTTTGCATTTCACACATAAGTTGTGGAATTTTTTCTTCCAATATTTTATATCTTTTTTTATCAATTTCTTTAGATGATAACCACCTAAAAGAGATTCAACATGCAAAAACACATAAAAGAGATTTCAAATAAAATTATACAATAGATTTCAAATAAAAAACTACAAATCTAAGAAAAACCAGTTCTAACCTCATGTATTTTCCAAGATCATATATAACTTGTTTAATATTATTGTCAAACTGTTATGGAAGGGATAGAGGTAGGATGAACTACAATCATTAAAAAATGATCATTTTAATATATTATTAAATAATGTAACTAGTAGTACATTCAATCTTACAAATATACTGTAAATAGAGAACATGACTTACCTTGACGAAGGTATGCCAATCATGTGTTTTCAACCCTAGCCCAAAATCACCTTTCTTTGATAGAAGAGTGCTTATATTTGTAGCAAATCCTATTGGAAATTTTGTTTTTTTATGACTTATTTTAATGCATCACTTTGTTGCTTCGTTAATAACTAATGAAGGCCACTTGTATTTATGCGATCTCTATTGCTATTTGATTCAATGAAAGCTTTTAGTGCATGCTTGGATTCATGAATGTTAGTACAAATTTTGGCAATTTGTTCTCTATCACACTTTCCATCCAACATTTTTCATAGTGTCTCTGTTACATTCTTTCCAATATGCGTAGCATCAAAAAAATGTGTGATTAGGAGATCCTTGTAGTATGGTAACCTACTAAATTGAGTAGGATAACTTTTCATTCATCTAGGAAGTTGGTCATTGATGCCTTGACGACCTTCATGAGCATCAATTACAACATTAGTAAATATATGACAATATCAAAATATAAATTTTAAACTTCAAACGAAAAACTAGACATTACCTTGACGATTTAGTCGATCATATTCCAACTTCCATAAATGAGGTGTCATTCTTCGTGGCCTTGATGATGTCTCTTCTTTCCCATTGAAAAGATATTTTTTAGTAATTTGATACCTATGATTATTGTGGACAAAGTCTCTAAACTCATCAAACACCTGCTTTCCTAAACTTCTTGAATGACAAGATTTCATCTTCGGACCGCAAACTGGACATGCAAATTTTCCCTTTGTTTGAAGACCTAAAAGATCATATATAATTGGATCATGTACAATTATCATGCATAAATTAAACATTTGATATTAATGTGTAAGCACTATAACAGACCAAAAATATGTGATCTCAACAATATACCATACGACAAAAATGAGTTAGCCTAGGGGCATCATGTATTGTCCATACAAGCATTGCATGGAATTGAAATTGTCAATGTCCTATCATTCTAGAGATGTCATACATAGTGATGTCATTCCATAACTTCAAAAACTCATTAATTAGGGGCTCAATATACACATTCATATCTTTAACTTGGTATTTACTTAGAAATTGAATGAACATAAACATTACGTAATTATTATGACCATTTTCATGCACTATTTATAAATTAATTTAGATAACTATAAAATGAAAAAATACCTGGCACAATCATTGACAACATTATGTGCTCCCTCTTTATGGACATTCAAGGAGGAATGTTATTGTTAATAACAAAAATAGGCCACACTAAGTAAACAGATCTCATATCTCCATATGGATTGACACTATCTGCCACCAATGAAAGCTTCAGATTAAGAGGTTCTTCTTTAAAGTGTGACCATGTTTCTTCTATCTCTTTAAATGCAGAACCATAGGCAGGCATTCACATAATGTCATCTTGACTTCTATTGTGTGCATGGTAATCCATAAATTGTGCCAAGCTAGTGCACCTAAATAACCATTGAAGACATGGAATAATTGGAATGTACTGAAGAACCTTGTGAGGCACTTTTTTTGTTATTTGATCTGACCGATATCTACTAACATGAAAATTAGGGCATTCTATTGCAAATTCATGTTGTTTATGATATAGAATGTGATCATTAGGACATGCATGTATTGTCTGATACTTCATTTCAATATGATCCATAATGTTAGATAACTCTCGGTACAAATGAGGCAAAATGTTTGATGGTGGTAAGAAAAACTCACTAATCAACCTACAACAACAAATATGTATTGTTAATATAATGAATAGTAATTGTATGCTAACAATGAAGATGACAAAAATGACATACCTTAGCATACGTGACATTGCTACATTGGATATACCATTCATAACCCTTAAGTTCACAAACAACACTATAGCCAAGAGTAGAGTTGTTTGGGAGCCTTTGTATAAGGGCTCGTGTACCTTCTAAAGTAAAGGTATATCAAGACCATCTTCATCATCATTATCAGATTTGCTAGTACCATCATTGTGAGCATCTTCATTACCTGCCTTAATACCATCTTCTTCAATCATGTCCTCTGGCATATTATCATCTTCTTCCATGGGAGTGTTATACTCAGGTTGGATATTCACACCTCCATGTTCCTCCAATAGGAAATCCACATTCAGCAATGGACGAAAATCATGGCCCCCTTCAACATGACCATGTTGCCTACAATGACTCTAGGCTATTGTGATTAGAATTCTTTGATTCTTTAAGCCCTTACACTTTTTGCAAAGAAAATTACATTTATCAAGTTTTGTTTGGAACTGAGCCCATAATGCAGCCATTGTTTCATTATTTTGTTTTGGGTTCATATTGTTAGGCATGGTCTTTCTTCACAGGAAAATATACCTGCAAATAAATTGGACATGTTGTAGTTAATGTTTATATCTGCACATATGGAAATTGTTGATTTATGTTTTCAAATGTAACTAAAATGATCCTATAATTTCTAGAAGGGCTAGATGTTTGTAAAATGTGGATTTATAGACAATGTATCTTAGTTACTTAGGTGCTAACAGTAGCATGCCATGACTAATCTTGATAGCAATGACTAATGTGATTAATGCATCAACTATTGAAGATGACTAAAAGATCAAAACATATTAATGCAATCTTCAATCAAGAACATGTGAGCTCAAAAGATGGGTAAATTTCAAAAAATCGTGAGCCTAAGATCATTACAATTTTAGCCATGACATAATTGCAATTGAAATTTATTGAAAAATAGGCCCGAGTGGGTTGGCCTAAGGGTGAAAAGAAGAATTCAAACTTCACTTAATTACAAATAAATTAGCTTATGCAAGTTTGGCCTCATGGTGGTTGTACAATTTTAAGAAACTTAATCCTTAGACCATTTGGGCCTAACATCAAGGGACATGAATTTAGGACTCAAATGTCTATAAAGGTTGGATGTTGAAATTCTTTGGAACATCCAAAACAATTCCATAAGCATAGAAGAAGAGCAGATTGGTGAGTTTCACCTTAGAGGATGATTTTGGAAAAGAAATTAGAGATCAGGATATCTAAACTCAAATGGATTTAGTGTTAAACTTAGAGTTTATAAAGGAATATTATATTTGGAGGGTTCAAATGCTTGTAGATCTGAGTTTAGGAATGCAACATTTTGTTACAAGCAACAAGGTAAGTGTTGATAAATATTTTGTGGGAATCCATAAATGAAAAAGGAGCTATTAATAGATATCTTCTTTAAGGAGAAAACAGATTGGATGAATTTTGTGACTAAGTGTTCTAATTGAAATTCTCATTTTTTTTAGAAACCACAGAATGCAAATTATATTTAAAGAATAGATATTATACTCATAGAAATCATCTAAGTAGGATGTCTTCATTGGATTTTGCTTCTTAGCATTTTGATTTTAGATGAAATATGAAACCCAAATGTTTGACAGGTGGTGTTGTCTTGTAGTTTAAAGATGTCGAGAGCTAAAGGTGGAATGATTTCAAGGCAGGAAAGCAAGCTCCAATAATTCCTCTTTAGAATTGTAGCCAGAGTCCTAACCATTCCAATCCAAGTGATTGTGTATCAATAAGATTTAACACAAAATAATCCTAAGAACATTAAGTAAGTTAAGCTGAAACATTTAAGAAAATGAATACATGTTCCTACAATCGAATAATGATTATCCAAGATTCACTAGTTAAGGGTTAATCAAGACTAAAATATAGATGAGCATAAACTTTGAACAATAAGGAGAAGATCTTCTGCTTGATTTTTACCATTACAACACAATAATGTTTTGTCATAGGAAAACAAGTCTTATTTTGATTCACATTACTTTTTGTGTTGTTTTCATTGTATTTGTTCTTTAAATTTTGTTTCTAGAGACTATCCATAATTGTCCCAGATCACCATAGACTAGGACTTCTACATATTTGTATTCTTCATTTCCAACTAGTCATATGTTTGCTCCGTAGGGTGTAGTTTAATGTATATGAGAATATATAGGAAATGTAATAGACAGTAATGTTAGAGAACTCACAAATTCTTCTTTATTAAATCCATCAAGTGTTTAAAACATATGACACCAAAATGCAAGACAACAATTACCACAATGCCATCATTACAGTGATATCTTTGGGATGAAAGTACATGACATATATAAGTGTCAAAGGGGTGCAAGCTCCAGTTATTTTGATATTTTGATATCCCTCGAAGGAAAATTAATTCCTCATTCCTTTTACCTAGAATTCCACTAGACAAATTATATCATTGAGTACAAAGCCCTAATCATGTGGGTACATGTCGTGATTCCTATAGAGATTAAAAGCCTTCATATACATAGAAACTATATGTTGATAGTGAATCCAATAACAACTTAAGGGGAACCAATCTAGGTTGTCTCAGTATATAGAATTACCCTTGATCTTAATCAATTCTATTACTACACCATAGATAGTATTTCAAAGAGAGAAAATTGGTATGCGGATGCAAAGGCTAGTGTAGCCTCTTTGGTCTAACCTGAAATCATCACCAATGAATTTTAATTTGTGCTACAAGTGTGGAGATCTCATGTAGTGTCATAATTGCCAAGCCTTGATGATCCCATTTGTGTACATGTAGACTCAGAAGAATGGTTTGTTGGCATCTATGGGTATCTAAAGAGAAAAAAAATTCATTGATAGAGTTGATGAAAATTCTTATATTAGGATAAGAAAACTCTTTGGTTGCTATCTTTTCTTGTCAATATGTCTTGTATCGAAGATCCTATAATGGTCTCCTCCAATGATACTTAACCAAGGGTGAGATACCACTCATTTTTTGGGAGGGTCATTTAGGCCCCACTAGAGGACATATAGGTGGTAAGGTCCTAGTTCAAAAGGTAATTCATGTGCAATACTATTAGAAAATGATGGATAAAGACTCCTTTTAATTTATCATGAGTACTCACAATGCCAACAACATAGAAATTTGATTTAAGCTCTTGGATAGGCTCACTAAGCTCAAAACTCTCTGTGACCCTTCTAGACATGGGGTTTAGATATAATTGGAAAAATATCTCTGCCACTATTTAAAGGCCATATTTTTATCATCATGACCTCATAGTATTTTAGTAAGTGGGTGGAAGGGGGCCCATTAAGGTCTACCATCACTAAAATTATCTATCGATTCGTACTAGACAATATCAATTCTAACCTTGTACAATTTACATTGTTCTATGAGCCCTTGCCTTAGTATGTGGTATCTTGGCTCTTATCAAAGCCCATTATGTGGTATGTGGTAACCATATTTTTGCTTTCCATATTCTGACCAATAAGGAGAATATTATAATCAATAACTAAAGGTTGATTAATTATTGAATGAAAGGATGCAAATCTAACAAGGAAAAGGTGCATATAGAAAGGATCATGAAGGGATACAATCTTTATTATTAAAAAATGTTATGCTAACTGATCTTATTGTTAGAAGACTTATAACAAAAAGGTGTAATTAGAAAAGGAAATGAAGGGACATGAGACATGTCGCATACAATGGCACTCCTCACTCAAGGATGCAGATATAAGAAAGCTTTTCCATTGATCATTCAGAAATACAGTACAAATTAGACAAAACACAAAACAATTTAATACAAATGTCTTATATTCATTTAAAGAGGTTCTTCTAAATCTATTTCTTCTTTTAGTCATTTTATCTTTATTATTCCTAGCTAAAAGAAATGAATATTTCTAAGTTTTGAATCTACATGAACAATGCACAACTTTTATTCAATAGAGGTATGAAGAATACTCGTGATAGATAGTCATTGTTAGTATGCTCCAAAATACTGCCAGCTAGCTTGTTCTCGTATGTTTTGATTGTCTCCAAGTAACGAGCACACTCTTCCACAGTGCAATCTCCAAACAACAATCCTAATTAAAGACAAAAAAAATCTCCCATTTAAAAGAAAAAAATTGCACAGGTTATTTACAATAGGAATAAGGGGCAATATATCCTCAAAAGGTGTGATTAAAAAAAGCACACATAATGAAATCGGTAACTTACATAAATTGCAATGAGATATTTCCTCAAGTGGCATGTGCAGAAAATTAAACATTAAAATCAATAGAATATTTATATTCTCTACAAGAATATCAATAATAAGCTTATTTACATGTATTTCAACTTTAACTATCTCTGATTTATACATAACATCTTGGTGTTGATATCTAACCAACACATTATTGAAAATAAGTCCAAATAAATGTTTTTTACTAGATTATAGTAGCATAGAGAATGCACAGGTGTCCTCACAAGGAATTCACTTTGTTTTAGCATATGCAAAAAGAAGGCCTCCAGCCTGATCGATTTACATCTATCAGTGTACTTATAGCCTGTACACAAATTTGGAGCTCTATAATAGGCTATGGATATCCATGAAAGCAAAGACATCTTGTGAGATGTTGTACTTGCAACTGCCCTCATATGGGGAAGGGTAGATAAGGAATTTGAACTATTTGATAGAATGCCTACCCAAAATGTGGTTCTATGAAATGCTATGATTTTAAGCTATGCACAAAATGGGTTTCATGAGAAAGCTTTAAACAATGAAATGCAATAAGAAGGTGTTTTGCGAGAATCATTTATGCCTAAGAAAATTCAGAGATTTGAAACTGGGTATGGAAATCCATCAAAGCATGAAGAATACAAAGATGTTGTCAAATATTGTAATTATAACTGCTCATGTAGACATATATGTAAAATTTGGAAGCATAGACAAGGCACATGAGCTATTTGATAGAATGCTAGATGCATTCTTGTCGACTATGATGTTTGTAGATTATGAACAAAATGGATTTATTGAAAAGACTTTAGAAACATTCAAGGAAATTTTGATTGTATGGATATATTTACTTGGTTCTTGCAGTTTTCAAATGAATGTAGGCTTAGGAGTATTCACAATGAATCTACTTTTTAACCCAATTCTTAAAACATATTGAAGCAGAATGCAAGCTCTGCCCATGAAAGAAACTAACCAGGAAAAGCTTCTAGCCCAGATTATTGGTGAATTGATTAATATATAACATGGAAATATAATCAAATGTTGAAGACATGACACATTAGTAATATTTTAAGGCTATCAATGTTGCTTGGGCTTCAAACCCTTTTGATATGCCAACAACAGGTAGAGGAAGGGGGTGAGGTCAACTAGATTTGCTATCCCTTTGTCATAAGAAAAGCATAAATTCTCGAAGAAAATTCAAGTTAGGGTAGAGGATACTATAAAAACAAATCACAACATTTAATAATATTACCAAATCAACTATTGATCATTGGTCCCAATTCTTCCATGACCCAGTAGCTAAGGTGGTAAAAGTACATGAGCATTACGATCCAACCCACAATCAACATCTTCCACGAAAGCAAAGGTAGCATCAGAAGAAGTAGTAGATTTGATCATCACATGAAACAATATCTGGAAACACCCTTGTGAAAATCGTATAGCTTAAACTTTGTCCAAAATAGTATAGAATCTGCATAGCCCTTGCCATACAAGCAATATATAATGCATGTATGATTATAATTAAAAGAAAGAAATTCGGTGTCAAATTGAATCAATAATACACCCTTACAAATATTTGCATCGAAAATTTATACCCCTTAAATCTTCAAAATGATGCATTCATTCAAAACTGATTTCTTGCTCCCCTCACATCTCCAGTTACAAAACTTAAAGAAATAAAGCTTATCTCCAAAATATTGTTATAATATTTGAAGTGAATAGATATTTGATCTATCGTATTCAATGATTTCACAAGTAATTATGAACTGACCTATTCTTTAGGAAATTTTTTTTTAACAACTTGAACAAAGACATTCAAATACTTAACTATATGTAAATATAGCACTAACCTACCAATGCCAAACATCCAAACCACAAACCTGTAACAAAAATAGTCAAAGATTGGAAGATTAAGTCACAAACCTATTTTAGGCAGTTTAACTATTCATTCTTTATTTTCTAGAGTCCTTCATGTTTTTAAATCAGGTGGTACAAGGAGGCTCCTATCAGGTGAATCCAAAAACCATGAGGGTAGAACATTTGACAATAATCCATTCTGTGAAATTTTGAATTGAAGATATCAATATATCAATATGAACCAAGATATCAATATGCTTGCAATTCGAAGACTTACTTTCCCTTTTACTAATACTTGTGATGTTTCCTCATAAATTTTTGCCACTGTCATTTATTGGATACATGGCGGGGTCGTGGCTATTCCATCTAGTATATCCTCTACAACAAAAATATGGGATCATAGATAGTAGACTTCAATCTGATTTTTGGTCATTCTAGTAGAGTGCCAAATATTGTCACTGTAACAAATGTCATTTCTTGATCACACTAAAAACCCCCGCATGTGAAACCATTGTGAAAATATTGAAAACCTGCATGGGTGAAACACAAAGTGAAAGTAAGGAATGTTTTTTTTTTAAATTATGTATAAGCCTTATGTTGGTCAAAATTTTGACCAACACGGGGCTTATACATTAAAAAATAAATTCTTTTCTTAACATTTTGACCAACCTAAACTTATTTAGTTAATGGTCAAAAATTTTGGTAGAAAAATGAGGTTAAATGTAGTAGTGTGCAGAATCCATTTGATGCAAATGAGCTATTGAGTCTCATATATATATATATATATATATATATATATATATATATATATATATATATATATATATATATATATATATATATATATAACACTTTTTGACTCCTTATTAATCAACAAAGGAACCTAAGTGTATGTGTCTTGCATTGTAGATGATTGTTCTCAAAAGTCTAACTCTTAATTTTGTCTATGAATGTCTAATGCGTATGTGTTTTATCATTGTTACTTTTGTGGACTAGTGATCCATGATTCATAAAGTTCTATTGAGTCTCATATATATAACACTTTTTGACTCCTTATTAATCAACAAAGGAACCTAAGTGTATGTGTCTTGCATTGTAGATGATTGTTCTCAAAAATCTAACTCTTAATTGTGTCTATGAATGTCTAATGCGTATGTGTTTTATCATTGTTACTTTTGTTGACTAGTGATCCATGATTCATAAAGTTCTATTGAGTCTCATATATATAACACTTTTTGACTCCTTATTAATCAATAAAGGAACCTAAGTTTATGTGTCTTTCATTGTAGATGATTGTTCTCAAAAGTCTAACTCTTAATTGTGTCTATGAATTTCTAATGCATATGTGTTTTATCATTGTTACTTTTGTGGACTAGTGATCCATGATTCATAAAGCTCTATTTTAGTTATAAGAGGATATATGTTGAGCATGAGACTTCATTTCTTTTATTTCCTCTACCTCTTTTTTCCTCCTTTTGTTTACAATAAGGCTTATGCTGGAACAGGTGAAGAACTAGCCTTTTAATCATGGATATTGACTCACAAACCTATCATGCATTTGCATGGCTTTCCATGATTGGTAGTTAAGCAGGATGGATTTATTCTAAACAAATATTTAGACCAACAAGTCAACCCTTGATCCATTGGGAACAACCTCATTGATCTTGGTTTACCACATATAATTTCAAAATCCAGAATATTAAAATGTAATTAAATGACACAACCATTGCACAATTGTTAGACTCTTGTATATGATGACACACAGAATAAGCCACTCCTTTTTCTATCATCAAGCCTATGTTACTGAAATGGTTGCTCTGACAAAAATACATTGCTAGATGTTATTTCCATTTTACATTTATCTACCATCAAAAGAAAGTTTGTGGAAATGATTGTTGAATATCTTCTAACACATGGCCTAGCAAAATATGCAAGAAGCAAATGATGTCAGTTTGCAGTCTCATTTCATTTGAATGAGAAGTTGTTGCTTCTAGCATGTATCTTACATTGACAACAAGTAGTGGCATGTCCCTAAGACACCAACACATAACTGGTCCCACATCAGTGGCCTTTCCTACTAAGAAATTATGTTGTAGTTGTTGTGTGATCAGTGTTAGTTTTTGAAGGAAGATGATCCAACCATAATAGTGGGAACTCATTTGCAGATTACTGGTTTTACCATAAATTTATGTGCAATATACTTTTGTGCTTCTCTTGCTCTTCATCCTGATGATGGATCACGTAGTGTGATTCGAAACGTTGATGGTAAAAATCTTAACACAATCGAATCCAGAAACATACTAGTACAATATAATGGATTGTGGAAATTTGTTCTCTTTAATTATATAAGAAGTAAAATGCTCATCCAATTTTTGTGAGATATGAAAAATATGAAATGCAAATCATTGCATAACAATAAATTACAAGGGCAAACAAATATAGAAACTCTCGTCACTTGTATTCAAGCAAAGTCCTTCAAATTTTTAGACATTATCTTCCCTCAATTGTTTTATTGATCAGGAACGCATCTAGATGCAACTATGTGAGAGTTATATATATCGACAGTTTGGTCATACTATATGATGTAAACTACTCAAACACTTGCCCAGACACATTCACAATTCCTCTAGATTTGACATTATTTTGTGTCAAAAGGTGGAAATTTCTTTTCAATATATAAAAAGATAGAAATGTAGATGAAACATGCATGAAACATTACCATTTGGAAGAACTAACTGAAAGAAGTAGATTCAACTAATAGAATTAGAAAAGTAGTCTAGTTTAGGTAGGAGATGTTTTCTATTTCCTCTTCCCGGCAAGACAAAGATGCCTCAAATCATTGATGACAAACATGCAATGTTTAGATGGCTATTTGTAGATGATAATAGAATGCATTGAAAAAATGTGTACATGTTGCCTTATCTATTGAAAAGAGAATGTACATGTCTACTTCAAGAGGCCAACTTAGACCATTTACTTCAAAGCATTATTTATACACAACTAACTATTTTCCCTCTTGTTGATTTCATGCACAATTGAATATTTTCTAACTTTGTAGGCTATAGAACTTTTAACCACAAAAAAATTGGTTTTTCAATTTAAGGCTATAAACTAGTTTACATCAATGTTGCTTGCTTATAATGCATATTTCAGTCAAAGCATGTGCACCAAACTTTCATTCAAAACTTTAAATCACTTGATATGTAGATCTTTATTTTAATTCATTGTATACTAATTACAATCATTTTGGTTGCTGCACAGGTCCATGCAAAAGCATATGCTTTTTCTTGTTTTGTAGACTTGTTGAGTAATTTTTTAGACCATTTTTCCCAGAAACTAGACAATAGTGTTGTAGGCATTCATTCTACAATGGTACAAATGACAAAACTTTTGAAGATACACGATGAAATGTTGTTAACTAATTGCAAAACATCTAAAAGTTCTTCTCTTGTATATTTGCTTTGTTAAACTCTTCTTAATAGTTTGAGTCCCTCTATTACTTTAATCACATTTACCCAATTATCTCTTGTTATTGTAACGCCCCACCAAGGGATCCAAAAGAATTAACCTAAAATTTTACTAAGTTTGCTAAACATTTTTTTTTATAAAGTAAGAATGTATAACATACACATCAAACACATAGTAGCAGAAGCAATAACATGTAATCATCAACAAACATACATAACAAGTTACATTCCTTAAGGATCCCAAGACGTTGAGTCACATTTAAATTTAATTAGTTCTAAGTCTAACAACTACCACATCCACATGAAAGAATAATAAGAAAGTCCAATGTCCATAATATACATTTGGTCCGAATGCCTCTTGGAAAATTAATTCGGAATGCTCAATCATCCACTGTACATGTCATAGGGTATGAAAGGCTTAAAAGAATATACATATGTAAAAATAGAAATGCATCAACCTCCACAAATCCATGATACAAAGTACAACAAAAATAAATGAAACCATTCACCATACATGATACAACCATCCATCGTAAAAGATAAAACATCCATCATAAAATCTAACCATCCATCATAATAATCCAAGAACATAGTGAAGGTAAATTCCAACCAAGAAAGCTCCAGCCACGGCGACTACGGACGGATCTCAATGGTAAGAATAAAAGCACTACCACCCGACCGCGTGGAACCTAAATGGCCCACTCCCACTGCGTTAAAGAGATAGTCTCAAGTCACAAACAGGATAAAAAATCACATCACACAAAGCACAAGTACTCTCTAAGTTTGAGAAATCCTAAAAGTACACTAACTCAAAGGTTCCAACATAGATAGACATCTAGACCCGGAGGCACACAAAGACATGTAGGAAACCTACCATGCAAGCGAGAAAGTGTCATCGCAGAAGTCATGTCGAAAGTTACCTGAGCAATCCCTTAGGAATCCCATGTCCCCTATGATCCTGCGACCACTAGTATCCTCTCGTACTGACGAGGCATACTACGGAATGCCAGGTCGTAACCAAGCGTTCTCTCTACCCCATACTAGCCTGTGCTAGCACTCAAGGCATGTGAGAGAACATATAGTTATCTTATTAGGTTCATTTAAGTCAGTATTTAGGTGAGATGTTTTCACTTATTAAAACAAACAACTTACAATGAGTCATGCCCAGAGCCACTTCGGGTCTCCTGTCCCTCATTGCAAGCCACTTCTCGACACTACACATAGATAACCTACCCTAGGCTCATGATAGCACAAATAAAATTGCCTCATTCCTATACAAGCGACTAAAAGCATCATAAATATAATCCACAATAATCACATTAGTTCTCCACGAGCAACTGATAAGCATCAAATAATAATCATGATGATCACAACAGTTCTCTATCAGCAACTGAAGGCATCCATGATAAATCACAATATCCAAAGGTTCTCCAACAAGCAACTAGAAAGTATCCCAATAATAAATCACAATACTGATCGAAGACTCCAAAATGGTCAAGTCACACATGTCACAACATGACATCATCAAGAGCATAGCAGTAACACTTCAGTCCCATCAAGGCGATTGGAAAGCAACCCAAGTACAACTGATTGATGACTCAAAAATGGTTAAGTCAAGTAACTCAAATACATACACCATTAGCTTCTCACAAGGAAACTGGAAAGCAATAACAACCAGTAAAAAAATTCATATCATAGAGCACTCTATCACATTACCATGGTCGGGTTAAGAAAGATCGAGACCAAATCATCATAACATCACATTCACAACCTTGAGCCTCTGGTAACAACCTAAACTGGTCAATACTAGAACAAACCCCAAAACCTCAAAACATAGACAACAAAATAATCTCATAGAAAAACAGAGTCATCACACAGTTGGGTCTGAACGATAATATATTGTTGAGTTAAGGTAAGGTTTATGTTCCAGTTTAACGTCTATTTCAAGTAACTAAGTTTTCACAACTACCCCTTATGATTAACCCATTTCTATAATAACTTCCATTAAATCAATAATCTAAATCTACAATTTAATCAAATAATATCCATTATTAATTAACTTTAACTAACCTAATTTTAATTAAATTAATCAATAATTACTGTTCTAATTACTTATTTTAATATCTTCATTAATTATTAATTTATTAATATTTATCCAAAAATTATTAATAAATTAATACTTACAAAAACTATATTAAATGCATTAATATTTAATTATTAAATATTAATAAAGATTATTATTAAAACATTATTAAATAAAAACATATTAAAATTTATTAATAAAAATTTTAAATAATAATAAAAACTTTTTATAAATTAATTAATTTAAATATTAATTAAAAATAAAATATATATAAATAAAAAAATCGCGTATTTTTAATAAGCCCGCCGGCTTAACAAAAGGGTCGCCTGCGGCCTGCGGCCGCCAGCAGTACTCTGTATTGCCACTATTGCAGTACTCGGGGGGGGGGGGGGGGGGGGGTGGTGTGGGTATTCCCAGCCCCTCCCATTAATATATATAAATTTTTATTTTTATTTTTTAAAAGTTTGTTATTAAATAAAAACAAAACTTTTCTATACTAAATCATACAATTTCTTTTAAAATGAATTTTATTTATTTTACACAATTTATAAATATTTAAATTCATTAAAAATCTTTCTTTTATAATATATATATATAGTTTTCATCTTTACTCTGAAAGAGAAAGTATTTTTATTCATCCGAGTTTTCAATCTTAATTCCAAACCCTTCCCAAGTTAAATTCTAATTTTCTTTATTGTAGAAGATGAAAGTTTCTAATAACTCTACTATTCTTCACGTATACAGAAATTATCGACAAGCAATTAATAATTCACTATATTGAAAAGTTTAAACTTTCATCATAGAGAATTTGGATTTACAATCCACAAACACAAAGAAGACAAGAAAGAGTAATTGCATATTTAATCAACAATCAAAGCACAAGACCCTACCTGGTCCTGATGCTAATATGAAATCCCCGAAAAATTGTGAGAGAATTTGCTCCTCTTCAATTACTTTCCTCTGAAATCTTTCCTAGAATTCTTCTTCTGAAGTTCGCTTCCAAAAGTTGTCTCCCGAAAATTTTGTGTCTCCAAAATTCACGGTCCCCCAAAATATGAACCCCAAAGTTGTGATAAGGAGTTTTCTCCTCAAATCGAGGCACTAATTGTGTGTTCACCCGAGAGGACTCTTTGCTCAACTGAGTTAACTCTAAAATTAATTTGTATTAATCTTTGCTTTATCTTTTTAATGCATATTAAATGAATCATTAAATAACTTTATTTAATTTTTCCACTTGACTTCTATTTTTAATCTTTATTACTTTTAAACCCATGCGCACTTTATGAAATTAAAACAACATTATAATTTTCTCTTATTTTATCTTTTTAATTAATTTCTTTTATATTTTCAACTCATGCTCGCATCATGCAATCTTACAACTTTTTAATAATTAATATATTTTCACTTTTTAATTTATTTTAGAAACTTAATTGATAGAATATTTAATTAACTTAAATAACAATAATATTTAGCATTTATTTAAAAATGAACTCTAAATATATTATTATTAAATTAAATAAATATTATAATGTTCTAAATTTATCTTTAAACTTTTATCTCCAAATTTAATTCTTTTATTTAATTAATTTCTCAATTAATTAAATATAATTAAATATGAAAATGTCATAATAATTTTCCATTAAATTAAATCATTAATTAATCTTTTTAATTAGACTTAATTAATAGAAAACACATCAAGGACTCATAAGGCAACATACGAAAACCCATCATAGAAAAACACATACTAAATCAAACAAAAGGGTTATAATCACGAAATTACATCATTTGATGCATTTGGAGGGTACTTAACTCAGATACTTGTCCTAATTATCAATTAGGACAATTAGGTAAAGCGTTTAGGATTTGGACTTAAGAGTTTATCTCCCATCTCTTACCATTGAGATAATGCGATAGGGTATGCTCATCTTGGCAATTCAGGGAAGTCGATACCCGGTACTTGCAACCTGCATAAAATCCACGCATGTACAAACACAATATTCTAAGCTAAACAGACAATGGTAGGAAGTAGTGCATCGTGTAGATCCCAACTAGCAGGTGACTACGACTCCCTTCCTTAACCACATCAGAAACACCATACATAAAGAAAACAAACACGCGCACCATACACATGCAATATGGGGTAAGTATCCATAAGAAAGCACATGTGATGATAAACCATCTAACTAATCATCATCGATAACTGAAACATTGAATAATCATCATACATGCATGAAATATAGAGTACCAAGTAATCTCATCATATAATAAACTGAGTGTAAAACAACATCTGATAATCTCTAAAATAATAATACTAATCATCAAACATAAAATTAGCCTAAAAGAGTTTGGCAAGGATGACTGAAATGCGAATTAGGGGCAGGCACTACAGTTGTGTCATAGAATTAAAAAATATTATATTTTATAACATAGAATGCCTCAAAAAGTGCCATCCCAAGGGTAGGATAAAGAAAGTTATGCTACTAAGAGAAAGTATTCTTCTCTCTTGTATATTTATCCATGCAATACATCCTAAATATGCCAAAGCTTGGTTAATTCTATCTATATGACCATTGGTCTCAAGGTGATGAGGAGATCTATATTTCAAATTGATCCCTGATGCTATTTGTAGATAATCCAAAACATTGACATCATTATTGATTTTTATCAAGTATAAAAAAAAATTAGGTACATTATTATATCTAAATATCTTAGACAAACCTTTTGCTGAAATACGGAAATCATCAATCAATTTCTAAAATAAATTGGGTAACTTTTGTAAAATTGTTTAAAAGTCCATAGTTTTGAGACTTGAACAAAATTTTGATTGACATAGGGTAGGCTTTGTGCAAAATCCTAGTCAAAACAAAACATAATTTTAATTCATTCAAAAATAGAGAAACTTAGGGAAAAAAAAACTAAAAAGGTACTTTGCATAATGCATTGCATATTAAATCAAATTTCAAATAAACACAAAATTTAATCAATTACATCCACCATACAAACATACATACAAGAAGGGATAAAATTAAAATAAGATATTGAAAGTTGATAAAAAAAAGAAAAGTTTGTTATGCATCAAATTGTTTTCTTGTATACAAAATTGGAATTAGAAATCTATGTCGCTAGAATCAACAAGAAAGGTATACAATTGAGAAGAACCAATCCTCCCAAAATTGGTTCAAAGATGTTGGAACCTGCCATTTTTTACATATGTCAGAAAAGTAGTTGCAACCATCTTATTCATAAAAGAGGTAGCAACAGGATTATTTTCAATAACTTGTTCGTCTCTAGTTGTACAAGCTCACTCCTCCCCGAATCGCTCCATCACTACCTAATGACCAGCTTGAGTCAACTGGTCACCATCCTCAATAATCAACTCAAATGCAAAAAAAATTTCAAATCAATATCTGTTATCATCTACAAGCTATGCTTTTGCTAATTAGCTCTCAAACTATTTTTAATCCAAACCATACTATTCGAATTTTTAGTCAAATGATTATGGAGTTTTATATTCAGAAATCAAAATAGGAAGATAAAAGAAACAATCGAGCTATAAAGAGGCAAAAATTTTACTATATAAACCTCAAGATTGGGACAACTAATTGGAAAAGGAAATCACACATTTTTTCAAGCTTCTTTAGATTACTTAAAACAATTACACATCTAAGAAATTCAAATGATGTGTTTTCTATATTTCAAGTATTCTTGAGTTTTGAATACTTTTGCCACACAAGTTGGGTAGTCATCATAGTCTGCCTAGCATGGTTTTTATGTTGTGCTCTCACTTTCTCTATACTATGCTTCATAATTTGGTATGTAGCTATCCTGAATCCTGTAATACAATCTGCTCATGATCCAATTCACTATGGGATGCCTTTGAATCCTCACATTATCCAATTCAACTTGCTCATGTCCTTAAATTGATGTTGGACAATTCTCTCAATGCATAAGAATTTATAACTACATTTGGAAGAGCAAACATCTAACAGTTGACATCAAATTTCATTTTTCATCAACAAAACCCCCCTTCGTGAAAACCTACACCTTCATTATCATTTGGATGGTTTCAAAACTACCTTGGCCATTATAGCCTACCCTGACAAGATCTGACAATTTCAAATTACCACTTGATATTTACAAATTGTCCTTTTAGTAATTTCCTCCATCTTCCATAAACCAAACTTTTAGATATAGACTTAAATGAAGTGCTCTTTTTTGGAATTGCATAACTTTTTGAAAAGAATAAGAATAAGTAGAAGTATTCAAATTTGAGTGCCATCAGAGTACTAAGTTTGGTCCTACAAGACAATTGCATCTACAAGGCCAAAACTGTGTCCATCCACACCAAACAACCATTGAAATCATATAATATTTGAGCAACAACAACAATGACAACTATGTGGCAAATCACTATGAAGCCCTTTTCTTTGCTAAAAGTGGATTCCCCATCTTATGTTATCCAAAGCTTCCCTTCTTCATTTTGTGAATGCTCTAGTTCTCTCATGTTGCTACATACAATTGGTACCAACTTTCATTCTCTTCTATACACACAACAAGTGGAACAAATGACATGTTGCAATGCTATTATTGCAATGTAAACATATGCATACTTACAACTGCTTTTAAATGTTTGTACAATTATCCATGCTCCCCAATGCAATCAAGTAACCCCATGTATCCTCCATGCTCTAAGATCATACATGTTCTTCAACACTATTAAAGCTATTTTTGTGGTTAATTTAATTATAAGCATATCATAATGTGTTCATCTTCAAGGAAAGAAGAAGCAAGATGGAGAGGCATTTAGGAGTAAATTTCGTAAAAGAAAGAAGCAAGATATTATCATAAGTAGCTTGGAAATTGAATCCCCTTTAGTCCATAAGAGGTTAATGGGCTTTGGGAATCCTGGCTATCCTGCAAAAGGCCATTCCAAGAAATTGAAGGAGTTTATGCAAGGGCCTCCATTCTTCTATTTCAAAAATGTTGTCATTGCACCAAAGGATGTTTGGAAGACTATATCTTGGCATTTTGATGGTATAGAGGTGGATTTTTCTGACTCCAAGTACTTTTCAGCTTCAAAGAGACCAAGAGGCTATGTACACAACCTTCCAATAGAAGGTAGATTTCATCTATTGCCTCTGCCTCCTATGACTATTCATGAAGCATTTCCTCAAATAAAGAAATATTGGTCTTCTTAGGATCATAGGAAAAAATTGAATTGCATATGTGGCTCATGAGCCAGTGATGTACAATGCCAGGAACTCAGGTCAATAGTTAAAAGATCTCATGGTAAACCATCTTTGAGTGAGCAAGCATACATACTTCACATGTGCAAGAAGAACAACTTAATATAGGTGGGGCCAAATAAAATGGCCCCTTTGGAGCCTCACAAGATAGAGCTCGTATTGGGATTTGAAAAAGATCATACCTGGGGAGTGTCATCTACGATAAAATGCCTTTAGTGTTTGGGAAATGCATTCCAAATTGACACAGTAGCATACCATTTCTCTACACTGAAAGCATATTATCTCAGTGGAATCAAAGTCTTCTCTTTATTTTTTGGTATAGGTGAAGTAGAGGTTGCTCTCCATCAATTAGGGATAAACCTAAAATGTGTTGTATATGTCAAAATATGTCCAAAAAATAGGCTTACACTTAGTTCCTGGTGGCAAAAAACACAACAAACAGGCACATTGATTCAGAAGGAAGATGTGCAAGAATTGACCAAAGCTTACCCTAAATGACATAGCTTATGTTAGTGTGGTTTAGCTAATATGTCCAACAAATTGGCTTTCAAAACCAAAAAAAATGCATAGTTGAACATTAAAATTTTTTATAAACCAAGAAAAATGTCTAAATAAATGGCAATGAATGTGGAATACAGTGTGAGAACAAGATTTTTTAATCAAATGTCAATCTATAAATCAAAACTTCAAGTCACCTTTCTAACACTAGGAAGGAGGCTCTTCAATGTTGCCAAGTGTGAATTAATCCTTTCACACTGCCTTCTTTCATCTTCACTATGACTCTTTGATGCTACAAAAGCCTTCACTTCTAAAATCTCTTTCAATGTCAACTTTGAAGCATTCACAACCTCTCCTTTGTTACAATCAAGCACCAAAGAACCCAAGCTATCAAACCCTGTTGGCATTGAAACTGTAAAACCCTTTTGGCATGTACTCCTGGCCACAAAATGCAGTGTAGGAAATGATTAAGCACACAAGCTAGCTTCCCACAGTCACATAAGAATGAAATTAGGGCAGAAAACAAAGCTTTATTTTATTTTGAAATAGTGTATAAGACCGTGTTGGTTGAAATTTTGACCAACACAGACTTGTATTTAAAAAATATATACATATATGCTGCCTTGCATATTTTGACCAATTTGACCCCATTTTATTAGATGGTCAAAACTTTTGGTCTAAAAATGGGGTCAAATGTACTAATGTACATAGAAATAATTATGATCCTTCCTAGACATAGGTAAACCCCCTACAAAGTCCATAGTTACACTTTCCCATGGACGAGATGGTATAGGTAATGGTGTGTACAAACCCAAATTCCTATTACTTAGTTTACTAATTGCACACATTACACATCCTTTTATATGCTTAGTGAGAGTTTCTTGTATACGAGGCCAGTAACAATATTTTTGTAATTGAGCCAATGTCTTACTCACCCTGAAATGTCGTGCAATCAAAGAGGTATGTGCTTCCCAGATTACATATGCCTGTTCAATTTTAGGAATGCATAGTTTTCCCAATTGGTACAACAAATTATCCTACACATAGTAATCTTTCTCTTCTATATGTTTATGCTAGATTAAAGTTGCATAGATATCCTTAAAGTTCTCATCATTAGCATATTGTTCCTAAAAACTTTCATGAACCATCGAACTATTTTGAAGGATTATCAAAGCATTCATAATAGGAGGCCTAGAGAGCATATTTGCTACTTTACAAACTTAATAACCAAATGAAACTATTATAGAAAAATCATCAACCTAAAGTGCCTACTTTTTTGCAACTTAGATTGTGAGTGCAAATATTGTAGTGGCTGATGATCAATGTGGATTATAGTTTCTTTCCCCATTAAGTAATGCTTCCAATTTTTAACACTCTGAACCAAAGCATAAATTTCCTTATCATATGTGGGATAGTTAATTGCTTCTCCTGAAAAGGTTTTAGAGTGGTAGTAGACTAGTTTACCTCCTTGCATTAATATAGCTCCCATGGAAAACCCACTCGCATCTATCTCAATTTTGAATGGTTGGTGTAAATTAGGTAGAGCTAGAACTAGTGCAGTGCTCAATTTTTCCTATTAGAAATAATAGTCCACCAATATAATTGGGGGGTGAATCAATTATCTAAGAATCTTAAACATTTATCCTCTTAAGCAATTTCAACCATTCAATCAAAGTAAACAACAATCATAAAGAGATGTGCATACAAAAATACACTAGATTTGTTGACCAGGGAAACCCTTTATCAGAGGGGAAACCCTGGTGGGAATGATGCCCACAAAATGATGCACTAATATGAATATTCCTTGCTAGAAGATGGACCCTATTAGGATTCTATTACAACACTTAGTACAAAGAGTCCCTATTAAGAGACTTTGAATCCTTGTTAGGAGATTCCAACCCTAATAGGAGTTGTAGAAGGTAGCTAAACCCACTGCCCAAATAGCTTTAGGATCATATCAATGAACCCACTATCCAATTGACCTTGATACTATTCATTTCAGAATAATAGATGTGTGACAATATTTTGCTTCTTCCTTTATCTAGTACATCAAAATTCTTCACCTTCAGATCATGCAATTAGATTTGGAATCTGCATTTAGCAACAGTAACCCTTAAGGTCACTTACACAAATAACCAAATCACTCTACTCTATTGTTTCACAATTTTTAATTCTCCGCTGCACACCGATCTCATTCATGATATCTAAAACTTGGAAAACATCTTTCCTTTATACCACACTCAATATTAAGTCCTTGAGTCAGTTTCACACTTTACAATAAGTTAATTAAATGAAATACACATTTAATTAATACTATCAACTCACAATTATATCCAAACTTTCACACGTGTGACTTCCATACCTGCACACTCATTGACATCATCAGTGGTCAATGTACTAGCTCTAGTTAACTGTGCAACACTTCATTCCAAGTACAATGCTTTGTATGGATCATACACTAGAAACTATTTTAGCAATACTTTGTTTCCATGTGGCTCTCTATAAATCATCAATATCTTTCATATGTTGTTGACTCAGGTTCTGTGCACTTTCCCATGTGACAAATACATACTATAGTATGTAATGGTAACTACACATAAGTAGATAGGTAATGTATTGTCCTTAATACAAAAATCACAACCTGTTGCTCTGTCAATCTTTTACAAACTTATTACTATGTTGTCATCAATAACAAACATAGTTATACATATATCATAACAATGTTCTACAATACTCCCCCCTAGCATCAGCATACATGCTAACAATCTCCCCCTCTGGCATTGATGGAAAAATATTTGAAAAACATCTAGTTCCAGAATACCAAAAAGTCTCTTCATTAATTAGATCTTGCTTCATGCAAATCCTTTAATAGCACAGACTCTCTCCAATGTTTTTCATGTCACTCTCTCCCTCATTGACATCAATGTCAAAGATAGTACAACAATCTATCAACACAACCACAAGCCCTTCTGTTGCTTTACAACTTTTGCATATTACTCTATAAACAACACAAGTGCCTAAAGACACTATTGCATACCAATTACCAATTATCAATTACCAAGAGTCCTTGACTGACTTTGTTCATCACAGATACTCCCCCATAGAGAAAGCATCAACATTCAATCTAGTCTAAAGAATGGTGCTATGCACCCTAGACTGATGCAGCTTTGCATCTTCTACTCTGAACTAGGCAAGGGCATAACCCCAAGCATGCCTCTTAGGTACTCAAATGTCTCCTTTGGTAAGGCCTTTGTGACAATGTCTACAATCTTTTCCTTAGTGTTGATGTACTCTAGTCTAATTTCTTTCTCTGCAACTTTCTCTCTCAACACATGATACTTTATAGCTATGTGCTTAGTCTTAGAATACAAAACAATATTCTTAGACATGTTAACAGTACTTGTTTTATCACAGTAAATGATAATAGGTTCTATGCATGTAATTCCAATATCATTCATCATCTGCTTCATCCATATGACTTGATTATAGTTGTTTGCTACTGTAACATACTCTACCTCTGTAGTGCTTTGTGAGGTGCAATCTTGCTTCTTGTTGAGCCAAGAAACCAATCTTCCACCAAGAAAGAATGGTCCTCCACTGGTGCTTTTTCTATCATCCCTATCTCCAGCCCAATCAACATCTATATAAGTGCAAAGAGTGAAATCATTGCTTCTGTCATATCAAATGTCATAATCTGATGTCCCTTTTAGATATCTGAATATCCTTTTTACTACTGCATAGTGATATTCTTTGGGATCAACCTAAAATCTTGCCACAATTCCAATTACATTAGCTATATTAGGTCTACTATGAGTCAGATATGACAATCCTCCAATCATAGATCTATACTTCTTTTGTTCAACAATGGGTGTCTCATCCTTGCATGATAACTTGTGACAGTTACCATGATAGGAGTTCCAATAGGTTTACAATTTTCTAGACCAAATCTTTCAAATACTTGGTTTGAGAAATAAAAATACCTTCTTTGTTCTGAGCAATTTGCATTCCTAAGAAAAAATTCATTTCTCCTATCATACTCATCTTAAACTCGTTCTTCATATCTTCTGAGAATTTGTTATTGGCTTCATCGTTTCCTCTAAAAATGATATCATCAACAAATATAGTGATTATCAACAAACCATCTTCTATTTCTTTCAAGTACAAGTTACTATCTATTGTTCCTTTAGCAAATCCAAGCTTTGCTAAGTATTTATCTAACCTTGCATACTAGGTTCTTGGTGCTTTCTTTAATCCACACAAGGATTTCTTTAGTCTGCAAACCATAGCCTTCTCTTTTGTCAAAGGAAAACCCACTGGTTGTTGAATGTAAACTTCTTCTTCAAGTTCTCCATTCAAGAATGTTGACTTAACATCCATCTGATATACCTTAAAATTCTTATTTATTGCATATGCCAAGAATATTTTGACTACTTCCATTCTTGCTACAGGTGCATATGTTTCCTCATAATCAATTCCTTCTTGCTGAGAGGAACCTTTGCATACAAGTCTTGCTTTGTTTCTTATTACTTCTCCCTATTCATTCATTTTATTTTTGAGTACCCATTTTGTGCCAATCACATTTTTTTTCCTTAGGTCTAGGAACTAATTCCCATGTGTCATTTTTAATTATATACTAAAGTTCTTCCTCCATTGCTTTTATGCAATGATCATCTTTGATTGCTTCATCTGTGCTCTTTGGTTCTACTTGAGATATTAGGCATAGTTCTTCATTAATTATGCTTCTTGTCATAACTTCCTTTTCTTTACTTCCTATAATCTGATCAATAGGATGATTTCTTATCAAGTTCCTATTTGAGGTAGGAGTTGTTGCTTCAATTCTTATTTTAGGGACTATGCTTTGTTCTACTCTTGCTACTTCAGTATGCACATTATTCTGCAAGTCATTGTTAGTTTTGTGAAATAGTTCATTGCATCTATTGGTCATTCCAGAATAATCATCTCCATCAGAGTTATAATTCATCATCTTTTCCTTAGTGCCAAACTTTTCATCAATTTTAACATTTGTGCACTCTACTATAGTTTTTGTTCTATAGTTAAAATATCTGTAAGCTTTACTTTTCCATGAATAGCCAAGAAATGTACCTTCATCGCTCCTTGGATCAAACTTACTGATATCATCATCTCGTTTAATGTAGCATTTACTTCCAAATATCCTAAAGTATTTGACTGATGGTGAGTGACCAAACCATATCTCATAGGGAGTTTTGTCCATATCTCTTCTAATCTATACTATGTTTAGTGTGTATATTGTTGTATTAACTACTTCTCTCCAAACAGTTTTTGGTACATCATTCTTGAATAACATAGCTCTTGCTACTTCAGCAATTGATTTTTTTCTTCTTTCAACAATCCCATTATGCTCAGGTGTATGGGATGAGGATAGTTGTCTCCTGATACCATGCTCTTCACAATAGATATTAAATTCTCTAGAAGTGAATTCTCCTCCTCTATCTGATCTTAGGATTTTGATTTTAACTCCAGATTTGTTCTCTACTTTGTTCTTGAATATCTTGAATATCTCAAATGTAATCTATACTATGTTTAGTGTGTATATTGTTTTATTAACTACTTCTCTCCAAATAGTTTTTGGTACATCATTCTTGAATAACATAGCTCTTGCTACTTCAGCAATTGATTTTTTTCTTCTTTCAACAATCCCATTATGCTCAGGTGTATGGGATGAGGATAGTTGTCTCCTGATACCATGCTCTTCACAATAGATATTAAATTCTCTAGAAGTGAATTCTCCTCCTCTATCTGATCTTAGGATTTTGATTTTAACTCTAGATTTGTTCTCTACTTTGTTCTTGAATATCTTGAATATCTCAAATGCTTCTAATTTTTCCTTAAAAAAATCTACCCACATCATTCTAGTAAAGTCATCAACAAAGATCATAAAATATCTTTCTCCATAGAATCATCTTGTTCTTGTAGGACCACTTAGATCTGTATGAACCAACTCCAACTTTTGTGTATCACAAAATTGCTTGCTGGGAAATGAGACTTTCTTCTGCTTACCCAAGATACATTCCTTACAAATAATGTCAGCAGGCTTAGTGATCTTGGGTAAATCTCTCACAACAAATGTATTACTTTCTTTCATAATGTTATCAAAGTTAAGGTGACAAAATCTTTTGTCTCATAACATACTATTGTCAATCTTAGCTACCAAACATGTTATTTTAGTGGAGTTTAACTAAAATACATTACCTTTGGTTCTTGTGCCAATACCAAGTAGTTTTCCATCCTTGTTTTTGATAATGCATGAGTCATTACCAAACTGTAATTGGTAACCTTTGTCCATAAGTTGTCCAACACTTAACAAGTTATGTTTCATTCCATCAACAAAATAAACATCATCAGTATATGTTTTACCATCAAGTGTGATAGATCCAATTCCTATAATGTGACAGGTTGCATTGTTCCCTACTTTGACAATTCCTCCATCACGGCTTCTAAATTTGACAAACTTGCTCATGTCACTAGTCATGTGATGTGAACAACCACTATCAATGATCCAATCTTTCTTTTCAACTTGTGAAATCAGCGCACTTTTTTCTCTAATTTCTCTGTCAGGATCATCCACTTTTATAGCTATGAGTCCTAATTCATCTTCACTCTATATTGATTAGATTCTTCTTCCTCTTCTTCTTCATTAGCATATAAAAAATTTCTAGGTCTTCTAGATTTGAATTTTCCCTTATACTTTCTTTCTCTTTTAGGACACTTAGATGCATAGTGACCATACTCATTACATGTCCAACATTTAAAGATATTCTTACCATCCTTTTCTATTTCCACAAGAAGAGCCACTCCTTCTTGAATCTTTTCCTCAATAGACTTGCTACTGCTAGCAATGTCTCCCTGTGCTTTTGTGTTCCTTGTTGGACTAGGTTTAATATTCAATGCACTGAATGTTGTCTCAACTTTTTCTAGTTCTTCAAAATGTTTCAAATCAAATTATGCAGCTTCCAATGTACCAGGCAATGTTTCTTTGGTGAAATTAGTAGTACAAGGTATCACTAGCTAAATCATTTGTGCTACTATTTTGAAAGGTGGTGTTAGACTTTTAAAGATCTTCCATATTACTTCATCATCATATTTCTTTCCACCAAGAGATGTGATTCCTACAAAAATCTCAATTATTCTGCCAATATAGCTCCTTATAGGTTCATCTTTCATCATTCTAGCATCATGGAATGCACAATGCAAATTTTGTAATCTAACCCTTTTTGCATGTGTATCACCCTCATAATTAGCCTTTAAAGTTTTCCAAATTTCATGAAATGTTTTGAATTTTTTTACCTGAATGTACTCACTTTCAAGTAGAGCTAATAATATTTCTTCTCTTGTCCTTATGTTGCACATAAATACTTCTCTCTGCTCCTTGGTACAGGTTTCAAGATTGTCTTCTTCTGTAATGTTTTTAGATGCCTTGGTTACAAGCCAATATCCTAGACCCATGCACAAGAGATGAATTTTTATTTTATCCTTCGAGCAGTTGTAGTTTTTACCATCAAATCTAGGACTTTCCTTTTTGAAATTTTTTTCCATGGATCTCCCAAAGTTGTTAAACTTTTCCTTCAAGGACCCAAGGCTCTGATACTAGTTGTTAGAAATAATAGTCCACCAATATAACTGAGAAGAGGGGGTGGTGAATCAGTTATATAAGAATTTGAAACATTTATCCTCTTAAGCAATTTCAACCATTTAATCAAAGTAAATAGCAACCATAAAGAGATGTGCATACACAAATACACCAAATTTGTTGACTAGGGAAACCCTTGGTCAGAGGGAAAACCTCAATGGGAATGATGCCCAAAAAATGATGTACTAATATGAATATTCCTTATTAGAGGATGGACCCTGTTAGGAGTCTGTTACAACACTTAGTACAAAGAGTCCATGTTAGGAGACTTTGAATCCCCGTTAGGAGATTCCAACCCTATTAGGAGTTATAGAAGGAACCTGAACCCACTACCCAAATAGCTTCAAGATTAGATGAATGAACCCACTATCCAATTAACCTCGGTACTATTCCTTTCAGAATAATAGATGTGTGACAATCTTTTGCTTCTTCTTCTATCTAGTATGTCAGACTTTTTCACCTTCAGATCATGCAATCATATCTGAAACTCTACATTTAGCAACAATAACCCTCAAGGTCACTTACGCACATAACCAGATCACTCTACTATACTATTTCACAATTCACAATTCTCCTCTACTCATCGATCTCATTCATGATATCTAAAACTCGAAAAACATCTTTCCTTTATACCACACTCAATATTAAGTCCTTGAGTCAACTTCACACTTTACAATAAGTTAATTAAATGAAATAGACATTTAATTAATGTTGTTGGCTCATAGTTATATCCAAACTTCCACACATGCGACTTTCATACCTACGCACTCACTAACATCATTAGTGGTCAGTGTACTACCTCCAATTAGTTGCACAGTTGACCTTTAATTCCAAGTACAATGCTCTATATCGATCATACACAAGAAACTATTTTTTCCCAGTGCTCTAGTTTCCACGTGGTTCTCTGTAAATCATCAATGTCTTATGTACGTTGTCAACTTAGGTTATACACACTTTCCCATGTGACAAATACATACTATAGTATGTGTTGTTAACTGTAAATAAGTAGATACATAATGTATTGTCCTTAATACAAAAATCACAATCTTCTACTCTGTTAGTCTCTTACAAACTTATTACTATGTTGTCATCAATGACAAACACAGATATAAATATATCATAACAATGTTCTGCAATACTCCCCCATGGCATTAGTGTACATGCTAACATTTCCTTCAAAGTGTCAAAAGCCTTCTGTTGTGGACCTCCCTATTGAAAAGTTGCCTTCATACTGGTTAATGCATGCAACAATGATGCAATGTAAGAGAAGTTTGCAATGCACTTCCTTTTGTATTGAACTGTACCTAAAAACTCTTGACTTCTATAACTATACTTAGCTTAGGCCACTTTACAATACAGGCGACCTTCGTAGGGTCTACTTTTAATTGACCAATCGCTACGACATAGCCTAAGTACACTAATGATGTCTTAGGGAATTCACATTTAGACATCTTTACATAAATCTGAATACAAGGATATCATCTAAATAGACTATGAAAAAATTATCAATAAAGGTATGAAAGACATCTTTCATGACTCTCATAAATGTAGCTCGTGCATTACAAAGTCCAAAAGGCATGACCAACCACTCAAATAGCTCTTATTTTGTCTTGAAAGTAGTTTTCTAGTTATCATTATCTACAATTCAAATTTGATGATAGATCCACTATGCAAGTCTAGCTTAGTGAAATAAATTGCATGTATCAACTGATCAAGTAAATCATCTATTCTAGGAAGAGGATACATATTCTTTACTATTATCTTGTTTAAAGCCCTATAGTCGATGCATATTCTCCAAGTTCCATCTTTCTTTGGAACCAACACAATAGGAGAACCACAAGGAAAAGTACTTCGACAAATAACTCCTTTCTCAACCAGCTCCTAAACCTACTTTTTAATTTCCTCCTTCTACAAAATTGATAAAGGATACATGCCAATATTAGGAAGTGGCACATCTTGTTATAACTGAATTTCATGTTGAATCTCTCTCTTAGGAGATAACTCTTTTGGTTCCTGAAGCAAGTCATCATAAGCAAAAATAATCTTGACCATTTCAGATTTATGATTAGGATCACACTCCTTGAATGCCTCAGATGTTTCATCTTCTTTGGCTTTTACAAGCATTAATACAAAGTTCTTACTGGAATCGACTAACCTTTTCATCTGACCAACATTAACTAATGCAAGATTAGTCTTTATCTTATGTTCTCATACAATGTATTCAACCTTATCTTTGAAAAGATGATATTTTTTCTCCCCCTATAAATGATAGCTTTCCGATCATATAGGTTTGGACTCCAAAGCACAAGACCACAAATATCTAAAGGCACTACATCAACTTCTACCTCATCTACAGAGTTTGTAGTGATAGAAAATCTCAATTTACATTGCTTAGTTACTTGTAACTATGCATCATTGCAAACCCATCCAAGCGGATATGGTTTTGGATGAGGTGTTGTAGTCAAGTTAAGCTTTTTAACAACCTCTTTAGTTATCAAACTAACTTGAGAACCCATATCACACAAAGTATCAACCTTAGTATGTTTGATAACAACCCAAATATGAAATAATTCATTCCTAAATGCTTATCATTCTTAGGAGAAGATTCTTTACTTGTACTTTCACTTATATTTGAAGAACTTGTAGCTAGAGGAAGAGATATAGCTTTTCCTTTACCTTGGATTCTAGTAGCAATAATCTTTGTCTCATCTCCAAAGTCAAATCCAAGATCATGTTGAATTATAGCAGTAGTCTTTTGTTTGCCTTCATTTCCACCATATCACTTTCACCTTTTTCTTGGGTGTAGCTTCTAGTACTTAGAATCATCATTCCCTTCTTTCTTGCAATGTGAGCATGTGGGGTTTTCACCCTCTTTCTTCACTGTAGCTATCTTTTTCCCCTTCCTTTTGTCTTTGGATTTACCTTCAAACCTAGATGGCTTCTTATCAACCTTATTAATGAATGTATCCTTACCCCTTGACCCTAAATGTGTAGCCTGTACACATACTTCATCCAAATTACATGGATTAAAAACCAAAATAGAATGTCTAAGGTAAGAATGAAGACCACCTATGTACTTGAATAAAGTATCCTAGGTGTACAATGGAACATTTAATGAAATAGCCTTTTTACAAAATTCATGGATGTACTCCTAGACAATTTGACCTTTTCCTTGCCTAAAATGTTGTCAGTCCATCACTAACTATTGCATATGGCCTAGGGGGTAGAATTGCTTCTTTAAAGGAGTAACAAATTCTGACAAATAAAATTTGAACTTACCATGCTATGAAGTTTCATCCTAAGTCCTACTCTCCCACTAGGTTAGAGCTACACCACCTAACTGAAGAGTGGCTAACTAAATTCTATCAACATTATCTACATGGTTTTGAACTCTATAATAGACTTCTACTTGCTAAATCCAATCATCTAATTTCTTGTCATTTAACTTCCCACAATACTTTGGGCAAGTCAAACTTTATATCCAACTTGATTCGAGGCTTATGTCCACCCTTAAAAATGTTAGAAGAGTCAGAATGGGTAGAAGAAGGAGAAGAGGGGGAAGAAGGAGAAGAAAGAGAAGAGGGAGGTGTGTTTGGAGGATCACGATCATCTCCTTTATTTTTCCCTTTGTCCTTCCAAGATGCACATCTTTGCATATTTTCTTCTCTTTCCTGTACCAAAACTTCTACCATTGTTTGCAAATTTAGAAGTCTTCTGGATGCTCTTATCTTGAAAGTCCACCATCTTCGTCTGTCATTTGTGATGATGGCTTAGTCGTTTGTTTTCCAATCTCAGGATTGTATTCCTCAAGATTTCCTTTGCATTTCTCAATCCTGGATCTTGTTAGCATTCAAATATGCAATACTAGTCACACAAGACCTCTAATACCAAACTTGATTTGATTAGGGTCTAGGAGTATTACAAAGGAATGCTTAACATAATTACATAAAGTTAATTCAAAGCATTAATTATAGAATTAACATAAATTAAATGCTTAAATGAATAAATAATATAAAAGTGATAAACTGAAAGAAAGAGAGTATAGAGATAGAAGGCAAAACACAAATTGATAACGGAGTTCTTCCATGAGTCAGACTATATCTCTGGGTCCCTCTCCAATAAGGTGACCAATCCAATTAACTCCAAGAATTAATTGCAAGTGTTTACAAGATCATTCCCTTCACATACAACATCATCACAATATTTTGAAGTACAGGACTAACAACAATATCTCTGGAGCATTCTCTCCTTCTCATCACTGGAATGCCTTCCAAAGGCCTCCAACCCCCGCTTAGATACATGAAATTAACCATGTTTAAGCTAAAATCACTAATTAAAAAATAATCTCTTTTAGCTGATTAAATATTCGTAATAAAGGATTTAACAATTTATGGATTTGATTTTGCTCCATAAATAGAAGTTGTTTTAACCATATACCCTTATTTAACTAAGGGAAGGTGGTAAATATAGTCTATCCAAATATAACACAATTTTGGTTGGTCGGTGGTTAAGGGTTCAAACCTCACAGGATTCCTTTTTGCCAACCAACTTCTAGCTATCACGTCAGCATGATGATGTCATCAGGATCCCATTTTTTTGTCAAATTCAAATTGTCGCAACTTTCACATACGGACTCCAATTTTGATGAAACGAACGTCGTTGAAAAGTTCTCGATGAGCTCTTTAATTTGAAATCCATTGTTGATCACTTTGGGGATGATTTTTTTTCATCTTTTTGAGGACCTTTATTCCTAATTTGACTAAACTTTGACTGGCCATAACTTTTGCATCCAAACTTTGATTTCGCTCGTTCAAGTTGCGTTGGAGTTAGAATTGTGAACACTTTGTAATAATGTTAATTCTTGGAGCTTTGGGGACATTTCAAATTTTATTGATTTTTTTCCCCTGAATCAGATTAATATTTCTAATTCCACTCTCTAAGATTTGGAACCACCTTATCTTCAAATATGACTTTATCCTCTTATTTTAAGTATATGTATTTTAGTATTTAAAATAATTTAATGGTATCCTATTATATATCTTAGTTAAAAAAAATTAAATAGTCAATGGGCCCGTGGTTTACTAGTGAAGTTGAATGCCTCGTAAAGAGCCCACCAGGGATCAAGTCTTGCTAAGTACAAGGCTCTGACACCATAAGGGATGAGCCTGGGATCGTGGCTCGGATGCCCCTCTGAACACTCCATACAAAAAATGTTAAATATTTTTATATAGTATATGATTAATTATAATTTACATATATATATATATTATAAATATTTAAAATTAATTTTATTTAATTTTAATTTCTCAATTGAATTATATTGTTTATTTCTTTACGAGTATAATTAGAGTAAAAGTGTTCAATAAAATTATTTAAAAAAATAATAAGTTCAAAGTGTTCATGTGACATTTGTAGTTCGTGATCGTGGCAAAGAACTCTTGCCTAGGCTTCAAAACATATTCGATGATTAATCTTTTACCATCTGACAAATCATATTTCCTCATTGTCCTCCCATTATATCTATCTCCAATCTTCCTCCATTTTAAATAGTAGAAAGAGATGTGTGCTTGTTACGGTCAAGTAGTCTGATTTACATGCTGGCACAACTCTTCTAGCCAGAATAACAGTTTAACACAATCTTATACAAGAGAAGAGCCGGAAATCAAAGAACTATTGGAGTTAGTGTTATAGGATTCTTTGGACTATGGAAATGGTGGGTTTGTTAGTCATGTGGAATGCACAAATACACCAACTAGTTACTAGAGCAGCAACGTCCGCTCCATACAGGTGAGGCGTGTGACCAAAGTGGATTCCTCCATGCATCTCGATCACCACATTTCTTAAATAGAAGATGCATGCACACAAATCCATCTATGAATACTTTACTTTTCCTTGTGCATAATACAGAGAACATAGGAGCCATGGATATACAAAACACCCTAGTTTGGTGATGTCGGAACGTACGAGGTGTTCTTATTTTCCCATTATTAGTTCCAGTATTATCATTTGTTTTATAGTTTTATAGAAACTTTAACAAGGCAGACTCTTAGACGACACGAGATGATCATTCCTATCACTTGCTTGCTTCTTTTTTTAATAGAGCATTTATTTTCTGGTCTACACATCTTATATTTAAAACAGGATCTTCTTCTATTCATGTGAAAATATGGCCCTACTAGTCTATTATTCACCTCTGATAACATTAGAGAATTTTTCCATGTCAGAAGGCCCTTATTCTAAATTCTTCGCAACCCTTACTATCATTGAAACTTTCTTGCGCAATGGGTTTGGTCATTTCACTCGCCTGCAATTTTTGATAAATTGTAGATCATTCTGCCTCCTGTTGCCAGCACCTATCCTTCACTTTCAAGAAGAATTCATCTTTCTTTCCCACCAACTTCTGAAAATAAGAATTTTCTAATTGGATCTGATGCAGAGGGCAGTCTCTGAAGTTGTTAACTATTTTGTTCAAAAGCAATAAATTGCATATGTCTGATATTTAAATTGTGTGTACAGGCGAAGTCTTTTGCAGCTATTGCTGAGCCTGGAAATGTAGAAGGAGTGAGTTACTATTTATTGCATTGCACTGCTGAAATGATGAAGATAACTGAACCTGAAGAAAGTGATGGAATGGTATTCCCTACAGGTACGTGTGCATTAAATTAACTAAAAATTATGAGTGTGTTTATATTTAAATGATGAAAATTTATTTATTACATACCTACTTACATGTGTTAAATTAAATTTGAAATGCATTGTCTGCAGGTTCAGTTGTTTTGGAGGGAACATATCTCAGGCAACAAAAATTAGTGAAACATGGAATTCACTTTGTTAGTGACAATAAAGTGCTTCAATATAGTCACCATGTTATTGCTACATCCATTTCTCTACATCCAATTAAACATAAAGGTGGATGTTGCAAGTGGAGATTATATCTTAAGGACCAAAAGAGAATATTAAATATTCTCCATAAACGTGCGGAACCACTTGACATCTATTTCATATTTGTAGAACTTGCTAAAGATATTTCATATTTCCAGAACTTACTACACTTAATACTCATATTTCTACTATCACTTGCTTAAAGATATTTTAATTTAATCCATTTCATACATACATGCATATGTTCATTATATGTGTCTAGAGTGTGTAGAACAACTTAGAACCACTAGAACCACTCGACATATTTCATATTTGTAGAACTTGCTTTAGATATTTCATATTTCCAAGACTTGCTACGTTTAATACTTCATATTTCTAGATCACTTGCTTAGATATTTAATATTTCATAGTTAATTTAGTCCATTTCATACATGTACATACATTGAATACTTACATGTGTAAGCTGCATACTTACATGTTCATTTGATATACTTATATGTTCATACATTAAATACATACATACATACTTGACATGTTCATTTGATATCGATTTCATATACATATAGTACATTGAATACTTGCATGCTCATTTGATCATAGAAGTTTAGGAGTTTATTTGTGTACTTGCATGTTCATTTTAAATATGAAGTTTAGGAGTTTATTTGTGTACTTACTAATATGAAACTTTTAGGAGTTTATTTGAGTACTTATATGTTCACATGGATCATAAACTAGAAACATGAATATATCACATTTAGATTTAATCATAAAGTGAACCAATCATATATGTACACATGTCTAACCATAAACTAAATACATTTACACATGGACCATAAACTAGAAACATGTATATATCATATTTCTAATCATAAACTGAACCAATCATACATGTACACATGTCTAACCATAAACTAAATACATGTATATTGAACGGTATAAACTAGAAATGTATGTATATATCATATTTCTAATCATAAATTGAACCTTGTCATGTACACATGTCTAACCATAAACAAAATACATGTATAGATCATATCCAAAGGTCATAAACTAGAAACATATATGACGATTGAATAAAATTCAAACCAATCAAAATGAATCATAAACACACATTTATGTGCAAAGACCAATAAGTATATGTGTGTGTGTGTGTGTGTGTGTGTGTGTGTGTGTGTGTGTTTATGTATGTATGTATGTCAAATCATAAATGTTATATGTCTAGATCAAATCAATGATAAAGTAAACATGTGCATGTGTCCTAAACTAGAGATTCATCCAAACACATACGAACATAGCGACCCTCTGATCGAGAATCATGAGGATCATGTGTCTATGGAGTATAAACTGAGCCCTGCAAATTAAAATATAACAATGTATTAGACATGTATAGGGACCTGTATATATACACATGGGTTCTAGAGTTTCAAATATATATATATATATATATATATATATATATATATATATATATATATATATATATATATATATATATATTTAAATGCATTGATACAAGTGCACATGTATCTAGTAAATCTCAAATTAATTTAAATTTCTATAATTTAAAAATTACTTGAGCACTAGTGGGTGTCACATCCATCATATTTGTACCCCCACAAGTAGTAGGTGTCACATCAACAACATCTCTCCTCCCTCTACGATTAGAGCCCACACTGGAAGAAGCATGCTTTTGCTACCTATGCCTACAAAAATATAATTTATTTGGAAATATGAGTAAATAATTATAAGTTTGTACATGGAAATTTGTTATTGTAAAAATGAAACTTAAAAGAGGCGTACCTGGGGCTGAGGATCAAAAGGGTCATCAGTGACATGTACTATTGTGTCATCAATAGAAAGTCCATCTCTAATAGTCCCAATCCTCTAAAATAGTGAGGAGTGCAAAGGACTAACAAGCCGGGATGGAAGTGGTGTAGAGTTAGTAGGCTGAAATAGCAACATGTCCATGTATGATCCTATGTCACTAGGAACATGAATCTGACTCAAATCTCATAACTTCTGATCAAGCACGTCAACTCCATCAGTAGAAATAGATATACCTCAACTAACTCATAAGGTCCCCTCAAGTGGAGCTACAATAGACGATTGTGTTCAATGTTGAGCTGAGTACTAAGCACTAGACTTTTGAGTGCCAAAGTGCTATGTAGAGTGCTCAATGCCAAAGTGTTGTGCAGAGTGTTGTGTACTCTAGTGTACATGACCTAATGACATGTCATGGGATGCTCGAAATATAGGCCTCTATGAAATCATCTCTGTGACACTATGTAAAGGCATCCCATGTGTATTTGTGATGTATGAATATGATCAACTGCTTTCCTCTAAGAAGCCATGACAACTCTATATGCATTAGTAGCCATCGTTGGAGTCATTGCTAGCATCCTAGATCCCACCAATGCACAATGATGATGAACAACACGAGTCGCCTCATGGTATGCATCACGATCAAAAACTCTACCATGTCCCTAACCATAATATCCTGGAATATCTAAATAGTTGATACGGTGCTCCAAATGGAACTCTGTGTACAACTGCTAGGCAAAATATAATGGAATTTGGTCATTATTAGGATAACAACTATGTGCTGCTAGGAATGGAGGGTATATTATACAAGCAATCTATGGCACAACACATCTAGTAACCTAATATGCCCTGACCATGGTCTTCCCCTTATAAAATGGGAAGACCTCTCGTTTGATAATCTCCTTAGAAACTAGGCTTTGAACCTGGTCTAAGGATATACCAATCGAGATCTCTACTCTAAGCTCAACAAAAATCCTATCTACAAACCATGGTGTAAATGCAAACTCTGATCTAAGTCTATTAGTAAGCTCTTCAAGACTAGTCAAAATCTGTTGACATATACCTCTATAAGATGATCTTGAGATTGCTCAATAGCTGATCTCAATCTAGTAGTCACTATAATTGAAAATTGGAATATAGTCGACATATTAGGAACGTGAGCTTGTCCCTATCCCTGTCCCTATCCTTATGCTTGATCTTGTCCATGTCCCTGATCATGTCCATGACCCTCTCCCTCTCCCTGATCTCAAGGTCGATCGTGGGATGCCATCTACAGGTATTACATGCAAACTAAATGTTAACTTAATATTATGAAAGTGATGAGAGAGAGAGGGGGGGTGAGGAGAGAGAGAAAGTGCAAAGGATCTAGAGAAAGTGACGAGAGAGAAAGAAAGGAGAGAGAAGTGAGCTTAGAGAGAGAGATTTGAAAGGAGAGATTAAGTGCAAGGAGAGAGAAAGTGTGAGGAGAGCTCGAGAAAGTGTGAGGAGAGAGAAAGTGAGGAAAGAGAGGAGAGAGAAATTGAAGAGAGAGAAAGTAAGGAGAGAGAAGTGAGAGGAGAGAGAAAGTGCGAGGAGAGCTCAAGAAAGTATGAGAGAGAAAGTGAGGAGAGAGAAAGAGTGAGGAGGGAGAGAGAGAGTGTGTGAGGAGAGAGAATTTGATGAGAGAGAAAGTAAGGAGAGAGAAGTGAGAGGAGAGAGAAAGTAAGAAGAGGGGGAGAATGTGATAAGAGAGAAAGTGTGAGGAGAGAGAAATTGATGAGAGAGAAAGTAAGGAGAGAGAAGTGAGAGGACAAAGAAAGTTCAAGAAGAGAGAGAAAGTAAGAAGAGGGAGAGTGTGAGGAGACAAAGAACTTGTGTGAGAGAAAGTGATGAGAGAGTTCAAGAAAGGAGAGAGAAGTGAGAGGAGAGAGAGAGGGATTTAAAAGGAGGGATAAATTGTGAGGAGAGAGAGAGAGAGAGAGAGAGAGAGAGAGAGAAAGTGTAAGGAGAGCTCAAGAAAGTGTGATGAGAGAGAAAGAGTGAGGAGAGAGAGTGTGTGAGTAGAGAGAAATTAATGAGAAAGTAAAGAGAGAGAAGTGAGATGAGAGAGAAAGTGTGAGAGAGCTCGAGAAAGTTTGAGGAGAGAGAGAGAGTGATGAGAGAGAAAGAGTGAGGAGAGAGTATGTGTGAGGAGAGAGAAATTGATGAGAGATAAAGAAAGGAGAGAGAAGTGAGAGGAGAAAGAAAGTGATGAGAGAGAAAGTGAGAAGAGGGAGAGAGTGTGAGGAGAGAGAAAGTGTGATGAGAGAGAAAGTGTGATGAGAGAGAAAGTGTGATGAGAGAGAAAGTGTGAGGAGAGAGAGTGTGAGGAGAGAGAAATTGATGAGAAAGAAAGGAGAGAGAAGTGAGAGGAGAGAGAACATTCAAGAAGAGAGAGAAAGTAAGAAGAGGGAGAGAGTGTGAGGAGATAGAGAACTTGTGTGAGAGAGAAAGTGATGAGAGAGTTCAAGAAAGGAGAGAGAAGTGAGAGGAGATAGAGATTTGAAAGGAGAGAGAAAGTGTGAGAGAGAGAGAGAGTTCAAGGAGAGAGAAAGTGTGGGGAGAGCTCAAGAAAATGTAAGGAGAGGGAAGTGAGAGGAGACAGAAAGTGTGAGAGAGAGTTCAAGGAGAGAGAGAGAGTTTGAGGAGAGAGAAAGTGATGAGAGAGTGTGTATGAGGAGAGAAAAATTGATGAGAGAGAAAGTAAGTAGAGAGAAGTGAGAGGAAAGAAAAAGTAATGAGAGAGAAAGTAAGAAGAGGGAGAGAGTGTGATGAGAGAGAAAGTGTGGAGAGAGAGAGAGTGAGGAGAGAGAAATTGATGAGAGAGAAAGTAAGGAGAGAAAAGTGAGAGGGGAGAGAAAGTTCAAGAAGAGAGAAAGTAAGAAGAGGGAGAGAGTGTGAGGAGACAGAGAACTTGTGTGAGAGAGAAAGTGCGAGGAGAGAAATTAAGAAGAGGGAGAGAGTGTGAGGGGAGAGAGAAAGTGTGAGGAGAGATAAAGTGATGAGAGAGTTCAAGAAAGGAGAGAGATGTGAGAGGAGAGAGAGAGAGAGATTTGAAAGGAGATATAAAGTGTGAGGAGAGAGAAAGTGTGTGAGAGAGAGATCAAGGAGAGAGAAAGCGTGAGGAGAGAGAAATTAAGAAGAGGGTGAGAGTGTGAGAAGAGAGAAAGTGTGATGAGAGAGAAAGAGTGAGGAGAGAGAAGTCAGAGGAGAGAAAGTGATGAGAGAGAAAGTAAGAAGAGGGAGAGAGTGTGAGGAGAGAGAAAGTGTGATGAGAGAAAAGTGTGAGGAGAGAGAAATTGATGAGAGAGAAAGTAAGGAGAGAGAAGTGAGAATAGAGAGAGTTTGAGGAGAGAGAAAGTGAGAAGAGAGAGAAATTCTAAGGAGAGAGAAATTGAGAAGAGAAAGAAAGTTTGAGGAGAGAGAAAGTGAGAAGAGAGAGAAAGTGATGAGAGAGAGTTTTTCTAGATATTGAAGGTAATTTTTTATTAATTTTTATTCATCTCTAAGTTTTAAATCATTTTTTTTCTACATCTAATCCTATTGTTGGTTTTCTACATCTAGAATCATATTTTTGGTTTTCTACATCTAGAATATATTTTTGATTTTCTAAATCTAATCATATTTTTTGTTTTTATTGTTTATCTACCTATCATTTTAAATAAACTAAACATTATTTCTTCCATTAACTACAATTTTAATAATATTTTCTAACATATAAGCATAAAATTAATTACTGTATACTAAAAATAATAAAATACCCATAAAAAAGTAAATAAATTTGTAAAACTAACTAAAAATTCAAAAAAAACTACTAATAATTCATCAAAATAACTAAATATTGATTAAAAATACAAATATGAACATACCTAGTACATTGAATGCTCCAAGGAGGTTGAATATGATAATTCGAAATGATGGTCTAATTACAGACGTCATGAACTTTGCTCCAACAATTGGTCAAAAATAGTCACCATGAAAATGACATTCTAAAGTGGTAAATCAGCTTTAAAATTGTTGTGATTAGCATTTTTAAGGGCTTTGAATGAAGCCTATAGGGCTTCCCTCAAAGCCTTATGGCTTTGAAGGAAGCCCATGGCTTCGCTTGAAGCCCAAGCAGACCTGTAGGCAGCAAGGGCTTCGAGCGAAGCCCTCTCCACATGGCTTTGAGCGAAGCCATGTGGTGGCTTCAATGGAAGCCAAGGCTTCGCTCGAAGCACCCAAAAAAATTATTTCCCACTTTTCATCTGATCCGTTCATGATGAAAATGTTAGTTTGTGGTGACTAATCAAAGAAGTATTGTACATACTTCATAATTCTTTGGGGCTTATTTTATTGGATTTTGGGCTGACATGCAATTGTTAATTATAACCCTAAAGTAGTAAAATTACTTGTATCAAAGAGCTTAGAGTTAGGGATATTCATAGTACGGGTGATGTGAAAATTGCTTCTTGCAACGGTATTGAGTTGTAAGGAATTAGGGATTGTAATAATATTGGACTTGTTATTTGGTGGACGTAGCCCAGGGTTTGGGTGAACCATGTTAAATCTTGGTGTCTTTTGTTCTCTTCTATTTGATCTATTATTTTCTAATATTGTTTATATTTGCATGAAATTGTTATTTATGTCTGTGGTTTTATCCTAACAAGTGGTATCAGAGTGAGGTTGTTTTCTCAATTATCCTCTGCATAAAAGTCTCCCAGTTGAGTGGGAGTCTCATAGATGAGTGGGAATGATGGCATACAAGGGTAAGCTGAGGGTTGACTAGTTTAATGGGTATAACCTTTAGTTATGGAAGATGCAAATGGAGGACAATCTTTATTAGAAGGATTTATGGAAGTTGTTGGAAGGAAAAATTAAGAACCAAGGAACTATGACAAAATGAGGAATGGGAGATTTTAGATAGAAAGGCACTTGGAAGCATTCGATTATGCCTGGCACCATCGGTGACATTTAACATTACAAAAGAAAAGATGATGGAAGAGTTGATAGAAACCCTGGCAAAATTGTATGAAAAGTCTTCCACTTCAAACAAGGTATTCATCATGAAGCATTTATTTAATATGAAAGTGGCATAAGGTGGATCTGTATAGATCATTTAAATCAGTTTAATAATGTTACTAGTCAATTATTTTATGTGGATATTAATTTTGATGAAGAAATTAAAGCTCTCTTGATTTTGTGTTCTTTGTCTATAAGATGGAATGACTTGGTAATGGCTGTGAGTAATTTTGTTTCTAGATCTAATACCCTAAAATGTGATGATGTAATTAGTGTTATTTTGAGGGAGGAAACTCATAGGAAAACCTCAGGTGGATCTACATCAGGAAGTGCTTTGAATGCACAAATCAAAGGTAGAATGAATGAGAGAGGAAATCATTTTAGAAATTGTGAAAAATCAAGAGGAAAGTCAAAGCAGAACAGGTCTCAATCTAGAAGACCGAGGGATTGCTAGTACTACAATAAACTAGAGCATAAGAAGGAAGATTGTTGGACTCAAAAGAACAATGAAGGAGAAAAACTAGAAGGGAACATGGAGGCAAATGTGGTAAGTAACAAATCCAAAGAGGACGCTTTGCTTCTATCTTTAGAAAGTATTGATGATTCATGGGTTTTAGATTGTGGTGCTTCATTTCATGCTACACCTCATAGAGTTTATTTTATTGATTATGTCCAAGGGGATTTTGGGCTTGTCTATTTGGGGGATAATAAACCCTGTCAAATTGTTAGAAAATGAAAAGTTAAGATTAAATTGCAGAATGGGAATCATTGCCTAGTACATGAGGTAAGACATGTTCCAAGGCTGAGTAGGAATTTAATTTTAGCAAAGCAACTTGGTGATGAGGGTTATGTAGTTACTTTTAATGATAAATATTGGAAAGTTTCAAAAGGTTCCCTTTTAGTAGCAAAAGGTGTGAAAGTAGGCACCTTATATCTTTGTATAGGTCATACTGTTTCTTCTACTTTGACTATTCTAGAGAAAAATGAATGTTCAGGAACTGTTGCTACATTTGAGCAAGGAGAACAAATAGCTACTATAGACTCTAATATAGCATTGTGGCACAAAAAACTTGGGCACATGAGTGAGAAAGGTGTGAAAGCACTTCATTCAAAGCAAGTTTTACCAAGTCTAAAATGTGTTAATATGGATTTCTTTGAAAGTTGTGTGTATGGAAAACAAAAGAGAGTGAGTTTTGTGAAGAGTGGGAAGGAAAATAAAAGTGAGAAATTAGGTGTGTGCATATAGATGTATGAGGACCAGCTTAGGTATCTTCCCTTGGTGGCTCTCATTATTATGTTACATTTATTGATGGTGCAACTAAAAAAGTATGGGTTTATTCCCTTAGGAAAAAATTTGATGTATTTCAAACTTTTAAAAAATGGAAATACTTGGTTGAAAATGACACTAGTATGAAACTAAAATGTCTCAGATCTAATAATGGTGGTGAGTATTGTGGTCATAAATTTGAATATTATTGCTCTGCTAATGGTATTTGCAGACAAAAAAAATATTCTAAGGACTCCATACGAAAATGGAGTGGCTGAACCCATGAACAGGACTATAATGGAGCATGCAAGAAGCATGAGGTTGCATGCATGGTTGCCCTTAAACATGTGGGAAAAGGCTATTAATATTGCTATATACTTGATTAATAGAGCTACCTCTACTCCTTTGGGTTGTGTTATTCCAGAGGAAGCATGGACTCCCAAGAAGGTGAGTTATTCTTTTCTCAAAACCTTTGGTTGTGAAGCATTTTCTCATATAGATTCTGAAAATAAAAACAAGCTAGGAGCTAAGTCAAACAAATTTTTGGTGTAAATAAGCATTTACTATTTACATTTTACTTAATTTCACTTAGGTTAATGCATATTTTATTATTCATTTATTAGTCACCTAGGAGTATGCGCACTCTTGTGAGTTGTCATGTTGTCTACACAGGAGTTTGCACTCTAATTATGCACATGGTGTCTAAACATACGAGTAAGCACTTTATTTGAGCACATGGTGTCTACAACATTCTAGAAACCTCATCATGTTTATCCTCTTATTATGGAGGATATGTGCTTATTTGTCATGCTTATCTCCTAGTACATTCTAGACACATTCTAGATGCATCTTAGAAGCCTTTATATACACACTCTCCTAGTGTATATGTACATGCTTCCAACATAACAGTGAGCATTCTCATATTGATCATACTCTTGGTCTATAGTTTTTCTTGTGTTTGTGCTTCTTGATCTTGGGTGAATTTTGTTCTAAGGCAAATTCTTACATGGTATCAGAGCTTGGGGAGATTCTCTACACATAGTCATTCGAGACCATAGTTGCTTTAGCACCTCGACCTGAATCCAGAGAATTTGTAGAAATTAAGAGTGTCTAAAGCTAGATCTAACCTCACCATTGCGTCTAGAATGTTGATTCAGTGAAAATTGGCTATAAATTCACCTATGCTAGGCTAAAGTTGATTATGAGACAAAAAAATTTACAAACCAGCACCCGAAGGCATCGATTTGAAAACTGGGTATGATCTAATTGATCTATACATTTCAATTGTTTCAAATCTACAATTCTATTTAATCTCTACAATTATTTCATATTTCTATTTTTAAATTTATTTTTTTTCCTAGTCGAGCTAGCAAAGAATTTTTTTTGCAAAACTAGGTAGTCACACCCTGGCCCTGCAATTTGGAAGAATATTCCAATTTGGTGGGCATCAATCATCAATTTCCTGGCATACAACACAACTAGATTACATTAATCTGAACTGCCTCTACATAAACTAACAAGCATCTCCAACTGGCAACCAGCCCTCGCCTAATAGCGGGCTTCTTTACCTTAATGGCCACTGGTTGAGTCTATTAAACAACGTAAAAGTTGTTTATCCCACAAATGTGGGATAATACTCCCATACTCTGGCATAATTTTGAGAATTCTGGCACTCTTTTCAAATTTTTTGATGTCGTCAATTAATTCTGGCTAGCCTTTTCGCCATTTACTGCACAACACACATGTCAAGCGCTACACATGCTTACCTGCCATACACATACACCTGTCTGATCTAAGGCAGCCAATTGAAGTCACCCACGTGGCCATGCCACGTGGCTCTCTACCATGACAAGAATTGCATAGTCAGTGATCTAACCTAGTCAACTCCAGATTCTATGTCACCCACGTAGTTAGAGCCATGGTGTAAAGTACATCAGATTCACCTCATATGCCAGCTATCAGACACATCAATGTCTGTACCTACCTAGTCAGTGAAGTGTTTTGTCTGTATAATTGTGTACATCTACTGTACCTGTCTGTACATGCTAACATCACCATGATGTCATGCTAATTTTATCAGAGGTGGAATTTTTGTTGACATCATCCAGCCCTTGAGCCTAAATTTGATGGCCATCTGACCATTATTCTAGGAAAAATTTGAACTTCTGTGATGACTGTATGACTGTCAAATTTAACCCCGTCTTTTGCTGATGCAACCCCTCACTAGATTGATTTTAAATTTTGTAGTCTAACTTTGGGAGGCCATAACTCAGTCATCTAGACTCCAATTCAAGTGCAATATTTTTTGATTTTGTCTAGAATTTCCTGCATTTTGCAACTTCAATTGCTCTAGACGGGCACATCTGGACTTGAAAACAGGTTCCTTTTTTTTGAAAGTGCATTATTTTTTGTCTAATTTCCAGATCTACAATCAGATTGTAGGGTTGTGTGGACAAGTGTCACTTTCATAAATAGGGCCTTTCTTTGCTTTGTATTACTTCAAATTTTTTGTACATTGTAAAGTTCCAAACTTGTAATCCATCAAGAGGTTGTAACTAGCAAAATCAGAAGTTCACAAAGGCCAAAATTGGCAAGTGGCCATTGTAATCGCACTACTTATAAAGTGCCAAAAGCATCTCTTTTGGGGGGGGGGGGGGGGGTTCTTGATTTAGTGAAAAGGGGAGGTGTTTTTGGTGTTGTGTTCCTTCTTTTTTACAGTTTTCTTTCATTTTCTGCATCATGAGAAATTTTAAGTTTCCTAAATTAACTCCTCATAACTATGCTACATGGTCCATAAAAATGTGGTGTCATTTAATGCATAATGGAGTTTCTCAATATGTAGATGGTACCCTTCCTAAACTAGTAGGTGATAATGTATCAGCTAGTGATATCTTAGCTTGGGACGTAATGGATAAGAAAGTCCTAGGTGATATTTTTTTGGGGGTTTATGACAAGATCATGTATCAGATTCATAAGTCTTCTACATCCAATCAAGCTTGGGCTGCCCTCAACAACCTATATGGTAAAGTGTCTGAGGAAGATGTTTACAAAATTGAAGATGGGCTAACCTCCTTAGATCCTAAGGCAGTTGCCTCCATACAGGATTTCATCATAAAGGTGAATGAATTAAGAACGAAGCTTACTGATTGTGGGAATCCTATTAAAAATGATAGGTTAATCTATCTTATTCATAATAAGCTACCATCAGAGTATTCCACATTTGTTTCTTCTTATAACACCTCAAAGACTACATTAGGCTCTGCCTATGGGTAAGTGCACCAAGTTGTGGTGCCAAAAGGGGGGTATAAGTGGACACATTTTTCCTGAAATCAGCAAATTCTGGACTTCAACAAGAATTTGAAGATAGTTACGCTCAAAATTTTAAGATATGACAAAAACAAAAGTCGTAGTCCTTTGAATCTAGTTTCTAAACTACTAATTTTTTTTCAAAATGGTTTAGTTTTAGGTCCTCAAAAAAGGGGGCCACAAAAAGTGGTACTGTTTATTCCAAAAAAACATAACATAGTACAAAGTGTGGCCCCCCTAAAATTTTAACTTTTTTTTTGAAATTCTTTAATCGCTCTAGTCAAAAGTTACCTAACACTATGTAGTTTATCCCAAATTTTTCGGGTAATTTTATAATGTGTATTTTTTTTTTAATGAATTTTTTAATTAGACCCATCCCAAAAACATGAAATATCTGTGTGCTCCCCCTAGAAATGATTGAAAACTAATCTAAAATCAAAACTTCTTTTTTTCAAAGTGTGTAGAATGGAGTCTAGTTTCTAAAAAACTAAGTTGTTACAAAATTCGATGAATGAGCTAAAATCTACAGCCCAATTAGTACATGGTGGTTTTTGACAAAAAAAGAACATACATTCAAAAGAAATTATAGATGAAAGACTTAAAATAGTTCAAATTAAAAATAAATTATATGGTTAGATAGATAACACAAAGACCTATAATGTTATGTAACCTGATCTTATCAATACCCAACCACGAGGAATCTTGAAGGGGAGCACACAAGAAAAATCAATCATTTTTTGTATGTTTGCTGGAAAACACGTCTCAGACCTGTTTATAAACTCCAAACCTTTGGGTTGGATCTCCAAGGCAAAACCAAGCCTTAGGCTTGGTTTTAATGCAAAGCTTTGAATAGCACGTGCGCCCTATAGCGCGCACGCACTATTAAAACGCTTTTGAATTCAAAGTAGTGCGCACGTGCTATAGTGCGCACGTGCTATAGTGCGCACGCACTATTGAGACCTAAATTGCAAACCAAAACCAAGAGAGAGCTAGGGGGTGGGGCGAGGGAATGGCTATTTGTGTGTGTGAGAGAGATAGAGAGAAAGTAGGGGATGGGAGAGGGGAGAGAGGAAGTGAGAAAGAGTAGGGGTGGCAAAGAGAGTATAGGATGGGAGATAGAGGAAATGTGAGAGAGTAGGGGTGGCAAAGAGAATATAGGACACAAGAGAGAGGAAGTGTGAGAGAGAGTACGGGATGGGGGAGAGAGATTGAAAGTAGGGGATGGGAGAGAGAGGAAGTGTGAGAGAGAGTACAAGTTGGGAGAGAGAGATTGAGAGTAGGAGATGGGGGAGAGAGAGAGTAGGTGGTGGGAGATGAAGTGGGAGAGGAAGAGTGAGAGAGAGGAGGATGGGAGTGCATGTGTGTGAAAGAGAGAGAGTAGGGAATGGGAGAGGGGGAAGATAGAGTAGCTTGAGAGAGAGTAGGGGATGGAAGAGAGAGTAGGCGATGGGAGAGGGAGTGGGAGAGGAAGAGAGAGAGGGGGGATGGAAATGTGTGTAAGAGAGAAAGAGAGAGAGTGTGAAAATGTGAGAGAGGGTAGGGGGTAGCAGAGAGAGAGTAGAGAGTGAGAGAGTGAGAGTGAGAGAGAGAGTGAGAGTAGGCAGTGGGAGAGGGAGAGCGAGTGAGAGAAAAAGTAGAGGATGGGAGAGGAGAGAGGGGGGATGGGTGTGTGTGAAAGAGAGAGAGTAGGGAATGAGAGAGGGGAGAGAGAGATAGAGAGAGTAGGGGATGGGATAGAAAGAGAGTAGGCAATGGCAGAGGGAGTGGGAGAGGGAGAGAGAGGGTGGATGGAAGAGAAAGAGATTAGGCAATGGCAGAGGGAGTGGGAGAGGGAGAGAGAGGGGGGATGGAAGTGTGTGTAAGAGAGAAAGTAGGGGATAGGAGAGAGTGTGAGAGTGTGAGAGAGAGTAGGGGTGGTAGAGAGAGAGAGTGAGAGTAGGGGATGGGAGAGAGAGGGAGAGAGTGAGAGAGAGAGAGATAGTAGGCGATGGGAGAGGGAGTGGGAGGGAGAGAGAGAGAGGGGGAATGGAAGTGTGTAAGAGAGATAGAGTTGGGGATGGGAGAGAGTAGGCAATGGGAGAGGGAGTGAGAGAGAGAGAGAGGGGGGGAATGGGAATGTGTATAAGAGAGATAGAGTAGGGGATGGGAGAGAGTGTGAGAGTTTGAGAGAGAGTAGGGGGTGGTAGAGAGAGCTTGTACAGGATGGGGGTGAGAGAGAGAGAGAGTAGGGGATGGGAGAGAGTGTGAGAGAGAGTAGGGGATGGAAGAGAGAGAGTGAGAGTAGGGGATGGGAGAGAGAAAGTAAAGAGGGAAAGAGAGTACTTGAGAGAGAGAGATAGTAGGTGGTGCAAGAGGGAGTGGGAGAGGGAGAGAGAGGGGGGATGGGAGTGTGTGTGACAAATCTAGAGAGTAGGGGATGGGAGAGGAGAGAGAGAGGGGGGGGGATGGGAGTGTGTGTCTATGAAAGAGAGAGAGTAGGGGATGGGAGAGGGGAGAGAGAGAATAGGGGATGGGGGAGAGAAAGTAGGCAGTGGGAGAGGGAGTGGGAGAGGGAGAGGGAGAGAGGGGGAATGGGAATGTGTGTAAGAGAGATAGAGTAGGGGATGGGAGAGAGTGTGAGAGTGTGAGAGAGAGTAGGTGGTGGCGGAGAGAGCTCGTACGGGATGGGAGAGAGAGAGAGTGAGATTAGGGGATGGGAGTGAGAGAGAGAGTATGGGATGGGAGAGAGAGTGAGAGAGAGTAAGGGATGTGATGGGAGAGAGAGAGAGAGAGTAGAGAGGGAGAGAGAGAACTTGAGAGAGAGAGATCTAGTAGGCAGTAGGAGAGGGAGAGGGAGAGAGATAGGGGGGATGGGAGTGTGCGTGACGGATGTAGAGAGTAGGGGATTGGAGAGAAGAGAGTGGGGGGATAAGAGTGTGTGTGTCTGTGAAAGAGAGAGAGTAGGGGATGGGAGAGAGTGTGAGAGTGTGAGAGAGAGTAGGGGGTGGTAGAGAGAGAGTACGGGATGGGAGAGAGAGAGTAAGAGTAGGGGATGGGAGAGAGAGAGAGTAGAGAGGGAGAGAGAGAACTTGAGAGAGAGAGATAGTAGGTGACCTAGGAGAGGGAGTGGGAGAGGAGGAGAGAGAGGGATGAGAGTGCGTGTGAGAGATCTAGAGAGTAAGGGATGGGAGAGGAGAGAGAAAGGGGGGTGGGAATGTGTATCTGCAAAAGAGAGAGTTTAGGGGATGGGAGAGGGGAGAGAGAGAGAGTAGCCCAAGAGAGAGAGAGAGAGTAGCAGATGGGAGAGAGGGGCGGATGGGAGTGTGTGTAAGAGAGAGTAGGGGATGGGAGAGAGTGTGAGAGAGAGTAGGAGGTGGCAGAGAGAGAGAATGGGATGGGGGAGAGAGAGAGAGAGAGAGAGAGAGAGAGAGAGAGAGAGAGAGAGAGAGAGAGAGAGAGAGAGAGAGAGAAGGGGATGGGAGAGAGTGTGAGAGAGAGAGTAGGGGATGGGAGAGAGTGTGAGAGAGTAGGGAGAGGGAGATAGAGAGAGGGGGATGGGAGTGCATGTGACAAATCTAGAGAGTAGGGGATGGGAGAGAAGAGAGAGGGGGATGGGAGTGTGTGTGTGTGTGTGTGTGCGTGTGCGTGTGTGTGTGTGTGTGTCTATGAAAGAGAGAGAGTAGGGGATAGGAGAGAGTGTGAGAGTGTGAGAGAGAGTAGGGGGTGGCAAAGAGAGTGTACGAGATGGGAGAGACAGAGTGAAAGGATGGGAAAGAGTGTGAGAGAGAGAGTAGGAGGTGGCAGAGAGAGAGAGAGTAGGGTATGAGAGATACAGAGTGAAAGGATGAGAGAGAGAGTCAGAGAGAGTAGGGGATGGGAGAGAGTGTGAGAGAGAGTTGGGGATTGGAGAGAGAGAGAGAGAGAGTAAGAGTAGGGGATGGGAGAGAGAGAGAGAGAGAGTAGAGAGGGAGAGAGAGAACTTGAGAGAGAGATAGTAGGTGGTGGGAGAGGGAGTGGGAGAGGAGGAGAGAGAGGGATGGGAGTGTGTGTGAGTGATCTAGAGAGTAAGGGATGGGAGAGGGGAGAGAGAGAGGGGTATGGGAGTGTGTATCTACAAAAGAGAGAATTTAGGGGATGGGAGAGGGGAGAGAGAGAGTAGCCCAAGAGAGAGAGAGAGAGAGAGTAGCGGATGGGAGAGAGGGGCGGATGGGAGTGTGTGTAACAGAGAGTAGGGGATGGGAGAGAGTGTGAGAGAGAGTAGGAGGTGGCAGAGAGAGAGAATGGGATGGGGGAGAGAGAGAGAGTGAGAGTAGGGGATGGGAGAGAGTGTGAGAGAGAGAGTGTGAGAGAGTAGGGAGAGGGAGATAGAGAGATGGGGATAGGAGTGCGTGTGACAAATCTAGAGAGTAGGGGATGGGAGAGAAGAGAGAGGGGGGATGGGAGTGTGTGTGTGTGTGTATGTCTATGAAAGAGAGAGAGTAGGGGATGGGAGAGAGTGTGAGAGTGTGAGAGAGAGTAGGGGGTGGCAAAGAGAGAGTACAAGATGGGAGAGATAGAGTGAAAGGATGGGAAAGAGTGTGAGAGAGAGTAGGAGGTGGCAGAGAGAGAGAGAGTATGAGATAAGAGAGACAGAGTGAAAGGATGAGATAGAGTGTGAGAGAGAGTTGGGGATGGGAGAGAGTGTGAGAGAGAGTTGGGGATTGGAGAGAGAGAGAGTAAGAGTAGGGGATGGGAGAGAGAGAGTAGAGAGGGAGAGAGAGAACTTGAGAGAGAGAGATAGTAGGTGGTGGGAGAGGGGAGAGAGAGAGAGAGTAGCAGATGGGAGAGAGGGGCGGATGGGAGTGTGTAAGAGAGAGTAGGGGATGGGAGAGAGTGTGAGAGAGAGTAGGAGGTGGCAGAGAGAGAGAATGGGATGGGAGAGAGAGAGAGAGAGAGAGAGTAGGGGATGGGAGAGAGTGTGTGAGAGAGTAGGGGATGGGAGAGAGAGAGAGTAGAGAGTAGGGGATGGGAGAGGAGAGAGAGAGGGGGATGGGAGTGTGTATCTATAAAAGAGAGAGTTTAGGGGATGGGAGAGAGAGAGTAAGAAGTGGGAGAGGGAGGATGGGAGTGTGTGTGAGAGATCTAAAGAGTAGGGGATGGGAGAGGAGAGAGGGTGAGAGAGATAGAGAGAGTAGGCGGTGGGAGAGGGAGAGTGAGAGAGAGTAAAGGATAGGAGAGGGGAGAGAGAGAGTGTGTAGGGGATGGGAGAGGGGAGAGAGAGTAGGAAGAGAGAGAGAGTAGGGAGAGAGAGAGAGTAGGGAGGGTGGAGAGTGATGTGTTCTCACATAGTGCGTACGCGCTATAGTGCGTACGCACTATAGCGCATACGCACTATGTGAAATCACTTAAAAATGGTCAAAAAGCAACTTTGGGGCCCATTTCATTCATTCTCTGCTTTTGGTATGTTCTACACTCTGTTATCTCGACAGAAATCACGGGTTTCAACATAGCAAACAGTCTTTCAAGGTGGCAAACACTATTTCAAGCTAACAAACACTATTTAAAGGTGGCAAACACTTTTGGAAGCTAGCAAACACCAAATTCAATCATTGGATACATGATTTGAAGACTTTTTGAATATTCCTTGTATAGAAAAGTAACTAGTGCAATCTATTTTAAATATTGTTTGTTGATATATAGATACAAATTTGATTATAATTTGACATGTTGTTTAATATATAGTGAATTCATTAAAATTTGTATGTTTCAATGAAATGTTATTTCGAAATGGTTAGAAATTTGACAAGTTGTTTTATATATATATTGTGTATTCATTCAAATAATTATAATTTTTATATGTATTTGAATAATTTGTAATTTACACATTTTAAGTAATTCAAATGTTTGAATAATTTGACATGTAGAAATCATCATCATGCCAAGGAAGAAACCAAAAAATCAAACAAATGAAGATAGGGAGAGAGATTTGGCAATTAAAAGAGATAAAATGAAATTACTACGTGAGCAAAGAAAATTGCAAAGCAATAATGAAGAATTGACTTTCGAAGAGGATCAAGAACCACCGGTACCAAGAAACAAAGAGGAAGAATTGGAAAGACAAAGAGAACGAATGAGACTGTTACGCTCAAGAAGACAATTGAATTGTGAAGCTACACCATCTTCCAATGTTGGAGGCATATCGTCCGCTACACCATCTTCCAATGTTGAAGTCATATCGTCCTCTCATGTTGAAGAGACACCGATTTGTAGATTCGACGATATACACACTCCATCATGTCATGTTGAAGGCACAACATCAACACATCAAGTAGGTGATATTCCATCTTTTGCATCTTATTGCCAAGGCACATCATCTTCGATTCAAGGTACGCAATACACTCAACCTTATGTTGATGTTCAAAATGTTGAGAGAATTGAAGAGATTATAACACCTTCTAGAATTAATTTTAGAAGACCAAAATATTTGATTGATATTGATAGTAACATTTTGAAATCAGTGCCTGACAAGATTAGCAAGCGTACTTGTCAAAGAAAAGTTAATCGTATGTGGAGATTATTTTTTGATGAATTAAATATTACAGGTCAATGCCAATTATTTGTTGAAATGATGAGAAATTTAAAATTTAGGCCTATCATGAAGATTCTTGGGCTAAGAACGATGGATGATTCAAATGAAAAAACATTGTAAAGAATCTAATGAATGCTTATGACAAAGTGGGTTCTAAATCATGCACCAAAGATAGTAATATCGCAAGACGAGTACTTACATCGACAATAGTAAGTAGCCAAATGAAGAAAGCTCGACTCATGAGAAAGACAAGCAAAAGATTAAAAATTGGTAGAGGTACTCTAAGGAGAGCCATGCTAAGGCGTGAGAGATTGGAAGATCCAACAAAAAATGAGTTATGGACATTTAGCAGTAGACTACTGCGAAAGGATAAAGAAATTAGTGAAGCCTTGAAATCATCGATCGAAGATTTTTGGAAAAATAACACACCTATTTCCCCTAATCAAAGAGATGTTGTAAGAAGGAGGATTGGTAGCCAAAATCGTGAACCACATGCGAAACATTTTTTGGACACAACTCAGACACAATTTTTTGCAAAATTTATTGGTATGTATCCTCAAATTTGAATAAGTCAAATATTTTTTGAGATGGGTAAACCTTTTTATGTGAAGATAAATCACACATGCACAACTTGTTGTTTTAGGATACATATTGAATTTTCTAACCATTTTGATGTTTTTAGGCATATATGTCTAATTTTGCATTCTCAGTCTGTTTTGCAGGATTGTGACATAAATGAGCCACCAAGATCTTCAAGGAAATTCATATCCAACATTTTATGTGAAATAGGGGACGGCCAACAATTTTACAAGACATCATGCTTGGATGGTACGTGCTTATTTTGTGGTTCTTTGCAACTTTTATCAACTTGTCAACATATGGATAGTACACATGCAATTGGAAATGAAATAGTAGATTGCGGAAAATTTAAGACAGTGACATATGCTCTAAAAGATGGGAAACATGGTAAAAGATGTGATTTAGTCATTAAAAAGATTTCAGTGTATGAGTTCATGAACATTTTTTGTGAAAACATTATTTACAAGTATGCAAGGCATACCCATAGAGCTCGATGGCTGGATTTGCAATTCAAGTTGTGCAAGGATACGTTTCCACTGGATACCATTGTTTCGGTTGTAGATTTCGCAAAGAACTACACACTACAACCACAAAATGAGGTGCAAGCAAAGTATTATACTTCTCAACAGGTTTCCATATTTGTTCACATAACATTCATGCATTCACCTACAAGTACAGAGGATGACAGGAAGATTTTGAGGGAGTACCATTTTTACATCAGCGATGATCGATCACATTCTACGGAGTTCGTACATGGTTGTTTTCAACTATTTTATGGAGATTTGGCTAATAGGGGCATCACATATCGTCAGCACATTATTTGGTCAGAAAATTGTGCATCTCAATTCAAGAATGCACGGATGTTCTATTGGTTGAGCAGGATGCACAAGTTGTGTAGAATTCAATACATGTGGAATTTCACAGAGGCTGGTCATGGAAAGGGAGAGCACGATGGTGCAGGTGCATGCATCAAAAGAGCCTTAGCTCGTGAAGAACTAAAGTACAAAGATGGAGCAATATTAACAAATGCAAAATCCATCATCCAGTGGTGTAACGCTACAATGGGTCCAAGTAAGGACGGTGAGTCCACGGTTCGTATATTTTTTTGGTTGATAGATAATACTAACATTGCACCATATCAGGATTGTTGCACACTAACAGGATCCAGTGAGTTGCACTCTTTTAGAAGCTCTGATGCAGGTTCATGGAGTATCCACACATGAAAAATGGCATGCTATTGTCCATCATGTGCAGAGGAAAATTGGGATGACTGTGAGTCGACTGAATGGGTGGACAAATGAGATATACGAGTTTTGGATGCAATTGACACCTATCGTCCCCCATAAGCACTGGAAATGGTACAGATGGAATCGTCTATTGACTTTGACCGCTTGTCTGATCTAGTGCAACCTGGTAATATATATATTTATATATCTTTGTAATTTCAATATGTAACTTTATAACTTTTACCCAAGTATTTTTGAATTAATGACCGCATTTTGTACATTTGTCACTGCAGGCCATGTTTTTGTTGTTATTGCACCTGAAGACAATGAAGAAGGGACATATTATTATTTGTGTCATTGTGTTCAAGCCAAACAAAAATTGGATCACTCGGTTATAGATGGTGAAGGTTTGGAGTACCATGTCAGTGCGGTGGTTGTAACCGGCACATGGCTTATACGATATTCTATGAAGAACCCTAACTTGTGGTTATTCGAGGATTGGCAAACAGAGAGGAAGATTCTTCATTATTCAAATCTTGTTGTCGCATCAAATGTCCACTTGATAAAATATGGTGGAAAACCACATAATAAGAATCTTTGGAAATTTCGCGAGTCAGACCATGAGGCAATACTTGAGACATTAAAATGTCGAGCAGATCCAGTTGGCTCATTAGATTGAATACAGAGAGAGGGAGAGAGAGAAAGAGTGATCAACTGGATCCAAATACATTGTTGCAACCTCTTCCCCAAGACTTTCCACATGACTAAGGTGGACCGTATTGTTATGATGCATAAGTGATGAGATTTAGTTTAAATCATAGATTTTATGTTTTGATTTGTTTAGAATCTAGATTTTATGTTTTGATGTCTCCAATTTTTTTAAAGCTAGAACAATATTTTTCATATTTTCTTATTGTGACGATATTTTGCTTTCATTGCATGTTCTCTTGGATGACAGGAGGGAGAGAAGAAAAATAAGTAGATTTCCAAACAGCCAGCCACCCTTCTTCATGTAATTTATTCATTTAAGGTAAAAGTCCCATTTCCTTTGTTTGGCTTTGGTATTTGGTTATTTAAAGTCATTATTCTAGTTGGACCTTCGTATGTTTGAATTTGGGATTGTTTAGTGTCTATTTGTTATGATTTTACTGAATTATTAATTCTATGATGTTTTTATTATTTAATTATTTAAAATAAATTTAAAAAAATTGTATAAAATTATTATTTTTTATTTCTATCTATTTGTTATGATTATTTCTATTATTTAAAATAAATTAATTCTATAATATTTCTATGATGAACTATTTATATTTCTAAACTTTACATATTTTAAATTAGATATCTCTCGACTTAATTTACCAAAAAAATTAATTAAAATTTTAGGTACATGCTAGTAGTACACCATGACCAACAATCAAACGATTATAACAATACAAATACATTTAAATAGTAATGTAAGAATGGTTTAGTTCACATAAAAAATAAGTCTATCTTAGATATTCTAAATACATCACAAAACTTTATCGCTTCAAAAAAATTGGAATTTCTCCCATCTACTTGAGTTCCCATCAATTGTCCATAAAACTGGGGAAAGGGAATAGGTGTTATGCTCCCAATCCCAACATCCTCCTGTCCACTACTAGGAGATGTGTGTAATGTAGGATTCAGCTCCATCAACTTAGTCATTTTTTTCACTAGTTGATTGGGACTCTCACCATTTGTTGCCAACTATGGTGACAATGCTTGGGGTTACACTTATTAAGTAAGAATATTTCCTAATCTAGGGATTAGAGCATTGAACATATTTTGTCCATAACTCCTCAACAAAGTGTTAATTGGTTCATCTAATAAGCCATTGATTTTTAGGAAGGATTCAATAGTAATTTCCTCCCCCTCGCTTTACAACTCATCAATATTTGCATCATCTACAGTAGTTGCATCATCATTTTCAAACTCACTAGGTGCTCTTGCACCATTCTCCCCATGTGACAAAGAACTCGTGGTGGATAAATCTGAAGGAATTTCGTAGGAATACCTTTCTTTCCAAAATCACTCTCATCTATCCATGTTACTTCAGATTCTGGTTGATCCTTCCATTTGATAAGATGCTCCATATAGGTGCCATGACAAGTCTTCTTCTTGATTCTTGAATCCATAACCTTTTCAGCTTTTGGCTGAGATTATAATGGGATAGTGACTTCTTCAACCTTTGATTTTGTTTGTCCTTCTATGAATGTAGGCCCTTTATATTGAACTTAGTCCTTGACATTAAAGATAAGGTAAATTTCCAAGTTTGGTGGGAGTTCTATTTTGTCGGCATTAGAACCATAATTTGCAAGTACCTTACAAGGTCCTATCCTATGCATTTGTAGCTTGGTTGGAACACCCTATGCAAGTACCAAAACTCATCCTTGGCATCATTCCATTGCCTCAACACCTTGGATCATCTCAAAACATCTCATCTAACATGTTCCAACTCCTTGCACACTCTCAGCAACTCATCTCTTACACTTTCTCAATTTTGCCTCTTCTAGGCTTGTTCCAACTAGCCCTTGCCAGTCACTAATTTGCTGTTTTCTCCAAAATTTTCCATAGAACTTCCTAAAATATTGGGTGATTAAAATACCCTTTTCCTCACTCTAAAATATACTCCAAAACCAACTACACTTGTTTTGTAAAATATCACTCAAAACTGGCTATTTCAGTCTGCCAACTAGGCCTAGTTTGAGGCCATTTACAAAGCAACTCACAATCCCTTGACTTTTGGAACTCCCATGACCCAAAAAATTCTTAAGACATGACTCAAATGCAAGGATTCTTTTATTTTTTTGGTCTCATGATCAACTTTACAATGGTTTTTACAAAACCCTCCTTTCTAGCCCCTTTACCCTAGGGCTTTCTAGAACTCTTACTTTGCAACGTCTCTAGAACCCCAAAATGGTTCAAACACCTTCACTTTGGTTATATTAGATGACTTCAAACATAAAATGCAACTCTTGTTTGGAGAAAACACTAAATCCACCTTGGGAGCAATCACATACCCCTTTTTATGCACTCAAATTTTAGGGAAAACTATGCAAATACTTCTTAAATGGTTTCAACACTCGAATTTTCAGATGGAAATGGTTATTATAGACTCAAACCAACAAGAAAAATCCCAAACTTGAGGTTTCTCAACACTCAACAATCAAATTTCAAAACTGTTACCAGCACTTACTACTAGGACAATTTCTCGTTTTAACGATCAAAATCCCAAACCATACAAAGGACCCCCCACTGTTTTTGCATTTTTAAACACTCTTTTTGGAGACCTACAATAACCTCTCTCACTTTTTGGAGATCACACTCCGTTTTCATTTTACGACGCCATCTCGGGTGATGTTGAAACTTGCAATGTCGGCTAGTACAAAGTTGCCAACTGCCAAATCTCTCTCACCTTTCGTCGTGGGATCGAACTGTCTGCTCCGTTAGCTCCAGGTGGCCGGGTAAACCTTATCCCTGGCCTCTTCCTATCCCCTTCAATGCTCAAACATTCTTAGGCACGCCAATCCGGAATGTCCCTAAGGGTCACTAAATGCCATAGGGCTGCGATCTTTGATAGGGCATATCTTGGAGCTGGTGCGAGTTATGGATGCGATTCTAGTTACTAAAAGACCGTGTTATGGAGACCTACAATAACCTCTCTCACTTTTTGGAGATCACACTCCATTTTCATTTTACGAAGCCATCTCGAGTGATGCTGAAACTTGCAGTGTCGGCTAGTACAAAGTTGCCAACTGCCAAATCTCTCTCACCTTTCGTCATGGGATCGAACTATCTACTCCGTTAGCTCCGAGTGGCCAGGTAAACCCTATCACCAACCTCATCCTATCCCCTTCAGTGCTGGAACATTCTCAAGCATGCCAATCCAGAATGTCCCTAAGGGTCAGTAAATGCCATAGGGCTGCGATTTTTGATGGGGCATATCTCGGAGCTCGTACGAGGTATGGATGTGATTCTAGTTCCTAGAAGACCGTGTTGTGGAGACCTACAATAAACTCTCTCACTTTTTGGAGATCACACTCCATTTTTGTTTTACAATGCCATCTCGGGTGATGCTGAAACTTGCAGTGTCAACTAGTACAAAGTTGCCAACTGCCAAATCTCTCTCACCTTTCGTCATGGGATCAAACTGTCTACTTCGTTAGCTCCGAGTGGCCGGGTAAACCCTATCCCCAACCTTGTCCTATCCCCTTCAGTGCTGGAACATTCTCAGGCATGCCAATCTGGAATGTCCCTAAGGGTCACTAAATGCCATAGGGCTGCAATCTTTGACGGGGCATATCTTGGAGCTCGTGCAAGGTATGGATGCGATTCTAGTTCCTACAGTCCCATTTTGCGGAGACCTACAATAACATCTCTCACTTTTTGGAGATCACACTCCATTTTTGTTTTACAATGCCATCTCGGGTGATGCTGAAACTTGCAGTGTCGGCTAGTACAAAGTTGCCAACTGCCAAATCTCTCTCACCTTTCATCATGGGATCAAACTGTCTACTCTGTTAGCTCCGAGTGGCCGGGTAAACCCTATCCCCAACCTCGTCCTATCCCCTTCAATGCTCGAACGTTCTCAGGCACGCCAATCCAGAATGTCCCTAAGGGTCAGTAAATGCCATAGGGTTGCGATCTTTGACGGGGCATATCTCAGGCATGCCAATTCAGAGGGAAGTGACCATCTTACACTTATCCAAATGTTGTGGCTTATTTGTATCCATGAGAGGTTAATGGAGTTAAGCTTGTGAGAATTTGTGAAGGAGACAAATATGTTCACTAACAAATTTTTGGCAGCTTTTTTGGGGATTCAAAAACAAAGATCAATGTAGGATTAGATATCCTTAGCTATCCTTTATTCACGCGAAATTGGTGACTCTGTATTTTATCTTGTATAATATTTGAATAGAGGGTTTCATTATATACAATGGATTTGGTTGCGAGAGAACCATGGGAAGCTCATATTGGGCCCTTTGCTTTGTCTAGTATTCATCTTTACCCAAGGGTCAAGAGAAATCATCCCAACACTTGATGGAGGAAAAATACAAGAACTAGATGACCACATCAAAGAAGTTACAATTGCTTGTGGAATTCTTGGCGTGCAAGAAGAGGATGTCTTCATCAGATTATTTTCTTGTGGCTTTATTGAGAGTGTTGCTAAATGGTTTTAGAATTTGTAGGATGGTTGTGTCACTTGTTGGAATGATCTCAAGGTAAGATTTATTTAGATATTTAAGCCTACAGCTAATGTTGGCAAGTTATTAATAGATTTCGTTCAAATTTAAATGAGGAAGAGTGAAATTATGAGGGATTTTGTATATAGATTCAATAGATGTACTAGAAAAATTCCTCCATCCTATTAGCCAACTGAAAATAAGCAATTGTGTATCTTTAGAAATTGAAATTAAATTCTAGTTAAAGCTCCAAGAAATGCATAATTTGGAAGATGCTAAAAAAGAAGTTGCAAAGATAGATGATGCTATGCTGATTAGTAGAATGAAATATAAAAATTCAAGCTATGTGAAGGCAACACAATCTGAAAATTATCATAATCTTTATCCCAAAAAGATGCCTTTACAAAATAAGGTTGAAAAGAAAGAAGAAAAACCTTCATCCCCCTTTCTTTTTCATTATAAAAATTTAATGATTTTCAATCAAAGAGACTTTCAAACACCTCATGTTGTTGAAGGGAGATTTTCTAACAGTGCAGGAGCTTATCATTTGCATGTTGAATATGACAATGAACACATCTCTTAGCCAACTGATTTGGTGACTTTCTTAGTTGTTCCTCCTATTGAGAAGGAACTTGTTGATAATAAAATTAATGAAAGTTTGTCAATGGATGCCCCTTTTCTAGAATTTGATTCTTTTATATTTGAAGCTTCTAATATCATTCCAACCATTGATGTTAATCCAAGAAACTTGATAGATCAACACAAGCAAGAAGGGATTGATGGAGAGAAGATAAAAGATATTCCTCACCCTAACAGACAGATAGAATATGAGGCTTTCTCATTTGATTATACACCACATCAAGAAGAAAGGTTGCTACTAGAAGCATTGGAGGATCATGAAGACATTCAAAAGAAATATGAAGAAGGTTTATACATTTTTATGCCATCCCATAACAGGATTAATGGGATTATTCCAAGTGGAATACGAGGATGAAGTGCTTAGTACTTATTTGGTGTTGGAGATATTTATCTTTGAAGAAGAACTTGGAAGTGTATTCATTGTAGATGAAATTTTAGTGAGCCTATATTTAGACTACAAAGATAACACTCTAAACACATCTTTCCCCAACCATTCTCTTGTCAAAGGCGTAACTAATTTTTTTGAGATGGTGGATCTTGGTGTTGGCAATACGAACTAGCTCATTCCAAATGATGCCAAAATGTTACAACCATAAGTTTATAATGCAAAATGGCTCTTTGGGCTTGGTATATTTTTGAAGAAACTTAAGCAATGTGTTGTTATTGAGTCTTTTCTTATGATTGCCAATAATGATATATCTTGCATATAAAGTTACAGCTCCCTCAAAGGATATTCAATGAATAACATTGATGGTATGCCTTTAATCGGAAGGCACAGAAGGCAAGCTATCATCTATCCATAGACATGAGGTAGATGAGAGAATTTACAAATAAGAAAATACAAACTAAGAACTCAAAGATTCTAAATTAAATATTCACAATCAGAAAATCAAGGGGAAAGATCAAAATGATTTATTTTAGATTGTGTGATATGCGAAACTCAAAAGTTTTCCTTATATGCACAAACACAATTTACTCTATAAAGTTTATCAGAGATAACCAAACTGGTAGAAAGAACAACACATCTCAAATGAATATATTTAAATACAAAGATTTGAAATATATTGCATCTCCTCTCTGATAAAAGATAACAATTCACAAACTATCGTTCTTATTCACGCAAAAAGCCCAATCTAAAAATGAAAAAAATGTTTATAATTTTCCCTCTACCATTATTACAAAACTAAAAAAAGAATCCCTCTTCCTCTTTTTTTGTATCTACTGAAGATTTGTGGGTTTGGAAACCTTAGAAACATATTGGTTGAAGTTGTTTAAGGTGTGTAGAGGTGGAGGAAACAATTGGTGAAGGTAAATCCAAGTTTGGAGTCTTTGGTGGCATTGTGTGCATTTGGGAACACCATTTTGGAAAATATCAGAGATCCTTCACGCTGCCCCTGTTTCCAACAATGTAAGAATAATAACAACTATTTATTAAACTTTTATTTTTACCTTAATCTAGTTACTATAGAATAATAGCAACGCATTCCAATCAACTGGTGATTATGTTACAATCATTAATGTATGAAAACACAGAAAACTATCAGTGATTATGTTACATTTATGATATTCAAAATGACTTTTTTTGCAAATAATCCATCTTTTCTCTACTATCTCTGACATTTTTTAATTGATGATAAAGAAATGGTGGTTATGTATTGAAGCTTAACAAATGGAGAGCTTCTCAAGCTACTGATTTCTTTCATGGAGTTCCTAATAAATCTCAAGGTTCTCATTTAGGTGACCAATTGCCTGGAGGTCCACGAATATTGCCTGATAAAGTTTATTGCCAGGAGGTCCTAATCGATCTTGACTGATAAAGTTTATTGCTAATCAATATTGTATCAAAAATTCAAACTAATTAGGTATTGAATTAAACTTGATAAACAAATGATAGAGAAGGAAAACTTTAAGCATGAACAAGATCATAAATCATATGACGATGACATATTGCAAATGATTAACTTATGCTTAAACAGTGATAAATTTTATTGTTACTCAATATTCTATCAAAGTTTCAAACATATTAGGTATTGAATTTAATGTCATACATAAACATATTTAATTTAATGTCATACATGCACATATCTAATTTAATGTCATACACGAACATATCTTATTTAATGTCATACATGAACAAACATATAATATAAAATGATAACCAATAATGTCGCATATGAACAAACATATCATATATTAACCAATAATGTCATAAGTTGAATAATGTCATACATCAAATAAATGTCATACATCAAATATAAAATGTCATATACATCAAATGTGTATCGAATATGTCCACTGATGCCTATATATATATATATATATATATATATATATATATATATATATATATATATATATATATATATATATATATATATATATATATATATATATATATATATATATATATATATATATATATATATATATATATATATATATATGTCTAGATCAACTATATCTTTTCCTTCCCACGAGGGGAAGGAAACAAATCTCTCGACGTCTTCTGTCGTCGTGTCGAGGGAGATGGTGGAGATGATAGGGTCCTCCTAACACGCTCGCTCGTCCTCTTGTTGAGGCTCTTCTCCAACTCGAGCTGATACAAGCAAAGTAGATATGAATCAGTATTTATTATACGTTGAAATCAAATATATGTACACACAAAATCAATTATTTTCTTACCACCATCAAATAGTCACTCTGTACGTCCACCTCGAAGGCTCGTGGACGATCAGGCGTGACGAGACCCTACAACAATTCAATAAATATAATCACTTATAAATAACATTAGAAATTTTGAGACTAACTATTATAAACAACAACTAAAACGGGGAAAATTCTTTCATACCTCAATCAATGGTTGTGAGCTAGCCATAGCTGCGGCCACTCCATGATCAACAGACTGTCGGAGATGAGGAGGTGTGTCCGATGTCATGAGCTGCATGTCATACAATACACGTTACATGTAACATGAAACATGAAACAAATATAATCAAATAAATTAAATTAACATGAAACAACTGTACCTATACGAAGCTCATACGATGTCTATGCTCTGAGTCCATACTAAAGGTTGAGGGTCCTGTGGAGAACTGATGCACATGCATAATTTTTTTTGTCAATCCTTAATATGATAACTTAATAAATATATGTATTAATTTAAATGATTAAATTGATACATACCTCTAGACTCGTGGAGGGGACAAAAAATGGGGTCGGAGCATCGCTGCTAGGCTCGGCAACACTCTGACCCTAAATTTTGAACAATGTCAATAGATGCTAATTAATTAATCATTCACTATACATATGAAATGTGATCAAATTAGTAAATTATAATTGTAATTTACCTGGTGTCAATGCCAAATGTTTTGTTCAAGAACCGATCAGTGATGAGCCCATCATCTGCAGCATCTCCAGCATGAGTGCCAAATGTGCATAGGGATCCGCATGAAGTGCACATGTGACCACGATGCACAGAAGGCTCCCCCTCAACTAATGGGCTCGTGGAATGGATGAGGGTCGGTGTCAAAGCATTAATGGTCCCTAGAGTGCTGGCCTCTACATGTTCCTTCACAACTGAAGGAATAGTCACATGCTCACGTTGTGGCTTGACCATAGGTGCCCTAACTACATTAGGGTCACAACGTGCTCCCGGCCTCTCGAATGATGACCCCCCACCTCTACCCTGGGAGTCTAATAGATCAAAATAATTGGGGATCTCCCCAAGGACAAACTCACAATACAATTTCTTCAAAAAATACATTGGGACCTCGTGATTGTTGCAAGGAGGGGCATCAAAAACCATCCACCATCTATCCCAAAAATGATTTCTCATAGCATCATGTATACACCAATGGATGGGGAACCGTTTAGTACCCTCTCTAACAGTATTTTGCTCACCGGGTTTTCTAAATAATGCACATATTGAACCTTTTGGTATTTCTTTTTTTTTAACATCTTCATATGACAATTTATTTGCATAAAATCTTTTTTGTTCTTCCCTCTTAACCCACCAAACATCTAACTGACCAGTAACTGAGGCTATCTAGGTCTTAATGGATTTGAGGGATGATGCCAATTGAGCCCTCATTGGATTGGTTTGTCCAGCTTGTTTCAACCGACCAATGAGTCCTTCTAATTCAATTTTGCCTATCTCAATTTCATTTAATATATTTTCTTGTGTGCCTGGTGGAGATCTTGGAATTGGTTTGGGTTGTGGAATTTGTTGTTCTTGAGGAGGGTTTTGTGGATTTTGGTTTTGAGGTTCTTCAGGTTCTTGAGGGTTTTGTGGATTTGTCGGTTGATTATGGACATTTCCTGATAAAGAATCAATTGAAATCCAAATGAATAAACAAATCTAAATAAAAATTGTAAAAACCCTATAAAACAATATGAAAAACATATAAAATAATGCAAAGTCAAGTTTAGATTACATACGGCATCGGCGTCGGCGTGCTGGTGATCTTGGATTTTGTCGGCGAGGAGGCATATTGGCAAGGGATGTTGAAAATGAATTGTTTTCCAACTCGCGTGCACGCTGCCCTTATAAATAGTAAAAATCACTGTTAATATGATGGGCCGCGGGTGTGCAGCCCATCATTTATAAAAAAAAAATTCTTTTTAATAGCGCGTATGCGCTATTGTGCATACACACTATAGTGCGTACACACTATGGTTTGGGTAACCCGAACCATAGTGTGTACGCGCTAGAGTGCGTATGCACAATAGCGCGTGCGCGCTATTGAAAAATGAAAAAAAAAAAGGCTTGTCACCTTTTTGGCACCACAACTCGGTGCATATGCCCCTATAAGAAAGTATCTTTTGATGAATATGTTGATCTATTGGATAGAGAAGAAAAGAAGTTGATATCAATGAGGATTCTCAATTCAACTAAGTCTAAAGCTTTGGTAGCCAATAATGAGGGTTCTTAAAATTCAGTTGGATAGTCTTCATCTATAGGAAAGGGTAAGAATAATAAATGGAAGAACAAATCAGAGGATGCAGAAAAGACAACACCATCATCCAATCAACAAGGCAAGTCTTCCTCAAATTCCAACAAGAAGGGAGACAAAAATAAGGAGAAGAAAAAGTGTGCTCATTGCAAGAAATTGGGTCATGAAGAACATGAGCGTTATCATAAAAAGATTGATGAGTTGACCAACATCATGAAGAAACATAATGTTCCATTGCCTAATGCTTACAAGGAGAAAGGATCTTCTTCATATTCAAAGGGCAAAGGGCAAGCACTCATGGAAAATTCAAATTCTTCAAAGGAATGGATCCTTGACTTAGATGCCTCCTATCACATGAGTTCTTCAAGAGAGGATTTTTTTTCATTGAAACAATCCAAGGTACCACACATCTTTGTGGGAGATGATACCAAAAGGGAAGTTGAAGTGAAAAGAAATGTGGAGATGGAAAATGGAGAGTTTCAAAATGTACTTTATGTTCCAAATGTAAGTTCTTATCTTCTATCATTTTCCCAAATTACTCACCTTGGAGATGGTCATAGAGTTGAGTTCCTTCCTGAATCAATACAGGTGCATAGTCTGAAAAATGATTCATTGGTTGTAGTGGGGAAAGTGAATCATGATAAAAGGTTGTATTCTTTCTCCCATTTTGTGCCCAAGTCTCCTTCACAGGCCTTTTTTTCTCAATCCAATTCACAAATCCAATTATGGCATGAGTGGTATGGACATCTTTCCTTCAACTACCTTTAGCAACTTTGCACAAAGAAAATGGTCAAAGGTCTATCCAAAATCAACTTTTCCATAGGTGAATGTTCAATAGGTACAATGGATATGCATCCAGAGGAGAAGCTATATAAAGGGAAGTCTTCAAGAGCACTAGTTGTTCTTTAGATGGTTCACATGGTATTAGGAGGACCTTTTGTAGTAATCGTAGTCAGCCAGGGTTGCTACATACTTTCCTTCGTTGATGACTTTTCAAGATACATTTGGGTCTATTTTCTACATCATAAGAATGAAGTGTTAGACAAGTTTCTAGCCTTCAAGACTTATGTTGAACAGAAATCAAGGAAAGCCATCAAAGTTCTTCGAATGGACAATGAGAGAAAATATGTGAACAGAAGACTTACAGACTTTTGTAGACTTGAGGGCATTGATCTTCAAAATTTACCAGCATTTAGTCTACACAAGATAGATGTTGCAGCATTGAGGATCTGCACTCTTAAGTCCATGGTGAGTTGCATGATACAGGCCAAGTCTCTAGATCCATCACTTGAAGTTGGCACAATCAGTAGTGCCAATCACATTCTTAATTAGTCTCCTCATCCAACCTTAGATGGAAAGACTCCTTTTGAGGCATGGTGTGGTAGAAAACCAATTGTGACATACTTTAGAGTCTTCGATTGTCCAGCGTGGGAAAATAGATCTTCTAGGGGATGCAAGGCATAGTCACCTCAACCTTGTACTTTCATTGGATATGAAGATGGTGTGAAGGCATACAGACTCATAGATCCAGAGATGCATCATATTTTTGTGGAGAAGGATGCACACTTTGAGGAAAGTTGACCAAGCTTGTCCTCTAATCCTCTCCGCACATCATACCGTGTGGAAATTGATAATGACATGAATGATAGTGCTTCAATAGATTTAGACATGTGGGGTTCTATCAAAAGTTTTCGCGAGAGGTCACGAAATCAGTATAGTCCACATGCATATATTGCCACAGTGATAGGTCCAACACAATAGGGTACATCCAGTCTTCCAAGTCTAGCATCAGTGATAGATTTGGGAGACAGTATTGATGCTTTGCCTCTTCTTCTTGATGCAGCATCACCTTCTTTAGTCATCGCGAGGGCTCCATTTGACCCTCTTGTTCATTCTCTACATGATCGATCATCATAGGTTGAAGTGATTGTGGATAGTTATAACCAGCAGCTGCAAAAGGGTTCTTCATCAGCTAAGGAGATAGACAATTCTTTGAGACAAGTTCTTCAGCCAATTGAGTAGGTTTCAGAGACATCACTTATCTATGGGTTTCTTTCCACACATAGCGGAGGCGTCTCATTTGTACCTTAGGCATTATTTCTTCTAAAGGGGAGGAACACCATTCTACAGTCTTGGATCAACTTCTTCATCAGAGCAGTCACTGGCAGGCATCCTTCTTTAGGGGGGGGAGCCTATCGTGTCTCTCTTCCTCTTCTCATTTTTCTCCTTTGTATATACTAGATGTATGTCATAATAGGGGGGGGTCTTGTTATTCCATCCATCCATGCATCCTTTTCCATCTCTCTTTTTGGGGAAGGGTTTTTCCCATGAGGTTTTCCCTCTTTCTCTGCTTTATGAGAGATTGCATTTCATTATGTACATGGGTACCTAACATGGCTTAGTAGCTGAGACCCATCTTGCATTTCATCCTAGATTATGTAGCCTTAAGGGAATTACCCTAAGTTACACTTAAGGGGGGGTGTTGGTGTAAATAAGTATTTACTATTTACACTTTACCTAAGTTTACTTAGGTTAATGCATATTTTATTATTTATTTATTAGTCATCTAGGAGTATGTGCACTCTTGTGAGTTGTCATGTTGACAACATAGAAGTTTGCACTCTAATTATGCACATGGTGTCTACACATAGGAGTAAGCACTTGATATGTGCATGCTTCTAACATAATAGTGAGCATTCGCATATTAATCATACTCTTGGTCTATAGTTTTGCTTGTGTTCGTGCTCCTTGATCTTGGGTGAATTTTTCTCTAAGGCAAATTCTTACATAAATGTGTATTTATTGGATATGACATTAATGAATTTGGTTATAGGCTTTGGAAATTTAAAAATCATAAGGTTGTAAGAAGTAGGGATTGTTAGAATTCTTTAGAATAACTAAGAAGTGGTGGGGGGGGTGGGGTTGGGGTGGTGAATCAGTTATTCAAAGTCCAAATGTACCAATAAAACTTTTCACTTAGCTTAGTGAACCCCATTAAACATCCATATCCAAGCATGCATCCAAGCTTATCAGTATAATCTTGCAAGTTACTATTAAATCAACATGCAACAATAAAGCATGAAATATCAACACATATGACACAACAATTTAACGTGAAAACCCAATTTGAGAATAACCACTAGTAACATGCTACTCCTTTTTCACTATTCTAAAGCAATGCCCTGTGAAGGGCGAACCCTGTTAAAGGTTACAACACATATTGTTAAATGTGACCTAGTTATGGGATTTCAATCACCCTGTCAGAAGTGATCATAGTTAAAGGACTTTAGAACATTCACTTGAAATGTCACCCTGTCAAAGGATTTTCTAATGACTGTTAAGTCAACCTTAGTCCAAAGGATTTTACCCTAATTGATACAATTGTTAGAGAGTAACAATAGAGCTTTCATCTAATACAACTTACAACTTATGTTGCAGATTCCATATCACAATTTAGTTATCAATTTACTTGGATTTCTTTCTTTTGCAGCTCTGAAAACTTGTTCACCCTTCAAGCATTTGCCTCCTTAAGCCTTCTTGTTGGGTATGCCAATGCAGTCACTTCTGTGGTTTCTTGACGAAGCAGAGTTCTTGACTCTCTATCTCTATTCTTCCTTGGTCTTTTCTAACCTTCTAAATATCTCTCCTTGACACCACACTCTCAGACCATTTGCTTCATGACCAGACATTCCTTAAATAGAAAATTAGAATACTTTTTCTGCTCTGTTTTCCATCATCCATTTTAGGGTTTTGAATGGATTAGGTAGGATACAATGCATCTACCCCATATCTTGTCTCTTCTAGAAACTTCTCCTAGAATCCATTTGAATTTGCCTAAAAATGGTTTATCTCAAATTCGGTACCACCACTCATTAGCTTTATCTTCCACATGGTTCACAAACTTCAAGAAAAAAAAATTGTTAGCTCAGATTTGGAAAATCTTTGACTTTTCTAATAGTGCAGCACCTTGGCATTATTATTCTTCTGATGCTCAACACATATTTCATTACTCGGCATCAACTGTGAGTTCACTCAACATCAACTACGATTTAGTGATGCTCGACACCGATTGTGTTTTCTCGGTACCAATTGTTTTACTCGGCACGCAATAGAATTTTCTTTTACTTGGCATCAACTAGTTTTTTGCTCGACTTGAACTAACTTTGCTTAGCACCTACTATCAACTCAATCAAGCTTTGTAGACAGTCTTAGTATTACTTATTTTTCTGAAGTTTCTAAGTGTAGGAAACCTTTGTATCTTTAAGTATATTATCAATACATCATTTCACCATTGTCTTAACTAATCCTTGTACTTCATTACATAACCATAACTCAACTTTTCCTATAGGTGCTATTGTTACATCTTATTGATTAAATTCTCCTCATCAATCAACTAAGTGATAGTACTTGGATCTTATAAGCAATTTTCTTAGCATAAAATAGTAGGTTTGATATTAGTGACAAAACAATGATTGAAACATATGCTCTGCTTCAACAATCTCCCTTTTTCAACAGTGATCTTTTCAATCAGATCTCAGTAAGGATGCCATATTCAATGAGAAAGTGTCATACAATGATCTTTTGCAACAACATGAGAAGAACAAAGATGATTATGTAGTGCTGGATGATACTCCAAAAGCTTATGTTCTAGCAATTCCTCATGATCTACAACAACCACAATAACAAATACTTCACACCCCAGTGAATGTTAGATGGTAATAAAAGCTAGACCTCTAGAAATATTTTCTCCTTCCTTGTATTGTATTTTACTTACTAATGCTAGTGAACCTGAATGTTATAATGAAGCTATACAAGTGGATACAAAGATTCAATGGGAGTATGCAATGAAAGAAGAAATGGACTCTTTGCTGAAAAATAAGACTTGGGATTTATGCGGACTTTACATAATAAATGGGTTTATAGGTTGAAAGAAGAGGATGAAGATAAGAAAAGATTTAAATCTAGGCTAGTTGTAAAGGGATTTGCACAAAAAAAGGGCATTTATTTTGATGAGATATTCTCTCCTGTTGTTAAAATGAGTTTAATTCACACTATTTTAAGTATTGTGGCTACTGAAGATTTGTATTTAGAGTAGCTTGATGTTAAAATAGCCTTCCTTCATGGTGATTTGGATGAAGAGATATATATGGCACAACCATAAGGATTTGAGGTCAAGGGTAAGGAGAACTTAGTGTGCAGATTGAAGAAAAGTTTATATGGCTCGAAGCAAGCACCTCAGCAGTGGTATCTGAAATTTGACAGTTTTATGCATAAGCATGGATATAGTAGGTGTTATTCAGATCATTGTGTTTACTTTAAGAGGTTGGATGATCTGACAACTACATTATTTTATGTTTATATGTCAATGATATGCTTGTAGTTGGGTCTAACATGGATCATATTGAGGGTTTGAAACACCAGTTAGCACATGCATTTGTTGTGAAGGATTTGGGGGCAGTAAAACAAATCCAATTTGTAGAGAAAGGAAAAATTGGAAATTGATATTATCTCTGGCTGATTATATTGTGAAGGTGTTGCAACATTTCTCTATGGAGAATGCTAAAGCTATCAGCACACCTTTACCTAGTCATTTGAAGTTGACTAAGGAAATGTGTCCCAAGACACAAAAAGAGGAAGATAAGATGTCTAAGGTACCTTATGCTTCATCTGTAGGAAGCTTGATGTATGCTATGGTATGTACAAGGCCAGATATTGCACATGCAATGGGAGTCATTAGCATATATATGAGTCATCTAGGAACTGAGCATTGGAATGCAGTAAAATGGATTCTCAAATATTTGAGAGGTACATCTAATAAGTGTTTACACTTTGGGGGCTCTACTACTGATTTACAAAGATATGTTGACTCAGATTTGGAAGGGGGTATTGATACCAGATGGAGTACTATAGGTTATGTATTTACTATTGGTGGGGCGGCAGTGAGTTGGGTTTCTAAGTTACAAAAAGTGAACACTTTATCCACTATAGAGGCAGAGTATGTTGCTACTACAGAGATAGCCAAGGAGATGATATGGCTTCAATTCTTCTTGGAAGAATTGGGATACCCTCAGAGGGATAATTATTTGTTTACAGATAGTCAGAGTGTTAGTCATCTTGCAAATAATTCTACTCTGCATTCAAAGACAAAACACATACAGTTGTGGTACCATTTTATTCGGTCAGTTTTGGATGATGGGCAATTAAAGTTAGACAAGATACATACATATGACAATCTAGTGGACATGTTTACAAAGATGGTAACAAGGTAGAAGTTGAACTCCTCTTCAGCTTTGGTTAGTCTTCTAGACTAAACAAGAATTTAAAAGAATAGTAGAATCCAGGGTGGTTTGATTGAGTGGGAGCCCCAGTGGTAGTGATATTGCTAAAGGATCAGTCTCCAAGTGGGAGATTGTTATCTAGTGTGGAGTTTGATCAGTCTCCAAGTGGGAGAGTGTTAGTTTGTGGTGACTGATAAGGGAAGTACTATACATACTTCATAATTCTTGGGGCCTATTTTATCAAGATTTTGGGTCAACAATGTAATTATTAATTATAACCCTAAAGTGGTAAAAATACTTGTATAAAAGAGATTAGGGTTAGGGATATTCATAGTGTGTGTGATGTGAAAGTTACTTCTTGCGATGATATTGAGCTATAAGGGATTAAAGATTATAATCAAGTTGTTGTTACTGGATTGTAATAATATTGGACTTGTTGTTTGGTGGACATAGCCTAGGGTTTGGGTGAACTATGTTAAATCTTAGTGTCTTGTGTTCTCTTCTATACAATCTATTATTTTTTGATATTGTTTATATTTTCATGTAATTGTTATTTCTATCTATAGTTTTATCCTAATAGAAAAGTGAGAACGAGTTGCATGGGATGACCCATGACACAACTAGAGCACAATGTGGTGAAAGGTAAAAGTCACTTGGTCTATAATTTGAATTTTTTTTTGTATAACTTAAAACAAAGTCCTAGGATGTGGTACCAGAATTTTGATACATATGTATTGAATTTTAGATTTGTATGATCTAAATCTTATATATATATATAAAGTTTGATGATGATAATTCCATGACTATTTCCTTATATATTGATTCAACATGTTATTTATTGGAAAAAGAAAAGGTTTGATTGTAGAGAAAAAATACGCATCTCTCAGCAAAGTTTGAAATGGAAGATCTTGCCACAAGGCACATTTTGGGAATGTAGATTATAATAGATAGACAAAATAGAAATATTTGGCTAGGCCGAACTAAGTATGTTGGTACTATTTGGTGAAGATTCAATATGAAGGATTCTAGACAATTGAGTGTTTATGTTACTATAGGAACAAATCTTTCTAGCTCACAATGTCCTACATCCCCATTAGAAATGGAAGAGATTAGTCGAGTACCATACTAGAGTGTTGTTGGCAGTTTGATCTATGTTATGGTTTGTATAAGACCAGAAATTTCTCAAACTATGAGAGTATTTTCATGTTACATGTCTAATCTAGGAAGAGCACATTAGGATGTAGCAAAAAGAGTTCTTAGATACTTGTGGGGTACCTTAGAGTACTCTATATATTTTCATGGAATAGGAAATGAGCATTCCTTGGATATTCAAGGCTATGTGGATTTTGATTGGGCTAGTGATTTTGATAGAATAAGATCCACTAGTGCATATATATTTACAATTTATAGTGTGCAATCTATTAGATGAGAAAGGGATAGGATATGGTCACTTTTTCCACTAAAAAGACAAAGTTTATGGAAGCTACTCATGCCTAAAAGGAAGTCATCTAACTAAAGAGATTGTGTTCAAATGGGCTGTAGTGACAATCTATAGTGATAGTCAGAGTGTAATCTGCCTAGCAAAGAATCAGACATTTCATGCCAGGACCAAGCACATTGATGTACAATATCATTTTGTGAGAGATATAGTCAAGGTTGGCAAGGTGAAGCTAGAGAAGCTAGAGACTTTGATGAATATTGTTGATGCTTTAACTAAGCCTTTGAACATAGAGAATTTCATATGGTGTTCAAATTCTATGGGCCTTTTGGCTCCTAGAAATTAAATCCATGATACTTTGGATCCCTTGACTCTTGAAAGGTGTTAGACAAGTGGTAGAATATTGAGAAATATGTATCTCAACCTTGAAATTCTTTTCCAGATAATTACAAAATTTGTTGTTGCCAATTGTCCACATGTTTATGCATTGGAAAAATGTGCATTAGTTTTCAAAAGATGGCCTATCCATAGCTAAATATAGGAGGACCATTTTTAGAGAATAGATGACACATTTTATGCATGTTATGAGGGTCCAAAATTGGGGATAAAGTTTTGGATGGAAATGCTATTTTTAACCTATCTTTGTCTATATTAAAAAAGTAAATGTCAAGAATGGGCAACACTTGGTATAGTGGTTTAGCCTATGGTATTGTAAAATGGATGGGTAAGTAACTTGTTTGCCACTAAAATAATACTAGGCATGTACACAGTTGTATAATGTGGGAAATATACATGCAACACTATATAATATGTTTTCATTCCTATAGGAAACTCTAAAACCATTTAAGGTATATACACCTATGAGCAATATTGGTCATTTCTAATTCAAAAAATTGTCCCCCCGAACAGTGGTCTGGTGATGAGTTTCGTAATGGACTCTCTTTGAACCAATAGAACATTTGGTGGTCTCCTCCATTTGCCATCCAGGGTACTCCCCTTGCCAAGGGTCAAGGTGTTAGTGCTCTGAGTTTTTTCAAACGAGGCATCAAGGCTCCTAAAGATCTTTTCTATAGGGTTTCCATGAGTTTCAGATCTTGGGAAGATATGCAAGTCTAGTACGATCTTTCTCATTCAGATTGAAAGACTTTTGAATTATAGCTCTCTTCAATTTTAGTGCACTTAATTCATAAAGTGGGTATTCAATCTATTAGACCTTGGTGGTGTGATTGGAAGTGGTATCCTGCCACTCCTTTCACCAATTACAAACCAAGTCTAGGTTATAGATGGCTTTCTCCCCATCTGTCGTTGGTGGATATGCTCAATCAGAGATGTCATTTGCAATCTTCTCTTTCTCAATGGAGAAAGTGCTTTGACACTATTTAGAGTGCTATTATAGAACCCAAGATTGCCCATTTTTCTTGGTGATTGGCTTTTCAAGGTCTTCCCCTTGGGCCTTGGCTCAAACATATTGGGGTTTCAGATCCTAGATGCCCTTTCTGTGGAAAACAAGAGTCTTTCTTGCATATTTTCTAGTTTTTTAGATGTGCTCAAAATTATTGACACTGGATTCATGACTTCTTTAAGTCATTCAGGTCTGAACCCTTTTCTTGGCACATTGCTATTTTGGATGATTCCCCTAGAATCCCTTAGAAATATACCCAGATTTGGCATACCTTCAGGATGGAGATTTTGTTCACTTTGGAGAAAGATAGAAATGTTGTTCTTTTCACTCATAGTTTTCTTGATATTAATATTGCTATGTACACTAAGGCATGCATTTGTAATAATGTTACTATGCAGATTCAAGTTCAAGCAAACAAGGTAGCTTTGGAGGTGGTTCACCTACAAGAGATACTTAATAATTGGGGTAATGCCCCTTGTACTATTGCCAAGGTACCTCCAGATGCCTCAGTTGATACCTCAATGCTTAGAGGCCACTACTACCGGTGCCACTCCTCAAGCTGCCCCTCGCACACTTCATGCTCCCAGGCTTCTCGCGTGATGGTGCATTAAGGTGCCCCTCAATTTCCCCACCTCATGGTAGCACTGGCTGGTCCCTGACTCCCCCTCCTAGTGCTCGGTGAGTGGTCTCTGGGAAATGGCCTTGCCTAGATTTGGCAATTTCGCCTCTACGGCCAAAAATCAAGGATGCTAACCAGGCTACTAATCCTGCTATTGTTGTTGTTGATGATGGTTGGACTATTCCTAGCCTACCTCCCAATCCCAAAGATGATTGGGGTTTTCATGATTGTGACGAGCCACCTCCCTGAGCAAGTACTATTTTAGCCACCTGAGGTTGCTTCTTCTTTTTTTGATGAATAGTTTATGATTTTGGCTTTAGTCGTGTAAACTCTCGCAGGGCGATCTTGTATCCCCCAACCATTTTTTGTGAATTGTAAACTTAGTGTATTGTTTATTAATAGAAAAGGACTATTCATCAAAAAATATTGGGAAGGGCTTTATGATCAAAATAAACTTGGAATCATATCTAGTGGAAAAATTTTACAAACAAAAACTTAACCTATTTCCAAATGGATTCTTATGAAATATTATTGAAAATTAAAAGGTTGAATATGTACGCTCATGTTTTAAATATCTCTATGGTGTACATTTTATCTTGTGATGGGTTTTGGGGAAACCTTGTAGTTCAGCCAAATATGAATGTTTAGCAGAGGCTTGGGAAATAATTGTTTCTTTATGATGACTTTTATGTGATGTTGTTTAGCCACAATTATCTCATCCCCAACCAATGTGCTATATTCACATGTTTCTATGATGAGATCCAATTCTTCTTGGTAAGCTCATGTGTTATGATTTTCTTGATATAACATGTGAGGTTTCAATAAGTTATTTATTAGTACTTTTTAGCTGCTCATATAGGACATATGTGATTATTATTATTTTATGAGATATATTATTATGAGCTTAGGGTACATTATCTCTATGTATGTTGGGAAGTTTCTTGCACTGGAGGTCGAAGCCCTAACCCAAATTGTAAGTTATATTAATAAGTGATAATAATTTCATTAATGGGGTAATGATTTAACAAGAGTCAATTTTTTACCTTGCCCATTCCTCGAGTGCTAGTATAGTTTTGGATGGGAGTAGAGAGGATGCTTGGTTGTGACCTTGCCTTGTTAGTATGACTTCTTTGCAAGAAAGGATGCTGATGCCACATAGTCATTAGGGGGCCAAGGTCCTAAGAGACTGTTAAGGTAACCTTAGAGTTGACTCACGTGATGACACTTTCTTACATGCATACATTATATTTACTACATATCTTTGTTTCCTATGGGATTAGATATGACTTGTGTACTTGGTACCTTTGAGATAGATTTCTATTAGGATTCCTTGACCTAGATTCTTGTTATGACTTTTGGATTGTTATCTATTTTAGACTTGAGATTATCTCCTCAACATGATGGGAGTGGGCCATTTATGTTCCATGAGGTTGGGTAGTAGTGTTTCTTATACCATTGAGATTCGACAGGGAGATGTCAATGTTGGATGTACCTTGTGCAGTTATTATATTCTTCTTATATTGTGATTTTATTCTATGGTCATATTCTGATATTTTGTACTTTGGTTATTAGAGATCCTATAAGATGTTACATCTTATCATAATGTATATTATTTTAGCATTTCATACCCTACAACTTGTGTAGAGGATGAGTATGCATTCTAGTTATGCCATGTGGCATCTTATGTACTTGTATATTGTTTCATGTGATTCTGTACATGTGGTTGTTTTATGACATGGACTTCCTTTAATTACTAAAATTAAACTTATGAAACATTTATATGTGATTCAATCTCAAGGAACCCTTGAGATATGTAATTGCTATTGTATTACTTATGTATGTATGTGAGTTATTGCTTCTACTTTGTTATCTCTTGATTGTTTTAATCTTTCAAAAAAAAAGTTTAGCAAACTTAGCTGCATTACAGGTTAATTTCTATTGGGTTTCCTAGCGGGGCATTAAACCTAAAAATTGCTAAGAAAAATTAATAAAAATTATAGAATATTATCACCAAAAAATATATTAACTCCACCCATTTACAAAAAAAATTATGATTTATTTCTTAAAATATTTTTCAGAAGTAAAGCCTTTTTCATTTTTGTCTTTTTAAGGTTTGTAACAAAAATTCTTGACACAATGAAAGGAATGAATTCCCACACACACTCTTCTAGGCCTCCTAGATGTAAGGAACATCATCATTGTCCCACGTACTACAAACTTTATGTGACCTATCCTAGGTTATTCAATAACATGGAACCTGCCCTTTTGATAGGAGCTCATATGTTAACTATCAAAACCTTCAACACGATTCAATGGACTCTATTGATACAACATCTCTTACTTCTTGACATTGATACAATGTCTCTTACTTTTTTATTGTGGGTGACCCTTCTCACCATCCATCCATGACATCATCATTCTCATTATTCTTTAGAGGAGCTTCAAAACTAGGGTTTGTCTTGTAACAACATTATCTTCAAGTATAATAGTGAATGACTCATACTTATACTCAACCTCAAAACTTCCATAGGTATAACAGTGAATAACACATTGAGGTTTAAAAATTTTGGGAATGAATTTCCACAATGTATATGGATATATCTAACAAAAAATCAAATCTAGAGACTCCAACAAACTTAAATACTAGTGATTTTGCAAAGATAGGTAGTTCTGATCAGGTTATGATCAAATAATAATAGCGAGTCTTGAATGTGAATAGAGGTCTACATACCCTATGAAGTAGTGTAGGGATTAGGTAGACTTCAAATATGATAAGATGTGAATATTAAGGACTCATGACAAACCATATCAGTACATTAAGATTCATGTAATTAGACCCTACCAAGAACATACAATGTCACTATTTTGATTAGACAAATCAGGACTACTTTTGCTGCAATTAGGGATTAAGGTACACCATTCAACCTTTGGCGAGATATTAAAAATGTTTAATTAGATCCTTGACAACTTATATTTGCATAATGGAACCTTCAAGATACTTAGTAATATATATTGAATGCCTTATTTTGTTTGCTATCACTTGCCAGTGTTCATGGATACAATGAAATCAGACTTGGAAATTCAAAAAAGATACATTTTGCCAATCCCCAATCATTAAATATAACTTGTTATAATGTTATTATTTTCCATTCAATGAATATAATCAATTAAAGTGCTGAAATTGATTGTATAAAGTAAAAACATGCAATATACAGTCACAATTACTTATTTTTATTCTTTTATCCACGCTAGTGCATTAATTATTTCTCCAAATACACAATCAATTAAAATTAGACTTAGACAATTGGATAGTGGGATAAATTTGCTAAAGAATCAAAAAAAAATAGAATTTTTCAATGGTAAAATTTAAAGTTATCAGACCAATTATGGAAAAGCTCTTGATGTCAAGCATTTAGTAATAGCTTTTATAAAATTGCCTATTGTCCATGTAGGATTCACACACTTTCTTGCCAAGACCTTTATAAGTTCACTCTCCCAACATCTTAATCCAATGAACATGAAATTCTATAGACCATAAATTATTCCTCCCCAAATAATTTCAATACACAACCTATGGAGCTGATCAGTCAACAACTTTACCTTTCAAGTTGGAGAGTCTTTCATTTTAGATTGTATGTTGTCCATATACATACACTAAACTTTCCCTTTGTTAATAGTTTTACCCTTCCAACACAAACTTATTAATATTTATTCACCAAGATATTAATGGCTTTCAAAGAGGGTAATTGTAATTAAAAACTGATAACATCAAGAATTTATAACAATCTATTAGATACAAGCAATTTAGTCCACCATTGTTCCTGATTGTTTTGCAACACTGGATAACCTATCAAGGATCCTATCAAAGAGTATCAATCACATTATCATTATGGAATACTTGCATTTGATATCAACCAAGGTTCTATCAATCATCACAACTGTCATTCAAAGCAGATTGTTATATCAGTGAATATACTTGCAAGTTTATTGCTATAGGGATTAGTATATAAAGGATCTAGACTCATTTTGGCTCCAAAGGTTCCTTGAAATTATTTAACCTTATTATGCCATTAGAGACAAATCTCAACCCTGAGAGATACATTTTACAAACAAACGGTTCAATTTTACTACGTAACACAATTGTTTACTACTTTTTTTTCCTATTAGAGAACTATTGCATCTTCACATGCCTTAATATTATGGATCCAAATCAAATGCAATTTCAAGTACACCGAGTGAACTTCAAGATTTCACAATATTGTAATTTTTTGATTGCTCTGTTATCTGTGCACCATGAAGATGGAGGTATTTGTTGAGCTAGATAGATTGTAGGTTTATTGTGGAGATATAAAGTATTTTCGAGATTTCATCCATCACAAGTGTGCCCATGTTCTGAAACCCTATGATTTGTTTCTTGTCCATGAAATGATACAAATGATTTGGAATGTCTTCTTACATTTGGATAAAATTCTATAGTTTTAACTCTTTCATTGTATCTCTGTATTGTTACTAGATTTTGCAACATACATTGCATATTTTATCTTGCGGTAGTTGCTCTATGAATCTAAAGGTTTCCCTATATGAGGGCTTGTGGGGTTTCATACCTTTGTAGGATTCAAACAACAGCAGCAACACAATAAAAAAAATGATAATATTCAAAACAAGGGAGGCTCTGTTTTACTGCAGAGAAAAAAAATTGATATATTATTCCAACAACAAATTGTTGTTCAACCAATACATTTATTCAAATAAAAATTGTTAAAACTAATCCCTAACACATAGATCAAAATATAGATCAGGAGTTCTGACAGTAGTTTTAGCATTATTCCATGCCTATGATTAAGGATGGGAGAAGAAGTAACTAAGACTAAACTAAAATGCATCCAAAAATATCATCTAATGCATGCCATATGTACAACATGCTTCTTGTTTAAACTACTCCTAAACTGAAGTATTCTAGAAATTATTTATAGAATGGTGGAAATGGAGCGGTGGAGCTGGAGTTTGAAGTGAAGATCTCAGCATCAATCTTCATACTCCACCTTGATGCTGAGAGGACTCAGAATCTGATCTGAGTACCAAAAATTGATCTTTTGTAACTACCTTTGTGAAGATGTCTACAATTTGCTCCTTTGTGCTGATGTACTTCAACTCAACCGCTTTATTTTGTACCAAATCTCTGATAAAATGTTGTTTAAGATCAAAGTGTTTGGTCCTGCTGTGATGAACTGGATTCTTGGCCAATTTAATGGCACTTATGTTGTCACAAAAAATCACAGTAGGCTGAACCTGTATCTCTCCAATTTCTTCAAGAAGCTTTCTAAGCCATAAAGCTTGTGTGCCAACTGAAGTGACCGCAACATATTCTACTTCTGTAGAAGAGAGAGAAACCATACTTTGCTTCTTTGAACTCCATGTAATTAAATCGGAACCCAAAGAAAAACAATTACCAGATGTAGATTTTCGGTCATCCAAACAACCTCCCCAATCTGAATCACTAAAGCCAACAAGCTCAAACTTATTAGAAGAATAGTGAATTCCAAAATCTACTATGCTTTTCACATACCTCAAAATTCTCTTGGCTGCCTTCATATGTTCCTCTGATGGATTTGTCATATACCTTGAAACCAATGAAACTGAATAAGCAATATCAGGCCTTGTGTGAGTTAAAAACATCAAACTCGCCACAATGCTCCTGTATAATGTCTCGTCAACAATTTTAGCACCATCATCTCTACATAATGTAACTCCATGAGCAATTGGAGTGGAATGTAATGGGCACCCCTGAATGTCCCAAAAACTAAACCAAATTGCTGAAAGGAATTATGTCAAACAGTTTGCATTCAACTACTTAAAACCCCTTATAACTCTGGAAATCAAACGTTTATTTGTTTGTTGTGTTTCATGCATGGAATTGGTATCATACAACATAAACAAGAAAGAAACTACAACAATATGTAAAGTGGAAATGAACTGCTGCTAATAAAATGTTATTTTCAGAATTCATAAAACCAAATACATGGCAGATTTATCAACTCACTAATTACTTCAGCAATATTGTCATAATACTCCAGCCCATGCTTACGAACTTGCTGCTACAATACTTTGTCCTCCAATCAGTCCACTACCTTCATAATACCATTCCCTCCAAGCGGCATAAGCGTCGGACAAGTAGTGAAGAAGATATGAGCAAAATATCAAATCTGCCTGTAGCCGAAAATGCAACTAAATTGCCTGATAATGAAACTAATAACAAAGAATTCCAAAGGCCAAACCCCAAGGGAATGACGTCTAGAATGTTACAAGAGAGGGTAGACGTCCTCAAATGCCAAGAACAGAGCTGCAACTCACACACCAATTTCTTCTCATATTCAACCTGTCTAATGAAGCTACAAATGCTTCCTTTTATTCTATTCCCACGGGTCCGCTCAACTCATATGGGCAATGTGGGATAAAGATGTGTAATATAAAACATATATTAAAATACCCCTTATGTCTCCCTTGGGTACGCATCACCATAAAATAAATATTAAAGTAACACTTTAATATTTTACAATTAAATTAGACGTTACTTTAATAAAACTTCAGGCATTAAAATGTATTAGCAATCGGATTCCAAATAATGCGAGTGATAGCTCATCGGAAAGCTCTCACCGAGGAGTATCGAATCCAATCACCAAAATTGACCTGCACTGTATCATGCCGACTTACTAAAAATAGTAAGTATGCCTGAAACTGAGTAAATCAACTTCGTTTTGGCCCAAACTGGAAATGACTAGGCCAAAACACTCCAAGATCCCATTAAACCCTTCGTTAGCCCTCGGGACCATGTAGAACAAGGCTAACGCACACACACTTGGTCAACTGCTAAAATAGGGACATTACATGGAAAGAGCTTTACAATCAGCCATATCAAATTTTTTCAACATATCTTTTGCATACTTTTCTTGACAAATAAAAATTTCATCTTTACCTTGATAAACCTCCATGCCAAGAAAGTACTTCATGAGATCTAAATCTTTCATCTCAAACTCATTCATCATAGCAACTTAAAATTCATCTTCCATCTTTGAACTACTACCCATATATAACAAATCATCAACATACAAACTCACAATGAGAATATCATTACCTTCTTGTTTGTAGTAAAGGGTAGGTTCACTCTTACTTCTTTGAAAGCCATTCTACTGAAAATATCCATCAATTCTTGCATACCATGCACATGGTGCTTGCTTGAGTCCATACAAAGTCTTCTTCAACTTGTAGACATAATATTCTTTGCCTTGAATCTCAAAACCTTGTGGCTGTCCCACATATACCTCTTCTTCTAAGTACCCATTCAAGAAAGCACTTTTCACATCCATGTGATGAATACTCCATTCCTTTTGAGCTGCAAGAGAGATTAACATCCTAATAGTTTCTTTTCTTGCTACTGGTGCAAAAGTTTCTTCATAATCAATGAGATACCTTTGAGTGAAACCTTTAGCAACCAATCTTGCCTTGTGTCTTTCAACACTCCCATCACTATTATACTTGGTCTTATAGACCCATTTTGTGCCAATCTTCTTCTTCTTATGTGGAAGATCTACAAGCTCCCATGTTTCATTCCTATCAATGGAATCCATCTCTTCATTCATTGCTTGCATCCAAACCTCATTAGCACATGCATCTTCAAAACATGATGGCTCAAAATCAGCTTTAGCAAATAATGCAAAATTTACTGTCTCACCTATTGGATCTTCTTCATGTGCTTGATTTTGACACCTCTCATAAATATCACTCAATCTTCTTACCTTTCTTTGAGGACTTGAGGATGGACTTGCTCTTGGTATTGGTGAGGGGTTTCTTGGTGGGCTTGGTGATCTTGAAATAGAACCATTAGCTGGCTGCTTATTATCATTATCAGCAATATCATCATCATCCAAAACTGATTTTGGCTTTCCAACATGTTATTTTTTATGACCATAAACTCCCCCTTCATCAAAAATCACATCTCTTGAAACAACAATCTTATTAGTAATAGGATTGAATAATCTATAAGCTTTGCTTTCTTCACTATAGCCCACAAAAATACATGATTCACTTTTAGCATCTAGCTTTTGCCTATTCTGATCAGGGATGTGAACATAAGCCAAACAACCAAAAACTTTAAAATGATTTACATTAGGCTTTTTCTCATACCATGCTTCATATGGAGTCATCTTGTGTAGGGCACTTGTAGGACTCCTATTGAGAATATATACGGCTGTAGCAACTGAATCAGCCCAATAAGAATTGTTCAAACCCTTGGTTTGTAACATGCTCCTTGCCATTTCTACCACAGTACGATTCTTCCTTTCAGCCACTCCATTCTGTTGGGGTGTGTATGTAGTTGTGAGTTGTCTTTTGATGCCATTCATCTCACAAAAAATTTGAAAATTTTTTGAGCAAAATTCTCTACCTCGATCTGTTCTCAAACATCTTATTGTGTTCCCTTTCTCATTCTCTACATGAGCTTTAAACTTCTTGAATGTATCAAAGGCTTCATCTTTAGTCTTCAAAAAATATACCAAATACATGCGTGAGTAATCATCAATAAAAGTAATGAAATATGATGACTTACCCAAACTTTGTGTTTGCATTGGACCACAAATATTTGAATGAATAAGTTGAAGTGGGTATTGGGCCCGCCATGCATTGCCTTTTGGAAATGTTTCCCTTTTGCACACCCTTCACAAATTTTTTTATGCTCTTCAACCTTAGGCAATCCAAGAACTAATGCATTTGATGTTAGATTCTTCAAACTATTGAAATTCAAATGGCCATACCTAAGATGCCACAACTAAATTTTATCCTCATAAGCCATATTGACAAGCTGATTATCATTTTGACCAAACTTCAAAGGAAACATCCTATTCTTTGTCATAGGAACAATTGTAATCACTTTATTTTTTTGATTCTTATCATAGATAGTACAGTGCATGTTCTCAAATACCACTCTATAATTCTTCTCACATAGCTGCCCAACACTCAATAAATTATGCTTTAACTTGGGAGTATAATAAATATCTTGAACACTTTTCATACCTTCTTTTTTCTGAACATCCATGGCTCCTTTGGCCGCAACATCCACAATATTGTTATTATCAAGGGTAATATTGGATCTGTAACTATCATCAAGCTTTGAAAATATTTCTCTGTTACCAGACATATGGTTAGAGCATCCAGAATCCAAATACCAAATATCATTCACATTACTTTCACCTTTCCCATAACACAAAAATAAATTACCCGAGGAAGGATCCTCATCTTGTTGGGCATAATTTGCACTATTGTTACCTGATTTCAGTCTACACTCTCACTCAAAATGATCACACTTATTGCAATGATAGCATTGGATGTTCCTTTTATCAAATCTGCCTCTACCTCTTCCTCCTTGAGCACCTCCTCTTCCTCTAGATCCTCTTGAAAAATTCTGATTTTGGCCCCTTCCCGAGCCTTTGTTGTTGTTACTACTGCTGCTAGCACCATCATTCTTTGAAATTTGCAATTGGGAAGAAAAAGCCTTCTCATTAACACTAATAGATGTGTCCCTTATTCTATCCTCATGTGATATAAGAGATCCAACCAATTCATCATACTCCATGGTAGCTAAATTTTTGCTTTCTTCTATGGCAATTACTACAATATTCCATCTTGGGGTTAGAGATCTCAATACCTTTTGTATTATTTGCTCTTGAGCAATAGATTCACCCAAAGTGACCATTTTATGAGTCACATCTTTCACTCTCACACAGAAATCTCCCACACTCTCTATCTCCTTCATCTGATCATTGCCATGGTAAGCATCTTTTAGAGTCTTCCAGGCCTCTTTTGCTGTCTGCGCATCAGCAATTCGAGGAAACAAGCTCTTATCAAGAGCCATCTGAATGTGAAACAATGCCATTGCATTCTTCTTCTTAGCTTCTTTCTTCAATCTCCTGTCATTAGGTTGGAGAGTATTCCAATCTGCAGGCTCTTCATATCCGGATTCAACGATCTCCCAAAAATCTTTCCCAATCAAAAAAGTCTTCATCTTGATTGACCAATATTGGTAATCAACTCCATCAAACTCTGGGATTTGCAAATTGTTTGCCATACTACTGTCTTCCAAACACCTTCAGCTCTGATACCAAATGTAGGATTCAAACAACAGCAGCAACACAATAAAAAAAAATGATAATATTCAAAACAGGGGAGGCTCTGTTTTACTGCAGAGAAAAAAAACTGATATATTATTCCAACAACAAATTGTTGTTCAGCCAATACATTTATTCAAATAAAAATTGTTAAAACTAATTCCTAACACATAGATCAAAATATAGATCAGGAGTTCTGACAGTAGTTTTAGCATTATTCCATGCCTATGATTAAGGATGGGAGAAGAAGTAACTAAGGCTAAACTAAAATGCATCCAAAAATATCATCTAATGCATGCCATATGTACAGCATGCTTCTTGTTTAAACTACTCCTAAACTGAAGTATTCTAGAAATTATTTATAGAACGGTGGAAATGGAGCAGTGGAGCTGGAGTTTGAAGTGAAGATCTCAGCATCAATCTTCAACCTTTGCATCCTTTGTGACTTGCATACCTTTGAGGTCCAGTGTTTGTGATTATCTATCGTATCAACTAATGCAATCATGTTGGGATGTCTTAGGTTTATCAAGATGGCCCTATTTTCATGAATTTCTCTTCTCAACCTAAAAGAGAAGAGTTGTAGGCTTACATATTTAAGCAACTAGTTTGTGAGAGCTAGTGTACATTTCCTCCTCAAATTTCTAGCATCTTGCCATGATTGATAGAAATGATAACACAAATAGGCTTCCTCTAGCTTTTAAAAATGTTTGTTGTTGCTTTGGTGTCAACCACTTTTTAAAAAGTCATGTTCATGAAAATGTGATTCATTTATGTTTATTTAAAAAAATCAAATTCTGATTATTGATATTATTATTGTGATCACAATTGGCTCAGGGACATTATTTGCATTTTAGAAAAACTTAAAAGTGTTAGTGTCATTTTAGGATTTTTTTAATGAGTTATTTTTTTGCTCATCCTCTTGGTGCACATGTCCATTGGCAAACACAAGGGGAAATTATACTCACCAAGTAAAGGGTACGAATAATTTGGATACTATGATATCTATTGTTAACCACCATTAGGTTATACTCAAAATTGTGAAACCGAGTGAAGTTGATAGTTGATACCCAAATTACTCAACAAAAATCAATAACATCTTTCCGCATGAGCACACGTGTGCCCACACACACACATATACATGATTGTATGTTTATACGTACATATTTACTTGTACAACAAATAAGGTATATTGATGATTTGGATAGTGTGATATCTCTTGTTAACCACTATGGGGGTACACTCAAATATGTGAAACTAGGTGAAGTGGATACTTGATATTTGCATCATTTTCACAAACATCAAGGATACTTTTGCATATAAATATAAAGTTGGAGGACATACAAATTCCCTAATTGGGGTCAACAACATAAGCATAATCATACATGAATAATCAACTGAAATAGTAACCACAACAAAAATACACTATCATATTAAAATTTAGATTTCTCATAAGGTGCACTGTATCACACCAATTTAAACTCCTCATAAGGTGCACCATGTAGATGCTAGTACAAAATAAGGGTCGTAAACACAATCCAATATAATCATATATATTAAATTGATTATGATAGAATGCAAAGTATGAGTCATTAGATACTCGTAGGGATAGGTATACTCTTACAAAACTATAAAAAGAAAGGGATAAAGATCTCAATTATTTTGCATCCTCCTAAGTAGCTAAAGTCACCATTCAAGTCTCATTGGACCCTTACCCACTTTGTGCCTCAACCTATAAGGGATGGCCTTCAATGTTATAGAATGTACATAGGCTCCAAAGAAAGCTACTCATCCTCCTTAATTTGCAAAGTACCTCAATTAAGAACATGAATCACACCAAGCATATACTTTGTATGAATATGGATGTGGAACACATTATGGATTTGTGACAATCTAGTTAGCAAGGTAAATAGGTAGGCAACTAGAACAGTCCTCTCAAGAAAAGGTCCAACAAAATGTGGCATCAACTTAGAGCCTTTCCCATAAGGGATGGGGCTCTTTTGTGAGTGAACTTTTAATAACACCAATTCATCCATTATAAAGTGTCAATCAAACCTATGGGCATTGACATACTTAGTGTCCAAGTGGATTGAGGGTTTAAGAGTTTCTTTTTAATGGAGTAGTTTCATCCACACAGTTGTTTTACGTACTAGTTTTGGAACATGAATCTTAGATTGAAACTTCTTTGGTAAAGAGCTAAGGACTAAAGCGTAGCCATTTTCCCAAATTTATTTGAGGCACAATCCCAACCTCATTTTTTACAATGTTGAAGCCTCATACTTAGCAAGACTTGATTCCTTATAGACTCATTAAAAACATTTAGACTTCATACAAAGACCAAGAAATAGGCAAGAACAACTCAAAAAGAACTTACAAGCCTCTATCATAATCAAACTTTAACATTTTTTGAAGTTGTTTTGAGCATATAGTGTCATGACTGTGAAGCTGAAGCAGTTGGTACTTGATTCTATCCAAGTGATTGCTGGTCAGTGGTTGGTCTTTGGCACCTTCATCCATGTGAGATTTGACACCTTCTTGTATTGATATATGTCTGGTATCTGATTAGTTTGTTGGATGCAATCTGGTACTGGTGGAACTAGTAATGTTTGCAGTTTGGACTGCTCTCTATTGACATTTTTTTCCTTGTATATTATTTACATTATTTTCAATAAATAAAAAGAGTTCAACTTCACAAATAGACCAAAAGTTTAATGACATTGAAAAAAAATTTAACAACATATATAAACAAGATGAACCCTAAAAATATAGACACTAAAATAAATATATGACAGTAAATAAATTAAACACTTTTTACTGTTCCAAAACTGAAAGAAGTTATCCTAAAATAAAATCCAATACTCACGTTCACTACTACCAATGCAAAATGCTCTAGTAATTGTCAATTAATCAAATAGCATCGACGAGATCATGAGGAGGAAACAATACTATGAGCCATATTTACTATCATGAGGAGGAAACAATACTATGAGCGATATTTACTATGTCAAAACTTGACAAGAGGCCAAAATTTCTCCATTATCGATAGTACAGGTTTCTCATTATCCAATGTTTTTCCCAACATACACCGAACCTTCGAGATCTCTTTAGATTTAAATAGAAAATGAATTGATCAAGTTTTTCTCTAAAACACAGCATTCTTTTTGAAGGAACAGCAATCCAGAGACCCTCTCCTTCTTTCATTGCTTCTGTTAAGCACAAAGTTTCTGTTTATAATCAATCTCAGAAAGAATGGCGAACATCCCTAAGAGTGTTGGTGATGAGAGAATGTTAAAGATTATCTACCCCGGTGGGAGGGTTGATTTTTATGACAGGCCAGTTACTGCTAGAGAAATTATGAATCAACACCCCAAGTTCTGTATAGCCAAAACTGATTTTTTTAGGGTTCCATGGTTTGTGGTGAGTCCAGAGGCCATTCTCAGTCCAGGAAGGCAATTTTTGCTTGTGCCAAAAAGTACCATCAAGAGATTACTAAAGCAGCATACCAAGTCTCGCAACAATTCCACAACCCCCCAAAAAGCATCAGAGAGATTATCAGCAATACAGACGGTTCATGTTCCTGTCTCTCACAAGGGGAGAAGATCGTGTGCGAGGTTATGCTGTTTCCCTTCATCATCATCCGACTCTCTTTCTGGATTTGAATTGTCCCCTGAATTCTTTGTGAGAAATGCCTCTTCTTTCCATTTCAATGGCGCTGAGAATGTTCATCCTCTTGATGAGGCCCCTCAAAGCTTCAAAGCAGAAAGGACCAACAGGAAGGTTGACTTCACATTACCCACTGAAAAGGACATTAGATACTACACACCATCACCCAATTCCCCTCCCATACATGTTATTTGAATATTCATCAACCAATGATTCTCTGATCTATTCAGAATTTTTTCCTTTTGTTTTGAGCTTTTCAAAGTTGTTAATTAGGGTTAGAATGATATAATGTAATTAGAGTTATGAAATATAATTAGGGATCAAGTTTTGTTGAATTTAAGGCTCCCACATCAAAAAGAGATGAGGGTGGGATCATGTCCTGGCCTTTAATCTTTTTCTTTTAGCTGAAGAAACTCAGCTGTAAGACTTGTGTAGCTAAGCAGATTTTGTAAAAGACCTCTATTGAAAAAAATTGAAATATCATATGTTAAGTTTGGAATCTACTAACTGTCACCTTACTGTTTTATTTTTATTTCATAGGGTCTTTTTCTTTTAAATATGCTAAAGAAGTTCCCATAAGAAGACTTGGTAGAACTACCATAAAGGGATAAGCTTCATTGATACCCACTAAAGTTGATCTAATTTTTAAGATTTCTTGAATGTAATTTGGCGAGTTGCAGGTCCATAATATACAAAGACATCTAGTTGTGCATGTTATAGATTAAGTTCAATGCTCCTGTATGGCAATTGGGATCTCAATGCCTTGGTGAGTTTATATCCCGGTTTCTATCTTTAAATCAGATTGACTTTCAATGATTCATCTGTATATAGATTGTAATTGAGATGCCAAAATAAAAGTATTATTCAAAAGCAAGCCTGGTGTAAATGGATTGGAGCTACCGAGCAAAACATATGACTGATTATAGATTTCAAATGTTTATCTCGGTTGGGAAATCCCATAATTTCATTGTTGATTTCCAATCTTCCATTATGTTTCCTGCTGATTTCTTTTTATGCAATTGACAATAAGATTGCCACGAGTGGTTGAATGATTCTACAGTTTTGGATCTAACAAACTAATTTTCAGTTTCATTCTTCTCTTTTCATGGTGAATATGAATATATTTGGAGCCTCACTCCACAGGAGTCGCAGACCTGCATGCTTTGTATTATGATAACTCTTTTACACATCCTTGCTGAATGAATGAATTGCAATTAAAGATACAGATCATTTTACACAGATTAATGGATAGAAGAAAATTTGAATAGACTAATCTCAGGTGCGTGTTTTGATACTATTCTATTACTAATATCTAATATCCACGAACTCAAATCATTTCCTTCAAGTCAAGGTTTGGCTGGAAGGAGTACATATTTCTGGATATGAATTGTGTTTCTTTGATAAATAACAAATAATATTATGTGGCCATCGATGTTGGAAAAAGTCTTGAATTCAAGTTTATTAAAATATTTTATATTTACAATTGGACAATTTCCTTTAGGATGGGTTGCAATTGACATTGTGAATGTGTTTAATATGGGATATATTTAGGTCACAGTTTAGTGAGCATATTGTCAATTGAGCTCGTCAAAGAAACATATATTGTACATGAAATATATATTTCATATTATAAAAGTATTTAATGGTTGGATTACATGATTCATTTTAATTTAATTTGAAGGAGCAAAACCGTCACCATGGTATTTCTTAAATATCTTTCAATCACATGATCAACTCATATTTCTATATTTTGATTGAAGATTGGATTGGAATATTTGTTGAAGAGGTTTTGAGAAGTATGATTAAGAATTTTGGTTCACATTTGTAATAAGATTGATCTTATGGAGTCAACAATTTTAATAGTTATTAACATAGAAAATTACATTTTGCATGGTTTTTTTCTTTATTGTAAATGTTTATCTTTAATATTATATCATGACTATTTTTATTGCTATGAATACATTAGTTTTATTGTTTAGAAGCTCATTTGATAAGAACCACATTTTGGTTGTCACTATCTTCTTTTGTTTTAGAGGGAGTTCATTCTCTCCTCTTGTATGGGATCCTTGATCTCTCTTTACTATTGTGGACCTCCTTGTAATATGTGCCTTTTTTCATTCATTACCACTCTATAATAACTGAGAATGACTGTTAGTTATTTTTCCACATACTAATATCAACTTGTTAATGTACAAATTACTTGTTCTCCTTGTAAGTTTGTCTATATATAGAGAGAGAGATGGATGGAAAAGTTTGGAATTTGTTTTGAAGCTCTGAAATTTGTACATAGTTCTCGTGTTTACTCTAAAAAGTAGTATACTATGGATTTTAGAAATGTAATTAGTTCACTTCAATCCAACTTTTAAACCAGTTGTGAAATTTGTTATCATGCCAACATTGTTAATTTTACTACTAAACATAAAATTAGAATGATTTAGAGTATTTTCATTGGAATGGATATTAAATTTTGAGCTTGCTACGTTCTTTGATTCTCCTTTTGTCCAGAAACTTCAATCAGAAAAGAACTCCTTGCTAAATGACATTGCTAATTGTATGCATTGAGATTTGCTAAAAATCGAGGGTTATATCTAGGAAATGCATTGCTATGAGGAATGTAGTTGAGCATAGTCTTGAATATTATTGTTAGGATAGAAAAAGACAAGTGCCTTCTCTGAATTACACATTGTCTTGAGTGGTCCTTTTAGTCTCTTTCATGGTTGGGGGTATGTGACTTAAAAGGCAGGGTTAGAGATGCATCCTTTATGTTTTAGTTTCTCTCTACCTATCAATTTTGGATAGGATGAATGCATTGTGTTTTATTTCTCCTCTTTGTGAATTTTGGCATTAAGTGCTTGGCCAAGCCATTTTTACTTTACTGCCACATTTTGTGATTAGGCTACTAGACATATGTGGAAGTAGTATGTTTGGTGTGTTAAAAGTGCCTAGGCCACACTCCTATCTTAGATAGCATATGGACGACGTCTATTGGTGGCTTTGGAGACCAAATCTTACAGAAGGACACATCTTTGAAACATCTTGTTAACACTTTGGTGATGTATTGTAAAATATCATCCTAAGATGATCATTATGATGTAATCATGTAAAAGGGATAATGTATCTTTAATGATCTTGATGAAATTGTTAAATGTGCATTTTGATGGATGTATGATGTGTAGATCAACATCTTATCTTGGCAATGTATTCTAATTGCATATATTATGGTAATGAATTGTTTGTCTTGGTTATTTTGGTAATGAAATGATTTTTGACTTTTTCAACCAGTGTTCTTTCTTGATCTTTTCTGCAATTCAAGCATTTGTATGATGTGGCTTTTGCTGACTAGGACATGGTTCCCACAATTTGTGACATGTATGAGCTAGTAACCTTGTGTATATGTGATGTGCACTTGAAACACACTTTATAAAATCTTGGGATTATGGAAGGATGTGATTTCTATGTAATTGTGAATGCCTATACAGTATCTAGTGGAAAATGGAAATCTTCTATTATAGTGGGACCAAGTTAACAAAATGTACTTTGAAGCAAAGGCTTGATAGCTTCCCAAGCTTTTCATATGCTCTTGATAACAAAAGAGCCATGTATGAGCATTGACTCTTGCATTATGAGGAGGGTGTGAAAGCCAATCCCCTTCCATGCAGGCTTGTTGATGGGAAATCTAGAAGAAATGCAATACCAAACCAAAATCTTCCAAGCTTCATCTCTAGTGATGGCACAAATAATCCCCTTGGCACATAGAGGAAGGCCTTGCTTCTGTGTGGAAAGCAGGCCAAGGCCTTAGATTCTTTTGGGAGACAACAAAAATCCCAAGAAACTCTATGAAAGCCATGATGATCAGAACCAAAAGCCCATAGAAAATCACAAAGAAATCTTTCCAATCTCTGATAGGAGGCTTTAGAAGGAGCCCAACAAGAAGAATAGTAGACATGAATAGCTGCAAGAACTTTTGAGAAAATTTGGAATTTTCCCACAAGAGAAAGTGGTTTCATAAGCCAATAATCCAACTTCTTGGTAATCTTGGCAAGCACTACATTCCATAGATCAACAGGCAAAGCCTGAAAAGAAAATGGAATGCCTAGAAAGCATAAGGTCTCCCTGTGAGCAATCCATTTCCATTCAGACTGGCTAAGCCAAGGTGGTACTAACAAGAAAGACCGGTGATAGCAGAGCATTTTATACCATTGAATAGCAAAGCAAGAGGCTTGACACAAAGTGTCAAGGCAAATTAAGGCATGTTTGATGTTTTCTTCATCCTCCAAAAGAGGAGAAAGGAATCATCAGCAAAGTGACCATTGACCAATTGGGAAGTTGATTCTAGCAAAGAAATGCCATGAACCAATCTTGAAGACATGGAGTGGGCTAGCAAATAGCCAAACCCTTCAGTAGCAAGAACATAAAGCAATGGAGCTAGAGGGAAACCTTGCCTGATAGTACAAAAAATCCCAAAGACATCAAATTGGGGATTATTTATGGTAATGCAAGCATTAGCATCTCTAAAGAGCATTTCCACAGACTGTAAGAAATTGGGACCAAAACCAAGAGCCTGGAGCATAGCCAAGATAAAAGGCCATTCAATGCGGTCATAGGCTTTCCTTCCCAGACAACAATAATATTATCAAGAATATATCTGGACTTGATAAATCCAATTTTCTTAGGCCGCACAATTAAAGGCAGGAGATGGAAAATTTTGAGAGAAATTGCCTTGGCAATAATCTTATAAGACACGTTCAGAAGGGTAATGGGCCTCCAATTGCAAATATCCTCTGGATCTCCAGCTTTAGGTATAAATTTAATCTTTTCTTTTTTGATAATGGCTCCTAAGCTTTTAGAATGATAGGCTTCAAGATAAACTTTGTGCATATTAGGATCAATATGCTCCCAGAGGTGTTTATAAAATTCACAAGGAAACCCATCACACTCGGGGGATTTATCATCAGCCAGGGAGTAAACTGCCTCTTTAAGGTCTTGGAGGGTAAGAAGTTTCTCACAGAAAGCACATTGCTCAACTGCTAGGTGGTTTAGAGTAACAGAGATACACTTTCTAAGAGCTTCCTCCTAAGCAACTGAATTTTTGTGCGAAGCAAAAATGTTCTCATAGTGATGAACAAATGCTTGTAGGATTTCAGGGAGACTGGAGAGAATAGAAGTTTTTTGTTTGATTTTTTAATCCCAAGATTGGTATGACAGGCTTGAAGAGCTTGGAAGAACTCCTTTGAAGCTTTATCACCAACCTCCAACTAGTGGAGATGAGCTTTGATTTGGGCTCCTCGAGCGACATAGTTATCTGCAACCATTTTATCATGGAAAATTTTGGCAAGATGGATTTGCAAATCCACATCAAAGGGATTAAGGGTGAGAGCCTTAGAAGCTTTTTTTAGCATAGAAGAAGTGGAGTCATAAGACTGCTTTCTAAAAACTTCCAACTACCGTCCATAGATGTGCAAAAAGAAAGTAGTTCTAGTAATGGTATCATTCCACCATTGTATCCACCTCGTCTAGGAATGCAAATGTGCCTCTAGATTCCAAACACATAGGATATGAGCAATAATGGAAGCATGCACCAACACAAACATGTTGAGGAAGAATTGTGATTTGACAACTTTTTGGATAGCTGTTTGACATGAAATGACAAAATAAATGGGATAGTGATCAAATAACATCACATATGGCAAGGGAATGATAGGTAAATCAAGATCCTCAGAAAAGGAGAAAAAAGATTGTGTAGTAATCATGGCACGACTAAGACGCTTCAAAATGCAATCAGAGCCAGCTCAAAAGTTGGACCAAGTGTGCCAAACCCCACTATGGTGGCGGCAGTTAGTATTGGGATCAAAAAGGCCCAATTTATTGTGCATGTAGTACCAGGCTTCCCTTTCCCCAGCTATCCAGTGAAAAGGAAAAATGTCATCTTTGTCAGAGGCCACATCAACCATATTGAAGTCATCATACATAACCCAAGTGGTTGGAGGCAAGTTGTCAACCAGCCAGCCCCACATCTTAGATCTTTCCACAGCATCATTGGGAGCATAAACATTAATGACTCCAAAGGAATTATTGTTAATGGAAAGAAAAAGTCAAATAATTCTATGCATGGGTCAGAACCATGCAAAATAATAGCAGAATGAAGACGAGGTGACAAAAGAGTAACTACACCACATCTGCTACCTTCGTGTTGAGAAGAAAACACAATGTCATCCGACCAAATGACATAGCATATAGAAGAAAGCATGAAACCATAAATCTTAACTTCTTGCATACAGATAAAATCTAAATCTCCAAGTCTATGACAGGTGTCCCGGACATAGTATTTTTTGGAGAGGTCTATGAGACCTCATACATCCTATCATAAAAAATTCATGAAAATTCTTCCATATCTTCCTTTTCCTCAAGCGAAGAGTAGCTATTCTATAAGAAGGTTGAAACCTGGTTAAAGTCAGAAGGAAAATCTTCTAGACAAATGGCCTGACGTTTCACCTCTAGTTTCTCTACACGTCTGGGAGGACTGTGAGAATGCCACGCATTCTGAGATGCTATTGAAGAAACAACAAGAGGGATTTGAATCACAATCGTGGTGTTAGCCCTGGCAATTGCCTTAATCCCCTGTCTAACACCAAGGTTTGAAATGTTTGAAACACTAGGGTTTGGTGCCAAAACAATGGCTTGTGTCCCTAAGCTAGCTGGAGTTTGCACTCCTATAGAAATAGGAGGAACTCCAATGACTATTTAGGAGCCAAGAGAGCCTTGCCCTTGCACCTAATAGAAGTCCATTCTTCCTTTTTCCCTTCAATTGGCTTGGTAGGAGATCCTTTAGGTGGGGGTTTAATCCTAAGCACAGCCAAAGGGCAATCCCTGATCTTGTATTCCACTTATTGGTACCCGTAGCAGGTGTTTGGTAGGTTCAAATAAAGCACTTTCTGAGATAAGGTTTGAGCCCCAATTTGGATTTCCACAGAATCCTTAATATCCTTAGAAAGATCAACCTCAACACAAATGCATTTCTGAGGGCAAGCATTGAAAAATTTCTCATGTTCTTTTGTGATAACTTTGCCAAGGGTATTGGAAATTGACTCAATAAAAGGGCAACATGGCAAGGGTGAACTTAGGAACTCAACCCACACAAGAACCCTAAGCTTTTTGTTGTCAAAGATTGTGAAGTCTCTCGACCATCTTTGAAAACAAGCAAAGAAGAATGCACAGACCAAGGACCATTGCTAAAAATTGTGTTAGCCTAGGATGGGTTAGCAAAGTGAAATAAAAAAAATCTTTGGTAAGGTTTTGCATAGCATCAAGGTAGACTTCATAAAGAGTTTAGCTCTTGTTAACCCATTCTCGAAGCATAGCTTCAAGAGGAGTCCTACCCACAAAATACCCTATTAAGGTATGTTGTTCTAACCAATCACAAGCAGCATCAAATTCTTGTAAAGGAAGGATAATATCAAGATTACCTTGTGAAAAATCTTTGAGACAAATTAACGAGGGCATTTGTTTAGAGGAGGCGCCATGGCAATCCGAAGCAGCAATGTGAACACCAATAACGAATGGGTCACCATTGGCTAGGGCCATTATAACCTAGCCTAAAAGCTCTTGTAGTAAATGTAGCGTGACAAATGGAAACAATAGAAGAAAAGCTTAGACAAAGAGCCGTATGCAAGAAAACTGAAAGTGTGCATGAAACCCTAACAAAGAGAAATCTCTCCTCAAGGTCCAACCTTCCCAAATTTTCATAGTTTAGAAGAATCCATTTCTAGTAAGACTACATTTTTTATTGAAATCATGATAATAGTCATTATTATTATTTTTAAAAGAAATAATAATGATATTAAAAAAATTGATGTTTATAGAGAAATCTCATTTCCAAACTAATACTTAAGAAATTCTTTTAAACTATGTTAGTATTCAACTAATATCTAAATTTAACAAAGCAAATCTAATTTAATACCAACTACATTTAAAATTTAATTACATTTAATAAAACTAACTTCATAATTAATAAAACTAAATTCTTTTTTTTTTAATACTATAATTTACAGACTATAAAACAAATTAATAATAATTAAATTTATTAGAAAACTAAATTATAAAAAACTATATATAAAAAACAGACTTGGGTAAGTGCAAGAAGTTGGATCGAAATGAGACTTTTTTACAAACAGGCACCCGATTTTTAAGAACCGGGTACCCATTATGGTTTGGGTGCTCGATCCACATTCAAAAATTGGGCACACGATTTTTGAATATGGATTGGAAACCCAAACCGTATTTTAAAATTGGGCACCCGATTTGTAAAAACATAAAACCCATTTTTGGGGGTTTTTTTAATCATTTTCACTGTTGATCACTATTTGCAGATGGGAGCCTAATTTGTGCTTGGAAACATGACCCTGATTTGAGCTTTCTACTGACTCCCCAGCTGATTTTTCACTCTTCCAAGTATTTTAATTTGTTCTATATTATTTTATTTCATTGTTTTTATTTTTTTGCTTTACAATTTTGTTAATTTATTGGTATTTTATTCATGATTAATAGTTTTATATATGTCAAATTCTAGATTTGCATTGTAAATTATTGTTTTGTATGGATTATTATTCAAATTATATTTGGACTATGTTTTTTCTCCTCCCTTGGTTGATAGTTTAGATGTTCATTTAAATTTTTGTTTTGTAAATGTTCATTTAAAAATTTGTATTTTAGATGTTTGGATGTATTTAATTTATATGACACATAATTAAAGTTAAAGTGATGGATGATTCTACATGCATTAGATGTTTGAATTATTTAAACATGTATTTACATTGATGTTTAGATTTATTTCAACTAAATAGCAATTGTAAATTATTCTATTGTACATAGTAAATATTAACCAAACTTTATGGTTAGGATTTGTGGTAAACCTTATACTTGAACCTACACTTTACACTTAAATACATGTTTGTGAAATATTTTTCTAACTCTAATATATTAACTCATTACCCTATTTGGATCCCTAATTCAACTATAATCTTAGGTATGTATTAGACCTTGAATTTAATAATCAAACTCTAACCATAATCTTGAACCATAACTATAATTCACTTTTTAACCTTAACTATAACTAGTTCATATTTTGCTCGACTTGAACCATAACCCTATTCTATCCTTAAGTCTAGTAAAAATTAGGCTTCAACCATAAGAGAAATTGAACTATATAACTCTATCCTAATTTGAATGCTAACCATAATCCAATCTTAACTAGAGCTATAGTAACACTGACCTTAATATGTACATCCTAACTAATCCCTAGGTAAAGCATAATCTAAAACCCCTACTTCAATCCTAAAACTAGCTCTAAACCTTAAATGCCTAGCTCTAGATAATAATTTAAGTTTCAAACCTTATATTCCTAACCCTACCATATAGACACTAAATTCTAGATGTAAATTATGTAAACCATGATGTTAGCCTATATCCATGTACCCTAACACTAAACCTAACCAAGTTTTATGTTCATACCCTAAAATGTTATTTCTAAAACTTAACCATGTAACCCTAATCATGTAACCTTAACACCTTAAAATGCTTCTTGTATACCTCGACCTAAACCCTAATCCTATATTCCTAAACCATAATCTACTACCTAACTCTTATCGTAATTCAAATATATATATTAAATGCCAAAACCTTTTTTTAAAACACTTCTATTCCGTAGCCTAATCTTGACCCTAATCTAAATATAATTTGAATCCTAATCCATACCCTAATCCTAGTCCTTTGTGTAACAATAGTTTTAGCTGTATTGCACAATCGTAAGTTAATGTAAGCCTTAAAGATGTAATTATATAGATCTATTTAGATTTATTTTAACTAAATAATAATTATAAATTAATTTTATGTTGTACATATTAAACACTAACTAAGGTTAAGGGTTAGAATATACTTAAACCTACACTTCACAGTTATGTATGTTTATAATTCAATGGTTCTTTAACCCTAATATATATATTATTTATCATTCTATCATGAATATTCTATTCTTAATTCAACTATAACGCAAACCATAGGTATAAATTAACCTTTCAATTTAATAACCAAACTAGATAACCATAATCTTGAATCATAACTATAAGTCACTTCTTGACCCTAACTCTAACTACAATATTTCCCTTTACTTGTATGTAGCCCTATTCCATCCTTAGGTCTACCACAAATTATACTTCGACCATAAGAACATTGAACTATATAAGTATATCTGAGTTTGAACCCTAACCATAATCCAATCCTAGAATTAGAGCCACAATAACCCTAATCATAATGTGTACACTCTAAGCCCTAACTAATGCATAAACCCAAACCCTTAACCTAATCCCAAAACAAACTGTAAACATTATATACATAAGTAGATAATATAAGCTTGTTTCAAACCTTATTCCTAACAAAATTATAATTAATGTAAAAATTGAAGATTTAAGCCCAACCCTTAAATCCTAAATGCTAAATTGTATCCTTAATTCTAAATGGAAAAATTTTAATCAAAAATGTTAAATCCTAAATCTTAACCAACATATACTAATGCTCAATCTAGTAAAACTTAATTTTGTAAATGCTAACACTTTAGAACACTTTTGTAAAGTCTATGCACAATCATAACACTAACCTTTTTTAAAAACACTTATAATCCTTAGCCTAATCTTGACCATAATCTAAATATAATTTGAATCCTAATCCATACCCTAACCCTAGTCCTTTGTGTGATAATAAGTTTAACTCTATCGCACAATCTTTAGTTAATGTAAGTCATAACCTTAATAATAATCCATTATGTAAATTTAATCCTTAATTTAGCTATATAATGCAAATTATAGGTTTAAATTATTAAATTAACCATTCAATTTAGTAACCAAACTAGATAACCATAATCTTGAATTATAACTATAATTCACTTCTTGAACTATATAACTACAAATTGTGCTTCAATGTAAGAACATTGAACTATATAAGTCCACCCTTTAAATGCATAAACCCAAACCCTTAACCCAATTCCATAACTAACCCTATACATTATATGCATACGTAATGCCCACCCCTAGTTTAATTTTCATGTTAGATTGTTGAATTCTTTTAGGCTAGTTTTATGATTATGTTTTATGATTAGTGGTACTTGGTTACAGGATTTGATTGTATTATTCTTTCAATGATGATGCTTATAGTGATTTTAGTTATTTCATGATGATAGATAGATGGATGTTTTATATGCAGTTTCTATGGATACTTACCCCATAGTTGCATGTGTATGGTCTACACGTATGTTTTACTTTATGTATGATTTTTTTGATGTGGTTGAGGGAGGGAGACGTAATCACCTACTAGTCAAGATCTACATGATGCACCACTCCCCACCATTGCCTATTTAGTTTAGATTATATGTATATGTGCACGCTCAAATTTTATGCAGATTATGGTTACCAAGCATTGACTTCCCTGAATTACTAGAATGAGGGTGCCCTATTGCAGTATCTCAATGGTAAAAAAGAAGATATAGTCCTTAAGTCCAAATCCTAACTTTAAGCCAGTTGTCCTAGCAAGTAGGACAAGTATAATTAAATCAAATTAAAACATAATTTAATGATAATTTTATAAAGAAAAATTAATATTTAATTAATTGAGAAATTAATTAAATAAAAGAATTAAATTTAAATATTTAATTAAAGTTCTAATTTTGACATAATTATATTTATTTAATTTTATAATAATTTATTTAGGAGTTTCATTTTTATAATGAACTCTAAATATTATTATTAGTTAAATTAATAAATATTTTATTAAAAAATGTCTTGTGATTTAATAAAAGAGAGAAAGAATAAATTTAATAATAAATTTTATTTTAATTAAATAGCATAAAGGTTGCACATGAAATTAAAATATGATAAAATAATAAAGGAAAAGGTTTTGTGTGATTGCAAAACCAAAACCCTAAAGGGAGAAAGCTCTTTATTAAGAAATTAGAGCTAATTTCTTGACACACATGTTTGGAGGAACCAATTTTCGAGAAGAGGGTTTTCAAAGAAAAGGAAATTGCTTGCAAGATTTGTGCATTCGATTATTAGCATCAAATCCAAGTATGATCTTGTTGAAGTTTTGTGTAGTAATTCTTCTTTTGAAATCTTTGTCTTCTCAATGTTTATGGATCTGTATTCAAAACTTAGTTGGATTGAAATCCTTGTTTGTGAACCTATTGTTCTTCATTTTGAAAACTTCTGTGAATGAAATTAGATTTGAATTTTATCAAGTTTCCACAATTCATTTTTAACGATATGATCTGCTTTTGGATTCGATTATGTATATAATTTTTAGCATCAACGTTTTAGATCACACTTTGTGATCCATCATCATGATGAGAGAATCAAGAACAGATTGGTAAAATATGCAGACTAAGATTCACTCATGAAGAATAAAAGAAGGATGAGGTAAGCACACAAACCAAGGAGCATGAGGAAAAGGTCAAAAAACTTTAAAAAAATTTTTTAAAAAAATTATTTTTTTTAATTTAAAAAAACCAATAAAATAAAATAAAGGAACATAAAGACAATATGACAAGAACCAAAGTTGAAAAATAAACAGTGCGAACCCACCAAACCAATTGTATCTTATTAGTTTGGTGGGTTTCCATTGTCTATTTTTCAACTTTGGTTCTTGTCATCTTTTCTTTATGTTCCTTTATTTTTTATTTTTTAAAGTTTTTTGACCTTTTCCTCATGCTCCTTGGTTTATGTGCTCATCTTTCTTTTATTCTTCATGAGTGAGGCTTAGTCTACATGTTTTACCAATCTATTCTTGCATTCTCTCGTCCTGATGATGGATCATAGAGTGTGTCTAAAATATTGATGCTAAAAAATATATATACAATCAAATCCAAAAACAGATCATGTTGTTGAAATTAGATTTGATAAATGGGCTTATCTTTGAAAATTGTGAATGTGGGATAGGGTTTGAAACGAATACCAGTTTTAAATTGTTTTTTATTACTATTTGGAATTCTTTAACCTATCAGATCTATGGTGAAAAATTATTTATTAAATATATTTATAAAATAATTACCACAATAATAAAAAATTACTATTATAATTATAATATAAATAATTTGATTTTGGTTATTGCATTGGGGGCATTGAATTTTTGTAGGGGTTTCTTTTTAATATATATATATATAGGGAGGCAGGACACCACTTCCACCTCCCCTCCTTCCTTCTCTTCACTGTTGGCAGCTTTGGAAGCCCGCGGCTGCTACTGTAGACCACAGCTACCTAAGGCAATCTATGGCTGCCTAAGTAGTCCATGCCTACCAAAGGTAGCCCACAGCTGCTTGTGTAGCCTACGTGAGGCTTAGGTAAGAATTTAGTTTTTTTTTTTTTTTAAAGTTTTTTATTAATATTTAATATATATTGTTTTATATAAATGATTTTATATATTAAATATTAATTGTTATCAAATATTATTTTTAATAATTAATATTATTTTATTAAATAGATTTAGTAATTATTTTTATTAATTATTTAATATTAATTATTTTATTAATAATTGATAATTATTATCTTAAATAATTTAATATTAATGTTGAAATTTTAATAATATCTATTTGAAATTTTTATTAATTACTTTATTCTTTACAATATATTTACAAAGTATTTGATAATTTGTAATTCAACTTAGAGAATGGAATGTTTTAATAAACTTGGGTTTTGCTTGACAGTTTAGTTTTACATGGAAAATAATTCCTAATACTAGGGGAATTCTATCATTTTGGAAAATTGGAAAACCTTAGTAATTATGACACTTTGGAAATGAAAATTGAAAACCCAGATTGTATATCAAACCTTTGTATTTTGAAAACAAAATGAACAATGTAAACACTTGTTTAAATACTTGATGAAATGTATGTTGTATTATGATTTGGGGTTTGAGTTTTGACCTAGTACATTGACCAATCAGGATGTTTACCAGAGGCTCAAGGGGTTCCATTCTATGATGATTTTATGATTATATTTTGGTCACGATCTTTTATACCCGACCATGATGATGTGTCATGTATTTTCTATGATGAGTTTTGATCAGTGCTTGTTAGTTCTTTCCAGTTGCTTGTATAGAACTAAGGTGATTATTGTAATTTTTCTGGTGTAACTTTTGAGTTTCATCAGTTGTCTTTTGATGCTTTCCAATTTCTTGTATAGGACTAAGGTGATTATTGTGATTGATCTTTAGGTGCTTTCTAGTTGCTTGCAAAGGATTGAGGTGATTGTTGCATTTTATCTATAAGTGCTTTCCAGTTTCTTGTAAAGGACTAAGGTGAAAATTTTAATTTTATGAGTTATACTTTTATGAGCCTAAGGTAGGTAATCTATGTGTATGTTGGGAAGTGGCTTGCAATAGAGGTTAGAGCCCTAAAGAGGTTGCTTGGGTAACCCATTGTAATTTTTTTTAATAAGTGATAACATTTCATTAAATGAGAGTAAAATGAATTAATAAAAGTCAGTGTTTTCCTCGCTCATGCCTCAAGTGCTACTATAGGCTAGGATGGGAGTAGAGAGGATGTTTGGTTGCGACCTTGCCTTGTTAGTATGCCTTGTCTATACGAAATGATACTAATGCCGCATAGAAATACTAGGGGGTCAGAGTCCAGAGAGGCTACCAGGGTAACCTTAGAGTTGGCTCATGCGATGACAGTTGCCCACTTACATAGTATATTTCCTACATGTCTTTGTTGCCTCTGGATTTAGATGTTACTTGTGTCTTGGTACCTTTTAGATAGATTGCTATCAGGATTTCCTTGACCTAGATGTTGGTTATGACTTGTGGATTGATATTAGTTTATGACTTGAAATTATCTCCTTGGCATAGTGGGAGTGGGCCATTTAGGTTCCACAAGGTTGAGTGGTAGTACATTTTTCTTATAGTATTGAGATCTGATAGCTAGATGTCATTGTTGGATGTGATTGTGTAGTTATACCTTTCTTTCTAATCTGGTATTTATGTTGGATGATTATACTTTATAGTACTGTACTTGATTATTAGAGATGTTATGAGACATATTTTATTGATGATGCATATTCTTTGAGCTTTTCATACCCTGTGACTTGTACATCGGATGATCATGCACTCTGACTATGCCAAGTGGCATATTATGTAATTGTATATTATTTAATTAAGAATGTACTTGTAATAATTCTTTTATGTGGATTTGTTGTGTATTGGATTTAGTATTAATAAAACTTATTTATATATGTGATTCAACGTCATGGGACCCTTAAGAGTGTTGAGAAACATGTGTCTCAACCTTGCAATCTTTTCTTGGAAAATTTCAGAATTAGTTTGTGGGAGTTTTCCACTTGTTTATGCATTGGAAAGTGGTTAGTGAGTTGTTAAATGAGTCTTGTCCTTAGTAGAATATAGGTAGGCTATTTTTTAGAGCCTTGATGACTCATTTTGTGACTTTTATGGGGGTCTAGACTAAGAGACAAAATTGTGGACGGGATTACTATTTTTAACCTGGTTGTTTTTCCATATTGAAAATGTAAATGTCAAAAATGGGTAACATGTGGCATGGTAGTTTTACTCATGGTTTTGTAAAACCATAAGTGGTTTCCAGGTTGTAAAATCACTATAAAAGGAGGGCTTGGGGAGGTGTTTGTGTAATTGAGTTCAGTTTGCAAGACGTGCTAGAAGGAGTCTCTCCAAGTTTGAGTTGTGGTGATGCGCTCCTGTAAGAACTTGCATTGCAAGTGTATTGTAATCATCTTGGTTTGATAATACATTGTGCGAGTTTTGGAGGGTGGGGTTTTTCTCCCGGAAGGGTTTCCCCACGGTAATCATTGTGTTGTGTGTTCTTTGTTATTTTGATTATGTTATTATGCATTTCTTGAGATCTTTGCAATAGTTACTTTGATTTGCATAATCGTCCTCTCAAAGATTAGCGTAGGAAGTGATTCTGTGCACCTTTGCTTCCTTACAAAGAGATGTAATTTGTTTATGATGGTTGTATGTATGTGAGTTATTGCTTCTATTGTTTTATCTGTCATTGTTTATTATCTTTCAAAAAAAATGTTTGGCAAACTTAGTGAAACTTTAGGGTAATTTCTTTTGGGTTCTTTGGAGGAGCGTTACAACATAACTATAATAATGATAAGTTTCAAACCTTATTCCTAAAAAATATATAATTAATGTAAAAATTGAAGATTTAAGTCTAACCCTTAAATCCTAAATGCAATTTATTGTAACCTTAATTCTAAATGGAAAAATTTTAATCAAAAATGTTAAATCTAAATGTTAACCAACATAAATTAATGTTCAATATAGTAAAACCTAATTTTTTTCAATGTTAACACTTTAGAACCCTAAAGTCTAAGCACAATCATAACACTAACTATATCGCTAACTCAAATCATAAACATAATATAAATACATAAATTATATGAACACATAAACATTAAAATGTAATAAATAAACCCTAACAAATTAGAACCAAAAGTCTAACCATAATCACATAACACTAACCATACTGCTTAAAACTCAACCATAACCCTAATCCTCTAACCTTAACCCCTAAAATGAAATTATATTGTAAACCTTAAAGATGTAATTATATTGATCTATTTAGATTTATTTTAAGTAAATAGTAATTGTAATTTAATTTTATGTTGTATATATTACACACTAATCAAACTTAAGGGTTAGAATTTACTTAAACCTATACTTTAGAGCTATGTATGTTTATGATGGGCAATGCTTCTTCAATCCTAATATATTAAATCAACAACATGAATATTCTCTCCTCTTTTTGTTATATTCAATTATTTAAAGATGTATTAGATGTAAGTATATGGTTTTAAAGATGTATTTATATTGATATTTTATATTCATTTTAATTAAATACTAATTTTGTGAATTTTTATGTTGTATACATATATGCAGATTATATTCAATGGAGCCACCCCCTCCCCCTTCCCGGCCCCCGCCTGCACCCCCTCCATCTCCACATCCACCTCCACCCCCACCTTCACAACCACCTAGTCCTCCTCCACCACCTACCCCAGAGGATCTACGCAAGAGCATCAGGCGCAACCTTCACAACCTCATGTGAGATATATAGAGTATTAGGCAAGTTAAAGTAAAACCCTGTGTCACCCTTTTGTAACGGAAAAGGATAACAAAATTATAATTGTTCACCTTCAATGAAATAAAAATGGTATTATTATTTAGAATTTGAAAATGAAGTAAACTAATGAAATGTATAGAAATGGATGAAGTTTAGGATTATCATTTTTAATAATTATTTGGAATATTATTCAATATATTTTTCTATTTTTTATAGATAATTTTTTAAGTGTTGAAAATATTGAAAATTAGGGGTTTAATTCCTACCACAAAACTATACAAAAATAAATGTATTTCCATTTGAACTTAGACTATGTTATATATAACATATATAGCTAGAACAATCAAAAGTTAAAATTGACTTTAGACTTATATTTTCTCTTTTATATTCATTCAAATTTTGACTCACTTGAAATCAATAGTTTTCATCTCCAGCCACATTTTCAAATCAAATCTATTCTAACCAAAAAAAAATTATATATTTTGAAAGAGGACTCTCTCCTCTAGAATGTCATATAATTTTTAAATTTTTTTGATATGATTTAATATTTTTTTCTTTCTCAAAATTGACATTTTTTCGAGTGCTAAAATATGTGCTTAGAGAATTTTTTTATTATAATATACTATATCTAATTAAAATACTATAAGCTCTATATGAAAATATTCTTGACTTTGAGCTCTTTATAATGGTGTTTATATGTTACTAAAATAATACCATTAAAAATAATAAGAGTTATTGAAATGTCACTTTTTCTGAAATAATCTTATTTCTCTAGTAATTGGATACAAACTACTATAAAACATACATTTAATAGGCATCTCCAATTGGAAAAGTGTGAGACCATATATAACTTAGCTATAATGAATTCATCTAGATCATATGTTTGAAAAAAATTTATTTTTGGATAGATGTACTCAAATTCAATCATTCTGATAAGTCAGCCTAAAAGGTGACATAGCCTTGTACTTTTACCCAGGCGCAAGACCCATCCCCCCTCACCTACTTTTCCTTATAGATAGCATGCAAGGTGTTCTATTTTCTATTAAGCACTTAGACATTGACATAGATATCTTTAGAGCATGGAGGAAAAACATGTGTGCCTTCTATTCTAATGGCCAATCTTATAGAGAGGTCCCTCAACTAAAATTAACTATAGGACATTGTAAAAGATAAATTTTGTAAACCCGAAGACATGTGATGAGATAAGTGAGAAGAAGCCTCATATATCTATTAAATGATGCACACATCCCCTTATATCACAACACTTTTGGGAGTGGTGGTGGATGGTATTTGACCATCCACCATACGCTAATCATGAGGTGGCCATATATTTTCTTAAGAAATTATGGAAAAAGTTTGAATTGGGTTTGAAACCCAATTATTTTGATATTAGATAATTTCAGAGGTCAATGGAGGGATGACTTGGGATAGGCCTAGAAAAAAATCTCAGTGATAATATGAGCAATCAATGACATCCTCAGCCTCTTGTTCATCTTCCTACACCAAGTTCTCCAATGCCTCTTCATCATTGAGCAGTGTCATCTTCTCTTACTTCATTGATTTCCCTTTCGGGCAATTTAGTAGACTAGTGGATGCAGGCGATGGATATTTGTCCACTTGGACATGTTTGTACTAGTTGTGGAGGTATATGTAGAGGCCCCCATAGCAATGTCAATGTAGCACAGAATGGCCATGATGCCAAGGGTGTTGATTTTAATGATGAGATGTATGCTACTCATGGTGGTGCTATTGATGATATTAATGTGTCATCATTTATTGACCTTTGTGCGGAGGGAGATAGTCAGGAGCAGTAGGTAAAAATTTAATTAAAATTTATAAAGTACATTATTATTTACTTTCTACATATATGCATACTTGTATTAACCATAATAATGTTTGTTGATTTTCAATTAATAGAGGATGGATGATATTGTTCCTCCTAGGAGATAGTAGTTTTTCTTTGAAATCTTCAGATGTTGGCATCCCTCATACGTTATGCACTTTGAATTACACTTTAAATAATGTACATTGGAACTCGAATTTAATAACATGTTCTCATATATTATTTTTATCTAATTTTGTATGGATTAATTTTAATGATGAGGCTTACACTACTCATGGTGGTGCTACTGATGATATTGGTGTGTCATCATTTGTTGACATCCTTTGTGGGGAGGGAGATAATCAAGAGCAATAGGTAAAAATTTAATTAAAATTTATAAAGTTCAGTATTCATTACTTTCTACATATATGTATAATTGTATTAACCATATTAGTGTATGTTAATTTTCAATTAGCAATGGATGATATTGTTCCTCCTAGGAGATAGTATAGTCTTTTTTTTAGACCTTCAAACGTTGGCATCCTTCATACGGTACACACTTTGAGTTACACTTTAAATAATGTACATTGGAACTCAAATTTAATAACATGTGCTATTTTTTTAAATCTAATTTTGTATGGATTTTCATTCATTACACAATTATATGCTTATACAGGTCTTGATCCATCCACCACTGAGGCACAACCTCAAATACTTATAGTATGAACTTTTCAAGAAAAATATTTTTTACTATTTTTATGTACATGTTGTTATTAACTTATCTTCAAATTTGATTCATGTATAATAATGTATGTTGGTTTTATTAATAGGAGGTGGATAATACTTTTCCATACAGGCCTCAGTATAGGCCTTCATACTTTGACCATTTTAACTTGTCGATGATCATCATGGTAGCATACCTCTAGACACATCTATGACACTAGTACTCAAATATTTGGTGTATATGTTTTTATTTCAAAAAAATGTAGTGTAAATTATGTACTTCTTAATTTATGTACTTTGTAGTTCATGTATATATAATTTTGACTCAAGGTTTATGTATCCATGATTATAGGATGATGTTGCCATGAGTGTTGGTGGGACTACAAGACTGAGCCAGATGGAGTTATAGACATCATCCTTTCAAGTCACTATTCTTATTTATACATAGTTCATTATGATATTTATCAAATTTTTAAAATTTATGTATTCTATAACAGGACCTCACCACTGCCACATTTAATAGCTATAAAAGTGCACCTCCTCATGTTACAGAGGGACACCTATCTCACATGGTATTGTTTTAAATAAGTACTGAAATTTTTATTTTATTTGCAAGCTAGATTTTGAAACTCATTTGAATTAAGCATGTACATATTTTCTTCTTAGGATGCTAGACAGGACGTAACACATGATTCCCCATAGGATGTGACACATGATGTCCCACATGATGAGACACATCATGTTGCACAGGATGATCCATCTAAGTCCTCTTTGCATGGAATAAAGAGTATTGCAGCTCAGATAGATTAGGTCTTTTGGTACCTTTAGATTTTGTTTTTATGACACATATTGTTTATTATGATACACTGTATTAGGAAAGTTATTTGTATTATATTTCTTTTTTGACTTCATAGATCATGTTAGACCATGTTATATATTTTTACGACTTCTTATCATGCTAGTGTATGCAATATAGATTATTATGTTATCATGTTGCGAATATAAACCGTTTTCTTATTGTGACATATTTTATTCATATTATGACACATTTTTTTAGTATATGGTACATGAACAATAATTTTAATTAAATATAGGAGCATTAATTTAAACATGTTTGAATGTAAAATTAATTTTCAAATAGAAGCGAACTCCTATATTTTACACAAATGAACTCATTTTTATTTATTTTTAAGTGAAGTCATATATATTTAAAATAAGTGAAGTCATATACATGTAACACAATGTGAAGGACCTAAATAGAAGTGAACTCCTATTTTTAAACGTTTGCAACATGTTTCGATTTAAAAATAAAAATTGTTTGAACACATTTCTTCAAATGAGGTCCTACAAAATAAAATTTTAAAAAAAACACAATTTGAAATGTTAATAAAAGCATAAATTAATAAGACCTATCTGTATTATGTAAATATGTGTAATGGATGTACTCACTGTGTGTAATTGCACAAGATGTTGATGTTGGATCCACTTAAAATTTTAAATTTGCATAATACTTGAGACATAAATAAGAGGTATATACAAGTTCTCTAATTTTTTATTGACAACACAGCATACATTTAAATTATATAAGTACATATAAATTATATAAAGAGGACAAGAAAGAAAACTTACATGTGTGTATTTTCTAGTCATCCCACTATACCATCTATGTCCTCTCTCTTTTTCAATGCATCTATTATTGCCTTGTGGTCATCCATTGAAATTGTCCATAATAGCTTATTGGCGGGTCTCCCTTTGTATCTTTCTAATTTGATATTCGTTGCCACAACCAAATGAGAATGGTGTAAAATCTTTTTTTCTAATTAGTAGTCTTCAAATGTTAGTAAATAATTTCTTCGTATTAGGTATGTAAGCCAAGTTCCAACTACAATGACAAACCCAATCGGATACCTAAAACCACCATCATCTAGCTAGCCAATACTCAATTCATTCATCATTATCATTGCGTGCAATAATAGCATAAATACGTCCTACAAGATAAGATAAAATACATAAATAGTTTAATCACCTGTGTACATAAATAAATAACATTTTAATGACATGTACTTGAATAATATTAATGACATGTCCATTAATAAATAATATAAATTGAAACATGATCACAACAAAATTTAATTAAATTGTGCATACTAGGTTGTATGAGGTCTGAAATACGACCATAGTCTTTTGATGCAAATGTAACATTTGGGCCTTCATTTACTATGTTATCTTCAAAATGTGTTTCAGTAGGTGCTAATGATTTATCTTGATAATCTTCAACCCATTTTGCATTGTCATATTCTTCCCATTCACCTGCAAGACAAAACTGACAAAAACAAGCAAGCTCCCTAGTCCATATAATCCAATTGTTAGAATCCAAGCTCCTAAATGAATGTTATTTAGTTAACCCGCTAATTGTCTCACAATCATATCTTGAAAGGATATTCTTCTCTTCAACTAGGTAGAAGAAACATCCAATTGTAGAGTTCTGACTTGATCTTGTGTATAAATATGTGTTACACCATTCCACAATCTAATTTACATTTTCTTAATTTGGCTTTTTTCTCAAATTTTAATTGCTCTCTGCAAAGAGATCTCTTCATGCATGCACCAACACCATCATGTTCTCCTTTACCATATCTAGCCTCAAAAAAACTCCACATACGTTGGATATTAGTTTGCCTATGTGCCATGCTCAACTAATAGAACATTCTAGCATTATTAAATTGTCCTATACAATTATCTGACCATATCCAATGTTGTGTCATTTGAATTTGTCTCTCTCTGATCCGGGAGGATATTTTCGTTAAAATTGAAGTATGTCCAAAACTCTAATAATCGGCATCAAGTTAAAGTTCTCAAAATTTTAAATCTAATGCAATTTGAATGGACAAAAATGGAGTCCATATGCAAAAGTTATGGTCAGTCAAAGGTTGGTCAAATTGGGAATAGAGGTCATCAAAAAGGTGAAAAACAAAATTGTCTCCAAAGTGGGCAATAATGGATTTCAAAACAAAGAGCTCGTCGAGAGCTTTTCGATGGTGTCCATTTCATCGAAAAAAGAGCTCGTATGTGGAAGTTATGAAATTTTGAAGTTCGAGGTAAGAGATAAATATCAATGATGTCATCATGACGTCAGCAAAGTGGAAAAAATAGTAGTTCATGGTCGAATTTGAACTCATGATTAGTTGCCTCCAAAATTAATTGTTTAACCACTTGACCAAGCATCAAGTTTGAAACAATTGAGCAGCAATTACATTTTAAGCATTGGCTAGCGCCAATTTTAAACAAGGCAAGCCACTGACAGAGTTGGAACCCCGACCGGCAATTGCCCCAAATAAATCTCACCATTGCGCTATTTCAACGCTTAAAGATTATGATGCATGATTTTTTATTTAACCTTTGACCATAAACCCACCAACCTTAGCAAATTAAGGTTATTTGTTATTTTCTTACCCCAAAATTGACATGAGCCAAATCTGTTAAAAATGGCTAATAGGTTATTTTGAGAGGGGAATTAATTGAAGGGATTATTTTTGTAAATTTTGTTATAGCCCTATTTTGGCTAATTTCATGTATAAAAAGGAGTTTAGGAGACTCTTAGGGGCATTCAAAAAAAGGAGAGAACGTCCAAGTGTTGAGAGTAAGGGAGATTTTTGAAGTGCTTATTCTTGTACTTTGAAATAGTGTGATGATGTTATACTTCAAAGGAGTGACTTTGTAAACATTTGTACCTAATTTTTGAAGATAATCAGATCGGTCCCCCTATTGGAGCAGGACGCGGAGACGTAGTCCATGTGAATGAACTCCGAGATCAAATTGTTTGCATCTTCTTTCTCTCAATTTCTTTGTTATCAGCTTAATTTTTTTGTTCTCTTATTTCATTTACGTAATTTGATTCGTTAAACATTTTAAATTAATTCTATGTAATCAATTAGCATTCCTCTGTAATAGTCCTAGATCCTAATCAGATCAAATTTGGTATCAGAGCTTTTGTTGGACTAGTATTGCAAATGTGAATGCTAACAAGATCCAGGATTGAGAAAGGTGAAGGAAAGCTCAAGGAATACAATCCTAAGATTGGAAAACGAAGGACTAAACCATAATCACAAATGGCAGATGAAGGTGGTGGACAAGATTTTCAAGATAAGAGTATTCAAAAGACTCTTCAGAATGTGCAGACAATGTTAGAAGTTTTGGTACAAGAAACAGAAGAGAAGATGCGAAGACGTGCAGCTCGAAAGGACAAAGGGAAAAAGAAAGGCATTGATCGTGATCTGCCAAAGACACCTCCATATTCTCCTTCTTCTCCCTCTTCTCCTTCTTCCCCCTCTTCTCCTTCTTCTACCCATTTTGAGTCTTCTAATATTTTTAAGGGTGGACATAAGCCTCGAATCAAGTTGGATGTAAAGTTTGACTTGCCAAAATATTGTGGGGAGTTAAATGTCGAGAAACTAGATGATTGGATTCAGCAAGTAGAAGTCTACTGTAGAGTTCAAAACCTTGTAGATGATGTTGACAGAATTCAATTAGCCACTCTTCGTTTAGGTGGTGTAGCTCTAACTTGGTGGGAAAGTAGGTCTTGGGAGGAAACTTTACAGCATGGTAAGTTTAATTTGTCTTGGTTAGAATTTGTTACTACTTTAAAGAAGCAATTCTATCCCCTAGGCCATATGCAACAGTTAATGATGAACTGGCAACATTTTAGGCAAGGGAAAGGTCAGTTTGTCTAGATTACACCCACGAATTTCGTAAAAAGGTTATTTCATTAAATGTCCCATTATATACCCAGGACACCTTACTCAAGTATATAGCTGGTCTTCATTCTTACCTAAGGCATTCTATTCTCGTCTTGAATCCTTGTAATTTGGATGAGGTATGTGTCCAAGCAACACATTTAGAATCAAGGGGTAAGGGTACTTTCATTGATAAGCTTGATAAAAAGCCATCTAAGTCTGAGGAAAAGTCCAAAGGCAAAGGAAAGGGTAAAAAGATAGCAATAGTAAAGAAAGAGGGTGAGAAACCCACATGCTCACATTTCAAGAAAGAAGGGCATGATGATTCTAAGTGCTAGAAGTTGCATCCTGAAAAGAGGCCAAAGCGATATGGTGGAAACAAAGGCAAACAAAAGACTGCTGCTATAACTCAACAAGATCTTGGATCTGACTCCGGAGATGAGACAAAGATTGTTGCTACCGGGATTCAAGGTAAAGGAAAAGGTATATCTCTTTCATCAGCTACAAGTTCTTCTAGCATAAGTGCAAGTACAAGTAAAGAATCTTCTCCTAAGAATGATAAGCAAAGGAATGAATTTTTTCACATCCGAGTTGTTATTAAGCATACTAAGGTTGATACACTATTTGACATGGGTTCTCAGGTTAATTTGATATTTGAAGAAGTTGTTAAAAAGCTTAACTTGACTACAACACCTCATCCAAAACCATATCCTCTTGGATGGGTTTGCGATGATGCACAATTTAAGGTAATTAAAAAATGCAAGTTAAGATTTGTTATCACTGCAAACTTTCTGGATGAGGTAGAAGTTGATGTAGTCCCTTTAGATATTTGTGGTCTTGTACCTGGGAGTCCCTATTTGTATGATCAACAGGCTATCTTCTATAGGGGGGAAAATAAGTATCATCTGTTTAAAGATAAAATTGAATACATTGTACGGGCACATAAGGTTAAGACTAATCTGGCACTAGCTAATGCTAGTCAAATGAAAAGGTTAGTCAACTCTAGTAAGAATTTTGTATTGATGATTGTAAAAGCCAAAGAAGATAAAACATCTGAGGCATTTAAGGGATGTGATCCAAAACATAAATCTGAAATGGTCAAAGTTGTTTCCGCCTATGATGACTTGTTTCAAGAACCGAAAGGATTGCCTCCTAAGAGAGAGATACAACATGAGATTCAGTTGTAGCAAGATGCGCCACTTCCTAATATCGGCATGTATCGCTTATCAATCTTACAGAATGAAGAAATCAAGAAGCAATTTCAAGAGCTGGTCAAGAAAGGAGTTATCCGTCCTAGTACTTCTTCATGTGGTTCTCCTATTGTGTTGGTTCCAAAGAAAGATGGGACTTGAAGAATGTGTATTGACTACAGGGCTCTGAACAAGATAACGGTAAAGAATAGGTACCCTCTTCCTAGAATTGATGATTTACTTGATCAGTTGAAACATGCAATTTATTTCACTAAGCTAGACTTACGTAGTGGATATCATCAAATAAGAATTGCAGAAAGTGATATTTGGAAAACTGCTTTTAAGACAAAACAAGGATTTTTTGAGTGGTTGGTCATGCCATTTGGGCTTTATAATGCACCAGCTACATTTATGAGAGTCATGAATGATGTCTTTCGTCCCTTTATTGATGATTTTGTCATAGTCTATTTAGATGATATTCTTGTATTCAATAAGTCTTGGGATGATCATGTAATTCATGTAAAGAAAATATTTGATATACTGAGAAAAGAAAAACTCTATGTAAAGATGTCAAAATGTGAATTCGCTAAGAGATCCTTAGTGTACTTAGGCTATGTCATAGGGAATGGTCAATTGAAAGTAGACCCTGCGAAGGTCGAATGTATTGTAAAATGGCCTAAGCCAAGTACAATTATAGAAGTCAAGAGCTTTTTAGGTGCAATTCAATATTGGAGGAAGTTCATTGCAAACTTCTCTTTTATTGCATCGTCGTTGCATGGATTAACCAGTACCAAGGCAACTTTTTAGTGGGGAGGTCCGCAATAGAAGGCTTTCGATACTTTGAAGGAAAAGTTGAGTACTGCACCAGTGTTAGCTCTACCTAATTTACATCAACCATTTGAGATTGAGACAGATGTGAGTGGGTTTGCCATGGGAGTTGTACTCATGCAAGGAGTTAAACCAGTCTGCTAACACTCTGAAACTTTTTTAGGAGCAGTAAGTAACTATCCTACGTATGATAAAGAACTTTATGCTTTAGTTCAGAGTGTTAAAAAATGGAAACATTACTTAATGCGAAAAGAAACTGTAATCCACACTGATCACCAGCCACTAAAATATTTGCACTCACAATCTAAGTTGCAATAAAGTAGGCACTTTAGGTGGATGGGTTCTCTACAACAGTTTCATTTGGTAATTAAGTATAAGAAGGGTTCCCATAACAAAGTAGCAGATATGCTATCTAGACCTCTTGTTCAGAATGCTTTGATAATCCTTCAAAATAGTTCTATGATTCATGAAAGTTTCCAGGAATAATATGCTAATGATAAGAACTTTAAGGATATTTATGCAGCTTTAATCCAGGGTAAACATGTGGAACAGAAAGATTACTATGTGCAGGATAATTTGTTGTACCACTTGGGAAAACTATGCATTCCTAAAGATGAGCATGCACATGTAATCCATGAAGCACACACTTCTTTGATTACAGGGCATTTTGGGGTAAGTAAGACATTAGCTCAATTGCAGAAATATTGTTACTAGCCTCGTATGCAGGAAACTATCACCAACTATATAAAAGGATGTGTGATGTGTGCAACCAGCAAACCAAGTAACAAGAAATTGGGTTTGTACACACCATTACCTGTACCATCTCGTCCATGGGAAAGTGTGTCTATGGACTTTTTGGGAGGTTTACCTATGTCTAGGAAGGGTCATGATTATTTGTATGTAGTAGTTGATCGGTTTAGCAAAATGTGTATTTTAATGCCTTGCAAAAAGCAGGTCACTGCTGAACTGACAGCTCATTTGTACTTTCAAAATGTATGGGTTCATTTTGGGTTACCCACTTCTATTGTATCAGATTGAGATTCTCAATTCTTAAGGGAATTTTGGTCATCTTTGTGGGGACTCATGGACACCAAGCTGAAGAAGAGTACAGCCTTCCATCCGCAGATGGACGGATAGACAGATGTAGTGAACAAGACAATTGTGCATCTACTTAGAGGCTATTGTAACAAACATCCTAAGTTGTGGGATGAAATTCTTCATTATGTGCAGCATGCTTACAACCATGTGGCACACTCTTCTACAAAGAGGTCTCCTTTTGAGAATTGCTTTGATTACTTGCCTAAGACACCAATGGATTTTTCTTTTGGGAACGATCATGTTGTAGATGGATTCCATGATGTGGAAAAGGCTTTAAAGTTCATCCAGAAGGTCCAAGCAATCCATCAGGCAATAGAAGCACAGTTGGAGCAGAGCCAAGCAAAATACAAGGCTCGACATGATAAACATAGCATTGATCACCAATTTCAAGTTGGTGATAGAGTTTGGTTACATATCAGTAAGGAAAGAATGCAAGGTGAAAGAAGGAAGCTCAAGCCTATCAGGTATGGTCCTTTTGAGATCTTGGAAAAGATTGGTACCAATGTCTTCTGCCTTAATCTTCCTCCATACATGCAAATTTACTCAGTTGTCAATGTTGAGAATCTGAAGTTATATGAGCCTCCAATGATCTTGGATGAAGACGTCAGTGTTCAGGTTCCATTAGTTGATGATCGTTCACCAGAGTACATGTCATAATTTCCAAAAGATGTTATCCTAGACAAGAATGTTAGAACTTCACGAAGAGGACCAGTTGAATACCTCCAAGTGGGATTGAAGGGGATGCATCCAAGCAAGGCAAGATGGATGGAGATTGGTAAAGTGAGGGAAGTATACCCTCACCTACTTTCTGAGTAATCTAAACTTTTGGTGGTTCAAAAGCTTCTTAGTGGGGACGCTTGATCCGAGAGGATATTTTCGTCAAAATTGAAGTATCTCCAAAACTCTAATAAATGGCATCAAGTTAAAGTTCTCAAAATTCTAAACCTAATGCAATTTGATGTTAGAATTCTTTAGAATAACTGAGAGGGGGGGTGAATCAGTTATTCAAGGTTCAAATGTCCTATTAATCCCTTTTGCTACTTTTAATGGGTCCATATGCTTTTATCAATCATATAAGCAAGTTACAGTAAATCAACATGCAAAGATCAACACATGACACAATGATTTACGTGGAAACCCAATTTGGGAAAAACCACCAGTAACATGCTACTTGATTCTCACTCTTCTAAATTGATACCCTATTAAAAGCCTGCCCTATTAAAGGCTTACAACACACTGTTAAATGTGACCTTGTTAGAGGATTTCACCAAACTATTAGGAATGGGCCTGGTTAAAGTTCTTTAGAACATTCACTTGGAATGTCACCCGGTTAAAGGATTTCTCTTATGGCTATTAAACCAACCTAAGTCCATAGGATTTAAACTTACTGTTATAATTGCTAGAAAGTAACGATAATGCTCTTTTCATCTGATACAACTTACAACATACTTTGCAGATTTCAAATCACACTTTCAGTTCAATTCTTATGCTTGGCTTCAATCACTTCAGCTCTGTCTTCTTGACTTCCTCTCAAGCTTCGTCTCCTTGAGTCTTCTTGCTCATTCTACCAATACAATCATCCTTGTGGTCATCTATCCAAACAAGGTTTCTGTGCTTTCTTCTCCTTAGCACCTTTTTCAGTACTTCATGCTTTTATGCTTGACCACTTCTCTCTCTCTCACTTTTTCATTAACTTATGTCTTCTTAAATAGAAAATTGATTTGCCTTTGCCGCTCAATTCTCCCTCTCCAATTTTAGGGTTTCAAAATGGATTAGGTAGGATATAATGTATCTACCCCATATCTCGTTCTCTTCTAGAAACTTCGTCAGTTGTATCCTTAAAAACATTCTACATGGTGTTATGTGCCACCAGCTCATCATTCTTATCTTCCTTTTAATTTACAAATTTTTAGATAACAACCTTGTTGGCTTAGATCTGGAAAATCTTTGATTTCCAAAATAATGCAGCAACTCAACATTATTGAGTTACTGGTGCTCGGAACCTCTGTGTTACTCGGCACCTATACCTGCTCGGTACTTGATTCTGCTTGGCACTTGATTCTGCTCAGCACTTGATTCTACTTGGCACTTGATAAACTCTGTGTCACTCGGCATCTGAACTTGCTTGGCATCTAAAGTTTACTAGGCATCAACTAAGAATTTTCTCGGCTCTTACTAGCTTGCTCGGCTCCTTTCTAATGAACTTAGTTGAGCTTTACAAAAAGACTTAGCTAAAGCCTTAAATCTTTGATATGTTTCAGTGTACCCATTCTTTGTATCTTATAGTATGTCATCAAATACACTTTTTCATCAATGGCTTAGCTGATCCTTGTACTTCATTACAACATCATAACTTCAACATTTCTCTAGGTGTTCTAGTTCCATCTTATTGATTGCCTCCTCCTTGACAGTCAACTAATTGATAGTATCTGGATCACTAAAGCAATTGTCATTCCTACAAGTAGCAAGTTTGACATCAATGACAAAACAATGATTGAGGACATTCTTTACCAGTTCCATATATTATTCCAATAAATTTACTTATGATCATTTCAATCATTTCCAACAATCTCCCTCCTTGGCATTGATGGAAAACCAAACTGATCAATTAATCAACTTAGTTACCACCAAGATTGTATACGTTGTCTTGTTGTACTGATCTCATATATCTCCCTCTTTCATATATATCTCCCTCTTTCTTTGTATTGATCAGATTTCTGCATATTTCTCCCACTTTGACATAAATGCCAAAGATGTAGCATCTTCATCATGCAAAATATAAGCTTTGGCTTCTTGATGATTTTCTCCCTCTATCACCATGCTTGTGACTGATTTGGAGTTTCTGCTCCTGTTGTCATCCTTTGCATCAACTTGTTAATATTTCAATGATTTATTCCTGTTGATGCAGGACAGCTTCCTTGTTGCCTTAAACTACTTGAGTTAGGGGTATTACCTCCAACTTGCCTCTAAGATATTCATAGGCATCCTTGGGCAATGGTTTGGTGAAGATATCTGCAATTTGTTCCTTTGTGTGAATGTATTCCAACTTTACTTGTTTGTCTTCTACCAATTCTTTGACATAATGATACTTCATTGCAATATGCTTAGTTTTTGCATGCATCACTGGATTTTTGGATATGTTTATAGCACTTGTATTGTCACAATACAATATCACAGGTTTTGTTACCTCTTCTTTCATTCCTTCCAATAGATGTGTGAGCATACAATGTTTGTGCAATTGACTGTAGCTGTCACATATTCTGACTCTGCAGTGGACTAAGATGTACATGTTTGTTTCTTGCTAGTCCAGGTGACCAGCCTTTTACATAGAAATAATGCACCTCCACTTGTGCTTTTTCTATCATCAATGTTTCCTCCCCGATCTGCATCTGTATATGCATTGAGCTGAAATTTTCCATTTTTTTTGTAGTATAGACCAAAGTCATATGTTCCTTTAAGATATCTCATTATTCTTTTCATTGCTATCAGATGATTTTCTTTAGGATTAGCAGAGAACCTAGCCACTATTCCAACTGCTAATGCTATGTCTAGTCTACTATGTACAACATATTGTAGTTTTCCAATCATGGATCTGTATATTGTTTGATTGACTTCAGCTGACTCATCATTTTTGGACAGCTTATTTCCAGTTGCCATTGGTGTGCTAACTGGTTTGGATTTCTCCAATCCAAACGTTTTAAGAATTTCTTTGATGTATTTTGATTGTGTCACAAATATTTCATGTTTGAGTTGATGTACTTGCAATCCAACAAAAAATTTGATTTCTCCAAACATAGACATCTCAAATTCATGTTTCATTTTGTCAGCAAATCCTTTGCAAAGTACTTCCTTACCACCAAAAATTATGTCATCCACAAAGATTTCAAATACAATAATGTCTTTACCTTCTTTTGCTTTGATGTACATGTTGTTGTTATCATCAGTTCTTTCAAATCCAATTTGCACTAGATACCTGTGAAGTCTCTCATACCATGCTCTAGGTGCTTGTTTCAAACCATAGAGTGCTTTATGCAGCTTACACACCATATCCCTATTGTTTTTATCAATAAATCCTTCTGGTTGTTCAATGTAGACTTCTTCTTCTAGTATACCATTTAAGAGAGCAAATTTTACATCCATCTGATAGACTTTAAAATCTTTGTAGGCAGCATATGCAAGTAAATTTCTTACTCCTTCCATTCTAGCAACAGGAGAAAATGTTTCTCCATAGTCTATTCCTTCTTCTTGAGCATAACCCTTACATACTAGTCTAGCTTTGTTTCTGGTATTCTCACCATTCTCGTCTAGTTTGTTTCTAAATACCCATTTTGTGCTAATTGCATTCTTGTCAGTTGGTCTAGGAACCAAACTCCAGGTTTTATTTTTTCTTATTTGATCAATTTCTTCTTCCATAGCTTTATACCAGTCATCATCTTGTAGTGCACCATATACTGTCTTGGGTTCAGATTTGCTGATTAGACATGATTCTTGTCTTAGTTTGTTCCTTGTCATTGGTCTTGCATCTTTGTCACCAATTATTTGTTCAGCAAGGTGATGTCTTTTTAAATATTTGGATAATCTTGGTTCTGTCCTTGTTTCCATGTTTGATCTTTCAGATTCAGGATCACTATGCACTTCATTGTTAGGTTGTTCTTCATTATGTGTACTGTCTTCAGAATCAGATTGTGCATTTTCTTCATTCTGCAACTCCGCTTCTGAATGCAACTTGACATTCACTGGTTGAGACTCGACTGATATTGAAATTTGTTGTTGAGTTTCAATTTGATTGACATCATCCTTATCATCAGTCATTCCTTCATAAGAATACACAAAGGTTTTGTACTCTTCCATTTTCTTTGGTACTTTAGCTTGGACTTCTGTGTGCTCATCAAAATTTACATTTGCACTTTCCACAATTTTGTTAGTGTTAATATTCAAGCACTTATATGCCTTACTTCTAGTGAAGTAACCAAGAAATATACCTTCATCACTTTTTGCATCAAATTTTCCATTTCGAGCATTTTTAAAGATAAAGCATTTACAACCAAACACTTTGAAATATTTTACATTGGGTGAGTAACCATACCATAATTCAAAAGGTGTTGTATTTGTACCTTTCTTGACTTGTATTTGGTTCAGTGTATGAACAGCTACACTTACTGCTTCTCTCCAGTATTTTAGAGCAACAGTCTTTTCCATCATTAGTGTTCTGGCACAATCAATCACAGATCTGTTTCTTCTCTCAGCAATTCTATTCTGTGGTGGAGTTCTAGGACCTGACGTTTGTTTTTTAATTCCTTTATCATTACAGAATATCTCGAATTCATTTGATGTAAATTCACCACCTCTATCTGATCTTAGGCATTTTAAGCTTTTTCCAATTTCTTTTTCAACTCTAGCCACATACCACTTAAACATTTGAAAAGCATCAGATTTTTGTTTTAAGAACATGACAATCATCATCCTGGAATAGTCATCAACAAATAGCATTATGTATTTATCTCTTTTATAGCTTTGTATTTCCATTGGACCACATAAGTCAGTGTGAACTAACTCAAGTATCTCTTTAGATGTATAGTTTTTGCTTTTGAAACTTGACTTTGTCATCTTTCCTAGCTGACATTGTTTGCACATGATGTTATCAGGCTTCTTCAATTTTGGTAAACCTCTGACTTTCTTCATTTTATTGATGTTGACTAGATTGTCAAAGTTGACATGACATAATCTTCTATGCCACAACCATTCATCATCAAATTTTGCAAATAAACAAGAAACATCATCCATATTAAGGTAAAACAAATTACTCTTTTTTTGATCTCCTTTTCCTATCATTTTACCATCAATGTCATAGATTTTTGCAGTTTTGTTTCCAAATTCCACTTTGCAACCTATATTGCCTAACTGTGAGACACTTAGTAAATTTTAGTTTAATCATTCAACATAGTATGCATTGTCACATGAAATTTGTTATGTGATCTTAATGGAACCTTTTCAGTTGATTTGACATGGAGCATCATTACCAAATCTAACACTATTTCCATCATACTGAGTAAATTTAACAAACTTACTTTTGTCTCCTATCATGTGATGTGAGCATCCATTGTCTATGATCCATCTGTCATTCTTGTTTATACATGTTACTAGTGTTGTGGTCTCTTCTTCATCAAATTGGTCCTTCATAGCTACATAAACAACTTCATCATCATTGTCATCAGAATTTTCTTCAACAATATAACACTTCTTACCTTTTTCTTTGTAATCTTTCTTGTCATCATCTCTTTTGTACTTGTATTTGTTTCCTTCCTTGGAATCCTTTTTCTGTGGACACCTTGCAGCAATATGACCTACTTCATTGCAATTAAAACAAATGATAGGCATCTTACTTTTGAATTTTCCTTTGCCCCTGTGGAATCTTCTAGCAAGCAATTCTTCCAATTGTTCCACATCTTCCTCATCAGTGCTACTATCACTAGATACATATTTCATTTTTCTTCCTTTCTTTGATTTTACCTGTTTAGCATCTTTCAGTGATAACTTGGCCTTAAAAGCAGATTCAACATTTTCAGGTCTGTAGTTGCCAAAGTTTGATAACTCAAATGCAGTGAGTCTACCTATTATACCTTCAAAGCTTAGATTATTTTCTGGTATACATCTTAGCTCTTGTATTGTTGATACTCTAATAGCATAGATAGGGAGCAAGGTTCTTAAGAACTTACTATTAATAGTATCTTCATCCAGTTGACCACTCAAGCATCTTATTGCACTTACCACTTCCTTTATTCTTGCACCATACTGAGCAACATTCTCATTTTCTTCCATTTTCATGTCATCAAACTTTCCTCTGAGACTTTCTCTTTTTGCTCTTTGTACATTCTGATCTCCTCCATAGATGTCTGATAGGGCTTTCCACATTTTGAATGCAGTGTCACATCCTTTGATATCATCAAATTCAGCATAACTGAGTGCAAAGGCAATTTCCAGCATCGTCTGATTGTGTTCTTGCTTGTTTTTCATGTCTTCTACAGTAGGAGCACCTGTTGCATCTACATGTTTAGTGACAACTGAATTTTGGGCGTAATCTCCTATGGATCCAAGATGTGGCTTCATCAAACTTTGCCATGCAACAAAGTTGTCTTTGTTGAGCTTGGGAACTTCTCCCTTTGACATTTCGATCTTTTCTGCTTGTAGTCCCTTTAAACTGAATCAATAGTCAGCTCTGATACCAATTGTTAGAATTCTTTAAAATAACTAAGAGGGGGGGTGAATCAGTTATTCAAGGTCCAAATGTCCTATTAATCCCTTTTTCTACTTTTAATGGATTCATACGCTTTTATCAATCATATAAGCAAGTTAGAGTAAATCAACATGCAAAGATCAACACATGACACAATGATTTACGTGGAAACCCAATTTGGGAAAAACCACCAGTAACATGCTACTTGATTCTCACTCTTCTAAAGTGATGCCCTATTAAAAGCTTTCCCTGTTAAAGGCTTACAACACACTGTTAAATGTGACCTTGTTAGAGGATTTCACCAAACTGTTAGGAATGGGCCTGGTTAAAGGTCTTTAGAACATTCACTTGGAATGTCACCCGGTTAAAGGATTTCTCTTATGGCTATTAAACCAACCTAAGTCCATAGGATTTAAACTTACTGTTACAATTTCTAGAAAGTAACGATAATGGTCTTTTCATCTGATACAACTTAAAACATACTTTTCAGATTTCAGATCACACTTTTAGTTCAATTCTTATGCTTGGCTTCAATCACTTTAGCTCTGTTTGCTTGTCTTCCTCTCAAGCTTCGTCTCCTTGAGTCTTCTTACTCATTCTGCCAATACAATCATCCTTGTGGTCATCTATCCAAACGAGGTTCCTATGCTTTCTTCTCCTTAGCACCTTCTTCAGTACTTCATGCTTTTATGCTTGACCACTTCTCTCTCTCTCTCACTTTTTCATTAACTTATGTCTCCTTAAATAGAAAACTGATTTGCCTTTGCCGCTCAATTCTCCCTCTCCAATTTTAGGGTTTCAAAATGGATTAGGTAGGATACAATGTATCTACCCCATATCTTGTTCTCTTCTAGAAACTTCGTCAGTTGTATCCTTAAAAATGTTCTACATGGTGTTCTGTGCCACCAACTCATCATTCTTATCTTCCTTTTAATTTACAAATTTCTAGATAACAACCTTGTCAGCTTAGATCTGGTGAATCTTTGATTTCCAAAATAATGCAGCAACTCGGCATTATTGAGTTACTAGTGCTCGGCACCTTTGTGTTACTCAACACCTATACCTGCTCGACACTTGATTCTGCTCGGCACTTGATTCTACTCGGCACTTGATTCTACTCGGCACTTGATAAACTCTGTGTCACTCGGCATCTGAAGTTTACTCAGCATCAACGAAGAATTTGCTTGGCTCTTACTAGCTTGCTCGGCTCCTTCTTTCTAATGAACTTAGTTAAGCTTTACAAAAAGACTTAGCTAAAGCCTTAAATCTTTGATATGTTTCAGTATGCCCATTCTTTGTATCTTATAGTATGTCATCAAATACACTTTTTCATCAATGGCTTAGCTGATCCTTGTACTTCATTACAAAATCATAACTTCAACCTTTCTCTAGGTGTTCTAGTTACATCTTATTGATTGCCTCCTCCTTGACAGTCAACTAATTGATAGTATTTGAATCACTAAAGCAATTGTCATTCCTACAAGTAGCAAGTTTGACATCAATGACAAAACAATGATTGAGGACATTCTTTACCAGTTCCATATATTATTCCAATAACTTTACTTATGATCATTTCAATCATTTTCAACATTTGAATGAACAAAAATGGAGTCCATATGCAAAAGTTATGGTCAATCAAAGGTTGGTCAAACTAGGAACAAAGGTCATCAAAAAGGTGAAAAACAAAATCATCTCCAAAGTGGGCAACAATGGATTTCAAAACAAAGAGCTTGTCGAGAGCTTTCCGACGGTGTCTGTTTCATCAAAAAAGGAGCTCGTATGTGGAAGTTATGACATTTTGAAGTTCGAGGTAAGAGATAAATATCAATGATGTCATCATGACGTTAGCAAGGTGGAAAAAAAAGTAGTTCATGGTCGGATTTGAACTCATGACCAGTTGCCTCCAAAACTAATTGTTTAACCACTTGACCAAGAATCAAGTTTGAAACAATTGAGCGGCAATTACATTTTAAGAATTGGCTACTGCTAATTTTAAACAAGGCAAGCCACCGACGAGGTTGGAACCCGACCGGCAGTTGCCCCAAAATAGATTTCACCATTGCGCTATTTCAAAGCTTAAAAGTTATGATGCACAAGTTTTTATTTAACCTTTGACCATAAATCTGCCAGCCTTAGCAAATTAAGGTTATTTGTTATTTTCTTACTCCAAAATTGACATGAGCCAAATCTGTTAAAAATGGCTAACAGGTTATTCCGAGAGGGGAATTAATTGAAGGGGTTATTTTTGTAAATTTTCTTGTAGCCCTATTTTGGCTAATTTCATGTATAAAAAGGGGGTTTAGAAGACTCTTAGGGGCATTCAGAAAAAGGAGAGAACGTCCAAGTGTTGAGAGTAAGGGAGATTTTTGAAGTGCTCATTCATGTACTTTGAAACAACGTGATGCTGTTGTACTTCAAAGGAGTGACTTTGTAAACATTTGTACCTAATTTTTGGAGATAATCAGATGGGTCCCCCTATTGGAGCAGGACCTGGAGACATAGTCCATGCGAAAGAACTCCGAGATCAAATTGTTTGCGTCTTCTTTCTCTCAATTTCTTTGTTATCAGCTTAATTTTGTTGTTCTCTTATTTCATTTATGTTAATTTGGTTCGTTAAAAGTTTTAAATTAATTCTATGTAATCAATTAGCATTCCTCTGTAATAGTCCTAGATCTTAATCAGATCACTCTCTTAAATTATCATAAAAGACATTGAAACAATATTGGACAAACTTAGATAAATGAAGTTTATTATCACTCATATACAAATGGTACTCTCTCAATATTTTTTGATCTTTCTCTATACTATCAAGTGCTTTCCTATAAACTATATTAACAAAAATTGCTACTCGCATTGAATTGTAAGATTGTGCTTGTACCTTATCTTGTGGTGTAAGTGTGTAGTTCTTTGTAAAGTAAACAACTGAAATATACAATTGGAAACATATTCTTACATATGCAAAATTATCTACCAAGTCATCTAGTATATTGAGAGTGTTTAACATATTTTGGTATGATCGCACTCTTAAACTCATCCATAAATGCATGAAAATTAACTTTATCTGTAACTAGATCACACATTCTTCCAATCTTCCCATCCTTCAATGGATATTCAATAGTATTGGATCTTTTTACATCAACTAAGTGTTGTCCAAAATTAGTCAAAAAAATTTCATGTAAACATGCATCTAACAAAGAAAGATTGCCACACATATCACATGTACCAAAAAGACCTGCATTGAAAAGAAAATATTGATCATTAGGTGGCTTACAAAACAAACGTTATAGAAATCCTTTACAGTTTGAGGTGGTATTTTTATACCACATTCTTGCAACAGTTCTTTACTATGCGTGGTACTATGTATAGATCAAAATACATCATAACGGTAATGGAATTATTCATGAGTTTTACGACATGTGATTCTTTCCTTATTAATCCTTGCATACCATGGTTTACAATTTTCAAAAGATCTTTGACTAATGGTAATAGTTAACACCTTATCATCTAAAAAATTTCTAAATAATTAAGTTTGAGTCATGTCCAAAAGGTGTTTAGGATGTGGATCACATATTTTTGAGCCAACTCTAAATTTAAGAAATATCTCACGAATTAGATGATACTCTTGTGTTATCATGCCAAAAAAATTCAACCAAACTTTTGAATTCACTAGTAAGTTTCATATCAGATCTCGGGAGTCTACTGCTAGAAGTCAACAAACTATTTGTTGGATCACATTCAAAGTTAACGCTTCTTTTTAGAGCTCTTTCTAAAGTTTTATGACTCACATTAAGATACCCACTTATGTTACTAATCAATCTTTGATCAGAAGTTGATTTGTTAACTAAAGTTGTTATTGTTCATCATGTTGTATTCTTATCTTTGGAGCAACTTCTCTTTCCTATAACATTTAAGGCACTAGCAATAGTGGATACAATTTTTTTTAAAGACTCATTTTTATTCTTAGGTTTTGCATACATTCTTAACCTTTTCATCACTTTTCACATTTTAGACATTTTAATTAGTTGCAACATCAACTAACATTGAAACCCAAATTTTTTATTATAAAAAAATGTCTATATAATCTATTAGCATGTGTCCTAATTTGTCTCCATGAAAACAATCCATGAAGATTATCTAGCACATAATTAGCAATATGAAAATTATGTCCACACACATTAGTATCATTCAAACATGGTTGTTTGGTGCTTGGTGTTTCTATGTCTATATTCATATAATTTTTATTTTCAATAGGCATTTCGTTTTCAATGTCATTTGAAATTTAAATCTCATTTTCATTTTTTCTTAGTATTTCTTTTGGGGCTTGCATTTCCATTGAAATTTTTTGTGCATGATCATTTGACAATCTATTCTCATGAAGAAAACCTAAATCATTTAAATCATAATTTGCTTCTATAAAATCACCAATTTCATCATGAGGAGAAATTCAAGGGTTTGGAGACACACCTATATATTGAATGTTTGATTAGAATGTGCACCTAAATATCCTTGTATTGGGTTCTCTTCTTCAGCCTCTTTATCCATTGTGGTATCCTCAATGTATTTCTCTTCTGAAATAATATTTTAAATTGAAGACCCAACATTACTCAACTCTCTATTTCTTTGTCTTCTCTCTCGTTGACATTCTGCTTCCTTCTCTTTGTTTGTTGAAATATCCTCATTTGTGAGAACTTTTATTTTCTTCTTTCTTTGTTGTTTTGATCCCATGTGTGCACTAGTTTTGAATTCAAATCAACAGCTTGTAAATTGTAGAAGATGACAAGAAAATAGAATAATTATGATAGAAATTCATTGTTGCAGCTTGAAACTATCAATCAATCATGCAATGATTGTTAAGTGCTTTGTGGGTCATCATTTGGGGTCCAACAGGTACTTAACAATCAAGTGCCCAATTTGTACAACAACTATATTAGAATTGGGCACCCGATTTTTGAATTGAGAATTAGGTGCCCAATTCTAAAGCCATGGGCAGGAATTCCCCTTTGGCATCGGGTTTTGCCATGGGGAAAGGCATGGTATAGGCTTGGTGGGACCAACCTTGTGCCTTTATGTATCAAATTTTGACTAAGATAATTATTCGACAATTTCAGGGATTGTCATAATTTTTATGCAGTCTTCCCTATTGAATTTTTTGACAAAACAAAAAAACCCATTATAGGTCTTACTGTTTTGATTTCAAAAATGTAAATTTTATAGTGTTATGAGTTCATTTCCTATTTTGCATTATTTATTAATCAAAAGTGTCTCTTAAACATAAAATAGTGAGATTCACTAAAACTTTAATAACTTTTTTTATTTTTCATATTTCTTCAATTAATTTACATGTCGTTTATCTGCACATAATCCTTTTGAAGTTTTAAAAAAATTGAAAAAGTTAAATTTTTATTAAATTATGGTGTCTATACATCAACAATTAAAAATAAATTTAAAAAATCATTAAATAATTGAAGAAAATTATTCTCATTAATCTTTGTTATGTTAGGTAACTTCTTTTAAAAGGATTCACAAAAATTCATTTAGTTGTGTCAAATTATGGTGTTTGTACAAGAGTGTGGTATGGTCCAAAATAGGCATTTTGAAAAAGTAGTTTTTAAAGATCCATATCAAAAATAATCTATGATATGGGTATACAAATAAATTACATATTCAAAAAGGCGATTCCTGGTACTATAATTTTTATGTATGAAGTTCTTTCATATTTAATCTTTAAATGCCTCAAATTTTGGCATCAATGGATAATTTATATTTCAAAAATATGAAAACACTTCCACTTTTTGGCCAAAAGTGAGACCCAACTTCTTGCACTGACACTTCTTACCTATTTTTTGAATCTCGTAGGCTAGCCACTATGACAACTTGTGAGGCTACTTTGCAAAGCTCACGACTACTACGACAACCTTAGTTTTTGTAGAATCACGTGAGTGTAGGAAACAATCCTTCAATTGTATATTGTCATTGATGTTTACACAAATGTTAATTAACTAAGCAATAGAGAGTTTGTAGTATTAACCTTGTATAGTAAAAGGATTCATTCTTGTAGTATTGATCGAGTTAGGCATCAAAGGCTTGCATTATTGACCGAGTGGTTGGGCATCAAAGGTGTGTAGTATTGACTGAGTGGTCAAGCATCAAAGGAGGCACAGTGTCAACCGAGCATTCAATCCTAGTATTGACCAACTGATAGTAAAATGTAATTGTCAAATATTTTATTAATTAAGGCCAACTATTTGGATGTTTATTGATGTTTTGAAAGGGTATTCAAGCCGATTTTTCCTAGCATATGATATATAAGAAAGGTCAAGTTGTGAGGATAAAAAGTAAGAAGTGAAAAAATGAAATAAGATGGAAATGTGAGCAAAGTAAAGGCATAGTAGGAAAGTGTAGAAGATAACTTATAAAGAACATCTGATCAGGAAGGATCCAAAGGTCAAGCCAGAATAGAGATTTGAATCTGCAAAGAAAGTTGCTTCATCAATCAAGTCAAATTAGTGTTTCTTTCTAATCATTGTAGCAGTAAAGAAATCTCTTAACAGAGTTGAATTAACACTCATTCTGTAAATCCTCTAACAATGGGACATTTCAAGATTCAAGTGTTTGAAGACCTTTGACGAGGCCACTCCTAACAAGATTATCTAAATATTGTAATAGGGTCATACTTAGCAGTATGTTTTGTAACCTTTAATAGGGTTGGCTCCTAACATGGCTCACTTCAGAAGAGTGAACATTATTGTGACTAGTTGTGAGGTGATTTTTTCCAAATTGGGTTTCCACGTTAAATCTTGGTTTCATATTTTTTCATGTTATTTACTTATGCTTTATGTTTCTACAACTAAGTTACTAAAGGTTAAAATAGATTAATAATATTAAGACTGATTTGTTAACTGAGTGACAATAAAATTCTAATATCAACCGAGCTAGTCAGTTATACATAATTAGTGGAATTTTGTATTGACATCTAAGGGACAAGAATTTTTTTGGGGGGTAACTGATTCACCCCTCCCCTCTTAGTTACTCTCTTACATTTCCAACAATTGGTATTGGAGCAGTTGGTGCTTGCGAGAAAATGTTTTAAGCACCTAAGCCAATGATCAAGATGTCTTACAAAAGGGAGATCCCTTAGCTAAAAAAAGAGAAATTTTCAGCATGGAAGGAGTTGATGAAGCTATATATATCAAGCATAAGTGATGTTGGTGTGTTCTACTTGGAAAACAAATATGTGCCACCACCCAAACTTATGATTGTGGAGAAAATAAAAGAAGCAAAGGATCACAATATTAATATGATGATTGATATTGCATCATCTTTGAACTATTATGAATTTGATGTAGTCAAAGATCGTCCTACTACATTTGACATGTGGGAAAAGCTAAAGAAAGTCTTTGGAGGTGACAAAAAATGTGCAAAGAGCAAAGGTAGATTGTTTAAGAGGTAAGTTTGATTGATTGAAAATGAAAGGTGAGAATATTACCCAATACAATGAGAGGATCAACGAAAGTGTAAGTGCAATCATAGTTGCAAGAGGTGAAGTTGGTGATGAAATAGTAATCAACAAAGAACTAAGAACTCTTCTTCCTATTTATGCAATTAGAGGTGCAATTATTCAAGAAAATGAGATGCAATCCAACACATGATTTAACACTAGATACTCATGTGGGAAGATTCACTACTTTTGAGTTGGATAACTTTGATAACTATGCTCCTTCTAACAATTTTGAATCTGCATTCAAAGCAAAACTAACCCTTGGTAGAAAAGGAGGGATACAAAAAAGAAAACAAGTTGACAGTGAAGAAGAAGATCAATTAGATGAAGATCTTGAAGTCATTAAAGCTCTTCTAGCAAAAAGAGTAGAAAAGGAAAAGGAAAATTCAGAGGTAAAATTTCATTGATTTGTTTCTAATGTAAAGAAGTTGGTCACATTGTTGCAAGGTGCTCAAACAAGGAAGATAAAGATGAGAAAAGATGAGAAAGATGAGAAAAGGAGTATTCTCATATTTGATTCCATCAATTACTGTTATGATTCCTTTTCCTTTTGCATAACATGGTTCATTCTTCTCAAATCTAACACTTCCACCATCAAAGTGTTCCAAATGTTCAAATTTAGTTTTATCACCAGTCATGTGATGAGAACAACCACTATCTATAATCCATGTGGATGTATATTTTTTGCTAACATGAGAGATAAGTGTGTATTTTCAACTATGTCTTAATTCTTCAACCTAATAGGTATTCTCATATTTGATTCCATCAGTAACCATTATGATTCCTTTTCCTTTTACATAACATGGTTCATTCTTCTCAAATCTAACACTTCCACCATCAAAGTGTTCCAAATGTTCAAATTTAGTTTTATCACTAGTCATGTGATGAGAAGGTAAGAAATCGTGTTATATTGCAAAAGATTCTAATAGTGATAATGATGAAGATGAAGTAGTTTATATTGTTGTTAAAGATGAATCTGATGATAAGGAAAATGAAAAGATGACACTTATCTCTTATGTTAGCAAAAAATGTACATGGATTATAGATAGTGGTTGTTCTCATCATGACTGGTGATAAAACTAAATTTGAACATTTGGAACACTGTAATGGTGGAAGTGTTATATTTGAGAAGAATGAACCATGTTATGTAAAAGGAAAAGGAATCATAATAGTAACTGATGGAATCAAATATGAGAATACCTATTAGGTTAAAGAATTAAGACATAATCTACTCAAAGTAACATAGCTAAACAATATAGGATACAAAGTTGAATTCATGAATGGCAAAGCTAAACTATTGGATGGAAAAAGAAAACTAGTTGGAACTAGAAATCAAACAAAAGGAAAAAAAATTTACCTAGATCTGACTAAAAGTTCATGCTTACTAGTGCAGTTAGAGGAAAGTTGACTATGGCATAAAATAATGTGTTATGTAAACTTTGATAACCTTATCACCATGAGCAAGAACAAAAGACTAAGAGGCATACCTTATCTAAAGAAACCTTAAATGGGCATATGCAAACAATGTCAAATTGGTAAAATGAGTAAAAGAAGTTTCAAGAGTAAGTCCTACAATTCTGAAGAAGTTTTGGAACTTGTTCACACGTGTCTTTGTGGCCCAATAACTATGGAAATCTATTGTGGAGATGTATATTTCATTCTATTTTTTGATGATTATTCTAGAATGCTGATTGTTTTGAATAGACAAATAATAATAGGAATTTGTATATTAAGGAAGGGCGACATGACAACATATTGCTTGCAGAAGTATTTGTGGATGATATCATATTTGGTGGGCATTACATGTTATGCAAATCATTTGTTGAAGCAATGAGGAAAGAATTCAAAATGTCTATGTTTGGAGAGATGAAATTCTTTGTGGGTCTACAAGTTCATCAAATGAAGGATGGCATATACATCACTCAATCAAAATATATCAAGGTAACATTGAAAGTATTTGGAATGGAAGATTTCAAACCAGTTGGGACACCTATGTCTACTAGACATAAGCTCTCAAAGAATGATAATTCAAAGGAGTTAAATCAAGTTACTAATAGATCAATGATTGGGAAACTTCAATATGTTGTTTACACCATACCTAGTATAGCATTGGTAGTTGACATAGTTGCAAGATTCTTTGGTAATCCTAAAGAAAATTACATTATGGCAATCAAGAGAATCTTGAGATATCTAAAAGGAACTAAAGAATATGAGTTATGGTATAAGAAAGGAGGAAATCTTGAGTTAAGAGCCTTTACTAATGCAAATTGGGTAGGAAGAATTGATGACAAGAAAAGTACTATATTGGAAAGAGGATAGTGTCTTGGAAAAGTAAAAAAGAAGAATTGCATTTCTCAATCCATAGTAAAGGTAGAGTATGTTGTTGCAGTAGTTAATTGTTCTAACATAATGTGGATGAAGCAATTGATGTCAGGAATGAAGGAAGAAATCAAGGAACCAATGGTTATCTATTATGATAACACAAGTGCAATTAATATATCCCAAAATCCAGTGATGGACACAAAGAAAAAACACATTGCATTCAAATATCATTTCCTAAAGGAATTCCTTAAAGACAAAGAGGTGAGATTGGAGTATGTGAACACCAAGGAGCAGATAGAAGATATATTTACTATAGCTTTACCTAAGGATGCATTTATGTATCTAAGAGGTAAACCAAGGGTTATTCCCCTATTTGATGCTCACTAAAGCAAAAGATAGTGTAGCATCAACCAAGCTCCATTAAATATCAATCAAGTTGATGCAATGAAATGCAGAGCCTATTGCATATAAATAAGTATAAAAGGTACATTGTAACTTCAAAATCTGTATCCTTTGGCAATTGATGTCAAAGAGGAATATTTTAGTGTCCTCATGGAAGATTGAGGGAATTTTCATTTTAATAAGAAAGAGGGAGATTCTTGATATTCAAATAATGGAATGTACAACTAAGAGGGAGAACATTATAATAGAGTATTGACAAGAAAATAGTAGAGACAAATCCAAGAAGAATATCAAAGGGATTTAGTACGGATGAGAATCATAATGAAACTGAGGATATTATTTAATTGCTCGTACTTCTATCAATTTATGTTGACATGTTGTGTTGCCATCAATGCCAAATAGGGAGTTTATTGGAAATAATTATTCAATTGTATATCGTCATTGATGTTTACACAAATATCAGTATTAACCAAGCAATAGAGAGTTTTCAATATTAACCTTGTATATCTCAGTATTAACTAAGCAGTTGGGTAAAGAAGACTTTCTAGTATTAATCGAGTAGTCGGTTAATAAAAGGATTCATGCTTGTAGTATTGATTGAGTGATAGCATCAAAGGTGTGCAGTATTGACTAAGTGGTTAGGCATCAAAGGAGTCACGGTGTCAACTGAGTGTTCAATCCTAGTATTGACTGACTGATAGCAGAATGTAATCGTCAAATATTTTATTAATTGAGGCCAACTATTTGGATGTTTATTGATGTTTTGAAAGGGCATTCAAGCCAAATTTTCCTATCTTATGATATATAAGAAAGGTCAAGTTGTAAGGATTAAATGTAAGAAGTGGAAAAATGAAATAAGATGGATATGTGAGTGAATCAAAGGTAGAGCAGGAAAGTGTGGAAGAAAAGCTGCAAAGAACATCTGATCAGGAAGGATCTAGAGATCAAGTCAAAACAAAGATCTAAATCTACAAAGAAAGTTGCTTTATCAATTAGGTCAAAATGTTGTTGTTTTGGTGCGAGCACATGTGTTGGCTCTACTAGGGTTTCTTGCTTCATGAAAAATTTTAGTTTTTTTGTGTACGACTCTTTGTCTGAGCTTTCTTTCTGTAGTCACCACTTGTCACACTACATTTACTGCGAGAACTTTTAGGCTAGGATATAATGGCTTCGGCCAGCGGTGAACCAATTGTTTCTGGTGTTCACATTGCTGCTTTGGACTGCCATGGTGCCACCATAGAACAAATGCTCTTGCAAGTTTGTCTTGAAGGTTTTTCATGAGGTAATCCTAACATTATCCTTCCTTTGCAAGAATTTGATGCTACATGTGATTGGTTAGAACAGCATACCTTGATAGGTTATTTTGTGGGTAGGACTCCTCCTGAAGCTATACTCCAAGAATGGGTTAACAAGAGTTGGACTCCTAATGGAGTCTGCCTTGACACTGTGCAAAACCTTACCAAAGTTTTTTTTTTTTTTTTTTCGCTTCACTAACCCGTCGCAAGTAGACACAATCTTTAACAATGGACCTTGGTCTGTGTATTCTTCTCTGCTTGTTTTTCAAAAATGTTCACAAGACTTCACAGTGTTAGATGATAAAAAGCTTAGGGTTCTTGTGTAGGGGGAGTTCCCAGGTTTACCCTTGCAATACTAGTCTTTCATTGAGTCTATTGCCAAAGCCCATGGAAAAGTTGCCACCAAGGAGCCTGAGAAATTTTTTAATGCTCGCCCATAGTGATGCATTTGCATCGAGGTTGATATTTCCAAGGATCTTAAGGATTCTATGGAAATCTAGATTGGGGCTCAAACCTTCTCCCAAAAGGTGCTTTACTTGAACCTCCCCAACACCTATTATAGGTGCTAGTCTATGAAACACAAGATCAAGGATTGCCCTTTGGCTATGCCTAGGGTCAAGCCCACACCTAAAGAAGTGCCTTCCAAATAGGCTAAAGCGAAAAAAGAAGAATGGGTTACTGTTGGGTGCAAGGGCAAGGATACCTTGAATCCCTTGCCCCCTAAGCAATCCTATGTGTCGGTCATTGCGGTTCCTCCTGTCCCTATAGGAGCGTCAATTCTAGCCACTGCAGGGACACAAACGGCTTTCATAGCACCTATTCTGAGGGTTTCACAAGTTTCAAACCCTGTTGGTGCGTAGGGGATAAAGGCAACCTCCAGGGCTTCTACTTTGGCAAGGGTTCATACTCCACTTGCTGCTTCTTCCATAGCGCCACCAATGACGCAGCATTCTTACAGTCTTCCTGAACGTGTAGAGATACTAGAGGTGAAATGACAGGCTATAAGTTTAGAGGGTTTTCCATTTGACTTCAACCAAGTTTCTACCTTCTTGCAGAATAGCTACTCCTCTCTTAAGGATGAGGATGATACGAAAGAGTTTTCATGAACTTCCTATCATGGAATGTTTGAGGTCTCACAGACCTCCCCAAAAAGTACTATGTTCGGGATGCCCATCATAAACTTGGTAATTTAAATTTTCTCTATCTACAAGAAGTTAAGATTTTTGGTTTCATGCTTTCTTCGGCATATTGCATCATTTGGCAGGATGGCATTATGTTTTCCTCTAAGCACAAAGTTGGCCGAGGTGGTGTAGTTACTCTCTTGTCACCTTGCCTTCATTCCACTAATATTTTGCACGGTTCTAACCCCACGCATAGAATTATTTGGCTTTTTCTTTCCATTAACAATCATTCTTTTGGAGTCATTAATGTTTATGCTTCCAATGATACTGTGGAAATATCCCAAATGTGGGCCTAGCTAGCTGACAATTTTCCTACAGCTACTTGGGTCATGTGTGGGGACTTCAATGTGGCTGAAGTGGCCTTTGACAAAGACGACATTCTGTCTTTTCGCTGGACAGCTGGGGAAAAAGAAGCTTGGTATTACATGTGCAATAAATTGGGCCTTTTTTATCCCAATACCAATCGCCACTAGGATAGTGGGGTTTCCCACACTTGGTCCAACTTTCGAGCTGGCTCTAATCGCATTTTAAAATGTCTTGATCGTGCTATGATCACTGCATAATCTTTTTTCTCCTTTTCTAAGGATCGAGATTTACCTGTCATTCCCCTGCCAGATGTGACATTCTCTGACCACTATCACATTTATTTTGTCATTTCTTGGAAAATAGCTATCTTGAAGGTGGCCAAGTCTTAGTTCTTCCTCAACACGTCTATGCTGATGCATACTTCCACCATCTCACACATCCTATATGTCTAGAATTTGGAGCCATATCTACATTCTCAAAGGGGATGGATACAATGGTGGAATATTGCCATTACCAGAACTACTAGGTTCTTGCACATCTATGGGCATCAATTGGCAATGTTCAGAAAATGGTCATATGAAGCCAACACCCTTGCCCTAAAAAAAGCCTGTAAAGCTCTCACCCTCAATCCCTCTTATGTGGATTTACAAATTTAGCTTGCCAAACTTTGCCATGACAATCAAATTGCTAATAACTATGTTGCTCGAGGAGCCAAAATAAAATCTTGTCTCCACTGGTTGGAGGTTGGCGATAGAGCCTTGAAGGAGTTCTTTCAGGCTCTTCGAGCCTGTATACCAATGTTGGGATTACAAAGATCAAACAAGGAACTGTTTTTCTATCCAGTCTCCTCGACATCCTGCAAGCATTTGTTCATCACTATGAGAACATGTTTGCTTCATAGGGAAATTTAGTTGCTCAGGAGGAAGCTCTCAGAAAGTGTATCTCCGTTACTCCAAATTGCCTAGCAGTTGAGAAACGTGCTTTTTGTGAGCAACTTCTTTCCCTCCAAGACCTTAAAGAGGCTGTCTATTCCATGGCTTATGACAAGTCCCCTGGGTGTGATGGGTTTCCCTGTGAATTTTACAAACACCTCTAGGAGCATATAGGTCCTGATCTGCACAAAGTTTATCTTGAAGCCTATCATTCTAAAAGCTTAGGAGCCATTATAAATAAAGGAAATATCAAATTCATACCTAAAGCCAGTGATCCAGAGGACATATGCAATTGGAGACTCATTACCCTTTTGAATGTGTCTTATAAGATTATTTTCAAGGCACTCTCTCTCAAAATCATGCACATGTTGCCTTTAATTGTGCGGCCTGAGCAAACTAGCTTCATCAAGTCCAGATATATTCTTGACAAAATTATTGATGTTTGGGAAGGCATGGAATGGGCTTGCAAGTCCAATCAGAAGGCTATCTTTTTAAAGATAGATTTTGCTAAAGCCAATGATTGCATTGAATGGCCCTTCATCTTGGCTATGCTCTAGGCTCTGGGTTTTGGTCCCAATTTCCTTTAGTCCGTGGAAATGCTCTTTGGAGATGCTAATGCTTGCATTACCATCAATAATTCACAATTAGAGGCTTTTGGACTTTTTCATTCAATCAAGCAAGGTTTCCCTTTAGCTCCAGCGCTTTATGTCCTTGTTGCTGAAGGTTTTAGCTATTTGCTAGCTCATTCTATGTCTTCAAGACTGGTTTGTGGCATTTCCTTGCCTGAATCATCCTCCTAGTTAGTCAATGGACACTGTGTTGATGATTCCTTTCTACTCTTTTAGAGGACGAAGAAAACATCAATAATGCTTTAAGTTGCCTAAACACCTTTTGTCAAGCCTTTGGATCTACCATTCAATGGCATAAAAGCCTCTACTTCTGCCAGTCATTTTTGCCAGCTCCACCTTGGCTCAGGTAGTTTGAGTGGAAATGGGTTACACATGGGGAAATCTTCTACTTTCTTGGCATTCATTTTGCTTTCCAAGCTTAACTTGTGGAACTTTGGAATGTTGTGCTGGCCAAGATTAGCAAGAAGCTTGATTATTGGATCACAAAACCACTCTCCCTTGCTAGGAAATTCTAGATTTGCTCAAAGATTCTAATGACCACTCATGTGTATTATTCCTCCTATTAGGCTCCCTCTAAAGCTTCATATCTGAAGTTGGAAAGATTTCTCGAGGATTTTCTCTGGGCCTCTAGTTCTGATCATCATGGCTTTCATAGAGTTGCCTAGGATTTTTGTTGTCTCCCAAAAGAATTCAATGGTCTCGACCTGCTTTCCACTCATAAACAAGGCTTTTCTCTCTGTACAAAATGGTTTATTTGAGCTATTTCTGGGGATGAAGCTTGGGAGATTCTAGTTTGGCACTGCATTTCCTCCAGCTTTCCTATTAACAGGCTTGCGTGGAAGGGGATTGATTTCTAAACTCTTCTCATCATGCATGAGCCAGTGGCCATACAGGGCTCATTTGTCATCAAGAGCATATGGAAAGCCTGGGAAGCTATTATGCCTTGGCCTTGTTGGGCTGGAGGTGAGTTTCACAATGGCGTCTCCTTGAATCAACAGAACATTTGGTGGTCTTCCTTGTTTTCCATTGAGGGTACTCCCCTCCTCAAGACTCAACGCGCCAATGATTTCCATTTTTTCAAACGTGGCATCAAAACTCCTAAGGACCTCTTTTCAAGGGTCACCATGATTTTTAGGTCCTGGGAAGATGTGCAAATACAGTACTACCTTATTCATTCAGATCGACAAACTTTTGACCTTCTATTCTCTTCCATCCATGTGCACTTAGTTTATAAAGTGGGGATTCAGTCTATTTGACCTTGGTGACATGATTGGAAGTGGTATCCTGCCATTCCATTTTCCAATTACAAGCCAAAGTTGGGATACAAATGGCTTTCGCCCCATCTTCCAATGGTGGACACACTCAACCAAAGATGGCATTTGCAATCTTCTCTTTCTTAATGGAGAAAATGCTTTGATACCATTTGGAATGCTATAACTAAACCCAAGATTGCTTATTTTGCTTTGTGCCTGGCCTTCCAAGGTCTTCCCTTGGGGCCTTGGCTCAAACACATTGGGGTTCTTAATCCTAGATGCCCCTTTTGTGGACAACCAGAGTTTTTCTTGCATATTTTCTAGTTTTGTAAGCATGCTCAAAATTATTGGCACTGGATTTATGTTTTTTTCAAGCCATTCAGGCCTAAACCCTTTTCTTGGCACATGATCTTGCTAGGTATTCCCCTAAAATTCCTCGAAAGTTCACCCAGATTTGGCATACCTTTAGGATGGAATTTTTTTTTTCTTTGTGGAAAGATAGGAATGTTGTTCTTTTCACACATAGTTTTTTGGATGTTAACATTGCTATGTACACTAAAGCATGCATTTATAATGATGTATTTATGTAGATTCAGGTGCAAGCTAACAAAGTTGCCCTTAAGGTAGCTCACCTGCAAGAGCTTCTGAACCACTGGGGCAATTCTCCCTACACTATTTCTAAAGTTCCTCATGATGCCTCAGCAGATACCTCGACGCCTCATAGTTGTCGTCCTCGACACCATTCCTCTGGCCGCCACTCACACACCCCACACTCTCAGGCTTCCCGTCGCCGCTCTCCCAATGGTGGTGATGGCGGATAGAAGTGTGGCTCAGCTTCCCTACCCCATGGTAGCTCTAGTCGGTCCCCAGCTCCTCCTCCTGGTACTCGTCGAGCGCATTCTGAGAAGTGGCCTCGCTTAGACTTGGCGATTTCTCCTTCATGGCCAAAGGTTAAAGATGCGAAGGTTACCACTGATCCTTTGGTTACTGCTATTGCTGATGATGGCTAGATTGTTCCTAGCCTACCCCCTAATCCCAGAGATGTTGGGGTTTTCATGATAAATATGATCCACCACCCTTAGCTGGCACTACTTTAGCAACCTAAGGTTGCTTTATATGTTTTTTTTAATGAATAGTTTATATTTTTGGTTGTGACTGTGTTTTTAGTCTGGCTTCGATCATGTGAACTCATTCGTGAGGTGATCTTGTATCCCCCGACCGCTTTTTTGTGAATTGTATTCATAGTATATTTTTTAATAGAAAATGACTATTCATCAAAAGAAAATGTTGTTATTTTCTAATCATTGTAGCAGTAAAGAAATCTATTAACAGAGTTGACTTAACTCATTTTATAAATCCTCTAACAAGGTGACATTTCAAGATTGAAGTGTTTAAAGACCCCTAACCATGCCACTCCTAACAAGGTGATCTAAATCCTCTAATAGGTTCATACTTAAAAGTATGTTGTAACCTTTAACAAGGTTGGCTCCTAACAAGGCTCACTTCAAAAGAGTGAAAATTCTTGTGACTAGTTACAAGGTGGTTTTTCCAAAATCGAGTTTCCACGTTAAACCTTGGTGTCATATGTATTCATGCTCTTTTCTTATGCTTTATGTTTCTACAACTAAGTTACTAAAGATTAAAATAGAATAATAATCTTAAGATTGCTTTATTAACCAAGTGACAGTAAAATTCTAATGTTAACCAAGCTAGTTAGTTTTGCATGATCAATGGAAGTTTGTTTTGGCATCTAAGGGACAATGTTTTATTTTTTGGGGTAACTGATTCACCCCTCCACTTTTAGTTACTTACATTTCCAACAGTGGGTTATTGCAGTAGCCCTCACATGTTGCTAAGGCACGATGGGGGGTAGTGGGTTGGTGGCCCCGAGTCCCAATTATATAGTTTTTTAATTTTTTAATTTATTATATTTTAAATAAAATAGAATCCCCTCCATTCAAATATCGAAGCTAGTAAAAAGGGGTGGTTACTGTAGTGATATTTTATTACTGTGGTAACTACCATAGATGTTTAAAAACTTTTTCAATATAGATCTTATAGGGAAATTATTTGTAACCAGTCAAATTTATAAAACAATAAAATTTTCTTGATTCAAAATCCTAGCCCATGAATCCATTTTCTAAATTCAATCTTTTTGATTAAGGGTTTCAATTTAAAAAAATTATAAATGTTTCAATAATGAAGAACAATCAACTTTTGAACAAGTGTTTTAATTTCAAGTATGTTTCTAATAAGAAAGTTTTATTTAATAGGCACGAAGAAGACATATATTTTCAAGAGATTTCCTACAATGGTTCTACAAAACCCTACCTCCATCTGATGCTATAGATCTAGTAATTACTCTGTGCTTGCAAAAATCTCGCTTCCCAGAATGTTCAAAAAAGTCTCATCTTTTAATTTGAAAATCGTTGCTCCAAACATTGTGTGGAGAAATGAACTATGATCCCTTAATAAAGAGACTAACCCTACTTAGGGTTTTCGATTTTCACAAACATGCAAATGCCTCTTGCTAAAATAAAATTTTATTAATTTTAATTCATTTTTAATTGATTTGTTCATGTTTTGTGCCCTTTAATTAGAATAATCTTTACTTAAATTATTCCCACTTCGTTTATAATTAGCATAACATTTTTAGAAAACATATTTATTATTTTAACTAATACTAATATTTAAAATCTATTATTTAAATGTAACTTCTAAATTTATTATTGTTAAATTAATTTAATATAATTACGTCAAATTTAGCCTTAATAGATTTAAAATAATAGGTTTAATTTCCAAGTTTAGATTTTAAATTAAATCTTTTAAATTTCAACTCTATTATTTAATTGATTTTTTCTCTCTTAAAATTCTCATTTAACTAAATCATTTTAATAATATCTTTGGTTGATTTATTTACACTTTAAAATCACAAAAGACCCACATACTCAAATAAGAAACTTGACTAAAAGGCAAGCTGAGAAACCAAACTCAAAGCTCAGGATCTCAATTCACGTCACTTTGATTAATTTGGAAAGGTAAAGAAATTAGATACTTGTCCTTTCTCTTAGGTGAATTAGGCTCGGGTTTAGGATTTGGGCTTGATAAGATAAAATAAGATAAATTTATTAATGTCCAACAGGAGACCAACAAGGGTCTAAGGGATTGGAAATAATAAAAAGGGCAAACGCCAACAAAGGGAGCACCAAACAATGTCTACAGAAAGAACCAAAAAAAGGAATAACAACAACTAAGAACTCCTGATAGGCGAGAAGTAGTCCATAATGGAAAGGTGGGCATTAGAACAATCAGGTACTCTAGAAGGTCACCTTTGAGGTCTACTAGAGGGACGTTGCCTAATGTGATCTCTATGGGGTCTCACAGATCTAGTGTGAATCGAAAAAGTGCAATACTACAATTGAGAACTATCTCCCCTCTTTTACCATTTAGATACTACAATAGGATCCTAGAAATTTAGGGAAGTCGATGCTTGGTACCTGTAGTATGCATAAAAGCTGAACATGTACATATGTATATATTAAAACTAAATAGGCAATGGCAGGGAGTGGTACATCATATAGATCTCGACTAGTAGATAACTACAACTCCTTCCCTCCACCACATTAGATATGTCAAACATAAAGTAAAACATACATGTCCACCATACACATGCAAGTATGGGGTAAGTATCCATAAAACTACAATTGAGAACTATCTCACCCCTTTTACCATTGAGATACTAGAATACGATCCTGACAATTTAGGGAAGTCGATGCCCAGTACCTGCAATATGCATAAAATTTGAACATGTACATATGTATATATCAAAACTAAATAGGCAATGGTGGGAAGTGGTACATCGTGTATAGTCCAAATAGCAGGTGACTACAACTCCTTCCCTCCACTACATCAGATACGTCAAACATAAAGTAAAACATACATGTTCACAATACACATGCAAGTATGGGGTAAGTATCCATAAAACTACATATAAATCATCCATATAACTTTCATCATGAAACAAATAAAATTGCTATATGGATTATGCAAAACATCATCATCAAATGAATAACTATGAACAACAATAACACATGAAATATATAATCCAAAGTAGCTCATCAAATATATATAATCCATTTACATATAAATAGTATCAACCAAATTAGGTAACCAAGTACCACTAAATCAAATCACATAATCATGAAAAATAGCCTAAAATAATTTGGCAATATAACATAAAGAAAACTAGGGTAGGCACTACCATAGGATATACTACCTCATAGAATAAAGCTATAGCTATCTTATATTCTTGTGTTTTATTCATAGACATGACACTAATTCTACAAGCATTTTGGTACTATAGCATTTTGATGCAAAAATTACTCAATGTTGTCTTTTCATTGTCAACTAATGTTAAAGTTGAATAGAAGAGGAGGTCAGATGACATTTATCATTCACAAATGCTTGTAGATTTGATCATGATGTTGTACTTTCTCTTCAAATTCTATTTTGATGTCTTGAAATTGGGTCTTTATCTCAACTTGATCTTCTTATTCCAATTGTGATTGTGATTGGAATGAGGTCACAATTGCCTCTTTACAGGCATTGAGTGAAGAGGTGTGTCTAGTGATGATGTCCAACCATATCTCATGGTTTCTTATTCTCAAATCTTTAAATCATTTATTATTCTTACCTCTTAGTTGGCCTTATTAAGTAGTTTCTCATATTTATTTAATGATTTTTCATTTGCATTTAAAATAAAAATTTCTCTCATGGCCAACTAGCATTTGTCTTGAGGGAGAAATTGGAGAGAAGAGTTGAATGAGTTTGTGGTGGATTAATGTTTGGATTCTGAGGCAAAATGGAATTCATGACCTCCTTGGGCCTCATTGAGCCCCAAGGAAGGTTGGAATATGACCTATTTATGGGTTCAAGTCCAAGGATAGAATTTGACCTATAATTGGGCCCACCCAAGTTGAGTTTGAATAATTCACAAAGTGATCATTAATATTTGTCTATTCAACCTAATTTCATGTTGACTTCTTTTGCTCATCACTTTCACTTAATTTCTTATCCTCCATCCAATATTTGACTTGATTTTTCCTATTTTGTTTCCCTTCAATTATGAGCAACAGATAATGGATATTCTATGCAGCCCTTCTTCCAATCTGACTTGAGCTGAAGTAGAGGATCTGCCAACTCCCTAGTTCTATTCAAAAAAGCATCGTATTTACCTTTTAATGTCTTTTGGTGCACGCATATATTTCTGAGTTCTTTCTATGAAGTTGGTTCTAAATCAACAACAATGTTGATTCTTTATCCCAAACGCCAACCTAAGATAAGATTTTGTATCTGATCTTGAATTTTTTCGATGGACTTTTCTTGTTGTGAAGATTTATATGCATCTCTAGTACTTGTTTTCCCATAATCATTAGATCTAACATATTTCAATGTTTATATTGCCCAATTGGAAACTTTTTTTTTATTTAATAAGTTACACTTAGTGCCTCATTTTCTTGGTTAGAAGCTCCTTCCTCAAGGTGTATATGTTGTTGTAATAGATTTTTAATCAAATTTCAAAGTTCACCTTCCACATAAGGTGTTACCTAGGAATATTTTTTGAACTTGATATTAGACATGTATGACAAGCACTTTCACAATCGTTCTATAAAGAAGCTCTCAATCCAACAGAAGGTTTTGCAAATAAACAGTGGGAAATATTCAATGCCAAGGCACCCAACCTTTAGAGGATTATCATCTCGTTGTTGATTCAACCATGCATACCACTTCAAATTGTATTTGAATTTCCTAAATAGTATTTTCTCTATTTATGCTCAGCTTAACAAAAAGCATAATGAATATACTAAAAATTCAGGATGATTGTGAAAATTTGCAAAAGGAAAATTTGGAAATGGGTAAAAGTACGAAGTTGTGTCACCTTTCACGCTAAATTTTTTTTAATCGGTAAACGGTCGAAGCGTTATATTGTATTAATTAAAATAATAAATGATTACAAGATTCTTTGTTCTGATGGGTACTGGTAGGAAAGCATGGAGTAAGAAAACCTCCAGTCTAGCCCAGGACCGAAGTCCACTATTATATAAGAAATAAAAGGGACATACCCTAGTCAAAAAATTGAGCAAAGAATTCTAATAACATTATGCATACATTTATGCACCAATAATTTTTAGTGTGAATAATCCATGAGCACTCCAAGGAATGCAGCCTTATGATAAGAGAAGGAGACCTATTTAAATAGGAAACAACACAAACTAACCACCAAATAGTGTTAAACGCTAATCCAATAAAAAAAAATTTAAAAGCCCAAGGAAGAATAATCTTTTAAAGAAAATAAGCTACCCAAGAGCCAAACAGATCTGATGGATAATCCTGAAAATGTAAGTGAGAGTGGCAAAAGAAGAAGTAAAAAACCTCTCTCATAAGTCTAATTATACTTGGGTTTATTGAAGCCTAAATCTAGTTTGATTTTTGGATTAAATTGCAATTAATTTAGGGTGATTATAAATTATCCAATTTTGAGAAGTGTTCTTACTAGAAATTGTTTTGTTGATGTTTGTTTTGTTATATTGCTACCTAATTTACAATTTCAACCTCTAAGATCTTTGTATGAAATTAAATTATTTTATTTGCCCATGTCAAATTTTAACCTTGTATACTAGGTTTAGGATTACAAGTGTGAAGATTATCAAAAATATGAAAGATAGGGATTAATTTCAAAATAACAAAGAAAATAATTGATTCACATCCCAGATTCGGTAGAAAGACACACCGGCCGAGAGACAAACCAGACCATTTTAATTTGAGTCATGATAAACTAAAAAAGGATATTATATTAATACAGTCAAATTTATAAAAAAATATCTAACTAGTCCGAGATAGGCGTTAAAGTAGCCCTATTTATAAATAACTATCTTAGTTGCCTAGGTAAAATGCAACAAGTCAACATCTAACTACTAAACTATGTACATTTTATAAGCTGCCAAGGTAAAATGCAGCCAATCCATGTCTAAAAAACCTTAAACTAACAACAATAATATCAGCTTATAACTATAGTGATGAGAGAGAGAAAAAAACCAGAGTGAAGACTTTGATTTTGCCCTCAATCTTGACTATACTTCCTAGTTTCATTTCTTGAAGACCATAATAATCTTAGTGGCTTCTTGGAGGGTTTTTTCCCTAGAACCCGGTGGGAATTCGTACACGTTCCTCATTCTACTTGACCTGTCATAGTTGGGTAGGAAAAATTCTATTGCTTCCAAGTCAAAGAAATCCACCTCTGGATGAATGTAGGCATCAAAAGCCTGCAAGTAATTCATAAGCCATTATCTTGTTGGGTCCTCTTTGATGGCTCTCCATGACAGTAAGAATTGCATGCTAGCCTCTATTCTCGGCCATTCCCTAAAGAAAAGGATGTTGTCTCTAATAACCAAGCTAGGGTGTTTAGGGCTTCTTACTAATTCGGGGTTGCCTAATTCATACTCCATATAAACCTCAGGCAAAGGGATTTTTAATTTATCATCAATGTTGAAAACTACTTCCTTCAAACCTATCAACCAGCTTGAGTCGAAGAGGTTAAGGCTCAATCTGATAATGTCTAATTTTTCTACTTCGGCCCTAGCTAGGCATCCTATCCATAATCCCAGTATTTCACTATTGGTTCTCCATGAGTATTCATAGTTGAAAACCCCTTCTCCCAGGACCCTACTTACTACAACTCTACTCATATAATCGATGGGTCGAAACAACCGGTTCCATCGTTCTAGTTTAACAGAACCGCAGAATGTCATAGTTCTATTTTTGAAGTGTTGGAATATTCAAATGGGAAGAGTACTTTTGAGAGGGGGGGTGAATCAGAAGTACCACACTTTAACCTTTTCAAATATTTTAAAAACAAATAACTAAAAGTAAATTGCATGCATGTAGATATATTAAATAAACATAAAGTAAACATGTGCAAGTAAACAAATAACACCAAAATTTGGTAAAACAAAAACCCTCTAAGAATAAGAAGGTAAAACTAGGGTGGGAATGATACCCACAAAATCACTGCAGCAATAATTGTTTGACCATTTCTAAAGGCCTTCCCTATTAAAAGCTTTACACTTTGTCAATAGTGACCTAGTTAAAGGATTGACCTAGTTAAAGGATTTACAAACTTTTTACATGAAGTGTCACCCTATTAAAGGATTTAGTCACCTCTTCAAAGGATCTACAAAATAGCTGCTAAGCTAACCTATCATTATAGGGTTCTCACTATCTAATACAATTGCTAGAGAGTATTAGAAATCTTTGACCTGATTGCTTACAATCTTCAATTGTTGATTTTAGACATTTGATTTGCTCATTCTGATGTGATCCTTGCTTGCTCTGATAACTATTCGTATCCCTTGTATTGTTCTGATCAACTGAATATGTAATTGCTACTCAATTCACTAAGTCTATGATGCCCCTATTATTTTCCCTATTCTGCAATTTGGCTTATCTACTTAGCAACTTCCTTGACTTCTCTTCAGCAACATAAAATTGTGAGGTCTAAGCCTTCTTATAAAGACTTCATAGACTTAGGGTTAGGTATGGATCTACGATCCATATTGAATCTTGAATTCTCGCTCATTCCTTGCACTTTTCTCATAGGTTGCATGCCTTCTCCATTTTTCTGATTAGTTGTATGTTGATTACATAGGAAATGTAAAAGATTCATTCTTATCCTTGTTATCCTCCAAAATCCTTCTATGTCAGCTTAGAAAATGGTTTACATCTAAGTTTGTGAAGCTACAAACTCATATGTTGATTCTGTGTTACTCACACATACTGGATTATTGGTGCTTGGCACATGTTTGATCCTAGTTTGCTTGGCACCTATTACATTATGTCTTGCTCAGCACATGTATAGTTCTGGCTCACTCGGCACATGAAACATTCTGACTTGCTCGACATCAATTGTGACTCAGCACCTATATATCACTCGGCACCTATATAATGCTCGGCACCTGAAGTTACTCAACGCCTGTTGAAATTCTGGCTTGACACATACTGTAGCTCGGCATATGTAGTGTACTTGGCTTCTATGTAAAAAGTGGTTAAGTGTGTTGACACTAAAATGTCAAAACTATTCTAAGACCAACAATCTCCCCCTTTGACATGAGTGTCAAAAAACACTTAACTAGACATTATTGATCTGTCCTTATGAGTACCCTATCCAATCTGCTCTGCATATGTACAAAATTCCAAAATTTGTTCAAAATACCTTAAAATTCTTATAACTCCCCTTGAGCTGATTGTGCCATTTTCATTTTTGCAATCAAAATTCTTGTGCTAATGTACCTAATATTCTTTGTCTTTGCTCTGTATCTGTAATTTGTACCTGTGTACTGATTTTTATCTTCTCTTTTATTCATATCTCCCCCAAAACATTATTTCTCCCCCATACTATTTACACATTATGACTTATCTCCCCTTTTTGGCTCATTCTACAATTTTTTCCCTTTTTATTCTCCAAAAGAATGAATGAAAGAATATAATTACTAGAATACTTAGTATTCTCCCCCTTAGTTATATTTTCCTTGTTATTATGTCTCCCCCTTTTTGACACTTATGTCAAAGGGTTCTAATGAGTAATACCATATTTGGCCAAAAATGTGTTGTTTACCTCCATTATCATTTTCAGAGCTGCATCCCAATTCTCCAAAGCAATGTCTAGTGACATATGCTAGATGGCAGTTCCTGCAGCAAGATGTACAAGTGCATCTAATGTAGAAAGATTAGGATCTTTCTTTAAAATAGTTTCAGCAGGGACTTGCTCTTTCTAGAGGACCTCCAAATGTGGGGTTATGGAGGATTGAATCTACATTAATTTGACCTTTATATGAGCCTCTTCACTTGTAAGTGCAACTAATTCTCTTTGAGTGTGAAGCGATTGGGCAAAATGCTTCTCACTTTGAGTTGGATCCCTTGGTAATTGCATGCTAGAAATCTTCAAATTTCTCTCCAACCTCATTATCCTCAAGCCTATTTCTTGTGTGAAGTTGGAAAAATCACACAGCTTTTTGTACAATGAAAAAATGTTCTCAAGTACAGTTTTGACCTTGTCAATTTTCTTGGCCAATTCTACTTCAAGTGCTATACCACTAGATATTTTCTCATTCACCCTTCCTTGAAATCTCCTCTCAAACCATTCTATAAGTTTAACATTTGTATCCTGGTCTTCACTAGTCACCTGGTCAACTATATCTGATAATTGCTCCATTATGGGCTTTGACTCATCTAGTGACTACAAGCTGAAGGCATCCATAAAGATTTCCTTAATCTCATGTAGTGCTTGCTTGTGTTTATACTCTTTTTTGAGTATTTCCTGCCTCTTCCTCCTATTTAATGCATCTTGCATCTCAGTAATCTGCTCCATTGTGATAGTCTTTGAGTCATAAGCAGGTATTACAATGTCTTCATCTAACTTAGGGTCTTCATAGTGAAGTACCCTGGTCACCTTTGTAGAACTCAAGCCTGGTGTGGAGATTTGCAAAGGTATGGCTTCAGTGCTCGGCTTCTGAAGGGTTTTTGTAGGAGTGCCTATTTTTGGTAGTTCTAGCAATATTTGTATAGCGGCCTGCTCCTTTTCCTTTGATGTATCATCCTTCTCATCAGACTTCCCTTCTCTTGCACTCGGCTTCTGAATGTTATCACCTGTTATTATAGGTGGTGGAAGCATTAAAATTTGAGTGCTAGTAGCTATATAGGTGAAAGGTGGTTCTTGTGGTTTCACCTTGTCTCTTTTTGGTTCTACTACTGCCTTCTGTAGCTCATCTACACTCACCAATATAGGATTTGTGCATAATTGTTGTTGTAGAGTGGATTGGTGAAGGATCTTGGAGAGATCTTCTGTAGTTAAGGGATTAATATTCTGAGCAGAAGTGTCAAGAACATCCTTGATAGTTATTGTATCTACAGGTGTGATGGTTACATGAGGAGGGCTAGGAGGTGGCATTTGTGTGTCTTGCACACACTATTCCTCTTCTTGTTGCTATTCAGCTATTGCCATATCTTCTCCCTTTTCTGTCTCTTCCTCCTCACCTTTTTCCTTATCTTCTTCCTCTTTCTTCTCTTCTTCTCCTTTCTTTTCCTCATCTCCTTTTGTTGTTGCTTCCTCCTTCTTCTCTTCTACTTGCTTCTCTTCCACTTTCTTTTTCTCTATCTTCTCCTTGGCACTGGCCTCTGCCTTATTTGCTTCTTCATCCTTGTCATCGGTTATCTTGTAGATTGTCTTCCACAATTGTGTGGATTTATTTACTACATCCTCAATCTTATTTTGTAGGATGCTGAAGGCTCTATATTTAGGTGCAAATTTGCCACCATGTTTCTTATTAACCTTTTTTATTTGACCTCTTTTCGGGTCAGGCATCACTTTTGCTAAGGTAGATTCTCTGATCTCCTTTTCCATTTTTAGACAATAATTCCATTTGTTTTCAATTATCTCATATAGCTCTCTAGGCATGGTATTGTCTAGCTCTAGAGGTGTATTCTTAAATTCAGCCATCATGACATATATAGATTCCTCTATTTTGTTTTGCTCTTCTCCACTTAATTTATTGAAATCAAGGTTTTTCAAATCATTCAAATCTGTATTCTTAATGTTTTCACATGTTTTATCTATAGTAGATTTAGGAGGATGGCTTACCACTTTGAATTGGTTGATATTTTTTTGATTCTATTCTCTCATCATCAATGTCTAGCTTTGCCACATACTTTCTTCTTTTCTTTGGCATTTCATCAAATTGTTCACTGGCCTTCTTCTTCTATTTTGCTTGTTCCTTGGCCTTTTGTGTAGATGCCCTTGTGCTAGCTCTTGTTGTTGGTGCTAGTTTGGCTTGTGCAGGCTTGGTTACCTTCTTGGGTTTGAGCTAAGCTGGAGGTTGAGTTTTAGCCTTTCCCTTCTTTTGCTCGGCTTGTGTAGGTGCTTCCTTGGCTTCTTCTTCCTCGGCACCTTCCTCCTTGTCTTATCCTAAGCCTTGTATTAACTCCAGTGGGCCTTGCCCTTGCTCTTCTTCTTCTTCTTCACTCTCTCCTTCTTCTTCTTCTTCAGCACCTGATTCTCCTTTAATATCTACACCAAATTTCTTCTTTATCTTCTTCACTAATTTATCTTTCCTCTTAATTATAGAGGTTGTCTTCAATTCTGTTTTAACTTTAGAATTGACAACATCATATGTGCCAAAATGAGGAGCCTCCTTATCAATCTCTTCTGCAAGAAATGTTGTGATTGTTGTTGAGGCTTCATCTACATCAAGTTCATATCCCAATGGCCTTAGCCATCTTACCCTTGGAATTGCAACCTGAATATAGGTATAGTCAATGTCAACCAAAAAGCATATGTCATTGATATGTTTTTCCACTAGGAAGACTGGTATTCTTAACCTTTGCTTCATGGATTTCTTAAAATCCTCAAAATAGCTTGTCATTTGGGCCTCAAAATTATCACCCATCTAATCAATGAACTCATTGATTTGTGTGATTGTAGTTTTGTTTGGGTTCCAATTCACCTTCCCAATAGAATGAAACTCTTCCATGACATAAAAGAATATGCACATAAGAATTGAACCAAACTTGCATTGAGCACCCTTTGACCTCCTTATTACTCCTAGGTTCTCATTTATTTGCTGCAACATTAGTTCTACTAGATCATATGTATGATCTTTCTTCATAAGTTTGTAAGCTACATCAACAACTATACATGGCACACTGTTCAATCTACTGGATTGGTAGAATTTATGAGATATTATTCTCACTACAAAATCTAGAAGAGGATTTGTTACAGTATCAATAGTCATAACCCTCTTATTCCACTTAGCTCCTGTATTCTTTTCAATAACTTCTTTGGAATCACTGTGCAAGGTCTTAGGCTGATATAGGGTTGGGAAACCCATAACCTTATGTACTATTCTCTTGGTAATCTTAATTGGTCATGTTTCCAACCACGAACATCCATTATGAATTCTGCTTAAAACAATTTGTATCCATTCTGTTTTGAAACTTGTAGGGTAAACTAGGGTGTGGGTCAAACCCTTCTTCTCAACTATCTGAAATCCGTCCTTCAAAATTTTGTTTTCACACAATTTGTCATAGGCTTGAAATATTTCAAGGTCTCTTACTACTTCTATTTTACAATTGTAACACTTCCTTACGTCTTGCACCATGACAACCTTTGGTGGAATTATGGACAATGCATCGGCAGGGTCATTTCTGTAGGCGACTTCTAGGATGGGTCTAAACTCAGGTTGTTTTACTTCATTACTGACTAGCTGGACCTCATAACTTTCCTTTCCTTTGCGGTTTCTTGAACTAGAAGACATTATACCAAACTAGGGTTTCAAATATATTAAAAACTTCAATACTACATAGCTCAGCACTTGATAAATACCTTAGATCATTGAAATGTATGTTGAATCGCTATTGAAATTGATGCAAATGGCTTCAAGGTTGTTGTATGATCGCTTTTGCACTCTTCTTGTCTTTGCTCTTTGTTCGAATGGCATAAAAATGATCAAAATTTGACCTTATACCTTTCAAAACCTAGCATTAAATGCTTAGTGCATACAGCTGTAAACTCGGCACTTGAAGGTTTCAACATGACTCGGCTTCCATTGGATTTCGTTCACTCGGCTTCCACCAGATTTCCACTTCACTCAGCTTCTATTAACATTTCTTAACTCAACATCAACCATCAACTCAGTCGCTATTAGCAACTCGACATCTTAGGACAGTTCGGTAATATTTGCAAAAACTTCAAATTTTGACTTGGCATATTTGCTCATGCTGATTTCTTCTTTGCAGTAATTTTGTGTCTTGGGACTGATGTATGATATAACTTTGTATATCAGTCTCATACACCTATTCATGCTTATTTGAATGTGGTGTGATTACTTGACCTCTTGGGTGAAGTGATCCCTCCATTTGATGTGTTGCACTCATCTTTCTTCTTCCAAACCTTGTTCATTTGTCCTCTGATTTGTTCAACATCTACCTTCTCTTTTCCTTTGTTGATTTATGACTTGGGTGCCTTTGACTTTGTTGGGAAATACCTACTGATATGACCAATCTTCAAGCAACTGAAACATGTGGTTTGACTTAACCATCTGCTGTAATTCCCTCTAAAATGTGTCCTTGTGCAATTTTCAGGAATGTGTCCATACTCTTGACAATAGTGATAGCTATACTTGGTATTGTAATCCCAGTTGTAGTGGTATGCATGGTTGTTTTTTCTTGTAGATTGATTAGGTGTCCACATAGGCTTTGATCTGCACTCAAAAGGTCTATGTCTATATTTCTTGCAGTTGTAGTAGTGACCCTCAAATCTTGGTGTCCTCATAGTCTTGGTTCTGCATTCCTGTACTTGATGTCCTTGTTTTTTGCACCTATAACAAAAGCTTGCATTTTTAGGCTTATCATGGTGATGACCATCCTTGCCCCTACATACATTAGAAGTATGTCCCTTTTTACCATAGAAATGACAAGAAGGTTTAGTGTTCTTACCTTTGTTACTCCTTTCTTCTGCAGTCTTGGATGATTCTCCTTGTTCAATGCTGGTGTAACCAAGTCCTAAAGTATCATTACTAGCCCTTAGTGATTTCAGTTTTTACTCAAAGTACTTGATAGCCTCATTGGGTTTGTTGAAGCTTTCTGCTATCTCCTTCTCTCTTCTCAATTCATTCTATAGTTGTTCATTTTGCATTCTCAAGGTGGAAATCTCAATGTCTTTCATATTCAGCTCATGATGAGCATTCATCATCTGGCTTAAGGTGTCAAGCTGCATGTTTGAGATTCTTTCAAACTCAATTGTCTTCTCCTCCATTCTATTGGTAAGATTTCTCTTATCACCTTCTATCATGGCCTTATCTTCAATAGCTTTCTTCTTTTTTTCAGTCACTTCACAAAGCAGTATGGCTTGTGACTCTTGTTCAAGCTTGAGTAATCTGATTTCTTCATCTTGTTCTCTATTTTTCTCCATCAATTCAACTATTGCTGCATCAAATTTCTTGGAATCTCCATTGGAAAACACGTATGTGGTATCAATCTCCTTGTAGTGTATGTCATTTTTAGCTATGGCTATATCCTTCCTTCTTTTTAAAGACTTTCTCAATTCCTCTCTAGCTTCCTCCAATTTGTATAGAGCGAGATGCACATCAATCACCGGATTATCTATGATCTTCCCAAGTTTGAAGACTTCCATCTTTAGATCTTTTCTCTAAGCTATTAGGCTTCTCCTTGTGAGAACCTTTGCTCTGATACCAATTGTTGGAATATTCAAATGAGAATAGTACTTTTGAGGGGGGGGTGAATTAGAAGTACCACACTTGAACCTTTTCAAATCTTTTAAAAACAAATAATTGAAAGTAAACTGCATGCATGTAGATATATTAAATGAACATAAAGTAAACACATGCAAGTAAACACATAACACTAGAATTTGGTAACCCAGAAGCCCTCCATGAATAAGAAGGTAAAACTGGGGTGGGAATGATACCCACAAAATCACTGCAACAATAATTGTTTGACCACTTCTGATGGTCTGCCCTATGAAAGGCCTACCTTGTTAAAAGTTTTACACTTTGTCAATAGTGACCTGATTAAAAGATTTACAAACACTTTACATAAGTGTCACCGTGTTAAAGGATTTAGGCACCTCTTCAAAGAATCTACAAAATAGTTATTAAGCTATCATCATAGGGTTTTCACTATCTAATACAATTACTAGAGAGTATTAGAAATCTTTGACCTGATTGCTTACAATCTTCAATTGCCGATTTCAAACACTTGATCTACTCATTTTGATGTGATCCTTGCTTGATCTGATATATGTTTGCATCTCTTGTACTATGCTGATCAACTGAATGTGTAATTGTTGCTCAATTCACTAAGTCTATGATGCCCCTGTCGTTTTCCCTATTCTGCAATTTTGCTTTCTGCTTAGCAACTTCCTTGACTTCTCTTTAGCAACATAAAATTGTGGGGTCTAAGCCTTCTTATAAAGACTTCGTAGACTTAGGGTTAGGTATGGATCTATGATCCATATTGAATCTTGAATTCCCACTCATTCCTTGCACTTTTCTCATAGATTGCATGCTTTCTCCATTTTTCTAATTGGTTGCATGCTGATTGCATAGGAAATGTAAAAGATTTGTTCTTATCCTTGTTATCCTTCGAAATCCTTCTATGTCGGCTCAGAATACGATTTACATTTAAGTTTGTGAAGCCACAAACTCATATGTTGATTCTATGTTACTCGGCACATGTTTGATCTTGGTTTGCTTTGCACCTATTACATTATGTCTTGCTCGACACATGTATAGTTCTGGCTCACTCGGCACATGAAACATTCTGACTTGCTCAACATCAACTGTGACTCGGCACCTATATACCACTTGGCACCTATATAATGCTCGGCACCTATTGAATTTCTAGCTCAGCACATACTGTAGCTCAAGATACATAGTGTATTTGGCTTCTATGTAAAAAGTGGTTAAGTGTGTTGACACTCAAATATCAAAACCATTCTAAGACCAACATGAAGGCATGATACTTTTCATGCTAACTTATCAGAATGACTGAATTTGAGTATTTCTATCCAAAAATCATTTTTTCTCAAACATATGATCTAGATAAATTCATTATAGCTAAGTTATATATGGTCTCATAGTTTTCCAATTGGAAATGTCTATTAAATGCATGTTCTATATTGATTTGTATCCAATTGCTAAAATAAAAATATTATTTTAGAAAATTGATGTTTCAATAACTCTTACTATTTTTTATGACTGGTAAATTGTGAGCCTCTTATTGGAGAGGTCTTAGGTGGGACTCTACACAAGCTTAATAAATAATAATAAATCACATAATAATAATGAGTCTTGGCTTCAACCTCTTATCGATCCACAAAAAAAAATTAGTAAAATAAAAACACTATTTTATATAGCTCAAAGTGAAGAATATTCTCGTATAGAGTTTATAGTGTTTTAATTAGATATAGTATATTGTAATTAAAAAAATTTACAAGCACATATTTTAACACTAAAAAAGATGTTAATTTTGAGAAAGAAAAAATATTAAATCATATCAAAAAAAATTAAAAATTATACGACATTCTAGAGGAGAGAGTCCTCTTTTAGAATGTATAAGTTTTCTTCTGGTTAGAATAGATTTTTTTTGAAAAATGTGGTGGGATATGAGAACTATCAATTTTGGGTGAATTGAATTTTGAATCAATATAAAAGAGAAAATATAGGTCTAAAGTCAACTTTAATTTTTGAATGTTCTAGATATATGTGTTATTTATAACATAGTTTGAGTTTAGATAGAAATAAGTTCATTTCCATATAGTTTTGTGGTGGGAACTAAACCCCTAACAACAACTAAAAAATTATCTATAAAAATTAGGAAAATATTTATTTCTTATTCCAAATAATTATTAAAATTATAATCCCAAACTTCAACCATTTATACACATTTCATTAGTTTACTTCATTTTCAACTTCTAAATAATAATACTAATTTTATGTCATTGAAGGTGAATATTTATACTTTTGTTAGCCTTTTCCTTTACAAAAAGGTGACACGGGTCTGTGCTTTTACCCAAATATTATTTGCAAAATACAAAACTAATGAATTATATACGTGTCAATTCCTAAATATAATGTAAAAGAGATATGTACATGTATGATTTAGGATGGTAGATGCAATAAAAGAAGATACCAATGGGTTGATAAAATAGTAAACTATTTTACCTAACATACTGAGATCTTTTGCAGGTTTCCAAAGATCTGATAGCTTGACAAAGATTTTTATCTGAGATCTCTACTAGTCATTTTTAAAAAATCAATAGGTAATTCTATATTTTCTTTCTTTGCATTACTTTCAAGTGCTATTATATATAATGTTGAGTATCAATTGAGAGCTTCATGTAGTTGGTAAATGTTTTAAAAATAATATTATCCATAAATTTGTCTACAGTAATTAATTGATTGTTATAAAAGGTGATTGGGTTGAATGTTTGAGGATTAAAGTCTCTAGAAAGATGTTAGCAAAGAAGCAATGTTTTATGTGACTGGTGTTGTATCCTAATACTCAAAAGGCATCTATTTTTTTCTCCATAACTAACTTTTCAATATCTATATATAACTAGGCCTAAGAAGATTCGTTGACTTTCAACATCATTTTTCTTAGTTTTTGAAGGTTATAAACTAAAGTTTCCATAGCCCAATTTTTGCTTGTCAAATAATATAAGCGAATTAGATCAATATAGGGAGACGATCGCTAGATTGTCGTCTAACTTCCAAAGAGAATGTGATGAAAAATATTATTGTCCCTACAAAAGTTGTAAGGGCTTAAACAATAGAAAAATCCTAATCAAAATAGATAGGAGACATTGCAAGGACAATGGTCACATTGAAGGGGGGTTTGATTATCATCCAGTGGTAAGTTGTTTGTTATATTATTTTAAGAATCAATATGCATATGAAATCACTTGATGATGAGAGCATGATCATGGTTTATTTATGTTCATCATTTTTATATAGCCTGATCTCCCCAAGGCAGTATGTGATATGGCCCACCACATCTTGGAGAATATGGTTTTGGAACCGGAGGAACATGGAGGTGCAAATATAGAAGCTGAAGGTCATGATCTCATAGAAGATGATGATAATGTGCAAAAAAAACATTTGAAGATGATGTTACATTCAAGTGCTCAATGATGATCATGATGACATAGATGTCATCTATGATATACCTCTACTTGAGAAGGCAAATGCAACCCTTTATAGAGTCTCTCAAACAACTCTTCTATCTATTGTATTGTTGGTTGGTGAATTTTAAGGTTATGAATGGTTTATTGAACATAACAATGTTAACGATGCTAAGGTTTGTCATATATGTCATTTTAGTCAATAATGTTAGATAACTAAGAGTGGGGGAATCAATTATATTCAGTTACCCCGCAGGTCCTTAATGATATTTTCAACAACTTAACAACTTCAACTTCCAATAAACAAGCTCGGTAATAGATATAAACTTCACAATGTTGTCTAACTCAAGCTTTACTAGTAAAATATTAATGTATACCAATTATCAAAGTTAACTACAAACCTTATTAACTCCATATACTGAGTTGCAACATGAAATAAACATGCAACATAATCATCCACACAATTTTACACATTTTTAATGTAGAAACCATGTTAATGGAAAAAACACCTAGGAACCAACAACTCAAAATTTTCACTCTTTTGAAGTGAGCTCTGTTAGGAGCCAACTTGATTAAAGGTTACATGCACACTATTAATGTTGCCTATTTTCAAGATTTACCCCAAATATCATTGACCTTATCACTTTTCAATTGAGTGGCCTACTTTAAAGGACTTACAAACATTCAAAGGAATGCCACCTTAAAAAGGATTTACAAATAAGACTGTTAAGTCCACTCGATTAAGATATTTTCTACTATAATTGTAAGAGAGTAATAGTTAAATGATCTAATAAATGCAACTACCTTTGTTGTTTCAAATCTCTATTTTGCTCATCCTTTTTCTCTTCTTCTTCCTCTTTCTTCCTACGAGATGATCCACTCACATACACATTGACTTCACACTTCTTCTAGACTTCACAATGATGCTCTGCTCGGTGACCCCTTTAGTTCAACAACAATGAATATCTCATTCATCTCTTAAAAAGATAGGTTATTTTGAAGCAAAATCTTACATGTTTTGTTGTTTAATCACCATTGTTTGATCTTCATCCAACTTGGATATATTGAATCTAGACACTCAAGTATCACACTTTCTCCTTGAACTTTGAGCTTCATTTCAAATCATTAAATATACTCCATCTAATCTTATTTGAACTTTGCCAACCATAGATCTCATAACAAGCTTTGTCCTTATCTTAGAAACTTCTCGATCAATCCTTATTTTCATTAAATGTTAGCCTTCAATTCAATTCTTCTAAAAACTATTAATCTTTCCCTTGCTTAATTAACCTACACTCGTTTGATCAATACTAAACTTGGTTAACACTAGACTTTCTCAATTAACATAGTTCATTCTTCATTCAATTAACATACATTTAGTGACTACTATGATAGCTTGATAACCATTAGTTCCTTTATTTACCGACCTCACTAACTAGCTCAGTGTAACTCACTCTTTCTTTATCTTTCCACTTCAACACTTAAACAAATTAGGTAAAACAATCAAATCAACATTATACTCTCAAAGTATAACTCATCAAGTGCCCATTGAAATCCTTATACTCGTCAACACTTTCTTCCATTCTATTTTCTTCTTCATCATTATCTTTAAAAAAATTCTTCATCAATTAACACTACATCCTTCAGATGATATGGTACCTTATTGAATTAGCATAATGTCTTACATATTCAGTCTTGATATCAATGACAACATAACAATTGATCTAACTATTCCACATACATTATCTCCATTATCTTCAGCATGATTAGTTAGGGCTAACAAATAAAGGGTTAAGCATGTACCATTTATATTTTTATATTAACAACATACTTGTTTTTTTGTAGATTGATAGGTGAGTTTTTTTTACCACCATCAAATATTCTCCCTCACTCGTACCAAAAATTATGTACCACTATGAAAGATATTGGAATGGAGTATCAAATAATAGATGTTTGTCCCAATGATCATATTATTTACAATAAAGAACATGAATTTGCAACAGAATGTCCTAAATGTGATACAAGTAGATATCTACCAGATCAAATTTAAAAAATGGTGTCTCACAAAGTTCTTCGTTACATCCTCATTACTCCACATTTGCAACAATTGTTCAATTGTAATAGCTTGACCCAATTTATGGATTACCATGCATGTAATAAAAGTCAAGATAATATTATTCAAATGCTTGAAAATGGTTCAACATTTACGAACATAGACAAAAAGTGGTCACACCTTACAAAAGATCCTCAAAATCTTAGGCTTTGATTGACAACAGACAATATCAATCTATTTGGAGAAACGAGATCTATTTACTCAGTGTGGCTTATTTTTATAAAAAATGATCTTCCTCCATGGATGTCAATAAAGTGGGAGCACATTGTTCGCAATGATTGTTCTAATTATTTTATCATTCAATAGTTATCTACATGTAATTAAAGTCTTACACTAAAATGGTCACAATAATTATCTAGTGTTGTTCATATGACTAGGCAAGTATTAAGTTACCTTGAGTAATTATGTGTAATTATAAGCCTTGAACTTAATTGCAAATAGAATTTTACTTACTATATTATTAACATTATAGTAATCAAGACTTATTTTTGTAATATAAGCCATTCTCAAGTTTGGAGTTAAATACCTCAGTGCATAATTCTCACCCTAATTGAACCCTCATATTAAATTTTGTAAGACTTTAATACTAACACTAAGAATCCTAAACCAAATTGAACACTAAAGCTAAATATATTCCTAAATTGTATATTTGTAATATACCCTTAATTAAACTCTTACCATAATTTTCTCTCTGTTGCATGCTAGCCCCAACTTTATTTGATGCTTAACTAATTCAAACCATAACCATAATTTAATTCTAACCAAATATTCTTATAATAACATAAATATAAACATAATCATTATCATAACTTAAACACTACAATTATTTATATAAAATGTGTTATTAATAATTTTTTAATTTAAGATAAACTTATATTATGTAGTAGTTAGTAATAGTAGTTTTAAATTGATTATAAAATTAATTAATACTTCATTTAAAAATTGAATTTATATTTATAAAACTTTTTATTTTTAATCATTTAAAGTCACAGTTATTAAATACAATATCAACAAATACTCTTACAATTCTAAAAACCAAACACTGAATTTGTACCTTCAATGAAATGTCAAGAAGCTCACATGACTCGCATGAAACTTACCCGCTACCTGCAGTAATAATAAAACTCAAAACTAAATGAATTCAGATGGAACTTTCTTGCTACCTATGTTTATCATGGAACGGTCGTTATATGCGACGTACAGCTATACGAACTCACATGGAACTTTCATTTCCAACTACTTATCATGGATTTTACGTGCTACCTACGGTCAGACGAACTCACATGGAAATTTCATGTATTTGACTCGTATACAACTACGAAACTCGATAAATAGGCGACCAGTTCTATGGTATCCAGATGTCTGCAACGAATTATGTGTTGTTGGTGACAGATGTGTTGTGGAAAGGAGGCTTTTGGTATGGGAGTATTGGACAAACTCTCTCACGATTGAAGGCTTTTATGAGTTTTTCCAATACCTCCTATACCTATTTCCTTCACCACTCATCTCTCACCTATTGCATGTTTCTGTCAATGTTTTGACTGGATTTTGTCTAAAACTAATGGTTTTGCAGTTTAGGCGATACTCGTGTGATCCTTTTATTGTTCTTTCGCTCTTGAAGAGAACTCGCGAGCAGGTGCGGTGATGTTTATTAAGATGAGTACGGGTTAAAAACTTTTTATGATTTCGGATGAAAAATAGCAGTGCGTCAAACCCTAAGTTATCATTTAGCTTTTATTTAAATTTGTTACACTTTTTCCTTTGGCTGATAGGCGCCATTAATTCGTTTTGATTTCCAGAGTTTTTGTGAAGCGTGTAGGTTTCTTAAGATCGATGAAAAGCTAAGCTAAATATTAGCTTTGCCTGGAACATGTATCTTCTAAGGTTGGAGCATCGAGGTCTTGAGGAAAGCAAGGCAGAAAGCCAAGAATTTGTAAATTTTTGTTGCCAGTTTGCTCTTGGGGTAAGGTAACATGGGCGATCCGTTCAGGGATCCTGCAGTTGCGCTGGCAAAATTTCCCCTTATCAGTGCCTGTAATGAGTGGTTTGGCGATTTTATTGAATCTTGATCCTATTTTATAATGTAATCTATTCATCATCTTACCAATTTCATGATCGCTTTCTAATTATGATTTACAAAAATTTTGCAAAGCTCAAGACGCTATAATATAGAAATTAAAGAGTGGCGGAGAAATCTGAAGCAGTTTGTTATAATAATTTAGGGGAAATTAGTTTTCTGCTTAATGTGCAGAAGATTTTGCTGAAACTTAGAAAGGCTTTGACTTTACATTTAGCAGAAAAGGATTTCTGATTCTGGTGAGAAAATTTTATATATTAGTGAGAAGATACTTCACATTCAGTACACAATGACTGTTTCAGCTATAATCTTTGTGGTTCTGGTGAGAAGTTATAATTTGTTAGTGTAAAGATCCATTTATCAATGAGAATTAATGAATTGATTTGAGAAATTCAGTACATTACATTAAAAAGAATTTAGTTCATGAATGATCGGTCTTTTTCTTTTACTTCTTTTGGTTTCTCTCAATGTAATGAATTATCAGATGTTTTAAATTGGAATTTGCTAATATGGACGTGATATTTTTAAGTTGTTATGAAGGTGCTGTCAAATTTTCTTTTATCTCGTTCTTGCACTATGTAGAGTGAGAGAGTTTGTAAGACTTTGGACATTCCAAGCTACCAAATCTCTCTTGTTTTAGGCAGTCAAATATTTTTTTGTTTTCCCCCATGTTAAACAGGAACACGTCCCCTATTTCGGTCCTCTAAGAAAAGTCCTGGAAATACCTCCCTCACCATCCCCCGTTCCCTGTTCCCGTCCCCCAAAACATTTTACAAACCAACACATTTATATTTTCCTTGTGATAATAAAGTTACGATCCAAGTGAGCTTCGACATCAACTAACAGTTTTAGGCTGGCAACTAAATAAAAAAATTGAGCACTGGAAACTTTGGAGATACAGAAAAAATACATCATAAATTTTAAGAACTGACGCTTTCCTTTTTAAAATAAAAAACCATGGAGAAAATTATTAACTGCCAATCAGAGAAAAGCAAAACTGACGAGGGAAATCCGTTTAATGCAAAAACATCACCCCAGGGCCCAGAATAAATGTTGGTGTCTTTCCAAAGACAGACTAATAGCCAATTGCATTAGTTTCCGCCTAAAGGTAGAGACCAAAAATAATTTACTTGAGAGAAGCCAAAATGTAAGTTCATGTTTCTGTTGCACTCGTGCGAGCAAATGCCCCTGGTGCGCTGTATAAAATGTAAGAAATAGTCCGTAATCACCTATACATAAAGAGAGCACATCTAAATTTTTTTCCATTAAAAATCATAATTCAATAAACAAATAGAATGAAAAGATTTAATGACTACAACTTACCGTGTAACAAAATAAAATCAGATTGAATATCTTACATAGAAGCACATTTAAAACATAACAAAAGAATATCTAACAGAGCAGACATCGTAAGATATAGGGGCGCAAATCAATGAAACTTGATGGAGGAATGTTCTGTATATTCAAGCAAATGATATTCTAACAATATTCATAATTTTATGAAAAAAAGTAACACATTACATCATGATTTCCGGTCAATAGTATTAGTTTTTCCATTTCTGATTTAAGTTGATGATACTTTTCATCCTCACAATGTTTCAAATTATATAATATGATCAGAAACATTGAAAATTGAAAATATTGGACAAACTTTAAATTAGAAATTTAAAGTATCATAAAATTGAAGATAAATAAATATGTTTATGTCAAAGATACGATGCTCGTCCTGAAGTTTGGTAAATATATATTATTTATGACATTTCAAATATGAACATTTTGACTTTCATTATTGAAAGTTCCTGTATAGATGGTAAACAAAATTTTGCGCTATACATGCGAGTTTTTTTTTTTAATTTCTACATTAAAAACATGCAAACCAAAATACTGTCTAGAGGGATAGAAACTGCCAATGGCACCGAATAGTATGCAGATCTAGTATATTCACATCACTTATCAACAAACCCCCAAAGTGGGTTTAATTTTTTATTATTTTTTAAATCGTTTAATTTCTGTTCAAGCAGACATGTTGGAGCTCTGTCATTTCCATCCAGCCAAGCAATGGCGTCCTCAACGTCCTGCTCAATCTCTTGTATCTTCAGCTTCTCCTTTCTTACTTTTTCTCTCATATCATACACTTGATTTGCGAGCGCTTCACGTGCCACAAAGTTTCTTATGAATTGATCATCCTGTAAACTGAATCGTTCTGCATCAATTAACATTCTTTCCATCTCATTTTTACCAAGTTGACTACCCCATTCCTTATCTATAATAAGCTCGCTTTTTGAGCCCGTCTTCTGATGCTGAGCTGACACTTTCAATATTCCCGAATCATCCATGGCAAAGCAAACTGTGACAGACTCTTTCCACGCATGTGGCATCCCACCAAAGAAAAGCTCTCCTAGCAAAAGATTTTCTAGATTATTAGGCCTCTCGCCTAGATAAACTTGTATGCTCGTAGTGTTATTGACTTCTCTTAGGCGATAGACAACCTCCTTTCTGAACGGAATACGTGTATTTCTTGGAACAACTAACTTGGCACCAAATCGGGTTGCAACTCCAATGCTTATGTTAATTATTGTTAGTTGGATAACTGTTATTTCTGACCCGGAAATAGCAGTAGTATTTATGAGTAGCTTGGACAGCTGTTCGTCCTTCTCTATGTATAGCAGCATTAGTTATGGGTAGTTTGGACAGTTGTTTGTCCACTTGCCAAGAATTAGTAAATAGTTGTTGCAAAGATAATTATTTACTAATTTTAGTGATTCCCTTTTGGACACTTTGCAACCAATTCTATTATTGGCTGTCGAGTTGTTTTGATCTCAGCCGTTGGTTTGATTTAATCTCGGTCATTGGTTTTTTCAATAGGGTAGTATAAAAAACGGTCATTGGGTCATTTGGAAACACAAGTTTTGGAGAAGCATTTTGCAGTGATAGCAAATTGTCTTGCAGTGTTAGCAAGGGCCCAGTGTTAGTGTGAGGATAGCAATGGGGAATATAAGTGGGAGATATTAGGAGGTTGTCGGAGTTCTATCAGTGAGAGGCAAGGAATTTTGTATCTCTTGATTTACTGAAGTTTAATATAATTCCTCATCTATAGAAGTGGTTTTCCCTTACGGATTTTTCCAGGGACAATTTGTCTGAAAATATTGTGTTCATTGTGTTGTTCATTTCTTTCCGTATTTTATAAGTGAAGTTGCAGTTGTGTTATTTTTCAATATTAGTTGGGAATTTGTTTTCAGCAGTTTAATAATCGTTTACGATAGGAGATTAATAATCAGTGACTGCAATAGTTGATTGCCCAGAGAGGAAGAAGGGTAAGAAGCAGGTGGTAGCTTCAGCAAATGCGGAAGAACTCTCCAGTAGAATGGAAGAAAAGTTTGCACTCATAGTTTTTATGGTTAGCTCAAACTCACAGTGTGTTTGGTATATAGATAGTGGAGCGTCATTTCATATGACAAGAGTTAGAGAGTACTTCTCCAGTTACAAGGAGGAGGACACCAACATCCAGATTTCTATAGGAAACTTGTCCAAACTCAACCCTGTTGGGAAAGGGACTATTCAGTTTCAGAGGGAGAATGGAAAGATAATCCCCCTTCATGATGTGTTATATGTGTCAAGCTTAGGTATGAATTTGATTTCTGTATCTGTTCTTCAGGATAGGGGGTATAATGTACTCTTTAGAGGGACAAATGTGTTGATTAAGCACAAGGATTGGAAATCACCCATAACTATTGGAGTTAAGAGTGGTCGCCTTTATAGATTGCAGTTTGATACTCCTAAGGCACTCATGAGCAACAGTAATCCTAGAGATCTTGGAGAGCTATGGCATAGGAGGATGGGCCATATTCATCATGGAGCACTTAGATTGCTTCGTGAGACGGTGACAGGTGTTCTAGAGGTGAGCACAAAGCATGACGACGTATGTAAGGGATGTGTGTTGGGGAAGTTTGCGAAAGCATCTTTTCCAAAGAGTGACACCAGATGCTTTCGCAAACTTCCCCAACACACATCCCTTACATACGTCGTCATGCTATGTGCTCACCTCTAGAACACATGTCACCATCTCACGAAGCAATCTACGTGCTCCATGATGAATATGGCCCATCCTCCTATGCCATAGCTCTCCAAGATCTCTAGGATTACTGTTGCTCATGAGTGCCTTCGGAGTATCAAACTACAATCTATAAAGGCGACCACTCCTAACTCCAATAGTTATGGGTGATTCCCAATCCTTGTGCTTAATCAACACATTTGTCCCTCTAAAGAGTACATTATACCCCCTATCCTGAAGAACAGATACAGAAATCAAATTCGTATATAAGCTGGCACATATAACACATCATGAAGTGGAATTATCTTTCCATTCTCCCTCTAAAACTGAACAATCCCTTTCCCAACAGGGTTGAGTTTGGACAAGTTTCCCATAGAAATCTGGATGTTGGTGTCCTCCTCCTTGTAACTGGAGAAGTACTCTCTAACTCCTGTCATATGAAATAACGCCCCACTATCTATATATCAAACACACTGTGAGGTTGAGCTAACCATACAAGCTATGAGTGCAAACTCATCTTCCATTCTACTGGAGAGTTCTTCCGCAATTGCTGAAGCTGCCACCTGCTTCTTACCCTTCTTCCTCTCTGGACAATCACTGACATAGTGGCCAAACTTGTGACATCCAAAGCACTTGACGTTAGAAAGGTTCTTCTTCTTCTTCTCACTTTAAGAATTTGATCCTTTGCTAGATCCCTTCTTTGCTTTCCCTTTACCCGCTAGGGCAACGTTCTCTTGTTCCACCTCATTTTTCTGACTCTTGTTGGCCCCATTGACAAGACTTAGTCTAAACTCCTCCTAAGTGAAATCAGTCCATAGTCGATCCCAACTCGGTAAAGTATCTCATCCACTGACAACTTGAACAAAGACACTCCATTGTTTAGTAAACCTATTTAGGGCTATTCTCACTAGCTCGTCATCACTAGGGCTATCTCCAATAGCTGCTAACTCATCCTTGACAAGTCTAAGCCTGGTGAGGTAACTTGTGACATCTTCTCCCTGATTCATTCAGGTATTCTTTAGCTTCTCTCTGAGAATCAACTTCCTGTTGGTGGTAGCATTCTGGTACAGATTCAGAATGGCGTCCCACATCTTCTTCGTTGTATCTAGCTCTGAGATATGTGGAACAATATGATCCTTGACACCATCAAAGATTATCCTCCTCGCCTTGGCATCTTCCTTCTTGTATGTTGCAAGCTGTGTAGCATCTATAGTTACAACTAAACCAGTGGTAGCATAATCTTTGATACCATTCTCTTCCAACAATAAAGAAAGTCGAGCCTTCCAGACACCAAAATTCGAGGCACCATCCAATCTATCCTGATCTCTCAAACCAACTGAAGCCATCTCAAAGGATTAAAGCAATAATAAATCTAAAGAGATCAAAATTTCTTTCCTAGGGCAAAACTTCTTTTCCAAGGAGTGACATCAGATCTAAGGGTGTTCTTGATCTAGTACATTCAGATGTTTGTGGACCGATGTCGACAAAATTTCTTAGAGGATATGAGTATTATGTTACTTTTATTGATGATTTCTCTAGAAAGACCTGGATATACTTCTTGAAGACTAAGGATTTCCAATCGATTCCAAGAGTTCAAAGCTCTTGTGGAGAATTTGACAGGAAAGAAGATAAAGGTTCTTCGGTCAGACAATGGAGGCAAGTACAAAGGAAATGTCTTCCAGGAGTTCTGTACCAGAGAAAGAATCAAGAGAGAATGGACTATTCCTTACAATCCACCGTAGAATGGAGTTGCTGAGAGGAAGAACTGTTCTATATCGGAGGCAACAAGAGCTATGCTACATGACCAGGACATGCCCCGTTACTTATGGGCAGAGGCATGTAATACAGCAATCTACATTCAGAATAGAGTTCCACACAAGGTGCTAGGGAAGATGACACCAAAGGAGGCTTTCACAAGGAAGAAGCCAGATGTTAGTCACTTCAGGATATTTGGGAGTTTGGCATATTGCCATATTCCTGGAGATACACGTACAAAGTTAGATCAGACTGCAGAGAGGGGGTACTTTGTTGGGTACAGTGAGACCTCAAAAGCATATAGGATTTTCATTCTGGGGACTAAAAGAATTATTGTCAGACGAGATGTCAAGTTCATGGAGGACAAAGCATTCAGGAGATCCAGGGATTTGCCAACAGATGATCAGAGTGAGCAGCCAACAGAAGCTCCAAGACCAAGTCAAGGGCAACAAAGCTCAAGTACAGTTACCAGTACGAGTGTAGACTCAGTTAGTGAAGATTCACAGAGTATAGAGCAACAGGTGCAACAGGAAATGCATCTAGAAGACTTAGAGGTTGACATTTCATCCTCTACAGTTGGCAGAGGGAACCATGTGGTTCCAGATACACAAAGGGATACTCAGGAGTTTGTGGGAGCTCCTAAGAAGAGTACTAGACAACGAAGACAACCAGCCAAGTTCAATGACTATGGCAATAGTTAGTCAGTTGGTAAATAGTGAGCCTTCTAGCTATCAGGAAGCTGTAGAACATCAGGTATGGCGAGATGCTATGGTTGAGGAATATACTTCAATAATGCAGAATGATGTGTGGGAGGTAGTACCTAGACCAACAGATAGGGCTGTAGTTGGATCATGTTGGATCTATAAGATAAAGCACAGGGCAGACAGTAGCATCGAGAAATACAAGGCGAGGTTCGTGGCAAAGGGGTTCTCTCAAAAGGAGGGAACAGACTATGAGGAGACATTTGCTCCAGTTGCCAGGTATACTTCTATACGAGTTGTAATCTCACTTGCAGCACAAATGGGATGGCAAATCCATCAAATGGATGTCAAGACAGCATTCCTTAATGGTGAGTTGAAGGAGGAGGTATACATAGAACAACCAAAAGGCTTTGTAGCACACAGCAAAGAGACCCACGTGTGCAGATTGAAGAAAGCATCGTACGGACTCAGGCAGGCTCCTAGAACATGGTATCAGAGTGTTGTTAAGGGTAGAAGAGTTTTGCCCTAAGAAAGAAATTTTGATCTCTTTAGATTTATTATTGCTTTAATCCCTTGAGATGGCTTCAGCTGGTTTGAGAGATCAAGATAGATTGGATGGTGCCTCAAATTTTGGTGTCTGGAAGGCCAGAATTTTTTTATTGTTGGAAGAGAATGGTATCAAGAATTATGCTACCAGTGTTGTACCTGTACCAACGGATGCAACCCAACTTGCAGCATATAGAAAGAACGATGCCAAATGAGGAAGATTATCCTTGATGGTGTCAAGGATCATATTGTTCCACATATCGCAGAGCTAGATACGACAAAAAAGATGTGAGACGCCATTCTAAATCTATACCAGAATGCTACCACCAACAGGAAGTTGATTCTCAAAGAGAAGCTAAAGAATACCCGAATGAATCAGGGAGAAGACGTCACAAGTTACCTCACTTGGCTCAAACTTGTCAAGGATGAGTTAGCAGCTATTGGAGATAGCCCTAGTGATGACGAGCTAGTGAGAATAGCCCTAAATGGGTTTACTAAACAATGGAGTGTCTTTGTTCAAGTTGTCAGTGGACGAGATACTTTATCGAGTTGGGATCGACTATGGACTGATTTCACTCAGGAGGAGTTTAGACTAAGTCTTGTCAATGGGGCCAACAAGAGTCAGAAGAATGAGGTGGAACAAGAGAACGTTGCCCTAGCGGGTAAAGAGAAAGCAAAGAAGGGATCTAGCAAAGGATCAAATTCACAAAGTGAGAAGAAGAAGAACGACCTTTCTAAGGTCAAGTGCTTTAGATGTCACGAGTTTGGCCACTATGTCAGTGATTGCCCAGAGAGGAAGAAGGGTAAGAAGCAAGTGGCAATTTCAGCAAGTGCGGAAGAACTCTCCAGTAGAATGGAAGATGAGTTTGCACTCATAGCTTGTATGGTTAGCTCAACCTCATAGTGTGTTTGGTATATAGATAGTGGGGCGTCATTTCATATGACAAGAGTTAGAGAGTACTTCTCCAGTTACAAGGAGGAGGACACCAACATCCAGATTTCTATGGGAAACTTGTCCAAACTCAACCCTGTTGGGAAAGGGACTGTTCAGTTTCAGAAGGAGAATGGAAAAATAATTCTACTTCATGATGTGTTATATGTGTCAGGCTTAGGTATGAATTTGATCTGTATCTGTTCTTCAGGATAGGGGGTATAATGTACTCTTTAGAGAGACAAATGTGTTGATTAAGCACAAGGATTGAAAATCACCCATAACTATTGGAGTTAGAAGTGGTCGCCTTTATAGATTGCAGTTTGATACTCCTAAGGCATTCATGAGCAACAGTAATCCTAGAGATCTTGGAGAGCTATGGCATAGGAGGATGGGCCATATTCATCATGGAGCACTTAAATTGCTTCGTGAGACGGTGACAGGTGCTCTAGAGGTGAGCACAAAGCATGACGATGTATGTAAGGGATTGTGTACAATGAGGTATTGTTCGACTAAAATACATACCTACAGATGAGCAGGTAGCAGACATTCTGATGAAGGCTTTGGGAAAGGCCAAATTTATCTTCTTCAGAGATAAGATGGGTGTCATGCAGAACAGCTTCCTCACTAAGAGGGAGTGTTAATTATTGTTAGTTGGACAGCTGTTATTTCTGACCCGAAAATAGCAGTAGTATTTATGGGTAGCTTGGACAGCTGTTCGTCCTTATCTATGTATAGCAGCATTAGTTATGGGTAGTTTGGACAGCTGTTTGTCCACTTGCCAAGAATTAGCAAATAGTTGTTGCAAGGATAATTATTTACTAATTTTAGTGATTCCCTTTTGGACACCTTGCAACCAATTCTATTATTGGCTGTTGAGTTGTCTTGATCTCAGCCGTTGGTTTGATTTAATCTCGGTCATTGGTTTTTCCAATAGGGTAGTATAAAAAAGGGTCATTGGGTCATTTGGAAACACAAGTTTTGGAGAAGCATTTTGCAATGATAGCAAATTGTCTTGCAGTGTTAGCAAAGGCGCAATGTTAGTGTTGGGATAGCAGTGGGGAATATCAGCAGGAGAAATTATAAAGTTGTTGGAGTTCTGCCAGTGAGAGGCAAGGAATTTTGTATCTCTTGATTTGCTGAAGTTTAATATGATTCCTCATCTGGAGCACTGGTTTTCCCTTGGGGGTTTTTCCAAGGACAATTTTTCCGAAAATATTGTGTTCATTGTGTTGTTTATTTATTTCCGTATTTTATAAGTGAAGTTGCAGTTGTGTTATTTTTCAATATTAGTTGGGAATTTGTTTTCAGCAGTTTAATAATCGTTTACGATAAGAAATTAATAATCGGTGACTGCAATAATTGATTTTTCACAGCTCAAAGGCGTTAAATTTAATTACAGACAATCTATTTTTTCTGCAATTAATACCGCTGCCTGCACAGCAGCCCCGTATGCCACAACATGCTCTGGGCATATACTGGCATACACTTCCTTTCCAGAAAAGAAATTCTGAATTGTCTTTCGGACCTTCGGAATGCGAGTGGAACTTCCAGCCAGGACCACATGGTCCACCTCTTCTCTCTTCAGCCCAGCTTTCAAGAGGCATTTTTCAACAGCTTTAATGCATTTCACAAACAAACGGGCGTTGATATATTCGAATCGACAGCGACTAATTTTTGGAATGAAATGGAATCTCTCATACAGAGAATCAACTATAACTTTAGTTTCCTTCGTAGAAGAGGTGTATTTTCGCTCTCTCGCACTCCATGCGAAGATTGGAAAGGGCCACCTGGGCATTGTGGATACTCAGATTATGTTTAAGACGCAACTGTTCTGCACAGTAATCAACCAAACTACTGTCAAAGTTTCGGCCTCCCAGATTCTCATCACCACCTAAGACTTGCAATTGGACCAAACCATTTTTAACAGAGAGCAGAGAGATGTCTAGAGAATGCCCGCCTAAATCAAAAATAAGAATTTTTTTTGGTGTGGAAGAGTTATAGGTAGCGGCGTCGAGTCCATAGGCTACTAGTGCAGCTGTAGGCTCATCCATAAGTTGCATGACATGAAGGCCTGCAATAGTGGCAGCTTCTTTTACAGCTTGTCTCTGCACATTGTTAAAGTAGGCTGGAACCGTGATCACTGCGTCTTTCACAATAGAATTTAGGTGCCCTTCAGCAATTGTTTTAATTTTGAGTAAGACCATGGCCGATATCTCCTCTGGTGCAAATCGCCTTTCCATTCCATTAAACTTCATTTCAACAATGGGTTTATCATTCATCCCACAAACCACCTTAAAAGGCCAACTAGTTCTGCCAATCTCCACCACACCATCCCTAAAGCCTCGCCCAAGAAGCTTTTTCATGTCAAAAACAGTGTTACGTAGGTTGCTTGTGAATTGGTCCTTTGCAGCTTCACCTACTACAACGTCACGGCCAAAGACTGTAACCATGCATTGAAAGTTTGTATTTCCTTGCTCATCTTCAATTATATTAACCCGCCCCTTGTCATACACACCAACACAACAGTTGGTCGTTCCAAAATCAATGCCTACAGCCTGGTTTCCTTGAATCATGGTTAATGCTATTTGGCCACTATCTTAAGAATAGGAGCTGCATTGTAGCGCAGTTCCTGGCAAGCGTGACAAAACGAGAAAATACCAGCAAAATTTAGATTTGGACGCCTATGGAATGCCCATGCCATGTGAGAAACCTTTAGCTATTTTTCACATTTGACAAAAAAATACAAAGTTCTTGTATTGCAACTGATGTATATCCATCTCGTTGCTAACAACTTTAAATTAACAATTAATTCAAAGAAGGCATAATTCAGTCCCAGAATCATAATAATTATATCTGTAACTTCTTACCATATAACAGAGCCCATCCAAAAGATAAGGGTATTTTCATATAGTTCCAAAAAAATATGAAACAGTGTCACTGGTACGTCTTAAGTATTGTGACGCAGAAAGCTCAACCTGTACAACACGAAAACTATTCAAATTCACAATTCCCTAAGTATCAAAATGATGGTACAATCCACTATCAATTAGGGATTATGAAGAAACAGGATTTGGATTGTAAAAGAATTGGTAGCAGGTTCTTTTGATACAACAATCTATATTCAAAGAAATTCATTTTAGCATCAAATGCTAGCCAAGTCGCTGGTGAGGCTCGAGGGATACAGTAATCTACACTTAATAGGATGCTTGAGCCTAAAGATGTGCTACTGCATGTCCCCCAATTAGAGGCATAAACAAATAAATTGCTTAAATTTGAATTCATTTTTTACTCTGTATTTTCGAAACAAATTTAGGTATTGTTGGAGTTCATTTTACACCGTGCTGAATAAATGATTAGAGGGTGTAAAATGTGCAGAATGATTTTAAAATTCAAATAGTTATGTAAACGGTAAACCTATCTGTTAAAAGTTATCTTGCCAAAACAAGAAAACTCTTCCATGCAGAGGTTTTCATAATATGGATAAAATTCAACTCTTTCTTGCTAGCTCCTATCCATGAACTGACAAATCCAAAGAGACTGGAGAAGGATACAACACTTTACTTATTCTTTCTAATGGCTTTGTTTGCCAATTCTGAGAAAATTAATCAATCCAAGTAAACATTACTACCGAACACCCAATACATGACTAAAGTGATTGATGGAGCAGCAGAATAGTAGTTTTTGTGCCCCAGTTGATAATAACCTTCTGTACTAAATAGGTATAGTGGTAGTTCCATTCAGAAGTTAACTCGGTTTACTAAAAGAAAAATAGCAAATTGCACTTTTTCTTGGTCCTAACCTTCTGTTTTAAATTTGTATAGTCGTAGTTTAATTCATAGGTTACCTCAGTTTACTAAAAGGAAAATAGTAAATTGCATACTTTCTTGGTCTTTTAAAATTTTTAGTTAATAGATAAGAGCAAATTAGTTTTGGTTCATGTTAGCAATAATCTCTTTTAAAAAGAGTTGTTTGCATTTGGAACAAAACAAATTAGTTTTGGTTCATGTTAGCAATAAGCTCTTTTAAAAAGAGCTGTTTGTATTTGTCACAAAATTCAACTAGGTATATTCTTTCTTGCTTCGCTAATTTTTTGAGTACATGGATACGAGGTTGTAAAAGCCTGCAAAAAAGTTTACATTGGTCTGCGTTACCAAAAAGCTATGTTTAAAAGAGCTCCTTGCATTTCATGTTCAAAAAGTCACAACAACAAATTTGCCACTAAATTAAAGTAGATATTTCTTTTTAATTACTATAATCTTTCCTCAAAAAAAATTCAAAGAGAGAGCTAAGCTAGTCTTGATATTTGGTTTGAAATTACGTCGAGATTGCTCGATAAAAAGCTCAATATTTTTGGCAAGATACAACAAACTGCAGAGTGGTGCCTTTGCAAAACGAGGGCTTAATTGTTTTAATTTTTACCACAAAGTTTTTTCAAATCTGTAATATTTTAAGACAATGCTTTCGTATTTAACTTTACAAATTTTGTTATTTGGCATTTTACCATTTGACTATGGACTGTTTGCCAGATAACCTCCACGAATAGATCAACCTGTGCATGCAATATTTCTATAACTTTAGTATGGTAGACCTCTATAATAATTCCACAAGCCTTAGCCCACAGATAATAATTGAGAGTTAAATTATAACTCTCAAAGTTTGCATTCTGAACCTGAGAACTTCAGCCTGTTACTTTAAAAGAAAATCAACCCACCTATGTTTTTCAGTCTCTTGAAAGCGTTTCAAATGATTCCCTAGAAAAGATTTTGTTACAAAACCCTCGTAAATTATGGGCATTCCGGTAGTCTCTAATATGTTGGCATACAAGAAAGAAGCACCCATTCCAAGGGTACTTAAAAAACTTTATCTTAAAAAATTCAGTACACTATCTGAACAACTTCAACAACGAAAAACCCAAAAAATTGGCTTCTGTTTCGCTAGAAATCTGCAAAAACAAGTTGCATTCCAGATAAGACAAACTTACTGTATTGGAAAATCAAAACGCCCCAACTACAGCAGCTGCCACCAACATTCTGTGTACAGTGTAAGAGGTAGTTGCATTCTCGCCTGCAAGTAACAAATGTAAAACCCTAATCGGCATCTGTGCAACAACTTTATTTTCCCGGCAAACCGTGCATTGGGGTTTGCGACCTCTCTTTTCTTGGAACTGCTGCACTCCTTAAAACGAAAAAAAAGCAGCGAAGACCGGGCTCCCATGGAAGGCAGCTTCCTACAAAATAGAGTGAAGCCGCTTGTTACATTTTAGAGAATATTTTAAAGTGGCTGTTTCATGATTTATGATATTTAATATTTTAGCTCCGAAATTTAAGGAAGATGTGCATTAAAAATAAGCTGAAATTTAAAATTTCCCACCCCTTTTTCACCTGCTTCTTAAAAATGAGGGGCTTCTACTTTTTAGGAGAAGATTCTGAATAATCCTATAGCACAATTAGACTAGGGTCCCATGGAAGCCAACTTCCTTAAAAATAGAGCTACACCCGCTGATTTTTTTTTGAAAATTTGTAAGTTGAGTGGTCTTATGGATTTTGTAATTTGAGTTTCAGCTCCAAATTTAAGGAAAAACTTTCTAAAATTTATTTTATGATGAAAGACTTTTCTAGTTTTAAAGTCTCAGTTTTTGACAAATGGCTAGATTTTTCCTTAAGCGGGTAGGACTATTTCCAACTCCACCCCATTTTCATCCGCTTCCTAAAAAAGCAGGGCTCCTATTATGAGGAAAAGATTCTAATTAAACCTGTAGCCCCTCAAAAAAATTCTTATGGGACCTCCTGTACCTGAAAAATAGACCTGTAGCCCCCCCTCATGGGACCCCAGCCATATGTTTTGCTCATGAGACCACCTGTTTCCTAAAAAATAGAGCTCAAGCCCCCCTCATGGGACCGCACCCTAATATCTTGAGATCTGAAAACCCTGCAATCTTGCACCAACCAAAAAACTGGTTAATAATGTTCAGTTTCAACAATTTAAGCATACCTATGGCTGGGTATGAGGGCTTCCTTGAAATAGAGCTATGACTACTAAGATTTTTTAGGAATGTTTAAATAAAGTGTCTCATAAAATTTTAATTGTATTTCATTCTCACAGTTTTATCTCCTCAATTTAAGCAATGTGTAATTGATTATATATTTTTAAAAAATAAAATTTAAATTTTGTTTCTAAAATTTTGGTTTTAGTGGGAGAATTTCTATAAATTGTTGACTTGTGGCTAAAATTTCTCCACCCCCACCCCATTTACAAATTCAGCACTCTAAAAAGGAGGAAAAGATTCCAAATTATCCTCCAACCCTCAAAAAAAATCTCATGAGACCTCTTCCATTTAAAAAATAGAGCAGTAGCCCCTCCCATAAGACCCCTACCTTAGATTGGGGTCTTATGGCCCTGAGATTTTTTAGGAACATTTAAAAGGAAATCGTCTCATGAATTTTTAAATGTGAATCCACTTTTAAAAAATTAGCTCCTAAATTCAAGGAAGCTAGTCCCATAAACTTTAAAATGAAACCAAGCTAAAACTTTTAATTTATGATAACATTATTTTATTATAATCATAATTAAATTTATTGTATATGTTAAACTTTTTAATATTTAAAAAAATTGTTTCCAATCAGTAATTTGTAAGTATATTAAATTTTAAAAATAAAATAAAACATTATTTACATTATTTGAAATGTTTTGAAAATTATATGATATTTATCTTTTTATTTATTTATTTTCATATCTTTAAATTATATTAAATATCATGAAAAAATTATATCAATTTATAACACATTCAAATTGCTCAAGGAATCTATATGTAAATTGATTTGAATTTTGTTATAGTATTCATACTTTATTAAAATTATAATTATATTTTTAATTTTATAATATGTTATTTTGCATATATAAGAACTTTTTACAATCATGACATTATAAAAAATTGTGTTGCAATCTATATTGTAATTTGTTTAAGTATATTAAATTTTTAAAAATTAAAAATAATTGTTTATATTATTTGAAATGTTTTAAAAATTATATGATACTTCATTTTTATCGATTTTGTGTATTTATTTTCATATCTTTAAATCATATTAAACATCATGAGAAAAAACTATATCAATTTATAACACATTTAAATTGCTCAAGGAAGCTATATGTAAATTGATTTGAATTCTGTATATGAAAGTTCTGGCATTCCTATAATAATAAAAGTTAAAGAAAATTAATATAAACTTTTACAAAGCAAATTCAAATTAGCATTTATCTTTTATTTCTTAACAATTCTACATGCTTACATTATTCATATCACCATTTACAAAAGTTATTAATGCTTCTTGAGCAATTGTTGCAACTGGATCAGCTGACTCACTAGTTAACAAATTTGTTCCCCTCTCATCGAAGATATCATCACATGTATCATCTTCATCTTGCACATTTAATGTCATATTATGCAATACACAACAACAATATATAGTTTCTATTCCAAAATTTGCCACATCTTTTTTAGCCTACCAAATGCACGTTCTACCACAATATGTGTTGATGACAACTTAAAATTGAATTCTCTTTGACTAGTTGTTAGACCTCCACTAAAAAGCGTAATTAACCATGTCAAGACCACATCACCAATAATGTACTCTCTCATATTCAATGAGCCAATTGACACTAGATGCCCATTTGATTTCTCTCCACCTTCACACATTCTATAGAAACCTAAGTTTTGTAGAAGTCTAGAATCATTTACAAAGTCAGACCATCCTGTAAGAATATCCATGAAATACATATTGCTATCAACAATTGCCTATAATGACATGCTATAGTTATGATCATGATCAGACCAATCAGAAGAACACTCATTAGGTAGAAGATGAAATTGAATATGAGTTACATCTATTGCTCCACAACAATTTGGAAATCCTTGTTTCTGACAGAAACCTTCTTTCACATGCTCAATTGACATCTGATTACTAGGCCACTAGATATGATTTTGATATTGAGTATAAAAGACATTAATGAACTAATTTAGAACTCTTACAATAGTGGACTTACCACAACCAAATAGTTCACTAATGTTAAGCATTGTCATTCCTGATGACAATTGTAAAACTATAATAGCAAACTATTTCTCAACAGAAAGTACCCTACTTTTTATGGTACTGGCCAATGAATATGGTATTACACCTTCCTTCACATCATCATTCAAATTTTCACAAAGGTTTTTGAATAATGCATAAGGCAACCTAAAAATGTTGCAAAAACGTTCATCATCACATCTAACTTGAAAAATGTAGTGGTTCCACCAATGTAAAGAGTGTGGCTTGACATACCACTCACCTTGAATTCTTCATTCCCACTGAGAAACAGATAAATCATTCCCAATAATCTCACCTTCTAGCTCATAACTGGTTGCATGAAGGACTATTTCCATGTCATCTGATTCCATGCTTGACAATTGTATTCTCTTAGAGAAATGTACTCTACATTTCTTATGATTGTTTTGTACACATTTTGAAATCTGAGTATCAAACCAAATATGTATTACCAACTAGATAACATTTGATGCAACAGCAAGAAGAAATTACATTTTTTTGGTAGAATTAGAATTCATTATGTAGTATTGAACTCCACCCTGCCATAAAAAAAAAACACAAAGAAACATTAAGTTTTTAAGACTTGAGAAATTACATAAACAAAAAGGTAAGAAACACAATTCTAATATGAATATAACAATAACATAATATACACCAACATTTTTTAACCAAGATAAAGAATCTGTTGTATTAACTAATAAGAATTATTACAAGTTATTGTTGTTATAAATACAGTTCAAATTTCTCATGGTTGTTGCTACTATGATTGACTTATTACAACAGTTATATGAGATGCACAAAGTAGATGTATCATGACGTAGCAACAACTTTCAAAATTATACTCAATTGTATTCCTTTGAACTCAGAAATAGAGCTACAACCTAATCCAAATTAGTAATTTGCATTCACAAGATATTGCTGCTATAAACATAGTTCATATTTCTCATGGCTATTGTTGTTATGATTGACTTATTACAACAGTTATATGAGATACATAGATTAGATATATCGTGACATAGAAACAACTTGCAAACTTGTAGTCAATTTTATTCCTTTGAACTTAAAAATAGAGTTATAGCCTAATCTAAATCAGTAATTTGCTTTCACATCCAAATTGCTCAAATATGTATCTCTATTGTATTCTAAGTTGTGAAATTCGCAAATGGAAAATGTTAATTGCAAGTATGTGTAACCAAATGTTGAACTGGAAAAATTGCAAAAGCAACATTTGACAACATGACAATGGATTATAAAATTATGAAATATTTAAAAGAAAATAAGCACAAGTGTTCCATGAAACTAGTGCACAAGACAAGCAAGTGCAATGATTTCAAATGTCAAACAAAATATTATTTAAATGCCATACAAAACTTTAACCTATATATATACTAAAAGTAAGATGAATCATTTTTTATTTGAAAATGATTCAAAAATCTTAACCATTGCTTACCTATGGAATTAAGGGCAACAACTAGGCTCATCTGCATGTTGACTTTTTGTTCTTCCAATTTGATCAATTTTTCATCATTTTCTACTTGCCCTTCCATCATAGCATGGTCTTTTTCATGACATTTCATGCGGCCCTCTTCAGCAAACTATAATGTAGAAACAACTAGTTTGTTGTTTTCAAGAATCGTATTTTTCATGCTAGTTGTTCTCAAAGTTGCCTTCCACTTTTTGCCAGTGTCCCTTTTCACTTTCATTGTTTGTGTGTACTGACCCTTGACATGCTAAATTCATTGTATCAAATTCATCCCCTAGAGAGTTTTAAGTTGGAATAGAGTTTTTTTCACTACATGTATAAGTGTTGGAAGATGTGTCAATAGTAATATTTCTAGGATCAATAACTCTATCAGTCCCAAAATTTGTCTCCATTGCATCTATAAGCTCCTTTGGAAAGTTTGATGGAATTTTTTTTATGCTCTTTCTTTTCTTGTCATAATCCAATAACAATCATGGGCAGAGGGAATTTGTAACTTGTAATCTCTTATTATCTTATAGTCTGGCAAAACATGCTCCCATCGGTCTCAACGTTGATTTGTTGTTTGAAAGACGATGAGAACAATATTCTTCCACAATTTTCCACTTTTCAGTAGCTAATGTAGCCTTCTTCATTGGCCCGTCATTTGAAAGTGTGTCTTTCTCATTGCATTTTGCTTTAATGAGGACTGTGGTGTCTAAAATGGTCCATCATGTCCTTCCTTTCTGTGTAGAATAAATCATAGGTTGTCTTTTCTTAAACTTTTGGTTGTTGTTCAAATGGAGTACATGGTATCCTTTCTTATTTTTCACTCTCTATATTTTGAGAAATATTAGAGATGAAATTTTCATTCATTGTCTGAGTACTTGGTACAAAATCATTGAAGTCTTCATTTATGGAATCTATATCATCATCTTGTATGTCATTTTGTGACAACATTGTTGTAAACCTCCTAAAACCACTCTTTGTTGGTACTAGATGATGTAGGTTTTGATCCATAATAACTCCAAAAAATATATCTTGCTTCACATTGTAAATAAAGATTCAAAATTTATAATTTTTGAGTAACAAGATTGGATTGAGATGCATAAGTTACATAAGAAATAACTAACTAGTACGACATAAAAATTTGAACATTGTATAATTGCCAAGGTTGCATTAGAATTTATATACAAAAGAAAAGAGCTCCATGTCACTCAAACTTTCATTGAACATACTAGCAAGTTTAAACTTTCAAAGAATTTATCTTTCAATGATTTATGGATATCTTAACAAGTTTTAACTTTCAAAGCCATTTTAAAAAACAATCATACTATTGTCTTCAGGATCATTTTGATACAGAGAACAATGTAGTGAACTTAAAGTATATTTCTTTGTCTCTTGCCATTACACGGTATTGTACAAATTGAACTTGAAACATAGTCGAATATACTTCCACTTCCATTTCCTAGCCTTAACTCAGCTACCATAATATTTTTGTTTCAAGATAATCTGGGTTATATTGCCAAAAAGTTTCTTGATTTTATAGACCATTTCCAAAATAAACAGATTGATTGTAAGGTTTATGTCACAATCAATCATTGTTAACTATAGTTTATAAGAAAAAAGCATGAAAGTTTAAATTCTCATAAACCTAGGACAATGTTTTACGACTATAATATACTATATTTGATCTTAATGCATAGTCACAAGTACAATTACAGTATGTGAAAGAACCTTGAGTTACTCCCCTCAATGTAAAACATGGAAATGTTGTCTTTCAAATTCTACGAGAAGCATAGAATGTTGAAAAGAATAGGAAAAAAAACTTGAGCACTTTTGTAGCAATCTTATACACTTCTAGTTCATAAATACCAAGCTTAAATTGTTGATTGAGAACTACAAAAAATTTCTTGACTAAATTTTCATGGATGATGTGCTAAATCTTGGGGTGTTGAATGATAAAACTATTACTTTCGTTTAATATGTGTTTTCTAAATGATTCAAATGATAGATTTTAATAAAAGGAAAAGAGTTTTAATAGAAAAAGCAATCATCATAAGATTGAAGAAGCTTCAATAAAAGAGCCTGAGCATGTTTTCTTGGTATGATACCTTCTTAGTTGATTCTTCTATCTCAATACAATGCCCTAAAGCCATTATATAGAATATAGTATCCCATAGTAACTCTATTTTCTCTTCATATTTAATATATGAGTGGAACTCGAAGCCTAAGAAGTAGAAAATCAGGTGAACTATTTTATAATCTATGTTGGCCTATTCAAAAGATGGTCTCTAAAATTAGTTTTATCAATTAATAATGAGACTTACTACACCAAATGAACTATATGCCTCCAAATATTTTTGCCTAATTTTGATTTTAACAAATACTCACCACCATTGCTCGTTTAAACCTTAAATACACTTGAACAATATCTAACTATATCATAATGGATTTATTATTTTTCCCAAGTTAAACCCAAAATTAATTCATATGGCTGATCCTAATCACTTCAACCTGCAATGTTGAGACCACGTACATTTCAAAAGGTCATTGAAATTGCTTATCTTTCTTCTAAGAAAAACACAAATCTCAACACACCTCCAATCCATCCAACTTAGCCAAACTCCAGCCCACATCCTAATTGGTTTATAAAAAACACCCAAAAACATTTCTTCCATTGACAGCTTTGATTATAATCACTTATTGGGATGATTTAATTCATAACTTTGATCCTAATATTTCTAAAAATGAGAACAAAGATTACAGTGAAAAAAATATACTTCACTTCAACCTCAGTGGTTAAACCTATTGAATTGTTATAGACAATAGAGAAAAACTATGAATTTCATTGACCATGTTAGTATTAAAAAATGTCATTAAGTTGGACAAATAGAGGATGCTCAAAAAGAAACAAGGTTGGGAATACACACATATAGGTTTGATAATCTATACACATATTATATTCCATGCTTTGACATTAATGAGAGAAGGATTATCTTTCTACTACCCAAATCCCCCTATGTATCAATTTCCTCTTTTTTTTAAATGGACTTGGTCATTATTTAAATTTATGAAAGAAAAGAGCAAAGAGAATTGTCTTTGGATTCGTAGTCACTACATTATTTGCAACCCACACCCTAAAAATAGATTTATCTCAATTACTTCCTCATCGGTAAAATGTCCAGCAATACAATCTCAAACTCTTTAGTTTAGAACAAAAATTAGAGTAAAACACATCAACCTACATTGCGTAGATAACAAGGTGATTGCTCCTGCAACCTACTTTTCCAACAAAAATAACCTAAAAAACAAAACTCTGGTGCTCACATTCTATAGTCAAAGGTCTAGGAAATGCACAAGTCTAGCATATCCACTACTGAAAAGATGCCAAATAGTCCATAGCCGAAGAATAGAAACATGAAAAAAAAACATAACATTACATCCATTCAATCAATCTTATATAAATATAGAGCAATAAGTACCCATCCCCTAATTTAAAATTCATCACATGAAAGGGATGAAGAAATAAGACATACCAAACAAACCCAACTCAACAAATACGACTCCTCGTAAGAAAATCATATACATATAGCACATTTCTTTGAAAGCATTCGCTCATCAAAATCATATCATAGGTTGTCTTGCATCAATCCGCACAAATTGCATCAAATAAGTTTTGGGAAATATTGACTTAAAAAAATGACTCTACTAACGAGATTGGTAATGGAACAATGAAATAAGGAGAAGGGGACATCTATTTCACTAGGAACACCATCGCAGATGAAGAAAAAGTGAACAACACTTATGGAAAACCTATAAACCCACACCTAAAACATTCCATTCCATCAAACATCCAAAATGCAATTGCAAATATCCTATAGTGAAGGTAGTGAAAAGGAAAACTAGAAACATTAACATTCTCTGCAATGAAAAATAAAAAAATATTCATTGGAAACAACAGTACCTTTGTTCTGCTTCCTCTGTTGGCTTCCTCCTTAATGTAGGAGCATTCTATGCTTGCTTGCAATCCTGCATGTTGGATGGGTTTTGGTTAAGTATTGTGGAGCTCGGCATGGTCTGGCAGCTCAGCATGATCACGGAGCTTGGCATGGTCTGTGGAGCTCAACATGGTCTGGCAACTCGGCATGGTCTGGAGCTTGGCATGGTCTTTTGGTTGCTTGGCATGGCTTGGGATTTACTGGTGCTTGACTTTTTTTTGTTGACGCTCGGCATGGTCTTGATTTCTTTTGGTGCCGAGTTGTCTGTGAGCCGACTTATGGCATTTAATTTATGTATGGGTATTTAATTTGTGTTGTGGCCAACTTGTGGCTTGACCTATATTAAATGTAAGGAATTTAATTATGTTTGTAATTAACTGGGACGACTTGTGGCTTAGTTGGGTATAAGTAAAGGCCTTGTGGAATCTTTTAGGCATGCATTCATTGAGTGGGGGAATGGAATGAAGAAGAGATGCGAACTTTGAAGAGCTCGGGCTATGGCTTAAGAACCAGAGGATTGCTTGGTGGACCTAAGGGTACAAGTGTGGATTCTTCTTGGTGTTCTTATCCAGTTGTGGATCTAGACTAGCTAAGGTTGGGCTTGTAAGTGGATCTTGTTGGATCTTGCACAACTGATTTTTGTAATTGTTATTTGTATTTGGCCCTAACCCGGAAGACCTTACAACCGGGAATATTACATGTAATCAGTTATATTTTATGAATAACGAATTGTTATTTAGTATCAAATCTTGCATTTTGTTGCTTTGTTGTGGTTTTTTCGCTACGTGGTTATTTGTTGGGGGCTAGGACATCTCCTTCGAGGATTCTCCTGCCTTGCACCGCATCACTCCCTCTGCAATGTGCAGTCACTGTCACACACAAAATGAAATATTAAATATAAAAATTGTATTTCTTCACAACTTTGGTTGGATTTTTTTATTTTTGGTGGGAAAATGAAAATAGGTTGTTGACAAGTGGTATAATTCTCTCCTAGACTAGTGCAGCTAATTCCAGCACCACCCCTTTTGCATCCACTCAAAATGAAAAAGCTAAAAAGTAGGGGCTCCTATAAAATAGGAAAAGATTCCAATTAAAACTTTAGCCCCCCCAAAAAAAATCCATGGGACCTCCAGCTCCCAGAAAATAGAGCCCAAGCCCCCTCCATGGGACCCCTGCCTTATTCTACTCACCTTGCTTATTAGGGCAAAGATTATCAAGCTAATAACAATATTTTTTTATTAATTTTTATTTATGAAGAACTAATTTTTTAGTGGGGTTACAATTAATTTTTACAAACAAAACATGTCAATTTCTAAAGTTGAAAAAATAATTATGAAAATTACCATTGCAGATTATTAATCTCCTATCTAAAATGATTATTTAACTGTCAAAAATTAATTTGTAGCTAATATCGTAAAATAACACAACTACAACTTCACCAATAAAATACAAAAAGAAATAAGAAACATAATGAATACAATATTTTCGAACAAATTATTCCTGGAAAAACCCCTAAGGGAAAACCAGTTCTACAAATGAGGAATTATATTAACTTCAGCAAATTAAGACATACAAAATTCCTTACCTCTTACTAGCAGAACTCTGACAGCCTCCCAATTTCTCTCGTTGATATTCCTTTGCTTCTATCCCTAATACTATCACTTCACCCTTGCTCACTACAAGACTATTTGCTATCGCTGTAAATTTATTTGCTAACACTACAAATGCTTCTCTAGCTTGTGTTCTCCAAATACCCTCTAACCCTCTTTTATACTACTCATGTTGGGAAACCAATGGCTGAGATTGATTCTCAATTGACAATCGAGATTTAAAATAACTTAACAACCCTAACTAAGTTGGTTTCTAGTTGCTTCTAAAAGGATTCAATTAATTATCAAATATTTGTCCCAACTCTAACCCCTTAGTTAGTAAAATAATTATTTGCTAATTAATCACATATGGACGAACAATTGTTCAAAGCTGCTAAAACTAACACTCCCTCTTAGCAAGGAAGGTGTTCTGCATGAAATCCAGTTTATCTTTGAAGAAGATGAATTTTGCCTTCCCTAATGCCTTAGTCAGAATGTCTGCTACCTGCTCCTCTATAGGTATGTATTGTAGTTGAACAACCCCCCTTGTACACAATCTCTGATGAAATGATATATGATGTCTATATGTTTAGACCTATCATGAAATACTGGATTCTCAAACAACTTGATGCAACTCTGGTTGTCATAGTTTATCACAGTAGTCTCAACCTTCTGACCAAATAAGGCTACTAACAACTTTTGAAGCCATATAGCTTCACATGTTGTCATGCTACCTGCTATGTATTATGATTCTGTTGGACTCAAAGCTACAAACTTTTGCTTCTTACTGAACCAAGAGATAACTCTTGATCCCAAACTAAAACAACACCGTGAAGTGCTCCTTTTGTCTATTGTACTACCTACCCAATCTACATCAGTATAGCCTATCAATCTGATACCTTCAACTCAAACATATATGATCCCATACTCAACTATACCATTTAAATAATGGAGCACATTCTTAGTCATTCTCCAATGCATTCTCTTTGGTTCAACCATGAACAAACTAAGAGAGTTTACTACAAATATTATATCTAGCCTAGTGTTGACCAAATACATAAGTGAACCAATTAATTGCCTCTATAAGGTGGGATCTACATCCTTCTCCCTAGATGTATCTACCTTCATCTAATTCGTGATCATGGGTGCAGACATGGCTTTGCAATCCTCCATCCCAAATCTCTTCAAGATTTCAATGCAATATTTCCCTTGACCAAGGAAAATCTCTCTATCTGTCTGCCACACCTCCATGCCTCGAAAGTACTGCACAAGTCCCAAATCCTTCATCTTGAACTATTCTGCAAGGTCCCTCTTGCAATCCTCTATGAGCCCTATTGAACCTGTAAGAAACAGGTCATCCACATAAAGAACAAGAATGAGAACTTCACCCCCAACCACCAAGTAGTAGAGATTAGTACCCGCTTCACTCTTCACAAAACTTATTTCCTGCAAGTATATATCAATGCACTCATACAACGCTCTTTTCAATCTACGCACGTGGTTCTCTTTGTTGTGTGTTACATAGCCTTTTGGTTTCTCTATGTATACCTTCTCCTTCAACTCACCATTAAAGAATGTTGTCTTGACATCCATTTGATGGATTTTCCATCTCATTTGTGTTGCAAATGAGATTACAACTTGTATATAAGTATAGTTGGCCACTAGAGCAAATGTCTCCTCGTAGTCTATTCCCTCCTTCTGAGAGAACCCCTTTTCCATGAACCTTGCCTTGTATTTCTTGATGCTACCATTTGTACCATGCTTTATCTTATAAATCTAGTGCAATTCAACTATTGCTTTATCTATTGGTCTAGGCACTACCTCCCACACATCATTCTACATTATTGAGGAATATTCCTCAACCATGGCATCTCACCATACCTAATGCTCTATAGCCTCCTAATAGCTAGAAGACTCACTATCTACCAATTGACTAACTAATGCCATATAGTCATTGAACTTGGTTGGTTGGCTCTAATGTCTAGTACCCTTCCTAGGAGCTCCCACAAACTCATGAGTACCCCTTTGTATATCTTGAACCTCATGATTCCTATTGACAACCATAGAGGATTAAATGTCAACTTCTATGTCTTCTTGATGCATTTAATGTTGTACCAATTGCTATATATTCAGTGAATCTTCACCACTTGAGCCTACACTTGTACTAGTAACTGTACTTGAGCTTTATTGCCCTTAACTTGGCCTTGGAGCTTATGTTGGTTTCTCACTCTGATCATATGTTGGAAAATCTCTAGACCTTCTAAATGCCTTGTCTTCCATGAACTTAACATCACATCTGATAATAATTCTTCTAGTCTGTGGAATAAAAACCCTAAATGCCTTTGAGGTTTTACTGTACCTTACAAAGTACCCTGATGCAAGGGCATTTGAGGTTCCTAGAGATTTTGGCATTTTCAATGGAAGATTGGAAGTGCTCATCCATATCTATGATATTTCTTAGTTGGAGGCTTGACCGAATGGGCTTGGTGGACATGCTTGGTGTTCGGTCGAAGAAGAAAGGTGGATGCTTGATCATTATTGGGTGTAGTGTTGACCGAGGTACTCGGTCATTGTGGTGCTCGATCTCTAAAGGAACTTGACATAGTTTCTAATGCTCAATCATTGAAGGAACTTGACATAGTTTATGGTGCTTGACATAACCTATTCTCGACAATGCTTGGTTTGCTTGGTGATGCTTGTGGAAGCCTGATAGGCATGCTCGATTATTTTTCTGGCACTTGGTAGGGTGATGGTGTCGAATGGAGTTCTTGGATGAATTGGTGCATTTAATGCATGTAGTGTGTGATCGTGACATGGATTGATCTAGGGGTGTATGAGGACCTAGTGTGGTCTTGGTTAACTCTCCTATGTGCATTTAATCAATATTATAAACTTGGGGGCTTGTCCTAAGTATTTTTGTGTTGTTATCGTGGGATAACACGAGGGTTAACATTTCATATTTAATTTTTGTTGTGAGCTAACTTGTGGCTTAATTATGCATTTAATGGAAGGGTTTATTTAATTCATATTTTGATAGGCCAACTTGTGGCTTAGTTGGGTATAAGTAGGGATTTTAAGGGGGTCTTGATTCATTCATTAAATGGAGTGAGTCATTATTAAGTGTGGGATCCAACATGGAGAAGATAGAGTAGCTAAGTGAGCAAAGTTTTCTTGAGTATGTGGACAAATTGTCTAATGTGAGGCAGTTTACACTAGGACGTTGGGTGAAGTATGAGCAGAGCTATTAGTTGTGGCTTGGGAAATCAGAAGAGTGCTTGGTGGCTTATGAGCACACATTTAGATCTTGTTGGAGGTTTCTATCAAAGTATTGTTGTGTTATAGATTTGGACTAGCTAGGGTTTAGGATTAGATCTTGAGGGATCTTGCAAAACTATTACTTCTTTGTATTTGGTTGTAACCGAGAAGGCCTGACAGCCTGACACATTGCATGTAATCAATTATTTTATAAATAAAGAGTTGAGTTTGGTATTAGATCTTATATCTTGCGTTGTGTTTTTGTTGTGTGGTTATTTTTTGGGGGATGGGACATCTCCTTTGGGGACTCTCCTTGCTTGCACTATGTCAGGTGATATCAGAGCTCAGTATTCTTGAGCATGTGGACAGATCACCGAATGTGAGGCAATTTGGACTAGGACCTTGGCTTGGGAAAAGTTGATCTGAGAAGATATTGATCTGGTGGTGATTGTGTTGAGGATCGTTTGCTTCAAGAGTCCTAGTTGGTGATTCTTGTTGTGAGGTGGCAAATCATGGTTCTGACTTATAATATAGAGGACTTGTAGATGGATCTTGACATGAAGCAATGGTTGCAAAGATGGAAGGTTGATCTTGTTGCAGCATCATCATAGAGAGTTTATGTGATTTATATTATAGATTTGTGTTCCTAGTTGTTTGTGTGAGGTGGCAGGTTGCGATCTGACTTGCAAGAAACTTAGGTTTGTCACAAAGTGATTGGGTTGGATTTGCTGGAGATGGTTTATGAAGATCTTGGAAGATTCTTCTGAGAATATTAGACCCTAGGATGATTGCAAATCTCCATGATGTGGTGGAGACAAAGATTTTAGAGATGTTTGATGTTATGGAGAAGAAAATTTCAAAGGCATTTTCTCGGATGGATGTTGCTTTGTCTGATCAAGTTAGGGAAGGGATAGTTGAGTTCCACAAAGATTTATGGAGCTGGAGTCTACCGATTTGGAAGAGGTTTGTCCGGTCGGTTAGGAGATTTGTTTGAGAGAGAAGATGGCATGGCAAGATCAAGGTGGAGGTTGGTTTTGTTGATCAGTTTGTGGAGTCTAATGTGAAACCTATAAGGAAACTTGTGGTTGTTGTTGAAGAGGTTCCTAACCTTGTTGATGTTGGGATGGAGATATTGATTTTCATGATCAGATGGTTGAGTCTGACATGGAAATTACAGACAACTTGGTCATGGATAATCAGGTTGTTGTTGGTGATGTGTTATAGAGCATCTTGTTGTGAGTAATGATATTGTTGGTGTTGTGCATTTGACATGTGTTAGTGATGGATTGCATATTGTTGTTGATGTAGATTTGGTTTTGGATCTACCTGTTGGTGTTGTGGGTGTGGAGTTTGATTCTCTTATGGATTGTGGCCATGAGTTGCATGTTGATTGGTTAGTGGTGATACAAACGATTTTGGTGTTTGGACGGATGTCGTAGGTATGGATGATTTGTGGATTTTTTCTTTTGTATGTATGGATTGGCAAGCCTTGGGAAAAGATGAAGTGGAAGTATGGTTTTCATGGAGAAATAAAGTATGGAACACACTTTTATTTGTACCTCGAGAGTCTGATGCAAGGGCATATGAGGTTCGTAAAGATTTTTGCATTTTCAGTGGAAGGCTAGAGGTGCTCGGCCATCTCTGTGGTATTTCTCGGTTGGAGGCTTGACTGAATGGGCTTGATGGACAAGCTTGGTTCTCGGTCGAAGAAGAAGGGTGGATGCTCATTCATTACTGGGCATAGTGTTAACAAAGATACTTGGTCGTTGTGGTGCTCAATTATTGAAGGAACTTGACATAGTTTCTGGTGCTTAACAAAACCTATTCTCAGCGATGCTTGGCTTGCTCAATGATGCTTGTGGGAGCTCGATAGGCATGCTCGGATGTTTTGTTGACACTTGGTAGGGTGATGGTGTCAACTAGAGTTCTTGAGGTTTTGGTTGGCTAACTTAGTGCATTTAATGCATGTAGCATGTAATCGTGATGTGGATTAATCTAGGGGGTGTATGAGGACCTATGTGTGGTCTTGGTTATCTCTCCTATGTGCATTTAATTAGAGTTTTAAAATTGGGGCCTTATCCTAAGTATTTTCATGTGGTTATCATAAGATAACATGAGGGTTAACATTTTGTATTTAATGTTTGTTGTGAGCCAACTTGTGTCTTAATTATGCATTTAATGGAAGGGTTTATTTAATTTTTAATTTGTTAGGCCGACTTATGGCTTAGTTGGGTATAAGTAGGGAGTTCAGGGGGAGTCTTGATTCATTCATTGAAGGGAGTGAGTCATTATTTAGCATGGGATATAGCATGGAGAAGATGGAGTGGTCGAGTGAATGAAGTTTTCCTGATTGTGTGGATGGATCACCGAATGTGAGGTAGTTTACACCAAGACGTTAGGTGAAGTATGAGCAGACGTAGTAGCTACGGCTTGGGAAACAAGAAGATTGCTTGGTGTCTTACAAGCACAAGTTTAGATCTTGCTAGAGGTTTCTACCAAAGTGTTGTTTTTTTATAGATCTAGACTAGCTAGGGTTTGGGATTGGATCTTGAGGGATCTTGGAGAACTATTACTTTCTTTGTATTCAGTCATAAATGGGAAGACCTTACAACCTGACACATTGCATGTAATTAGTTGTTTTATAAATAAAGAGTTAAGTTTGGTATCAGATCTTATATCTTGCATTGTGTTTTCGTTGTGTGGTTATTTGTTGGGGGCTAGGACATCTCCTTTGGGGATTCTCCTACCCTACACTGCATCATACCCCCTCTCTGTAGTCTGATCTAACTTGGTACATGTATCACCTGGAATATGACAATATGCAAAACTACCAAATATTCTGAAATGACTAACATCAAACTTCTTACCTATGAAAGCTTCCTTTGGTGTCATCCTCCCTAGTACCTTGTGTGGAACCCTATTCTAAATATAAATTGATGTACTACACGCCTCTACCCATAAGTAACAGGGCATGTCCTAGTCATGTAGCATAGCCCTTACTGCCCTCGATATAGAATGGATCTTCCACTCAGCTACTCCATTCTTTTGTGGATTGTAAGGAACAATCCACTCTCTCTTGATTCTTTCTCTTGTACAAAACTCCTAGAAGTCATTTCCTTTGTACTCGCCTACATTGTCTAACCGAAGAACCCTTATCCTCCATCCTTTTAAGTTCTCCAGAAGAGCCTTGAACTCTTGGAATTGATTGAAAACCTCACCCTTGGTCTTCAAGAAGTATATCTAGGTCTTTCTTGATAAATCATGAATAAAAGTAACATAGTACTCATATCCTCTGAGAGAGTTTGTTAGCATTGGTCCGTATACATCTGAATGTACTCGATCAAGAGCACCCTTAGATATGGTGTCACTCCTTGGAAAAGATGCTTTCGCAAACTTCCCCAATACACATCCCTTACACACATCATCATGCTTTGTGCTCACTATTAGTCATTTTTGCCTTCTCGCCAAAATCACCACATTTGAATTCAATGTAGTAATGTTCACAGGTTTTAAATATTCAAATATTCAAAAGGGGGCACGAAATATTAAATGATCGAACCTTATTAATATTTCTTCCCTGTGCTTTTAGTGTTTTCATGAGCCCGCAAGTCCCCATCATCGGATCAGGATCGATCAACGATTAGCGCTATGTCACTATTAAAAGTTGCATGTTGTTTTGCCATAGTGACATAGCGCCCCTTCGCCACGTGTCGGGTGGGTCCTACTTTCCCTTGTTGTTTCTCCAGTGCCAAATTTCGCTAGACCCACAGTGGGCGCTATGGCACTATTGGAAAATCTGTGTTCCTCGCCGATAGTGACATAGCGCCCAAACAAAAACTGTATTGCGCCAGATCTCAGGGAAGGATGGTGGGTCCTAGGTATGCCCTATCAGATATTAGTGTGAAATCTGTCAAACCCATTGGTAGTTGGTCGTCTTTCCATTGGCTGAGGTATGACTATGGAGTGTGGGTCCTATTTCACTTGGTGGACCACAAACGAGGACTTATCAAACAAGTTGGCACGAGGCCAGTTCTCATTGGTTGATGTAAGACACTATCTCACTATGGGAAGTTGCCCAAAAATTACCCATGGCAACATAGCGTCTTGGTGACACGTGTCCCAGTGGGTCCGGTGGAGGTAGTAAACGGTTAGAGACGCTGACAATTAATGTGACTGTCACAGTTGGGATTGAGAATTGGCATGGTCAGTAACGAAGGTGGTGGTCAGCTTGGGAAGACCTTGCGAGGTGGCGGAAAGGAGAGAAAGTATTGGTCCACGTGGCTCGTTCCGATGTTAGAGTTTAGTTGACTTGTTGACCTTGCTATTTTAGTGCTTAGGAATGAAGAAAGTCAAGAATTTTTATGCGAATCTGATCTTATGATCATTTCCAACCACCCTGGAGTAAATACAAAACAAAGAACAACACTCCATCACCCCTAGTTGATCCATCTACCTGATCAGGACAATCAATGGCGTCATTTTCCATCTTTTTGAGGCTCTATTTAGTTAAAAATTAGATTTCATCGTACCAAAAAGCTATATTCAGATCAAATTTTCTTTTGGATCCTCATGATTATTCTTTGAAGGACTTCAATGCAGTAGTTGCAAAGTAATTGCAGGAAGAGGACATCTCAATTATGCCTGAACTATAAAGGCAATTTTTGTGAATTTTGTAAAGGTCGAACCTTCTCTGTTTCTCTATTACTGCTCTGCAGATTCTCAGTGTAAATTCCCCTGTGCCTCTGAACTACATGATTTTCTGTCTTATCTCCTTCAGCCATTGGTATGAAAGTGCAGGAACTTCTTTGCCTCTTACTAGTGTTTTGCAGAGATCTACGATCTGCATGACTATATCCCCTTGGCCTATGAATGATAATATAAGTGAATCTCTCCTTCCTTGTGTCATTCATCTTGGTTCTCTGATCTGCATGCGATTATTAGATTAAAGCAAGTCTGAAGGTGTATATCCTTAGTTTCATTCTAGTTCAATAGTGCATATATGGGCAGAGTTTGGTTCGAACACTCTATTTTGGTGCATCACCTCTTTAGATTAGATTAGGTAGATTTGCTTTCATGCTCTCCTTCTCCCTTTTCCTCTCCAAGAGTAGTTAGGTGCATCCTGATAGTACGAGGAAGCCAGCCTTCTCGGGAGACTCAACCTCATAGTTCAAGTCCCATAGCTTGGAGGTTGTTTCCATGTTTCACTAGGTTGTCCTCATGCATAGGCTTTGGACAAGGGTGCAAACCTAAGTGACAAAACTCACCTTTGGAACACCTATCACTATCTCACGAAGCAATTTAAGTGCTCCATTTTGAATATGACCCATCCTCATGTGCCATAGCTCTCCAAGATCTCTAGGATTACTGCTACTCATAACTGCCTTAGGAGTATCAAACTACAACCTATAAAAGTGACCACTCCTAACTCCAATAGTTATGGGTGACTTCCAATCCTTATGCTCGATCAACACATGTGCCCCTCTAAAGAGTACATTATGCCCCTTATCCTAAAGAATATATACATAAATCAAATTCATATATAATCCTAACACATACAAAACATCATGAAGTGGAATTATCTTTCCATTCTCCCTTTGAAATTGAATAGTCCCTTTCCCAACTGAGTTGAGTTTGGACAAGTTTCCCATAAAAATTTGGATGTTGGTGTTCTCCTCCTTATAACTAGATAAGTACTCTCTAACTCCTGTTATATGAAATGATGCCCCACTATCTATATACCAAAAACACTATGAGGTTGAGCTAACCATACAAGCTATGAGTGCAAACTCATCTTCCATTCTACTAGAGAGTTCTTCTGCGCTTGCTGAAGTTGCCACCTGCTTCTTTCCCTTCTTCCTTTTTGAGCAATCATTGACATAGTGACCATACTCTTGACAACCACATCACTTGACCGTAGAAAGGTTCTTCTTCTTCTTCTTCTCACTCTGTGAATTCAATCCTTTTCTATACCCCTTCTTTTCTTTCCCTTTCCCCACTAGGGCAACATTTTCTTGTTCCACCTTGCTCTTCTGACTCTTGTTGGCCCCATTGACAAGATTTTTTCTAAACTCCTCTTGAGTGAAATCACTCCAAAGTCGATCCCAACTTAGTAAAGTGTCTCATCCACTGATAACTTCAACAAAGATACTTCATTGCTTAGTAAACTCATCTAGGGGTATCTCTAACATCTGTTAACTCTTCCTTGACAAGTCTAAACCTGGTGAGATAACTTGTGGCATCTTCTCCCTAGTTCAATTGGGTATTCTTCAACTTCTCTCTGAGAATCATCTTCATATTGGTGGTAGAATTTTGGTACAGATTCAAAATGATATCCCACATCTTCTTCATTGTATCTAGCTCCAAGATATGTGGAACAATATGATCCTTGACACCATCAAAGATTATCCTCCTCGCTTTGGCATCATCCTTCTTGTATGTTGCAAGTTGTGTTGCATTTGTAGGTACAACTACAACACTGGAAACATAATCCTTGATACCATTCTCTTCCAACACTAAAGAAAGTATGGCCTTCTAGACACCAAAATTTGAGGCATCGTCCAATCTGTCCTGATCTTTCAAACCAGTTGAAGCCATCTCAAGGGATTAAAGTAATAATAATTCTAAAGAGATCAAACTAGGTTTTATAAACCCTAAATTTCTTTCCTAGGGCAAAACTTTTCTACCCTCAACACTACTATGATACCATGTCAAAATTATTATTGCAGTCACTAATTATTAATCTCCTATCTTAAATGATTATTTAATTGCCAAAAAATTATTCATAACTAATATCGAAAATAATAGAACTACAACTTCACCAATAAAATATAGAAAGAAATAAGCAACATAATGAACACAATATTTTTGGACAAATTATCTGTGGAAAAGCCCCTAAGAGAAAATCAGTTCTACAGAAGAGGAATTATATTAACTCTAGCAAATCAAGAGATATAAAATTCCTTGCCTCTTATTGGTAGAACTTTGACAACCTCTCAATTTCTCTCGTTGATATTCCTCCACTGCTATCCCCAACGCTATCACTCTGCCCTTGCTCATACTATAAGACTATTTTCTATCATTGCAAATTCATTTGCTAACACTGCAAATTCTTCTCCAGCTTGTGTTCTCCAAATGCCACCTAGCCCTTTTATAATACTCCTATTGAAAAACCAACAGTCGAGATTAAAAACAACTTAACAACCCTAACCAGATCAATTTCTAGTTGCTTCTAAAAAGATTCAATTAATTAACAAATATTTGTCCAACTCTGACCCGTTAGTTAGTAAAACAATTATTTTCTAATTAATCAAATATAGATGAATAACCATTTAAAGCTACTAAAACTAACAATAATTTATCTTTAAGTAATTTTGAATCAGTGATTCCTATTTTCTCATTGGCTAATGGCAATTTTCTCATGGATAAAAATAATTTTAAGACACAAAAAATTGAAGAAGAATAAAAGTTTAAGAGAAAACTCTAGAATTTCCATTTTTCCAATCCAGGAAATTCTAAACTTTTTAGTCTTTCAATGCAGCTTTGTGGTGTAGGCTTCATCCAGTCTTGTTCAAGCTCTACAATACTAACCTTGTGACTATGATCTATCATTTCATTTCTAATGTACATTGTACTGATTGCAATGGTATCTCTACCCTTTTTATCATGCATATCTCCACAATGCACACCCCTCTTGTCCGTCATTAGGTGAGGAAAGAAGACTAATATAAGTTTTGTTACAAACAATTTATTATTCTTGAATTGGTTGCACTCTTCCATTACTTTTTTGAAACAAAAGAATCTGTTAGAAGTTGTAATCTTTCCTTGGTGTGTTTATAAACCAAGGTTAGACCTCCTTTCTTTATTGTTATAATATATTAGGATATAAGCTAAGGTATCCTAATATATTTCTTTTTTGTCCTTTTTCCACTACATCTTATTTTGTCCTCTAGTGGAATATGTGAGGACAAATATTTATTATAATTTGTAATTTAGATTATTCCTCCTTAAGAGGAATCTCACACTTGGCCTCACACACTTATGAATGGTGGCATTCATAGACACAGGAGTTACATTCTAACTCCTCTTTCTCATCTCTATTTAAGAGATGACCCTCCTCTCTCATTTCTTATGAAGTTTCTTCCTCTTCTCAATTATTGTATGAGCAATTGCTCTCTCTTTCTCTCTCTCTCTCTTCTTAGGCTTTTCATGCCTCATTCATAATGTCACAAGGGGTTTTGTTTGCTTTCCCCTTTTCAAATATCTTGTCTCATGGTGTTGGATCTTGAAGCTTTCTCTCTCCTATCTTATGGTAATATCTTTTCATGCATTAACTCACTTAGATTCTTTCCTGGTATTGCTTATTTACATATTTCTTTTTCCATTTCTAACATGGTATCAGAGCCACCTAATCCTTGTTTTGAGTTTGTGTGAAGGTTATTGCATTGGAGACTTTTTGTTGAGAGTAAAACTTGAAGTGTCATTTTCTAATTTTTTTTGTGTTGCAGGATTTATTCATTCTATAAGTTTTTTTTACTACTTCTCTTTGGATTAGATTGGATCTAACAAGTTTATTTGTAGGTTTTCTTTCATTTTCTTATATTTTCCTTGATCTAATCTATTTTATTGCAGGTTACTTATTCTATCTTCTTGCAAACTATTTACTTCATTGATTATGTGGTTTAAAATCTATTTTTTGTATTTTTTTATCAATATCCTACGTATTTTTTTTTACAGGTTTAAATTCTTTTATTTAGACATATCATTGTGCATATATACTTTTTTATAACATTCAAATCTATTTAATTTTTTTCTCTCTCGCTTTCACCTTATAGTAAAGTCATATTTTAATACTTTAAATACCAAATCTCTTTTGATTTTTCTATAGACATTTCCTGCACGTACTTGAATAAATATATTTGTTTTACTTACATCCTTATAGAACACCTCCTGATACAAATGAACAAAGAATTTTTCATGTATCTATCTATTTAACAAATTTTTAAAGGTGAGGTTGTCTAGGAGATATCTGCAATATTGGACCCAATTGGTTAGACATATAAATGAAACCAGCAAAAGGTTGGGAAACAGGGGCCATAGAATAATATGGAGATGGTCTTTGGCTAGTCCTCGAAATTTTTTTACTTATAGATGAATGGATAGGGCGAGGAAAGGGAATAGGCTGCGCAGGAAATGGCCTAACAGACTTGTGGGATTCAAATTCTGAAGCGTCGAGCTTCCTGGTCATGTCAATATGATACAATTCAGAACCATTTGGGTAGAAAAAACCCCAATTTCTTTCGATGACTAGACCAGGCTTGTTGTCCTCATTAAAAAGGGCAAAGAGATATGTGAGTATGAATGCTCTAGGCCTTCTAGGTGTACCTAAAGGTGGATTCACCAACATTCGGGTGACTAGCCTTCTATTATTAGTGGCTGCTAGGGCAACACTTGCACCTGCATCTCCTGCTGTAGGCCAACCTGTTTCACTAATAGCAATGCCTCTCATTTTATTGGTGGCAGCCCTTTCTTTTCTGTCACCCTCTCTCATCTATCGTAATTACCACCTCATTCTATTATTAGCTTAGTATCATTTTCTTTGCCAAACTTTGATTCCAACTTGGTAATCATTGCGTAACGCCTTTGCCATTTTGTTTCATTTCCTTATGCTGGTTGTCTCAAATGTCTCTCACTAGATTACATTGCTGCTTTTTTCGGCTAACTCTGCCTGTTCATCAACATTTCAAAAAAATTGGTTCTTTCTCAGACATTTTTGTTTTGTTGTGTGTCCTCTATTCTAGACATCTAGTTTGGATGTTCAAATCCTGATCCTTCTAGCCCTTGTTCTTTAATGCATTGTTCCTTCACAAAGCTCAATAGCAGTCCTAACTCCATGAACATAAACTGAATCCTATATCCAACAGAATGAATCTAACATCCTATAAACTTTTTGAAAAAACCAAAGAAACCTATGCGGCTATAAATGTTAGCCTTTTACTGCACTGCTAACAGAATTATCAGACTTTGAAACATCACGAATGCAATAAAAACTTCAAACTACCAGCGTGGCTGTAATGTGCAAGATGCTACCATTGCCACAAATGATTAGGTTTCCATAAGAAGCATTTCTTATTCAGTCGCTCTGATTGAACCAAAAGGAGGCCATAAATTTCATTGTTGTGTAAAACGTATCATTTTTCAACACACATTAATTTATTTGCTAAAATTTTATGTTTGGACTATAACTGTTTAGGAGCTCTTTGGCCTTCCCTTCGAATAAATGTGATAATTTTAATGGACTTATTACGTTGGTAATGATTTTCATTATATTTGAATAACAAATATTAACTATTTTTTTACTTAAAAACATTGTAATTTATAATTTGATTTGGATACTATTTCAATAAAAAAATATTAGAGTAATCATTTTTATATATCTTTGTTTGAGTAATAATGTTTATTATATTTTCATATAAGACTATATGTTTATTTTTTGATCAAATTCATGCTTATTGATGGTGATACTAAATTGCTTTAGTTCTCTCTAAGATAGCCTATTCCAAATTAAAAAATGCTTTAAGGTGAGATAAGGTGATCTTTTGCATTGGTATGACATGAGTTAAAGCCTATAGTATAATTATTACTATTAGGATAAATTATCTTATCTTATACTCAATTTTAGTTGTCTCACTTTATTAAAAGTTACTTTTCATATATCTTTGGTGCCTAAAGAGGGGATCTATTTATTTCAAAATTTTACAATTTTTTCTAACTCTTCCAATGTATTTATTTTATGTAAAGTATTTATGTTCCATCAGCCATTTGGCTTTCATGCAAGTTAGCTATGACCCTATTTTCCATTATTTAATTATGAGATTTCATACCATGATGTTTCAAGTATATATGGGTCCACACATATATACCTAGATAAATATACAAACTATTGTGACTGCAATGATTATTAAAGTCTCTTGTATATTCTTGTCTCAAATGAACATGTTCAAATTTAAAAATGAATTAAGTACCCATGTTACCCTTAATGGATTTTTATACCTAATATCCATATTCTATTTATTTCTCATTGATCTTTATTAGATCTCTACATTTATCTCAATTATTCAGGTTTATGAGTTATCTTACACTATTGCCCTATATGATCTATCTATGCACACAGTTGCAGTCTTATGCTTTTATAACATCTTTTTATGCTCATAGTAGCATTTCATGGTTTAATACCATTCTTTTATTATATATATATATATATATATATATATATATATATATATATATATATATATATAGTAAGTTGCATCAGGAGCCAATTTATCAAGGTTAACTATGGTGGACCCGACAGTTTTAAACTGACTCATAGTTGCCTTATATGGCCCATGGAGTATCTCTCCATCCTATGATTGGTGTGCACTTACTTCAATGGAGTTTCCCTCCATTTGTCTCTCTTTGTTCCTCAAAGCAAGGATGATATTTTATGGGGATTTCCCATTCCAAACTCCTTGTCTCCTTGGTGTATGCTCCTAGTTGTGATTTATTCATGGTATGACTTCCTACACCTTGTTCATTTTTTAGTGTATAGGTGACGAGGCTACCATATCTTGGAGCACTCCAATATTAGAGACTTTATTTGAGAAAGTTGTTTTGACCCATGTTGATCTTTTTCCTCGTGGCAATGATGTTGCTTGTCCATGATGGATTTCTTATTTGAAGGCAATATGTTGTTACTCCTCATAAACCCTTCCTTTGGTCCACATCGGCAATAATTCTTGGAAAAACTGTAACTTGAATTATTTGGTGCTTGAGGCACATGTTCTACTTATTTATTATTGTCTCTCTTATATTTCTTTGATAAATATACAATGTGATAATGTTATGCATACTTTATTGCCTAGATCGTGGGTCATGTAGGTGATGGAGTCGCGACCCATTCACTTGTAGTGGGATGACTCATTAGTGGACTATCTATATCCATGTGATTGATGCAATGTTGATGCAGGTTTCATTAGTTGGCCTTGTCTGTGGTCATTTGTGCATTAGTATGTTCCTTTCATGAGAGATTTATTGCATCTATTATGATCATTTTGAGCTTATGACTTATTATAGATATCATGTTAACTCAATTTCCTGTTGGTGAACACATTCATTTATCCTCATCTCTCTTAGTTCCTCCTTGATTAAATTATTATAACTTCTTTTTTTACTAACTTCTCCATTCAATGTAATTCTACTTGTGGATAGTTGTCTTGTTTTTTGTTCTCTACTTTTTTTCCAGGTGATCCATCAAGGAACCTTCTCGGTTTTTCACATATGAAGATGTGTCTATGCTTCCACTTTATCACATTCAAAGGACTCATGTATTTCTTTTGGATCTGCAAATGTACCATATGTCTTGAAGACAATCAAATTACTTCATATTGAAGATTAAGTTGTAGATTGTTGTAAATTATGGGTTTAATACCCCTTGATATAATTACCCCAAGTAAATATTAAAGGGAGGTATTAGAAGTTGTAATCTTTCCTTGGTGTGTTTATAAACCAAGGTTAGACCTCCTTTCTTTATTGTTATAATATATTAGGATATAAGCCAAGGTATCCTAATATATTTCTTTTTTGTCCTTTTTCCACTACATCTTATTTTGTCCTCTAGTGGAATATGTGAGGACAAATATTTATTGTAATTTGTAATTTAGATTATTCCTCCTTAAGAGGAATCTCACACTTGGCCTCACACACTTATGAATGGTGGCATTCATAGACATAGGAGTTACATCCTATCTTATGGGAATATCTTTTCATGCATTAACTCACTTGGATTCTTTCCTAGTATTGCTTATTTACATATTCCTTTTTCCATTTCTAACAGAATCATAAAAGAAAACATTTCTAAACATACTTTACAATGACAATATTCATATAAATGAGTGGTCAAAATTGAAAAGAAGTCATCGCGAGGAAATAAAGCACAAAGCACCTAAATACCCTAGCTGCTATCTAATCACATTATTATTGGCATGGACTCTTTCAGACCTAAAAGTGTTCTCACCCAAATTCAAACCATTACTTTCAATTTCCCTTGTTGGCTCTCAAGACTTCCCAAATTTTCCTTTCATTTTCACATCTTGACTATCATTATTTCTATCCATTTTATTATTTATGTCAATGATATAGATCTCTTATGAAAAAACAAAAAGCTCTTTCATCATAATGAGTAGCTTGCACTATCTCATTTTTTTCAAACCTATAATTGTTCATGCCATATTTCAAACCACTATTTTTGAGTCTCACTAACCTCCCAACAGAAATTCTACAATTTCTATCACTAGCAAGGAAATCTTTGGTACTAAAATTAATCGACTAAAATGTGGAGTAGAAAAAAAGGCTTCTTGTAATTTTGAAATCCTAAGAATTACAACTGCTATCAGCTCGAGATCTTATCCCCTTTCTAAGCACAACTTTCTCTTGAGACAAAAATAGGTTCCACAGAAAATTCTATCAGATGTTGCCATGTATGTGGAGAGTACATGTCGGTGTCAATTTTTTGTTTATAATATCTCTCCTTTTCAAACACAAAAATGAGGATAGACGTTCATATTTTTCAATATCAACATGGTGTATGTTGTGAGTACAACAATGCATATTTTTTATGATGAACATTTATTATCTGTGTTGCACATTTCCAAAGAATTCAACTCCATTAATTTGGTTTCTTCTGTTATCTAACAATACAAAAAGTTACTTACATTTTTCTTTGATCCTCGTTCATTGGTGTACAAGCCAAAGACATATGCATATAAGTGCATGTTCAACAATTTGAGAGATGCATCGTTGGTCATATGAGAAAAGTTGTTGATGATATATTTATAGCTAATGAAGGTGCATTTTGGTTGTATCACCTAAATAGTCTTTTAAAATTGATCATAACATCAATAAATTATTTGATTATGGTGTGTAGTTATGTTGTGGCATGTCCTAATTTTGCTCTCTACATGCGAGTTGAGATTTTTATGAATAGGGATAAGAAAGTGGGAGAATTTTTATGATTTTTTGTTTCATTTTTAAAAATTTATAATACATATTTTTGTTTGTTTTAGATTTTATTATTATTATTATATAATTTTTATTTTTTTTTAAATTCAAAAAAGTATATTAAATGTTTCCAAATTTAAAATTTGGTTTTTGTTGTAACATATTTAATTAAAAATGTATATAAATTAAAATTCTATTATTCTTAATCATTGTAGTATTAAAAAATAGAAATTGTTAATTTTTTATTTTTTTTTAATAGATAAAAGGTCACAAGGCCCAAGTTTGTGTTTTGATTAAAAAAATATTTCAATTGGGTACCAAAGATCAGAGATGGATAGGTATCCTTGGTATAACCCCTACATAAATAATTCAAAATAATTTAACCAATTTTAGTGCCTATTTTTTTAATTTTCAACTTTATAACTTTGCTCTTGATAATTCCTTGTGAATGTTTCCTAAAAATTACACTTGGCTACGATCAAGTTGTTCGAACAAAAATGATAATGCTACATAATAAAAAATGAAACTCATCTCCTATTAACTATAATTTTAGAATCAAATAACATATAATAAAAAAATTTGAATAATAAAAAATATATATCACATTAATATTAACCTTCAAGGATACGAGCTAAATTAGACAATCATATAGCTTGAACATAGACATACAAAAGAAAATTTATTGACCTTTTAACTCTTCTTTACAAGTAAAAGAAAAGACTAGAGATCAAATTACAGAGATAGAGTATCAGAGTCTGATTTTATCATAAGGATCATTTGGCTTAATGAGTCCTCCCATAATCCAACTTGATCTTCCTTCATAAACTAATAAATCCAATCAAATCGAGGAGGATATCTAACATGAAGAAAATACATTAATAAGTCCACATTTCTTCTTATGATTGATTTCTATTTATTAAATATCTTCCAATCTTTAGTAAATACAATAGGAAAAAGAGGAATATTATTTATTCCCATTGTATTAATGTTGTAGTTGCAAGGCCTAGGAATCATACAATTTTTGTTTATATTTATCATCAAATTCTCTAGATCACCTAAATACATGTTCTTGATCAGTCTTTTGCAAAGGAGTTCTTTGTCATATTTTTTGGCTTCCACCATATGAACCATTGCAACAAACAATGATGCAATATCTGAGAGAAAAAATAATTTTACTTATTTTATTCAATATAGAAGAAACATTAAACCTTAGAAACATATAATCATCTTTATAAATATTAGTTTTCGTTTATCTTCTACTTGAGATTTTGATGATCCCATTTTGTACATTCAGAAATACTTCATGTTAATGATTAAAATTAGCCTAATATAATTAACAAATAACTCTTGTTAAAATAATCTTTTTGGTAAAGATTCTTTGGGTTGTTTGAGCATAATCATGGATTTTTTTTTAGTCAACAACTGAAATAATATTAATTTCTCTTGTAATTATCAAAGTCAAAACAACTATTGAATCTTTTGGTCTAAACACACATGGGTTAGGCAGACCCAACTTAGATGTAATGTAATTCTCATTTTTAACCTATAAATCTGATCGAGATTTGTTCTATTTTTCATGTTTTCTATACAAATCATTGCAAAATTTTCAAATGAACTAAATTTTGTTCATTTTATAAAATTGTCAATTAGTAGTAAACTTTTACAAACAAATAATTTTTTACTATAGTAACAATTATATTTTTACTAAACAATATACTCAAGAATTAAGAGTTACAATGTTCCTAAATGCATTTCTTTAATTAGAATATGAATAATTGTGCTAACAATTCATTTTTTATCATCTACAACAATATCTAGCAATGAAAACTTGATTTTATAGAAAATTGTCTTGTTGCCTTTGTCTCTTTTTTGCATTCAATCATTATGCTTTAGCCACAAAATAAAAATCAATATTCTCTTTTCTACAAAAGGCAAGGACTCTAGCTCTTTCAAATCTCTTGTTTAATAAGTCGAGGCTAATAAATTATAGAGGTGAAGCTATGAATGCAAAATATAACAACAACAACAATAACAATAACAATGAGCTTATAACAAAGTGAAGCAAGTCTTATTACAAACCTCCTAATTTCACCAATAAATCAAGGGCCTTTAACATAATGAGAATATTTAAAATTATAATATGAATAAATTTTGTCTGCTTTGATTCTAACAAACATGATTATGCTACATTGAAAACACTTAGACTATTTTTATTCATTAATCTTCTTCATTTAATTTTTTATATCATAATGCTAAATTGAAAGAACTTATGATATTCTCATTCATTATTCTTTTTCACTCGACAATTTTATTATCACAATAATATTTGTGCTCATCATTATGATATATCACAGAGTGTGGTTGGAAATGTTGATGCAAAAAAAGTTACACAATCAAATCTTGAAATAATATTGTAGTAATTTAATGGATTGTGAAAATCTACTTGCTCTTAGAATATAATTAGCTTAATTTTATCGTCTCTTCACTTGAACTTAGAAATGTATTCCTATAAAAATGCATGATATAATTATTTTGGAATTATCTAAAAGTTTGTTTGGTTGTTGAAACTAGATAATGCATTGCATAGTAGATTTTCATTGAGACACCTAAAGTTTGACCTCAATTAAGAACATGGTGTAAGAGAATTCCACTCTAGGTGTTAATAGTTGTTATCTCAATCCAGCTTTAGTGTACATATCACACTATCATCCTCATCACCACTAAATCAAGGGCCTTTGACATAACAAGAACATTTTCAAATAATATTGTGAATAAATTTTGTTTGTTCATATTCTAACAAACATAATTATGCTACATTGAAAGAACTTGGGCTATTTTTATTCATTAATCTTTTTCATGTTTTTACATCATAATGCTAAATTGAAAGAACTTATGATATTCTCATTCATTAATCTTTTTCACTTGATGATTTTACTACCACAATATTATTTGTGCCCATCCTCATTATGGATCACATATTGTGATTGGAAACTTTGATGCAAAAAGAGTTACACAATCGAATCCAAAAATAATATTGTAGTATGCTCATCTTGATGATGGATCATAGAGTGTGATTCAAAACATTGATGCAAAAAAAGTTACACGATCAAATCTAGAAATAATATTGTAGAAATCTAATGGTTTGTGGAAATCTACTTGTTCTTAGAATATAATTAGCTAAATTGGATTGTCTCTTGATTGAAACTTAGGAAAGCATTCCTAGAAAAATGCACAATATAAACATTTTGGAATTATCTAAAAGTTTGTTTTGTTGTTGAAACTAGAGAATGTTGAAATACTAGAATTAGCTAGTTCAAAAAGTTTTAAATCTAGAAAATGGCTATGAACTAATGAGTGAGAAGATGCATTTTCTACATTTGGTTTTTGGAATTGAAATTGAAGCTTTGTTTGTAATTTTTAGTTTTTTTATGATTTTTTTAATAGATTTTTTTAAAAAAATTATTATTCTATATAAAATCCGAAATAAGTTTAAAATGTCAAAATAGTTATGACATTACTATAAATTTGTCCAACATATCTGTACAAAATTATAAACAAGTCACAATGTCCAAACTTTCTGAAGACAATCAGAAAATGAAAAGAGCATTCATATGAAAGCTCCTTCTCTTTTAAGCACTTTTACGCATATGGTCTCAACAAAGAAGTTTGATTATAATAGAAAGATGACATCATAGAAAGACAAGTTCATCTTTTTTCCATTGAAGCAATCTTTGCCCTAGCTACCTTTCGAGTCTTACACAATTTGCATTCATTTCCTTCATCACATATAGATGTAGATGAGGCATCACCTAGCTAAAATATTTTCATCCATCATTCGAGACTATAATACCCAATCTTGATTAGTTCTTACTATAATGATTAGTTCTTACACTACTTTTAAATATAAAATATATTGGCATTAACAAAAAAATTTCCTATTTAGATAACACCAAAATCGACACCTAGGATTATTTGTTGTGTGTGAGGTCTTCAACAAGTAGAGGTCAACATCACATTGACACATTGACCAAAGCCATCAACCCTATATCAATAATTTACCATAAATATTATCTTTTTTACATCAATGTTATAATAAACCCTATGTCTTTCTTGTAAATTGAATGCTTGTGTAAACAAAAGAAATCTTATGTAAAAACACACACAAAAAGGTCTCATACAGATCGATAAATTCATTACATTTGCATCTCAAAAATAACTTCCAAAATTTTCAATGTCATTCCAAAGAAAATTTTATTCATCATAGAAAATATTGAATGTGTCAAGAGTTCAATGCAATAACATTATTACCATACATAATAACTTAGTTATTGGAGAAATGCAATATTATGTGATCCATGAAAATCATACACAACTATTACCAAACTACAAAAAAGATAAGTTAACCCACATTAAAGTTATGACTTGCTACTTCATTCTACATGATTGAAGAGAGAGAGAAAAATCAATCCTTACTATTTATTACATTACTTTGTTTAGATTATTTTAATGGATGAATATAACACATCTTTTTGTTCTTTTAAAATTATTGACCCAGAAATTAATACATCAACCTGTTGTGTCTTACAATACCATCTTAATAAAATTTAATGAGAAAAGTCATGTGCTTTTTTAATGGTCAATCAATACATTTTTTATTTGAATATATTAAAAATATCATCAATCAATGATAGAACCAAAATCGTGTCCTCAAAGTATCCCAAGAAAAGAATTAAAGAATTGTTGACTGGTAGGAAACTTCTCAACATTGACCTCCATTATCATCCAATTTTGTAGTCAAGGTGGGGCAGGATTGATATAAAACTAGATGGAACTATACCAAGATATAAATGTAAGGAAATAAATGTCTTGGCAACTATAATGGTCTATTTCTTGACTAGTTTTCCAACCTATACCGAGTTATGAAAATCCTTTCTTGACTTGGTTTTCTTGATTGTCATACATCAATATTCATCATTTTATCTCCATGAAATCATAATAAGAAGAGGCATTGCTAATTCAAGTAGACATGTTTGAAGAAGCTCAAAAAGAAAGAAGGAGCTCAATCTACTTGAAGCCTATGAAAAAATGGTTATGAACACTACGAGCCAATTTTTTTGCACTTGGGCTCCTCATCTTGATCTACAGTCTCCAATAAGATGACCTCTCTTGTCATAGTAGTAACAAGTCATGCTCATTCCTCTCTATGGTCCTAAGTAGTTTCTTTAACTAATTCTCATCTTGCAGTACTTTTTCGTATGTCCTATGTTCTCACAGGTTGAACATACAAGTGTGTTGAACTTTTTTTTTTGGGTAGAATTGGAAGTTGTTTGAGACTGTTGGATTAATCATTCTCTTGATTTCCATACTTCATCCTTGTGTTTGTACTTATCATAGAAGTAACAATGCTCATAAGATTTTCTCTGATGAGAATGAGATCCACACTCTTAAGAAGAGTCACCGTATCAGTGACATTTGTTGCAATACCTATTATAGAAGGTATTATGTGTAGTGGGTGCAACCTTTCTATGCCAACATACATTTGAGGTGTGACCTATTTTACCACAACAATGATAGGCTAGTTTATGAGGCTTGTTATCTTTAGACGATGTTTTCCCTTGTATTTTTTGGGTTTGGTTCTTGCTTCTAGGTGGCTCACCTCTTATAGTCTTGTTGTCACCCTCATAGCCAAGACGAGTTGTGCTCTTGATCTTTCTCTTAGCCTTGATTTTCTCATCTATCTTCTCAGAGCTATTGTTGAACCTTTTCAACTTCTCATTTCTCTCATTGGTGTTTCTGAGTTCCTCAGTCATCTTTTGTATCTTCTCAACATTTTTGACTTTCTCTAGTGCCTATGTTGTGTCACCTTTCTCTTTCTTTGCTTGGCTTAGCTTAACTTTTATGATGCTTCCTCCAATTATTTATGCAACTTTTTTATGTAATTATATAACTTCTCATCGTCAGTCACAAGGTCACATATTATTTCCTTAGAACTATCTATGTTGTTGTGCTCTTCCATTTGTTCAATGATCTCATGGATTTCAGTAAGTTTCTTCATGATTTTTGTTCTCTTAGTCATTGATTCTCTTAACTTCTCCTTCAGATCATCAATGGTGTCAAGAGCTTCCTCATGTAATACTTTTTGTACTCCATGGCTAGTGCTTGGTCTTCCCTCAAGTTGTGAAGATTATAGCTATCAAAGTTGATCTTTGATACCAATAGTCGGTCCCAACCGATACTAAGTAGGGGGTGAATCAATACCATATCCAAAACTGGTTATTTTCTTAACTGTTTCAAATGTACTATACAACAACCACTTAAACACTAACCCAACTATAAATACAATAAACTAGAATCATGTAAACTTACACACTAAAGCATTCATCAATGAACACAAAAATTATACATGGAAGCCTTGAATGAGAGGATGAAAACTATGGTGGGGATAATACATCTGCTAGCCTTTTGCTACAGATAAAAGGTTGAACGGTTAAGAGCCACAACTTGTTTGTTTTGATAACACATTCTATTAGGATTGTCTACAACCTTTTAGGATTACAATAAGCTTGTTAAGGCTACCTTGTTAAAGGATTTTAGCAATCCTCCTGAGTGGCACCTTGTTAGAGGATTTATCATATGTTTTTTTGCTGAAGTATACTCAGTTGAGAGCTTACAAAAATGATTACAATGGTTAGACAACAATCAAATGTGATCTAGAATATACAACATACCTTGCCTAATAGATCTCCAATGTATACCTTTAGAAGATATCTTGATCTCCTCTAGCCGCTTGGGCTAACATCATGATAGTCTCTATATCACTACTCCCCACTTTATCTATTTGTCTCTGTCTACAGTACACAACACTGGATTTGGGTTGATGTAGCCTTTCATCTCATTCCCATGTTCAACAAATATTATTCTCCATTTTCTTCTACCTTTAAGCTAGTTCAACTCAATGACTTTACAATTCTCATTTCTCTTCACACATACTCATGCATCAACATGCACATGCTAACTTCCACGCACACTATCTTTTATTTATGTATTTATAAGTCTTTTATTTCTGGGAGACAAAACCCTAGAAAATTATCCTACTCAAACAAATGAATTCAAAAATTGAATTCCATCATTGAGTGGTTCACGAATAACTCATGACACCTAGTTATAGGGTCTAGGTTGATACCTCTATTAATCTGCACTATCTCTCGATTCAACTCCTTTGTCCTTTCTATTTTCCCCCATTCTATCAGAATGCTACTTCCATTTGAATGTATGTCATGTCCACATATGTCATATCATAGTGATGACTCTTCATGTTGACTATAAAAGTCTTCATCTTGTCTTCATCTCTAATGCACACCAATGTAGATTTCTATCGGTACATGAGATGGTATACTCCTCTTGATTGGTTTCCAATTAATCACAACACTTAGGTGTATACAGTCTTTGCAAAACCAACTTTGATTCGTAATGTCAATGAGATTAGTAGGGTCAACAAATTGAACACCAAACTTTTTGGTTCTTGAAATCCCTCCCAACATTTTCACAACAACCTATTTAACATGCCAAATATAATGCCAAACCATCATGAATTTTGTCAAGGTTCCTAAAAGGTCCAAAAAAGTCCAAAAAAGTGAGACCAGTACTTGTGCCCCAAGTCATGTTTTATTGGTGTACTAATGTGGTATCACATGAGTTTTTCCTTTTTAGATGTAAGGAATACATTTCATTCAATTATGGGCACTTGACATCAATACCAACAACTTTAAAGTTACAATTATAGGTGCAATATTGTTAAAATTGTTGGAGATTAAATAAACAAGTGTTATAGCCAACTATTAAAACCTACAAATTATTGGGTCCTCTCCCCTTATCACCTTTTGGACTTATGAAACTATTTTAGGATATTATGAAGCACAAAAATAGATACAAAAAAATATAAATCATTTTCTATATTAATACTCTATTATTGATAATTATTGCTTATTAATTTACTAATAGGCAGTAAGGGGTCATGATAAAAATGGCACAAAGAATGTTCCTTTATGAACATAATAGACTTCAAAGGAATTCATTTCTATAGAACATTGATGAGGTCATAACGAGGTGATGTGTAGACTCTCTAAAGTGTACTTTGGAAAATCACTAAATTTACTACATTTTGATAGCTTCCTCTTACTTGTTGCTTATTCTTTAGCATAGATTAGGGTTTGTGTACATTCTTCTTTCCTTACAATGTACTTTATGTGCTCACTTCATGACTATTTTATTTCTTTTGAAGAGGCATGAATTGTGTATAAATTATTTGTAGAAACTATTGATGTATTTTATCCTTTAAGTTTATTTTGAGGTCTACCATGTTTATCTCCCTCCCTCTTAATTCTTGATAAACATTCATATGAGTTTGACAACCTTTCTTAGGTTTCATGTGTTGTAAGGAGAGAAATCAAGTCAATGGTGTATCAACACCATTTTATTTTAATTTATTTCCCCTCTTCCTTTACTATGTGAAGCATTACACTAGGAGCATTTTCTTTGGTTTTAAATGTATTTTGAGTTAGATGAACATCTACACTCAGGCTTAGAAATGAATTGACCTTCTAAGTTAGCAAGATCTTACACTTGAGAGATCATTCACATTTTGTTTCTAGAATACAAGATCAAGTTCAATAAGGCGCATTTTGAGTGATAACAATGTTTTGCTACATTTAATGACAATGACTTAATGAGATTTACATCAATTTACTAAGAGGATTGGTATAATGCTCAACATTTTTAATCTTTAGATGTATTCTACAAGCACTTGGTGACTCCATTATATCAAGTTTAAGATCATGTTGATTATTTATATAGAAGGTACAAACAAAAACATCATGTAAAATAATTTGATTTTTAAAAATCTACTTTATCTTCATCTAATAAAAAAAATAAAAAAAAATATCATTCATCATATTCAAGAGCACATCCAAAAGTACAATCTATACACTCGCTCCTAATAGATTATCCTAACACAACAAATTTTTTTATTCCATACATCTTCCAAGAATATTCCAAATCAAATCACGCATTTGTTTCACTTTTAATGAAGAAAGTCCTTTTATCCTTATTAATTATGATACTTCTTGCCACTTTCTCAAATAAAAGCTCTATCGGAGCAAGAGTCCTTACCTATTGTGATAAGGAGAATGAACTATTTCATTAAAACTCGAGACAGTAATTTGAAACCCATTCTAGAAAAAAGTATAAGAATGCAAAATCAGAATATAAGAATTTCATATTTCTAATGACTGAATACAAACTAATTTCAGATTTTTTTAATAAAAAACTAAATTTAAACAAATTAATTAATTATACCCAATTTACTATTCTTTTAGCTAAAGCCTAGATTAATTATTATTATCTGTTGTAATTAGTATATTTTTGTGTATTAAGCTTGAGTAGACTTGAACCCGAGACCTCCCATATGAGAGGCTCACAAGTTACCATTGTGTTGTAGGCTCTTGCCTAATTACTTAAAAAATATTTAAAAATATTTTTTTATTGGTAAAAGGCCAAAGCCCTATAGATTATATTATTATTAAAATAAAGTACAATGTCTTTGTTTAAACGGACATTGGTAGGAAAGAACAGAGAAAGAAAACCTCCACTCTTGCCTGGGACTAAGGTCCCATGCAAATTACATAGCATACCCTAGTTTTCCTAGTCTAGTTGAAAGGGATAACCTTCTTAGCAAATATATTCTATGTTTACATTTCTATCCTTAATCTTGATTATAAAAACAAAGGCCCCACCTTTGATGGATTTTTTAACATAACTTGTATCGTGAACTCGTTGTGGTAGGTTTTGATTTCTAAATTAGCTACTCACATTGATTCCTTGCTTCATAATTTGGACTGTTAAAGTTATAAATTGGTTTCCCCATCCAAGCTTGACTCATTTCTTTCTTTTTGAGTTCCTTGGCGACCAGTGAAGAATTCCTCCAACAACGACTAGGTTTGGCCATGATTACTGTTAGTATGCATAATAAATAATTTCAAAAATTTATTAGAGATAGAAACTCCATTCCCTTATTGTTTTCAATTTGGATGGATTGATCTATTGGTTAACATTTAAGATTTCTTAGTCATCTTTTTAAATAAGCATTTAGATTTGGGTTTAAAATTGGGTGAATTTATAAAGTATTGATCAGAATTATTGGTTTAGTTGTGTGTTGATTTATCATTGTTGAGATATATCAATATTCTATTGCTAGAATATCAATTTTTAATATTGACGATTAGAGGGCTTTGAGAGAAGGGACAATAAACTAAATCCAAAGAGAAAGAGTTAGCAAACAAAGTTTAGGGAACCCATCCAAGAGATCACTACAGTAGAAGGAGGCTTATATGTTCACCATTTATATAGAAAACAAAAGATTCTAAGTGATAAGCTATTTACTCCATGTTGAAGTTAAAAGCCCTAAACATACCATATTAGTAGCTTTAAACCCATGTTGTGATTTGACCATTTATGGATTCCCTTCTTAAATTCCCAATTTAAAACTAGCTACATAATAGATAGAATTAAAGTAATTACAACTACTTCCTTTGTTATGCTAGCCTTAGTGACAATGTATTAATTTATGTCCAAGAATTAATGTCAAAGCCAAATTTGTAAAATATTAATATGTATGCATTACATGTAAGTTTTCAGAGTTTATTTTAGGGATTGGAGTCACATTTTTAGTCTATGACTCCAAGACTACTTAAAATAGTCCTTCTATTAGTTTTATACTATTATATAAAATTTATCATGTATCTGTCTAGTCCAATGTGACTATAAAAAAATATGGTATTCATTGACTGGAGCACTGCTATCATTTATAGACTTTTTTGGATTAGGAATCACTTTCCTTTAGAATTTGATGGTCTTCTCATTTGTATTAGATTACAATATTGTTATACTTGAATTCATTCCTTATCCTAATTTTGTTTATACTCTATAACTATTATTAAAAAAACCCAGTTTCTACTATTAATTTGGTATTATCATATAGACGGAAGACTATCCTTGTTCTTTGAAAGGAGATCTTGTCCATCTACTCCCAAATTAGCTAACATATCTGCCTCCTTATTTCCTTCCTAATAAATGTGTAGAATCTTAGTTTCTTTAAATTTATCTACTAGGGTTAAAGCGTATTCTAGTTTGGAGTTAAGTATCCAATTTTGGGTGTTTCTTTTTCTTAATGCATTCAAGATTATTTGGGTATCTCCTTCTATGATAATTTTCCTGATCCCAACATCTAGGCTAAGATTGAGACCTTCCATTAAAGCCTCTAGTTCTGTAAGGTTATTAGAAATAGAGCCTAAAGGCTTGGCCCTTTTAATGATCTAGGAGGTAGGGGAGGTTATTAAGCATTCTAGCCCAACAATGTGTGAATTGCCCCTAGATGCTCCATTGAAGTTTAATTTAGCCCATCCCTATGGAGGAGGTTCCTATTTGCAAGTTTCTCTTGCTATTTTATTAGTTTTTTGATAGCATATAGGGGGATTGATTAGCTTTCTCCAATTCTTTTTCATTATGGCATCCCATTATGAAAATATCCCTTCCTCTTTGATAGTATTTCTGAGATAATTATTGAGAACTTTGGTGATACTAGCTTCTACTTCATTTAAAAATGATTGCATACTCATTTCTTCTATTCCTTTCTTTCCAGATATAATAGAAGTGAAGGTGGTATTTTCCATATGTTGTTGTAAATCTTGGATTGACTATCTTTTGGTCAGCTTTTAATGTGATTTGAGAGGGTGTTGGGGAGTGTTGATGACCAATTTATTCTATGGCATAACCATTGCCAACACTCTTTAGCAAAGATACATTGGAATAGAAGATGGTCAATTCTTTTAGAATTGCTCTTACACAGTGGGCACCTCGAGGGGCCTTTGAAGTCCATTTTATTGAATCTGTCTATAGTGAGAATTATATTCTGTGAAGCTTCCCATAAGAAGATCCCTACTTTAGGTAGGCAAGATGAATATCAACAAAGAACTAGTGGAATTTCAATCATTTCCCATCACGATGAATTAAGTATAAGTTTGTATCCTCTTTTAACACTATATGATCCCTTTTTTGATGCACCCCAAATAAATTTATCTTGTTTGTATCTATGGTTGACTTGTCTTTGCTTAATAAATTTCTCAAAAAGATATTTTACTTGTTCAAATAATTTTGTTTCATCTAAAGTTTTCCATTTCCAAACCTTTGTTTGATTTTCATAAGTTATGAGTTTGTAATTCTTCATGTGGACTCCCAAAAGATTGATTAGAGTTTCTTTGATGGAAGAGGGGAGGGAAGAGGAGACAAGAGGGGGGACTCCATCCCAAGAATCTTCCAAAAATAAGGCTTCCTCTCCTTGACCTATATCCCAAGTTAATTTTTTACTAATTATAGGTCTACATTGCATCATACAATTCCAAGTTTTGGATCCAATAGGGGGGTGAGGGTGTTGATAGTTGAAAATAGGGATAGGGGGTCATTACAATTAAGATATTTTTGATACAATATCTTTTCCCATTTCTTTTCCTTCTCCTTATACATCCTCCATTCTAATTTTGCTCCAAAAGCTTCATTCTGCCAATTTAGGTTTTTAATTCCTAAACCACCTTGTTCTTTGGGGTTGCGTATGTTTTCCCACTTGATCATAGCTAGTTTTTTCTTTTCCTCAATTCATTTTCAAAAGAAATCTCTAAGTTTATTGTCTATTTTATGTTTCACTCCCTATGGTAATGAGAGACAAGATATTTGGTAGGATGGTATTACTTATAATATTGATTTAATTTTTGTAACTCGACCTACTTTAGTGAGCCAATTACTTTTCCAGTTTTTTATTTTTCTTTCCAATTTTCCAAGAAATGGGTCCCATGATTTGCCATCTCTAGCCCCTTTTTCCAACTAGATGCCAAGGTATTTGTAGGGGAAGGATCCTTTCTCGTATCCCATCAGATGGAAAATGTTGCTTTCCATTTTCGAATTGGTATTTAAAAAGAAAATTTTGGATTTTTCAACATTAAGGTTCATGTCCAGAAGCCTCCATGTAAGTGTTAATAATATGTTTGTACATAGTTTCTTGCTTCATCTAATGTGCTTTCTCCTAGTAACATTGTGACATCCACAAACTGTTGATGTGTAATGTTATCTACATTATCAGTGACCAATAGTCCTTTGATCTTGTTATCTATTTGAGCCCTTTTTATGGCCCTACTGCATGATTCCACAATTATTATGAATAAGAATGGAGAGATAGGGTCCCCTTGTCTAATACCCCTTGTAATACTGAAGAAATCCTCTAATGTCCCATTGACGAGAAGTAAAAATTTGGGTGTTGAAAGACAATTATGGATGAGGTTAATCTACTGACTGAAAAGTCAAAATCTTATAGAGATTTACACAAAAATTGCCAGTCCACTTTGTCATATGCCTTCTGTATATCAAGTTTCATAAGCATGCATGCCTCCTTTTTAGTTTGAGTTGAATGGATTGTAACGCCCCGCCAAGGGATCCAAAAGAATAAACCTAAAGTTTTACTAAGTTTGCTAAACATTTTTTTTGTTTTTTTTAAAAGTAAGAATGTATAACATACACATCAAACACATAGTAGCGGAAGCAATAACATGTAATCATCAACAATCATACATAACAGGTTACATTCCTTAAGGATCCCAAGACGTTGAGTTACTTTTAAATTTAATTAATTCTAAGTCTAACAACTACCACATACATATGAAAGAATAATCAGAAAGTCCAATGTCCATAATATACATTTTCTCCGAATGCCTCTTGGCAAATTAATTCGGAATGCTCAATCATCCACTGTACATGTCACAGGGTATGAAAGGCTTAAAAGAATATACATATGTAAAGATAAAGATACATCATCCTCAAATCCACGATACAAAGTACAGTAAAATAAATGAAACTAATAACATACTTGATACATCCATACATCCATAATGATAAAACATCTATCATAAAACACAACTAATCTAAGTGCGTGGTTCCTCCCAACCATCAATAACATCATTAGACCATCGTGGGCCCTAGCCATCCCCCACGCGTAACATCCCAGGTCACCGAAGAGATCATCGGTAGTATAGTAATAGGGACATCACTCCTAAAACATACTACCTCATATGCATAAAAAAATCTAACATACTAGAATAAAGCATAAGATGATCCTCCAAAGTAGAACACATCACCTAAACCTTAAGAACAAGCATCCCAAGAAGATCCAGCCATGGTAGCACCAGACGGATCTCAAATGGTAAGAGTAAAAGCACTACCACCCGACTGCGTGGAACCTAAATGGTCCACTCCCACCGTGCTGAGGAGATAGTCTCAAGTCCCAAACAAGATATCAAAACACAAAACACAAGTACTCTCTAAGTCTGGGGAATCCTAAAAGTACACTAACTCAAAGGTTCCAACATAGATAGACATCTGGACCCAGAGGCACCACAAAGACACATAGGAAACCTGCTATGCAAGCGGGAAAGTGTCATCGCAAAAGTCATGTAGAAGTTACCCGAGCAATCCCTTAGGAATCCTGGGTCCCTACTGATCCTGCGGCCACTAGTATCCTCTCGTACTGATGAGGCATACTATGGAATGCAAGGTCATAACCAAGCGTTCTCTCTACCCCATCCTAGCCTGTACTAGCACTCAAGGCATGGGAGAGAACATACAATTATCTTATTAGGTTCATTTAAGTCAGTACTTAGGTGAGATGTTTTCACTTATTAAAACAAACAACTTACAATGAGTCATCCCCAGAGCCACTTCGGGTCTCCTGTCCCTCATTGCAAGCCACTTCCCGATACTACACATAGATAACCTACCCTAGGCTTATGAAATCACAAAACACAAAATCACCTCAGTCCTATACAAGCAACTGGAAAGCATAAAAAAATAAGCCACAATAATCACATCAGTTCTCCACGAGAAACTGGAAAGCATCAAATAATAATCATAATGATCACAACAGTTCTCTATCAGCAACTGAAGGCATCAATGATAAGTCACAATACCCAATGGTTCTTCAACGAGCAACCAGAAAGTATTCCAATACTAAAACACAATACTGATCGATGACTCATAATGGTTATGTCAAACAAGTCACAATCATGACGTCATCAAGAACAATCACTTAAAACACCTTAGTCCTCTCAAGAGGCTGGAACACAATAACAACTAGTAAACACATCCATCATAGAGCATAGCATCACATTACCAAGGTCAGGTATAAAGAGATCGAGAACAAATCATCATGTCATCACATTCGCATAACCCCCGAGCCTCTGGTAACAACCTAAACTGGTCAACACTCTAGGACCACCCAAACCCCAAACATAGACAACACATGAAAAAAACAAGATAATTCTTCAGTTTGGCCAAGTCTTGAAAACACATATATTTTAATTTATAGTAAGGTTTCTAGTTTCCATTCCCAGTGTAATTTTTTTTTTAAGTTTAAAAGATTACATCTTAATCCTTATAGTTAAGCCCATTCGTCTTTTCAATTTTAAATATAAAATTACCCCATTAAAACATTTGCCAGATGTAGTCAAAGGATAGATAATTATTAAAGTAATGATAATTATTCTTTCCATATAAATAATTTTGATTTTATTAAAGTCACATTTATATGTCTGATTTCCACTATATATTCTCATATATTAATTAGACTTAATTAAATTTCGTTTAATTAAACTAATTAATAAATTAATCTTACTCTATCGACAATCATTATAAATTATGACGTTATTACTATTAACAAACATTTGATAATTAACACTTATTAAAATTTAATAACTTAAATATATTAATAATTTAATTTTAATATAACAATAAATTTAAAATATTTAATAATTTAACATGTTTATAATTTTAAAAATATTTAATAATTTTAATTAAAAATATATATTAAAATATCTAATAATTTAAAATACAAAATTAAAAAAAACATTTAATAGTTAAATTGCCTGCTGCCTGCGATTTAAAATCGCAGCAGGCAGGCCGTAGGTCTGCGGCTGCCGCAGAGGCCTGCGGTCGCGGGCAGTACTTTGTACTGCCGCTGCCGCAGTACTCTGCGGTCAGCGACAGCAGAGCCGCTGGTAGGTGGGGACGGGGTGGGGTAAAACCCTCCCCTCCCAAAACAGTTTTTAAAAAATTTTATTTAAAATAAATTAAATTTAGTTATATCCATTATTTTATAAATGTTCTTCATTTTAAAAAAATTTATTAAATACGTTTTTTTTTAAATTTTTAATTAATTTATTTATTTATTTATTTTACTTTGAAGGAGAAAGTATTATTTTTTTAATCACCCGAGTTTTCAATCTTAATTCCAAACCCTTCCCAAGTTAAATTCTAATTTTCTTTATTCTAGAAAATGAGGGTTTCTGATAACTCTACTATTCTTCACGTATATAGAAATTATCGACAAGCAATTAATAATTCACTGTATTGAAAAGTTTAAACTATCATCATAGAGAATTTGGATTCACAATCCACAAACACGAAGAAGACAGGAAAGAGTAATTGTGTATTTAATCAACAATCAAAGCACAAGACCCTACCTGGTCCTGATGCTAATATGAAATCCTCGAAAAATTGTGAGAGAATTTGCTCCTCTTCAATTATTTTCCTCTGAAAATCTTTCCTAGAATTCTTCTTTTGAAATTCGCTTCCAAAAGTTGTCTCCCCAAAAATTCTCCGTCTCCAAAATACACGGTCCCCCCCAAAATCGTGTCCAATATCTACCGTCCCTCTAAAATGAACCCACAAGTTGTGATAAAGAGTTTTCCCCTCAAATCGGGGCACTTAATTGTGCGTTCACCCGAGAAGACTCTTTACTCAACTGAGTTAACTCTTAAATTAACTTTTATTAATCTTTGCTTTATCTTTTAATGCACATTAAATGAATTATTAAATAACTTTATTTAATAATCCACTTGACTTCTATTTTAAATTAATTAATTACTTTAATCTCATGTGCACTTTATGAAATTAAAATAACATTATAATTTTCTCTTATTTTATCTTTTAATTTATTTCTTATATTTAATCTTATGCACAAGTCATGCGAACTAAAATCTTTTATTAAATAATTATATTTTCACTTTTTAAATTATTTTAGAAACTTAATTGATAAAATATTTATTAACTCAAATAATAATAATATTTAGCATTTATTTAAAAATGATCTCTAAATATATTATTATTAAATTAACTAAATATTATCACGTTCTAAATTTAGACTTAAAGCTTTTATCTCCAAATTTAATTCCTTATTATTTAATTAATTTCTCAATTAATTAAATGCCATTAAATATTAAAGTGACATAATAATTCACATTAAATTAAATCATTAATTTAATCTTTTTAATTAAACTTAATTAATAGAAAGTACACCAAGGACTCATAAACCAACATACTAAAACCCATCATAGAAAAACACATACTAAATCAAACAAAAGGGTTATAATCATGAAATTACATCCTTTGATGCATTCGGAGGGTACTTAACTCAGATACTTGTCCTAATTATCAATTAGGACAATCGGCTAAAGGGTTTAGGATTTGGACTTAAGAGTTTATCTCCCCTCTCTTACCATTGAGATAATGTGATAGGGTACGCTCATCTTGACAATTCAGGGAAGTCGATACCCAGTACCTGCAACCTGCATAAAATTCACGCATGTACAGACACAATATTCTAAGCTAAACAAACAATGGCAGGAAGTGGTGCATCGTGTAGATCCCGACTAGCAGGTGACTACGACTCCCTTCCTTACCACATCAGAAACATCATACATAAAGAAAACAGCCACGCACACCATACACATGCAGTATGGGGTAAGTATCCATAAGAAAACACATGTGATAATAAACCATCTAACTAATCATCATTGATAACTGAAAATACTAAATAATCATCATGCATGCATGAAATATAGAGTACCAAGTAATCTCATCATATAATAAGCTGAATGTAAAACAATATCTGATAATCTCAAGACAATGCTACTAATTATCAAACATAAAACTGGCCTAAAAGAGTTTGGCAAGAATAACTGAAATGCGACTTAGTGGCAGGCACTACATGGATCAGTTCTTGTATGATCATAATTCCATCTAGTATTGATTTATTTGGAAAAAGTCATGTTCATTCTTCTGAGATAAGTTTGGGGAGAATTTTTTTGTGCTTGTTAGATAGAGCTTTTGTTAATATTTTGTAAATGGTGTTGCATAGTACTTTTGGACAAAAGTCTCCTAGATTTTCATAGTTCAATTTTTTAGGGATTAGAGATAGGAAAGTGTTATTGATTTCTGCTAGGAGCGAGCCCAACTTTATGGTGGTTTCTATGGTCTACCATAGGTCCTCACCTAGAACCATCCAACATTTTTGGAAGAAAAAGGCTTGGAAGCCATCAGGTCCCAAAGATTCGTCCAGATTCATACTATAAAATATTAATAAACATTAAATTAACAAATTATTTTAATTTATGGTATTGTAAATTATACATATACATATGTAATACTTTTTTATTGTAATTTTATTTATTATGGATTGGTTATAAGAAAATATTTTAGCTTGACATATTTTTACATATACCTTAATTTGATTAAACTTAGTTCTACACATGGTATATTTGAAAAAAGTATTTAGAGTTATAATTGGAGGGATGTGGAATAAGTTATTTCTTCTCTTTCTTTTATTTATAGTTAAATATGGCATATAGTCTTCTTTTATTGTTCTGTATTGTTTAACTTTGATATAAACTAAGACTAAAAGGATGTGAAAGGAGTAAAATTAGGTGAATGATTTAAATATTGACTACGAATTTTTATCTAACAAAAATAAAATTAGTAAATTATTATATTATTTTTAAATATAATTATTTTTTAATAACTATTTTATTTATACTATTTTTATTTTACTATTGTATATCAAGAGAATGAAAGAGTTTTACAGTTAGTGTCAGAGATAACTAGTACTAACCAACCATACAAAAAAGAATCAAAACTCAGTCATTAGGTTGTCACAAAGAGTTTACATAATAAAATACTCGTTAACATATTAAACTAAAAGGATCCTTCCTCGTCTTCTTCACTTGATTCTGAAGTAGTGAATCTCATGGGGGAAGGCATGAATGGCCTAGGTAGACCATCCCTTTCCACTAGCTGCTTCTTCTAGGTACCTTTAGTACAGATCTTATATATAAGCTGAGCAAGGGGAATATTAAATTCATCCATAGGGTTGTTTCTTTCTTTATCCTTTATGGTGGTAAATCCATACTTGAGATCTTTCTTGGTCAACCATCCTTTACCTTCTTGTATGAACTACCGAAATTGCTCCTCTAGTTTAAATATAGATGTTACCTACACAATAATATCAACACATATGAGTCTCCTCATAGACTTAATAAGGATTCTTTCTTTACCCTTAAAAATGTTATTATTCCTTAACTTCCATAAACACCGGAGAATTAATGAAGAGAGAATAGTCCATAACACATTAAGGTTATTTTTGCTACCACATATTTTTCCATAAATAATATTCTCAACAAAGAAACCAATATAAAACTCAAAACTAAACATATGCCTAATATCTTGTGCAAAGGGGCATTGAAAGAACACATGGACAACTGATTCAAGACAAGAGCAAGCAACACAACTATTAGGGACACTACCTAGTTTACTAAATGACAATTCACACATAAAAAATTTCTAAAGAAAGCACCCAATTTTAGGTTCAGGAGACCTAACCGAAAGATGGATAAGAGTATTTTTCTAGACACTATGCTCAAGGGAAATATTCTAGCGGGAGTTAAGATGGTCAAGGATGTTGTTGTTGGAGGTAATAATGGAGTACACATACTTGGTCTTAACAATGTGCTATGGAGAGGAGTCAGGCCATCTCAACTGAAAGGAGCAAGAATCACTAGAACAACATTCCAATATGACTCCTGCAACATCAAGATTACTCTTAATCATAGAGTAAGTTCTCCTTTGGGAATCTTGTAAGGAGTATTTATACTTAATTTGTTTCTATTCTATTAAATTACCATTACACAAAATGTCATTGAAGCTCCTTATACCAACTTTAGCCATTGTTTTGCTGAACAACCTTACAATAGGGCTAGGGGCTTGAAATTTCTTTTTAGGTTCCACCACATCGAACTATTTCTACACCATATGTTATCATCCTTCAATTTATGAATACTACCCAGTAGTGGCCTCACTTTATCACAACTCTTCTAGATGGATTTAAACACATTAGAGCCCCCAACCATTGTCTTATAATCCAATGATAAGAAGCCTGATTCATTCAAGTTATTCCAAAACTTTACTCTACACGGATGTCCTCTACTCAAGTTATTTCTAATTAGTAATTTCCAAGGTTCATCCCCCTGTGTTTCTTTGGTAATCCATTTTACTACTACGACTATGCCTTGCACCCTAAGGTCTTTCAAATCGAGGCCTCCTAATTCCTTACTTTTTGTACACCAATCCCACCTAACAACATGAGTAGACCAAAGAAAATCTTTGATGACTTTTTGTAAAAATTCAAATTGCTTGACATTGAAGAGCCAACTTAACGAAAAGTATATAGAATAAGAGGAAAGCATCTTCTAATAGACCTGAATTCTTCTTGTCATGGATAAAAACATAGTATTCCATTTTTTGAGCTTAGCACTAATTTTATCTTTGACCCAAATCCACATGTCATTAATGTTAAGGTTGATAGCAAAAGGAATTCCTAGGTATTTAACTATCTGGTTTGGACCACCCTAGCTAATTTCATATTTGTTGCACCAGGAGAGAGGATTAGAGTTCCATCCCAAAGGGATAGATTTAGAGATAGAGATTTTGCTTCTAGAGGCTACACAAAAAAGATCCAACTTAATCATAAGGTGCTCCATGTTATTCTTATTAAGTTTAAACAATATTGTTGTGTCATCAACAAATTGAATATTAGAGATCTCATTCCCATTTGGTAGGAGGGGACCTAAAACTTTAAGAGACAATGAATTATATATGAGTAAGTAATGAAGGGCTTCTGTAGCTATCACAAACAGTTTTGGGGCAAGGGTTCACCCTTGCCCAATAGACCTTGAGAGTCCAAACCATTTTGACATGAACCCATTAATTTCTATAGAGGCATTAACATCCTTAAGAAGAGTCTCCGCCATATGAACATACATTTCTAGAAACCCTAGGGCTCACTCCCAATCAACATGCTCACTTCCAAGAACAAACTGAAAATAATGCTTCACCAAGAATCTCTACAACTGATCACAACCAATAACAACAATATCCTCAAACATGTACTCCATGTTAGAAACATCATGTAACTCCAAAACCATGTCAGAAACATGTAAGTTCAAATCCCCAATAAGAAGAAAATGTAAATCCTAAGCCATGTCAACCATAGGCAAATTAAGAACATACAAATCTGCAATATCATGTACATCCAAAACCAAATTAGCAACTAGTGAATCCACACCAAAAACATCAAAATCCACATTAGTAGAAATATTTATACCCTTAATCATCTCAAAAACAACATATGAATTTAGATCCATATCAAAAACCATATGTGAATCTTCATCCATATGTAAATCCTCATAATCAACAATCTCAACAATCTCATTGCTCACAAAAAGATGCTCTACAACATGTAACTCATCAACAACCTGATTATCCATGACCAAATGCTTTGCAATTTCCATGTGAGACTCAACCAACTGATCATGAAAAAAAATCTCTATCTCAACACCAACAAGGTTAGGAATGTCCTCAACAACAACCTCATGTTGCTCTATAGGTTTCACATCAGACTCTACAAACTGATCAACAAAACCAACCTCCACCTCAACCTTGTTATGCCATCTTCTCTCTTGAACAAGTCTTCTAACTGACCAAACAACTCTCTTTCAGATCGATAGACTCCAAATCCAGTAGCATACAATATCCTTCTTCTTAGGTTCTTCAATTCTTTTAGAAAAAGTAGCATCCACAATAGCATCCACCTGAGTTATTGTCCCATTAATCCTCCTCTCCACTATATCACAAAGTTTTGCAATCATCTCAAGGTCCAATCCTCTCGGAGCCATCTCCTGAGATCTTCACAAACCCTCGCGATAAATCCTTCCCATGCTCCTTGTGACAACCTCAAATTGTTTGTAGGTTAGATCACAACCTACCACCTCACACGAACAATTAGGAACTAAATCACAAGTCCAGGAACATAGATCTGCATCCACAAACTCTCTACGATCATGCCTCAACAAGATTAACTTTCCATCTTCGCATCCATCGATCCATCAACAAGTCCTCTGCAAGTGTAGGTCATATCACAATCTACCACCCCACACCAAGAATTACAAATTAGGACTTCAAAGCAATCAATCCTCAATATAATCATCACTAGATCAAGATATTCTTAGATCAACTTCTTTCAACCCAAGGTCCTGATGCAAACTGCCTTAGCTTTGGTGATCTATCTACACACTTAGGAATAAACTTCACTCTAATAAGATCAAAAAATGAGATCAAACCTTTGCTCTGATAATATTCCACCAACTAGATCAAACCTTTTCTCTGATACCACCTGATGTAGTGCAAGGCAGGAGAATCCTCAAAGGAGATGTCCTAACCCCCAATAAATAACCACACAATGAAATATAAACAATAAGACAAGATATGATACCAATTCACAACTCTTTATTCATAAAAACAACAACTCAATTCCTAGCTAGCCCATATCTATAACACAACAACAATCTTGTAGAAACCTCCAAGATCTCAACTTGTGCTCATAAGCCACCAAACAACCTCCTTGTTTCTAAATCGTAGCCACTAGCTCTTCTCTAATTTCACTATCTCAAATTCCAACTCAAATATTTGCTCTCCAGCTCACACATTGAACTGAATTACCTTCTTATTCTCATTATTCCTTAATACACTACCCAAGCCCTCCTTAAATAGCCATCTAAGCCACAAGTCGGCTAGTCAAGCATTTAATTACAATATAGGTCCAACTTGGAAGAGTAAACAAAAACTATATAAAACATGAACAAAACTAAATGAACAATTATATTTAGGTCATCCTTAAATAGCCATCTAAGCCACAAGTCGGCTAGTCAAGCATTTAATTACAATATAGGTCCAACTTGGAAGAGTAAACAAAAACTATAACAAACGTGAACAAAACTAAATGAACAATTATATTTAGGTCTATACATGACCCAATAACATGTCCTTCTATTAACAAGATCCCATTTCATCCTACGAAACTGCACAAGATGAACTCCACACATTTCACGTGAAACTGGCTGAAAATTGATACTTGAGAAAAATCATGATATCTCCTAGCTCAAATTGAATTAGAATTTGTGATTTTAATTGAAGGTAGTACTTTAGGTCCTCTACAACTCCTTAAGTGCAGAAAGGATAATTCCTCAAGGATAACTACACATCCATCCTAAAAGTCACGTATAGAAACTCGTTGCGAAAACTAACATAAAATTGATGTCCCAAGAGAATGGTCATATCTCCCAACTCATAATGAGTTAGGACTTGCACCTTTGATAGAAGGTAGTACACTAGGCCCTCTTTAATCCTAAAAAATTTTTAGCCTCTGAATCATTTCACAAAATTAGTTACATCACCTGCAACAGGCATGTAAAATACAAAAAATACAACTCCAGTAGCAAGGTAAAAACGACTCTAACTTTAACATGATAACTCCAATCTCTATGCACTCATGAGGAAAGGTTCCCCAATGTGTCTCCAACACATCCATAACCATGAAAATCATAACTCCACCAAAATCCAAGCTCAATGCTCCTGCATCATCCTTGGATTCTAGAGACAAGCAATTCCACCAGAGCTACCTTAAGCACCCACTCCCTTCTAGCAACCATGGGGCCACAACTTTGGAGCATAGCTAGCCAAACCATCAACTGTAAGCTTGGTTTCTTCAATGAAAACAATATTTGGAGATTGAAACTAAATTAATCTACAAACAACCAATTTTTTTAGGAATGTTGTTCAATTCCCTCACATTCTAAGAGAATAATCATGGTGTGGGGGGGGGTGTTGAGAGAAGCGGGAATCAATGGGCTTCACAAAACCCCGCTTCAACTAATGTGCCCCCTATCATCTTAACCTTCTCATGATCAATCTTCCTTCCACTCTTGGATGGCTTCTCCGTGGACCCTTTTTTAAAGGACTTTTGTTGTAATTCTAATGTGTGTGTAGCTCTGGTACCTTTTGAACTATTTGTTATCTCCTTACGAGCAAGGAGAGTAGAAGCTGAATTGTTTAAATTGCCCCTCAGTTGTGTCCACCCCAAGAACACAACTATTCTTCTCTTGAGGTGGCTCATCCATATGAATTTGTTTACCTTGTTTCTCTTTTGATAGTTGAGTTAGATTCCTTACCTCCTCATCATGGGTCCCCTATTGAGCCCCACCCCTAGAGGCTAATTCAACTGGAATGCCTTTCTCATGTGCCAATTCATCTAGAGTATTAGACCTATTAAAAGTGTCATCATTCTGTTTGTGCATCCAAGTTCTTTTCTTCCCTTTTCCTTTATTGCAGGGATTTACTAGGACAAAGCCCTCCTTGTCTACAGGTTCCTCAAGCAAAGAGGCCTTACCCTTATCTTTCTTAGGAGCAGATGCAACAAAACCCAATGATTGAGAACAATTATTTTAAGGGCATTTGTGTTGCGAGTGCCCATACTCATGACATATCCTGAATCTAAAAGGTAGAGTTTTATAGTCTAACTGTTGAACCCATGAGGTAGGGCCCAAGAAAATTTCCACAGAGTCTGGCAGCTGATTATTAAGATCTACCTCAACACAAATATATGCATAAGAGATTACCTTACGGTCTTGAGTCTGTGTAGCCGAACCTACAGGTTTCTCAAATTGCAGCAAAATAGAGTAAAGAATATCCTCTCTCCAAAATTCCAGATGAAGCCTTGGTAGACTAACCCACACTAGCACCCGAGAGGGGATCTCCTCTCTAGAATTAAATCCTATGTGCCAGAGCTTGATGAAGAGACCCACCTGGGTAAATAAATATGGACCACCTTCAAACACCTTATTCTTGTTTGTCACATTCAAAAAAAATACCAAAAAATAGTTATTATCAGCTAGGAGAATCTCCATGTCCCTTTAGGATTCCAAATTCGATGTGCCCATGATTCTAACAGTGGAAGAGAAAGGTAGAGGCCCAAAAACTTACAATTGAGTGCATGCTTGCTCCAGTATTCAATGTCATCTGAAATCTGCTTAGGTTGAATAACCAAAATTGGCTGATCTTCTGATTTCTCTAGACACCCATTCACCTTTTTGATTTGAATCATCCCCTTTGAAGAAGAAGCATCAACCCCAAATGGAAGATTATTAGCCTGGCCCTTGGCCCTAATTTGCATCGACACAAAAAGATCAACCATCTCCATATCAGTAGATAAAATCTGAGAAGAGGGGAACCCCTGTTGCCCCATAACAATACCCGAAGAGGCCCTTAACCTTAGGTTGAAATATTGTCCACCATGCACAACCTACACCCAAAGAACACAAACCCTAGGCCCAACACTAGTCGATACCCAACCCTAAGCTCCCCATCGATGGCCCCAAAACAACCCTCACAGTCTCCACACCACCCTCACCCACACTCCAACCACTGAAAGCACCTACTCAACCCTGTAACCCGACATTAGAGAAAGCTGATGAGGGACGTGAGCTAGAGCACACTCACCCTAGCCTCGCCCAAATCGTAATGCGCAACCTTGCGATTCCATCTCCATTATTTCATCACATATAATAGCTAATTAAGTTAAATAGATAGACATTTAAATAATGTATGACATATCTTATAAAATATTTTTAAGTTAAATAAATAAGAAAAAAAGAAATTAATAGTGTAGTTAACTAAAATTTAATTTTAAAATAGAAGAAAAATTTTCACGACTTTAAATTGTGTATAATTTTTGTTGTGAGAATTAAATGGTAGAGACTAAGTTCTCTATATAAAGAAGGTTTAACAAAATATTATTAGATATTACAACACCATAAGGAGTTTATGCCCAATTTAATTTAATAAAAATTTAGAATAAAGGTCAAACATCATAGAATCCCACTCTATTGAGTACAGGCATTTTTAAAATTATATCCTAGGCACCCAAATTTGGAAAGGATATATAAAGTCCATATGTAACGCCCGTATGCTTCATTCCGCACCTATTCGTTTTTGATACCGCTGCAAACTTGATCAATAACAGAGCTATATTCGCAGACGTCAATTGATTTCAGTTTGAAAAGAAAAACATTAGTTGTTTCTCGAAAATTACGAACAATGAAGAGTGGAAGCAAGGACGAAGATGACATACCATCTGAAGCATTCTCTCTGTTGCACAAGCTTGCAAGCGAATGGGCAAATGGCGAAGCAAATGCCAGACAAATAATTTTAAAGCCTCTGAGTGGGTCAATGACGAATAGGGTTCTTGAATGCCACTGGAGGAAGAAAAATGAAAACGGAGGAGAAGAAGAGGAAGACGAAGATGATGATTCCGGGAAGAAAGTTTTGGTGAGAATTTACGGCAACGGTGCCGCTCTGCTGTTTGACAGAGAGGCAGAGATTAAGGTATTTGAGCGCATGTCGCAGTCAGGTCAAGGGCCGAGGTTGCTGGGTCGATTCCCCAATGGCCGCCTCGAAGAGTTTCTCTACGCCAGGGTAAGCCCGTCTTGTCATTATAGAGTTAGTTTTATGGAAGAAGATATATTCAGCTGCACCAGTGTTTCTTATTTTGGCTAGTCTTTACTTCTCTGTTTTTGTTCTTTAAGTTATGATGGGCGTGCAAATCTACCTTGTTTAGGCGCCGGTAGCCTTTATTTCTGCATATTTATCAATTATGTTAATAAGGGCCCTGCACATTTATCAGCTACTAACCGCTTATAAATATTTTGCTCATCAATATGAGATCAATGCAGGCTACTAATATCAGCTTTGCAGAGCAACCATAATAGAATTACCTATGAAAGGCAAATGTACTTATTTTGAGATCTTGCAAGCACAACCATGAGACTAATATCAGCTTCCTTCAAGCAACCATTCTAGAAACCACCCATATAAAACCAAGTGATTATTAGAAATCCACTTATTTAGAAACCATCTTTACATTAAAACCCATATTTAAGAATTCCGCTGTAAATTTTTCTACAGTTGTAAGCTATAGATCAATTAAATCTAGCTGAAAAAACAAGCAAAACTTGCAGGAAAAAATAAACAGAAGAAACAGAGCTGCTCAGAATAAAAAATCTATTGATTACATTGTTCTCTCCCATTGATGAATAATGATTACATTATGCATGATTTATACAAATTGAAGCCACTTTTCACAGGAACAAATTACGGTGAAGAGTTTGAGTTATCACCGATCATGCATGAGCAGTTAACAGGAGACAATCTAATTAACAAACTTAATTTGGGAAAAGTCACTGTCAAAATCGAAGTTTTACCAACAAATCACTGTCAAGATTGAACTAATGGTTGGAATTATTAATAGTAACACCCTCCCTTAATTCCAACTAAGGAGACTAAAAACAATGCAAGGAAAGAGAAAAGTTCTTTTGTGACAAGAAAATTGTAGACATTTATCAAATGATAACCGCCATAGTGTTGAATGAAGAACCTTCTTTGAAACCAAGATGATGATCAAGATCAGTTTGCTTGAGTGACCTCAATGGCACTACTCGAACAGTGAGCAGATGACAAACAAAGGCAAAACATTTGTCAATCAAATTGAAGATCCAATTGACAATAATTTGCATAGCTCCCTTAAACAAAAAATAGATGGCAAACAGAGGCAAAACATTTATCATTCAAGGATGCAGATGACACAAGAATCTGTACGAGTGACTTTAATGACACTACTCAACCATGCAACAATAAATTTCTGATTGAAAATACAAGTGTCAAATGTACAAAAATCTGATCAACTATGGTACCAAAGATGCATTAGCACAGAGAGGCATGATGGATCCACAAAACAATGCATTACCAGAGGGAAAAAAAGGCAAGACACATGCGAAGAGAGCATGACCTTGACCTTTCTTTGATGTAGAATCAGGTCCAACCTCTAATGCCATAACTTTTCAATGCAAGCCTCTGCTCGTGGGCCTAAGTAGAATTGGTGGCTTCCGTTCGAAATAACCATATGACATAGGAAGAGAAAAGGTTCAAAACTCCATTATTTCAAGCTCCAATCTCTTGTACCTGCAAAAAAAAATGCTTCTTCTTCCAGCTCTCTAAGCTCTGATACCATATAAAATTTTCTACAGCTGTAAGCTATAGAAAAATTAGATCTAGCTGAAAAAACAAGCAAAACTTGCAGGAAAAAAATAAACAGAAGAAACAGATCTGCTCAGAATAAAAAATCTATTGATTACTTTGTTCTCTCTCATTGATGAATAATGATTATATAATGCATGATTTATTCAAATTGAAACCACCTTTAACAAGAGCAAATTACAGTGATGAGTTTCAGTTATCACCACTCATGCATGTGCAGTTAACTAGATACTATCTAATTAACAGCCTTAGTTTGGAAAAAGTCACTGTCAAAATCGAAGTTTTACCAACAAATCACTGTCAAGACTGAACTAAACTGGTGGTTGTAATTATTAACACTAACATTAGGCAATTAGGCGCAACCCCTTAGACTTATCAGATGCATTGTTTTTGGAAAAGAGGTGCTGGGAGTAGCATGGCTGTCTTCATGGGGTGCTAGTAATCGCACCGTCGCTAGCACTGGTGTGCAGGGCTCAGAATGACTTAAGATTTTTGAGACAGCTCTGTGAAGTGCCTTAGTACATTTTCCTAGTTTGTCAGTTAATTTGGATTCTCCGAAGTCTTGTAAATTGTGATTGAACTTGTAAGGTGTGATAGCCTCTACAAAAGCTATACAACTAACTTGCTACTTCCAAGTTAATAAACAACACACCACACTGAAATAGTATATTTTACTGACTGTCATGAAATTCAATTGCATTGATAGATAACAAGATATTACCATGTACAACTTATAAGATGTGATAACCTGTTAGCAGCTCCCCTAAACTGATTCACTGTGTGGTGTATACAGCTTTGCTAGACCACTAACACTCAACAAAGATGAAGAGAGAAAATATCTCAGCATAGCTCCCGCCCATATTAGAGACTTCGGATGGAAGCAAATGGGTTTTATGCAGAAATATAACAGAAATAGGGGAGAGAATTCTAACAGCCAAACACCTGATTGAGGAATCTCAATGCTATTATAAACTAACTGCATTCCTAGAATGGAAAATTCTATTCAAGTTAAAATGCCAATATAACTTTCGGCTTCCACTTTGACATCATAATTGCCCACTTTGGAAAGTGGATTTTTAACTCCCATAAAGCAGTGTCAGAAATTGAGGAGACTAAATGAAAAATGCCATTAAATATTATATATTTATTATTGCCATTTTTTTGAAGTCGTTAACCCCTTGAAAAAGAGAATTTTCCTACCTATTGAGAAAAATAAAAGAATGGTGTTGCGGGACACTGTAGGAAGAATAAATGGAAAGGGAGCATTGCAGGTGTACCCATCAGGAATCGCTTGCCCACAAAACAATGCAATTTTGGAATATTATTCCTAGCCCTTCTTAAGTCACATTCTTTGTGGCTATGTGTTTCCAACAAACCAAGTGCACTATACAAGGCTTGTCCCTTCACTATACAAGGTTTGTTCCTTAGTTTCTTCTCCTATATGTCATTGATGGCATTGTTGGAATGCCTCAGATCACTGAGAGGGGTGGGGGAGCGGAGCGGGGAGGGGGAGGCAAGGGGAGGGGATTCAGTGGTCTATAGAACTGAATTCTTTTAATAGATAAAGACTTAATCAACATGTCATTAGTTTGTTAAGAATTACAGTAATAGCATAAAAATATACCAAATCATGAAAGTCAAGAATTAGAGTTGCTCACAATATGACACCAATATTTGAGTGGGAAACCCTTAAAGGGTGAAAAACCACTATGAAAGATAATTTTTATTTGGGCTTACTCACCAAAACTTCACTGGTTACACTTAAAGATCTCAATGATCACAAGCCTTACTAGCAGTACAAGAGTCTCACTGACTACATTCAGGGCACCACTGTAGGAGCACCAAACCCTGCATACTATACTGAAAGAAGTGATTAAAACACAGAGGATTGCTTTGTTTCACTTAAAAAACAAAAAACGTACTGCCTCATGTTTGTAACAGTCTGCTTAGTTTTCTTATGTGTATTTAAAGATTGCAAAGAATCAAACTCTGTAATTCAACACTCTTACACAATCACTCAACACAATTTCACTATAGCCCTCACAAACTTCTTTTTTCTGTAACAGCATTCAGTGCATCATATTCTCAGATGTAAACATTTGAACAAATTAATATATCTTTTTATTTTATCCATAGACTTGTTTTTTATTTGATGCACTCTCTCTCGCAGACACTCAGACCTTCATCTTTTTCCATCCATTTCAAAATAGTTGGAACAAACTATTATATCCTTAAAATTGAACCAACAACTGACATTTCAACTTTTGTCAAAAGCAGTTAACCTTTAGAATCTGAAAATAATCAACAAATATCCATTCGACTTCTGTCAAAAACAATTAATAGAGCTGCTGTTGAAACTTACGTGACCATAGGACTTTTCAACTACTAATCATTGGAATTTGAAATTAATCATCAGCTGTCCATTCGTCTTCTGTAAAGAACTGCTGGTTTTGACTTCAATGAAAAACACATTGTGTTTACAATGGAAAACACATTTTGTTTACAACACCATCGACAACCATCTAATGATCTTGACTTTCTATCACAAACATGTCGATATCAAATTCCTCAGACTTCATTAATTGAGCAATATCTAATGATCCTGTCTTTCAATCACCATGTTACCATGAGTATTGGAACACTTTTCATCTTGTCACCATGTTGCTATGAATACCTTTGGAACATATAAACAGTGCTCAAAACTTATCATCCTGATAAGGTAGTATAACTAGTGAAGACATGCTGAGCAGCTCAAAATCAACTCTAAGACAACACCTTTTGACGTCAATGACAGACATGCCAAAACCAACAAACATCTGATACCAATATAATTTTCCCCCATCGTGCGAGAATAATAAATCAATTGATGGTGCAATATTTTGAACCATTGCCCTATTTGTTATGGTAAATCGATGTAGTTGTAGTTGTATTAAACAAAGGAGATTTTCAAAGACAATGTTTCTAAAAGAAACAATCATGAACTAAAGACGGAAATCGAAATTACCAAATAAACTAAAGACTAACTAAGATGATCATTAAAGAAACATTATAACATTATAACACTCTCACTTAATGGTCATTGTCTAACTGATGACTTTTGGTCACAAATTCTTCAAAACATTTTGCTGCTGCTCAGACCCTCCCTGGATCTGCAAAATGTTAATGAACAAGAAGCCAAAATCCATCCAAAAAATTGAAATGGAAAAGGTTGCTCCCTTCTTCAAAATGCTCTACAACAAGGGACAAGAGCTTGCCCTGCTACTGAGATGAGTCTACCACTAACCCTCCCAGAATAAGCAAAACATTTGACTACAAATCATCATAAAATATCCAACTTATGTTGGATAACGAACCTGCTTTTCCATAGAGACAAAGACAAATATTGAGAAAAGCTAGCATGATTTTGAGAAAAAAAACCCTCCGAACTTTGCAAATGAGCACGATGCTCCAAAATAGACCTAAAAAAGCCACGATTTTTAAGAAGAAATTCAAAAAAACTAGACACAATTTTTGAGGTGAAAAATTGATCAAAACCAACATGATTTTTGAGGTGAAAAATCAATAAAATCTAGACAATATAAAACTTCATTTATTTAGGAAAAAACTAAAACCCTCCAGATAATATCTGAGGAAAAAATTATAAATCCACAAAGGAATCCCACACAACTTTTTGAAATAAAAAGCCAAAAATTTTTAAGGGAAAAATTATAGAAACCCATAAGAATTTTTTTAAGGGAAAACCTATAAAAACCCATAAGAAATTTTTTTAAGGGAAAAACTTATCAGAACCTCACAGAAATTATAAGGGTGGCAAAACACAAGACTTCGCATGATAAACCAACACATGCAAGTACATGCAACCCTAAAATATTAGAGACTTTTGTTGCAACCAAGAAATTGCGGGACCAAAACCCTTAGGCTTGCAGCTTTTGGCAAAAAATCACAAAGACGAACTACAAAAGTTTAATAAAATACCTCTAATGATTTTATTTCTAAAAATTGAAAAACATATTTCTAGAAAAACTTCTAGATCAAGAGGCCCAATTTTGTTTTTTTTAAAAATCCGTCCAATTTGATGAAATCCCACTAACTTGCTCTGATACAATGTTATTGTAAATCAATGTTTGTTGTAGTCGTATTAAACAAAGGAGATGAAAGTTCCTTATGTAGATTTACAAGTCAATGTTTCCAAAAGAATTTGTTGATGTTTAGTAGCTTTAGTTAGATAAACCTATGAATATATATAATTATATAGGAGATATAATTTATATATATGTGTTCATTATAGTTGAGATATAAGTTTATTATATATATATATATATATGTCTATCTATATTTATATATATATGTCTATCTATATTTATATATATACATAACTATAATTATATTTGTTATTATATTAATTATCAAATTAATGAATAAACATGTTCCATGAAGGGACATGTCTCTTCATAGCTTATGCTTATTATACATATAAGAGGTCGCTGCCATTTGGAAAACATATACCAAAAATCAGGCAGTACTTAGTACATTTGCAGTGATCCTCCAAAACCAACATGGTATCATAGTAGGTTCTACTCCTAGGCTGTGAAGTATCAAAGCCAAAATATTGTGTGCCTAAAGTAAGTAATCATATAATCAAAATGTATTTGGTTAGGTACTAGAGCTGGTGAGTTACAGGTGAGGCCATGTATGGAGTCGACGAGGACATCGTAAATACAATACATGCAAAGAAGAGCTCAAAATGCTGGAACAACGTGCAGTGAATGATAATTGCATAGAGCAAATGATGCATGTCTAAAGTGTGGGCTTGTTTTGCACTCACTGGTAGCCCATCTGTAACATACCAATTTTACCAAGCTGAAAATAGATAACATGCCCTAGGGTTAGGTAACATATCATTTTTACCAATCTAAAAATAGATAACATGCCCTAGGGTTAGGTAACATATCATTTTTACCAATCTAAAAATAGATAACATGCCCTAGGGTTATAACCAAATATTCATAATGAAATGACATAAAGTAACAACCTTTTGAAATGAGCAACTTAGATATGCAAGTATTGATAATTAAAACAATGGCTATTTCTAATTCATATGAAAGATATCAGATTAACGTTCATAACTAACTTTTATCATACACTTAGATAAGAACTGGTAATGAAATCTACATTGACAAGTATACATCTCATATATCGTAAAGGTAAAATAAGAACTTAGAATTCATACATGTTTCTGGACTAACTGTCGACGTTTTGTGCAAGCCTCGACATTCGGAGAAGAGAAGAAGCATTGATATAGGCTTAACCTCCCAATCGCGGACCTTATCTTATCCCTACACAATCTCTTACAAGAAAGACCCTCCCTACCTTGGGTTAGGCTTGGGGCACTATAGTCCAGCCATCTGAGCATATTGGTGTTAGAGTGTCTGCTTAACCTCAGACAAGGTTGAGGATATACCTTCACCAACCTTCTCTCTGTCAGCTGGCACCACCGACCTCTTTGTGATCCATTTAGGCAAGCAGGTCTCTAATCTACCTTGGCCAAGGATTTAGATGGGCAAATGAACAACTTGATCATTACTGCTCGACTTGACAAAAAAGTATAATTTGGAAAATCATTAGCTGACTTGGAATTAGCAACTTCTTTTTAAGATGTTGATGCATTTGAATTCTGATCATAGTTGTTTTTCCCTTGTAGGATTCCTCTCCTCTTCACCCATTCACACTGGCTTCACTAGCCTTGGGTGCATCCCAGGAGACAGCTATTAATAATGAGATCTTTGTCATTCTTACCATAGCTGGTATACAACAAATACTAGTGTGTAAGTCAGAATGTCATAATTTCGGATTCAAATTCTAAACAAGAATACTTATGCAAAATATAACCAAGAATATGTGTTAAGGGAACTATAAGCCATCCCTATGGTTATGCGATAAGCATATAGAGAACTGAGATTCAAATATAAATAAAATAATAGAGCTTGAAACATATTTGAATTGTTTCTATACTGAAATATGTTTGCGTTTTCATTGGTATCTGCAACTTCAACATGACTATCTTCATACCCGATAGAATAGATGCTTAATGACATTGATAAGAACATAGAATAGAAAGAAGAATTGATTGTGAAGATCCATGACTAGTAATGATATCAATCAATTGGTGGCAATCGATTCAACCATAAGGCTCCACCCATGTGACAAAATAGACAAACCGAGATGCCGATAGAAAAAGGAAGAAAAACTGCTAAGCTTGCGGTTTAGGAATTATGCTCATAACAGGGTGATTGTGCTTTGATATGAATGCCCTCCTGCGGCCACAGGAGATTATATGGTCTCCCACGTGTAGTTACAAGGTGGCTTCGTAGATTCAAGAGTTTTTAAAAGATGATGCTGTTATTGAGGTGGCCACCGCTCATCGATGTGGAGTTAAAAAGATTACATTTCCATGGCTTAAAAAGAAACATTTATATATAATTAAATGTATTATATGATCATGCTATTTTGTTATATCAATAATTGTACCTATATGTATACATATATCTATATACGTGTGCGATTTAGAGAGTACATATAATTTATTCCTAACATCATATTCTCTTTATATACGCACATGCATACACACACACACACACACACGTATAACTGTAATTCATAGATATCATTAGAGTATCATGGTGACATCATATATATATATATATATATAATATGTGTGTGTGAAAATTCATAATGTTAATCACTTCCGAGGTCTCAAAACAAGAGACAGGTAATTGTTCTTATCATGATTATTAAATGTTTAACGTTATAAACGATTGAAGATAGGAGATTTCCACAATCCATGAAGTATGCAGTTGTCTTTCTGGGCCAAGATTGTGTATAAATTGTTAACCATCAACGTTTCGGACCATACTTCATGATCCATCATCAGGATGAGAGAGTGTAAGAATGTTATAAAAAATTGACCAAGTAGCTCATGACTGTCCAAGGTGTACTCTGTTGCCTAGCTGTTAAATCCTTCATCAAGGTAGTTAGAGTCCATACCTGATGGTCTGACGATGGACTAAAGTAGTGCCCTATTCCTTGAATCCCGTTTGGTAATGCTTTCTCCCCTTCGTTTGCTCCTGCAACCACAATTGCAACATTTCCACAATAATAACATATTCCTCTATTTAAATCGAAATATCAAGAACATAATAACTGTAACAATGGCTAACTACCATTAACAAGTAAATAAGTATACATAATGAATCAGTTGACAAATCATTTTCACATGAAATAACAATTTATCATATTTCCATGAATCAAACTAACATGTTCTTTTCACATGAAATAAATGGTTAGCCATAACTTCCATTTCACAAGATCATGACATTCAAAAGTTTTAACTAACCATTGCAAAAATTATAAGATTATTTTTAAATAGGTCAAAATTTGGGATGTAACACCATCAGGCAGCCTTCAATGACAAGAGTGGTGGATATGTCGCTTGTGTGCAGTGGGGACAATGTCAAAGTGAGTGTGCTCAAATAAAACTTGTGCATAGAGAAGGATTTCAAGTACCGATTTCGATAATAAGAAGGCAAACACTTATTTTCTAGAGTAATGGTTTCCAATTCTAGAAATAAAGGAAAATATTCCATCGTGAAACTAGGACACTAAATTATCCTTGGAGATCACGAGGCCTTGACAAGAAAAAACACAATGCATTGAATTAATATTATTGAAGCTAACATGTTCATCATTGGAGATAATTGAGTGATTTATATCCTTGGCATATGTATTCCTTACTCATATTAGTGTTTCGTGGTTAAATATATGCTACCAATTGAATAACAATATGATTAAAGACAAATATTCAAAGGTTACAATTCACAATTTGTAGGGAATATCAAATATTAGTGGCATGGAAAACACACTTTGTTTAAAGGAGGATATTTGCAACGTGTTGAAGGATAATTGTGAGGAGACAAGAATGTTGGTAAAGGAATGACGAGAACTATTTGATTGTTGTATTTGGATATAACTGGAAGAAATCTCTTTTGTCTAGAGGATACATGGATGATGATACAAAGGAGACCAAACCACTATTAAGTGGGTCACAATAGTCATAGCAATGAAGAATACAAAGTGTGAGATCCCTTACATTCTCAAAATTGAGTTGATTGTGTGCGTGGATATCCAACCTGTCTATATATAGTATGTGAAATAAGGAAAAAACTTTGATTTGAAGAGTCAACAACAAAATTTGATTTGGACATGACAAAAAAAATCTAGAGAATAATCTATTCATTTGCTTTGGGGGCATGGTTACTCAAGACAGGAATACTCAACCCATGAACTAGAGGGTCACGACTTAGAGTTGTAGAGAAAATTAACACTATTAATAGCTATTTGTGTTTGTATAGACATTTTGATAATACAACACGAGATGTGTGCGAAGTGTTCAATAAAAGGTAATGAGAGCTTCATGTTTGAAAGAGTTTGAGAAAGAGTCCTTGTTGAAGATTATGTGGATACAAGAAGTTGAGTTTCAAAGGGAATATTGATATTAACATCAAGAGGACAAACCAAGAAGTATAAAAGATTACATAAGGAAGAAAGATTGCTATTTGCTTTGATCTCCTTTGTTTTGTTGCATATGGATCTTCATTGGAGCAATACGTATCAAGGATGCACAGATAAGTATTCATTATCTTTGAATATTTTATTTATCTACTCACTATAGTCTCTCTCTTATTTTTCCTATATGTACTATAAAAGCTATGTGCCTTAATATTTTCCTCCGAGAATGTTCTTGCAGAAAAATGAGGATTGATATCAGATTTAGGAGGAGCCCTACACTTCTTCAAAGGTAAAGGAGCTCAGAAGATTGTTGTTCAGAGGGAGTATGACACATCCATCTAAAGGAATGGATAGAGGATATGTTTTAGTTGATCTTTGTGTTAGGATTAACGAGACATGAATAACAATTACATGCAAATATAACCAATAAAAAAAATTGCACAGAAGAAAACACAAGATACAAAGATTTAGCGTGGTTCACCCGATCCCCGGGCTATGTCCACCAAACAGTGAGTCTAATATTCTTATTATCTAGTGATTACAACCTGATTACAATTACAATCTATAATCCCTTACAACTCAATACCGCTACAAGAAGCTACAGTCTCATCATACATTATGAAATCCCTAACCTTAAGCCATTTTATATAAGCTTTTTTTCGCTTACAAAATTAGGGCTAGAATAAGCCGATCAACAGCAAAATATAACTTTCAACACCTTTCCGCGGATCCTAAGACCCCACAAGGGGAGTTGACCCCGCCTAGGGCACTGCCCTAAGAACTCGCAAATGCTGTTGCCCCTTGACCCCAAGAGCATGAGGGCGCCGCCCATAAACCCTTGTAGTAATATTTGTTGGGAGAACACGCCAAATAAAGTGGGGAAAAATTAACCTCCAAGTCTGATTAGGCTCTACATCACAACACTTCGAAGACCTTGATCATATAAGAATCAGAGAGAGTTTTGACTTAATGTAAATTTTTGGTAGCATGTGTGTGACTGCATGATTTAATGGGCCAACCCTCTATGTACATCATGAGGAAGTGATGACTTTCAAATGATCATCACTTGTATTTGCAGAAGTTATTGGAGGGTGATGATCTTACAATAACTTAAGTTATGATATACATTTTATGTAAATTTTGAAATAGATCATGATGGATTATATCTTGTAAATCAACAACTAAGTGTTAAATGTCATTCACTTGATGGTTTGAGTTGGTTGATAGATGTTTGGTGAATATTAGGTGTTGATATTCTGCAGGTGATTACCTTATTGAGTAATTGGTGAATGTCATATGTGAATGTTCTGTAGGCCATTACTCAGAGTATTTGGTGAATATCATATGTTGATATTCTGGTGGCCAATACACATGATATTAAAATATTACTTAGAGTATTTGGTGAATATCATAGGTTGATATTTTGGAGGCGAATACTCATGATATCAAAATGGTGGATATCTTCTGATCAAAGATATCCTTAAAATTTGCCATTACTAATATTACCAATGGTGTAATATTTGTCTTGTGTTTATTCTCCCTAGTTAAGAGGGAGTGTTGATGTTTGGTAGCTTCAGTTGGATAAACCTATGAGTAGATATAATTATATGAGATATAATCTATATATGTGTTCATTATATTTGAGATATAAGTTTATTATTAAATGAGAGAAATTAATATAATAATGATATATATATATATATATATATATATATATTGTTATATTTGTTATTATACTTATTATCAAATTAATGAATAGAAATGTTCCATTAAGGGACATGTCTCTTCATAGCTTATGCTTAATATAAATATAAGAGGTCCCTGCCATTTGGAAAATGTATATAAAAAATCAGGCAGTACTTAGTACATTTGCAGTGAACCTGCAAAACCAATAGAAACAATCATGAACTAAAGACGAGAATAGAAACTGCCTAATAAACTAAAGACTAACTAAGATGACCATTAAAGAAACATTATAACATTCTAATTCTATTGAGGTAAGATACATGGAAAACATTGTTAATTTGTCTACCTATTAACAACTTTAGTCAACATACAATTTCATACATTCTTGTCAAAGCTCTGTATAATCCATAGAAGTAGGTTTGAAATTTTTGGCCCCTTACCATTTAATAGGGGTCTACTTGTAAGGCTATAGGTGTAAAAAACATGTTGGTGTGTTTAATCATTGAACATAGTAAGTCATTCTCCTAGGTTCTATACACACGTTACTAAGATATACTTAGGGACTACATATGAATATTTTCAATTTTGATAGTGTTATCACATTATCACTTTGCCACCTTGAATGAGACTTCTAGCCTTGGTGGATTTATCATTTTATCACTTCTCCACATTTGGAGGATGGTCCATCTTTAGTAATGTGTTGCGGAAACTCCTTACCACCTTGGAGAATGATCCACCATTAGTGGACATGTGACACTTTCACTTTTTCGCCTTTTGTGGCTGATATGTTGTTTCCTTATGTATCATGTCATAAGCTTAAGACACTAGTCATTATCTTATGCACTCCTGTGTTGTCAACTTGGTCTATTTAACCAAGGGGTCTCCTTTGTAATGTCATTCTAGTTGATTCAATCTAGTTGATCAATTCTATTGCATTCTTGGCCAAAATAAAGTAAATCCTTGTCATATTATTTCTCTCTTGTTATTTTCTTTCCATTAGGCCTCTAGATCTAGGGTGGCTACCTTCATAGCCAAATCTTACTAAAACAATATCTCCAATTTTGAGTGATCTCTTAGCATATGGAGTCACATTGATGGACATCTTATCAATGATGTTGCAACAATACTCTATAAGGTGCAACCATTTGGCTCATGTTGCTTGTTGATTTGGGATATATTTTCTCAAATATTTAAACTTGTGGGTGGTAGCTGGTTTTGGGAGCGAGCTTGAAATCAATAAAATTAATCATTTTTTACTAAAAGGAGTTGAGGAATCTATAATCCTCGCCAGTGGTAATCTTTTTGGGCAAGTCATGTGACCTAAACGCTTAAAAAAGCTACTTGGTGTGCTTTAACTCTACAAGAATGACAAAAAAGTGTCTACTTGTTTAATTTGTCCATAATCACATAAATATGGTCCATGTCATATACCTTTGGAAGGCTTGTGATGAAGTCTATGGGAAGGAGCTTGCACTTGTAATTGGAAGTATGTAATGGTGTTGTAACCTTTCACGAAAGACATATTCTACCTTGTTTTGTTCATGGTTTGTGCATTGATGTACATCATCCTTTGAAGAGAACCTTTCTCTAATTTACTTGTATGTCTTCTAGAAGCTAGGGTGACTAGTCATGGATGCACATGCAACACTTTCAAAGTATTTTCTTCTATTTTATGTTTAAGAACTATAAGATTCCATATTTATACAAAACTAGAATATTTGTTGCCTCATACTTATCTACCAGAGTTGATAGGGGGACTTGTAGCTCTCCAAAATCATTTGCAATCAAAACACCTATCACGCCTTAAGAGAAAAAGCCATTGATTGTGCTATGCAGCCTTGAGAGAGATTGATTAAAAAAGTGATGGTATGCCTTTATAAATTGATTGAATAAAAAACTAGATGGTTATAATGTACAAATGAATGCTTATAAAACAAAAATGCTCTATGAAACCCTAGGTGAGGATTAAATCAGATCACATCAATTTTCCTCATCCTAAGCTATAAGACAATGTGGCCTAAAATTAGCTCAATCTAAATGGAGAGAAACACTCCAAAGGTTGGCATAAGTGCAATAAAGTAATAGGGGACCTAAGTAATGAATTGATGATTAATTAATTATTTAGGTGATTAACTTATTTACTCCAACACCCTTCTTTAAGACCAACTTAGAGAGAAGTTAAAAATGTAATGATGAATGTATGGATGGATACATGGATGGGTCTTGGCTATAGGTACCCATGTACAAACAATGAATACTTCATAATTGGAAAAAAGGGAGAAAACCACATGGGAAAAAAAATCCTCTTTCAAAGAGATAGTGCAATAAATCCACTAGTGAAAGAATTTTAAAAGGAAGACACAATATGATCCCCCAAGGATTGCTTCTATCACATAAGTACAATGAATGTCCCCCCGATGGGAGAGAGAAAATGAGGATATAACATGATGTGCCAATAATAGATATGTGAATATATAACTTGATCCACTACCTGCAAACAAAATTTCTCCTCTTGAAAAAACAAATATACTAATAATTGGAGAAGCCATTCCCATAAATTGAATGAATGGGGAATCCCAATCCAAATGATGTGTGCCTCTAAACACTACTCAAATGCCCACATTTTGGAATTAGATGATGTCAATCTAGAAACCTGTGAAGACTGATGTAAAACAAGAGCTCTGATTGAGCTTTAGTCCCTGCCTTCTGTGGAGAGAGCAAAGGAGGTCCTACCGTAGAGTGAGGTTTGTGGTTTTGCAGCTATATGTGGGAATTAGTTTATGTCCGCATTTATGTTAATTAAATTTGCAATGTTAACGACCACCTCCAAGAAGAAGTCTATTCGAATCAAACGATAACTTGATAAAAATCTGGAATATAATTGATGATAGAATATAATCTCAAACATAATCAGTCACAGTCACAGAATATATTAAAGTGTGACAGAGTATATAAAAATTAATCTACTAATAACTACGTTCCTGAATTATAAACTGAATATATTTTTTAAGTCAGCGTACATTGGTTAAAATGTACCCAAACGTTCAAGATGATGCAAACTAAACCGAGAACCAGTTTATAAAAGAAAGCGTATAAAAGTGTCCTTCGCAAAATTAGATGCAAGATTTTCCAAGAATGACTGACGAATTTATTGGCGGGTAAGGTTTAGTCTGCACGTAGATAAAGGGAGCAGGGTCATTGGCAAATTTAGTACCAAATAGCAATAGCATTCTTTTCGAATGAAGTAAACACAACAAAAGATCCTGCCTTATACAAATTCTTAGAAAGGAAAAACGTCTCACTGAAACCGGTCTAAATGACTCACCTCAAGATGTTGCTAAAAGTATCAAGTGCAGTTAAATATGCCAGAGAGGAAAAACTGGAAGAGTTTGCAAGTATGATATGTCTCTGTCTTCATCTCCAAGCGTGATTTCTGCAGTCGTCCCTTTCGCTGGAAATCACTGTGAAACCCTCGTTACCAATGTTTCAAAACCTTTTGTCTCACGCAATAATCACAATAATTCAACCGTATTCCACAGCAATAAATTCAACATTCTCGCCCTCTGACAGTTCTGCTGCATAATAAATGCAAATAAAGCAATGCTTATCGGCTTCTAAATTTCGTCTGCTTTTTCACAATTTTTTTTGAAAATTACCCCTATCGAAAATGCATCCGACCAATAGGAAATTAGGATTTTGAAGAGAGAAAATAATTATTAATATTTGCATTTTGAAACATTAGATTATAAACCTTGATGTAATTTGTACTAATAGTGTGCCATCAGTAAAAACATTAGTACCCTGCCTTATGCAAGGCAGGGACTAATAAGCTACAAAACTAAGATTATGTTGGGCTAATGGTGATAATGCGGCTGTCAACAGAGAGGATATCAATGTGCTCAAGATAATCCTTGAAATTTGCAAGTTTAGGATCTACAAACAAGGATTATATGTATGCAAGATATGAGTCCTAGGTAGCTAGCTATTCTTGGAAGATGATGGATGTCTTGCTACATGAAATCAATAGAAGCCATAGATATGGCAATGCCAAGCTAATAAGGAACAACATAAGATGCAGATGGGGTTTGAATTTGAGGAGTATGAACTTTTAGACAAGTCTTTGATTCATCAAACATCTGAGACTCATAGATGTAGATTGTGTCTCAATGCGAGGAGTAGGAACACAAAGACAAGTCTTTGATTCATTAGAACATGCAAGACTTATGATATATGTCTTTCATTCATTATAATATGTGAGATTAATGATATATTCAAGCTCATCTAAAGTATCACTATCAAATGGTATGCCATCTTCATCTATAAGGGGAATGAGACAATTTGCAGCTGGATCCTTTAGGAATGAAGAGATATGAGGGTCTCCATGGATTTCCTGAAGTCTAATTCAAGGTGCTTGGGGACAAATAATGTTCAATACACTACATAATAGTAGAATGAACACTAGAACAAATCAATCCTACAAAATGGTCAATGATATTTCTCTAAGCTGGTTTAGGTATGAGTCTATATAGATAGGGAAAAAGATTAAGCCACCTAATGCTTGTAATAAAAATCAAATGATGTCACCTCAAGAAAACAAATTCTTTTCTATATGCCATAATGTCCAAGTAGTTGACAAAAATGTTAAAACATAAAAAATTGAAATAAATGCTTTTATGGACTTTTTGGAAAAAGTGCATCGATAGAACTAAAGTGCTTTGGAATACCTTTCTAATGTTGCAGTAATTTCAGAAATTAGAGATATTGGTGAAAAGTTGTGAGTTTGGAAGTATAAAATGATGATTTGTGTAAAATTTGATCTTGGTCACCACAAGTTAATACCATCAATTATCAACTTCATTGATCAAGCATCTTCCATCTAAATTACAATTGATGATTTTAAAACTCTTCCAATGACCATGGGGACAACAACTCAATGCCACAACTCACACATACACTTAACAATTGGAAGTGTTAATCTTCAATAATTAGGGTCATCTCTAAACCCAAACCTAAGCCTCATGAGTTAATTCCTTATAACCCTACTTATGTATCCTCACGAGAATTTAGAGGTTTAATAGTTTGCATTCAAAGGGAGTTCACTTGCTTCTCTTGATGAGATCGATCTCTCTTTATACATTGACCATTAATTAGGGGAATCCATTAACTTAGTACCATTTTGTAGTAAGATAAATATTTCCATCAAGTGTTGGTTCCACACTGTACGAATTTGCCTCAAGCTTTGATACCATGTAAGATTTTCCTGAGGCAATAATGAAATGCCAAGATCTAGAAGCTCAAGAGATAGCACAAGAGAGATAGGCAAAATGATGATCAATTGGTTCTGTCAATAATGATCAGCAATACAATGTAGATTACTCAATGGTATTCAGATTCAGATTTAGATACAATGAATGTAGAAGTGCCTCAATATAGGGGCAATGTGTGAAAACTAGGAGCTATGCAAGTGATAAGCACAACAACTAAGCACATGTCCACCCAAAGGTGGATTATCCTCCATTGTGCATGAAGGTACATGCAAAAATGAGATGATAAGAACACAAAGGTGCCTCACACAAAGAGAGGTGTGAGACAACATGTGCTCAAATAAAGTACAAACTCCTACGTGTCTACATGACAACTAATATGAAAATGCTTTATCCTAAGTAAACTTAAGTAAGTGTAATTAGTAATGTTTAATTACAACAACACACCCATCATTATCAATCATTTATGTACATACATACACATAGTTGGAGGATTCATATCACAAGTCACAAACATAATGAGTGTCTTTAGCTATGTTCCCTTGAGTTTTCGGTACGGGTACGGCGGGACGGGTTTCCAGGATGGCAATTTTTTTTGGCGATTTTGGGAACGGAGGGGACAACAAACGGGGATGGCTATATATATAGGGAAATTTTAAAATATACATTGAAATTTGCAAATATACATGTCATTCATATAAAACTAAGCACAAAGCATGTCATTTAAACATTATAGAACCATAATATACAATATTTGAATGCCATTTAGGAAATAATATCTAATTTCAATACTCAATTGTCAAAATGCATATCAATATAAGTGAACAATAGCATAATGAGAAACTTGGCAAATCTAAAAATCAAAATTGAAATATGCCTAAAGCTATACGCCCAAAGCTAGAGGGCTGCCATAAAGTAATAAGTATCAATGTATCATAATCATGTTCATGTTCAACATAAAAAAAACAAAACATAGAAAAATGAAGCAGACTATTGCTCCTATTCTTCCGCTTCTTGCAAAATGAAAACTCCAGCCAGTTGCAACACAAAATGAAAAAAAAACAAATGACAAAACAACTAAAATGTGGTGTCTTTAAACCTTTTAGGGCATTTGGAGGGGTGGGGCTCACCTGGGCGACCTAGTTAGGAGCCTTAAATTTTTTTTTTTTAATAAATAAATAAAAAATTTGGGGATGATTGGCTGTACCCGGTACAGTCAAGGGATGTTTAGGCGTCCTCTTTTTTGTATTGGGGCTGGCCAGCCGTCCCCCTTTTATCCCCAGCTGTCCTCGAGTTTTGGGGACGTCCCTTGGTAATTTGCATTTTTTGGGGACGGTTGGGGGATGTCCCCTACCCGACCCCGTCCTTGGGATGTCCTCATCTCGGAAACAAGGGTATTTTGGTAGGGGACGCGTCCCCGGGGAACATAGGATTTTAGCATATGTCACATATACACAAGGACTAGCTTATCCACATCCCAAATACCCAAGCTTAATAGCTCCAACATACATCACATAAATGGTTATGAACTCCCATATGCATCACAAAGATAGTAGTGAGTGGCTTATATATATGCATCACAAGCATAATAATTATTGGTTATCACAAAGGTGATATTGATTGGTTAATAAGAGCATCACAAAGGTAATAATGATTAGCTGATATTCATTGTCCAATTAATAGATAGAAAAGGAATGTCAATTCATTGCGCACTGCATTGTAGGTCTAATTTTTTCCCTTGGTTTTCTACACCAATGGATTTAGGTTGAGGATTCAGTGTATTTGTGCTACAACAGGGGTCTATCCTCAATCCCAAGTATTTCCATAAGTAACAATCCAGCCTAGCATGGTGGATTCTAATTTCAATTGCCTGTAGGCCATGCATAATATTTTTGTCCAACTAGTAATGAGTAGCTTTTGACGTATACCACCTAGTGACCTTAATGATATTTTCAACTATCTTCTTCTCAGCCTCGACTAGCACTTGGCATTTGTCCCCCCATGCCATAAGTGATTTCCAATGTTAACTCCGTGTACTCTTACTTGTATGGTAAGGTAATTACCAATGCAACTAGTGCAATAAAAAATCTTGGATAACCTTTAGCCTTCCTTCATGTTTGTGAACTAGGTGAATGCTATCTAATTCGAATGATGCAATGATAGCTCTAGGCATTAGCCATTGACACAGTGCAATGACAACCCCTTAAGTGTTACTGTATCATATCTAGTGTAGCCCTTGGCAACTTTGAACCAAGAACAATCCCTTGTAGTAGCCCAAGCATTGGTCAATGACGTGGTCTAATGAATTCATGTCTATTCGTAAATATCTTGATGGTTTACACTTGTGGGATCATACAAGATTTATAGTACTCCAAGAATGGATAAATATAAACAATTGACTAATATAGGTGTATGCACAAATACCTATAGTTTATACAATCACATAGAACTAACACAAGATGGTCTTAACTCAACATGTACCCTTAAGAAAATACCCACTACAAGGTAGTGTTGATGTGAGTTTTGTTCGACTACAACATATAGAATTGAATACTCAGTATTCAAAATGAAATGCCATATTTCCATCTCTCTCTTGAATAAGGATGCTCATATGCTAAACAATATTAATGGATTGAGTGATCAAATGAGACAATCCCAAGGTTCCTTCTTATTGCTGATTTTCACTTAGTTTTATAATGTGATATGTTGGTTATCACAAAGGGATTTATGTTGTTCATTCACTGGATATCAACTTGACATTAACTTGTTCCAATGACAAATTGCTAAGGGATAAAGGGTTTAGAAAGCTATTCTACTCCTTATATGTAAGAAATTGTGGATGTCTTTGTGACTCTACTAGACTTGGTTTAGCCATCACCATTGACCAAGCTAGTGCAATCACCTAAGGTAAATTTAAGATGTTCAAACTACCATCATCCCGTTAACACCATCTATCGATGCATATCAATGTGCAAGCAATAATCAAAGCTAAGTTCATAAATATGCCATTCAACCATGCAAGGTAAACATACAATTGCAACTAGTTAGTGGTTTGGTCTAAGCAACTTCACCAAAGGTGCATCCAAACTATCTTCCATTCAACTAAACAATACTTGTAAACAATATGAAATAAAATCTACTCTAGTGAGGAAATGTAGAAACCATGTGCTACTTTAAAGAAACAAAAGTAATCCGCCAAGAAGACCAACAATGAATTAGAAATTACTTTGATAGCATTATGACAACAGTTTCAAAAAGTCTCCTTCCTATCCCACTCTCTAATCTGTATATTTATTATATACAAATGAGATGGCTTTGGCCATTTATAGTTGTTCAGTTACAATGAAGGGCCAAGATTGATTGAAGATTGAGGACCAAGATTAATCTATTACAAACCCTATTTAGGGTTGCCACCACTATTATCCAATTACAATCAAGGCACCTTCCACATGTGCACTTGGCATAATATGATTGAGTGTGCTTGAACAGTTGTAGTTGGACCTTCTAATTGGTTCAAGACAAGAGGGTGCCAACTCAACATCCTTATCTCATAGACCTAATCAATTCTTTTGATTATGAGAAACTATCTTTTGACACTTGTGAGAATTTCATGCCATTCCCCCATTGCAAATGGGGATGTTTCGTTTCGTTCCAATAGTGGGAATAGATGGTCTTAGCTAGCAGGTTGCCACCTCAACATCCTTATCTCATAGACCTAATCAATTCTTTTGATTATGAGAAACTATCTTTTGACACTTGTTAGAATTTCATACCATTCCCCCATTGCAAATGGGGACGCCTCTTTTTGTTCCAATAGTGAGAATAGGTGGTCTTAGCCAACAGTAATTTTCAAGTCTTTATTCCTGAGCGATTTGGTGAGTTTAGGTGAGGATGTTTAAAGGTTTTGTACAAGTTGGAGTCCTTGACAGATTTTCTCTAATTAGAGGATTTCTGCCTTGGAAACTCCTGTCAGATTAATATACGCCAGACTAGAGACTTCACCTTATAGACAATTCAGAGTGGTTTTAAGAGAGAATTGAATGAAGAAATGCATTAAAATGATGAAGAGGGAGTTGGGAAATGTGTTTTTAAGACAAGGTGGATTGCTACATGGTGGCGGAAATCCTCTCATTTGAAGAACTCTGCCCCATGGAATCCTCTTATCCCTAGTTTTCCATCCCTAGGACATGGTCAAAATCAGATTGCTATGCGTGAATGAGGAGAAATCTGCCCAATTTTGTAGAGAAACCAATTATTTTGTGTTGTAAGGTATCAAAAGGGAGAGCCGAAAGCTGGCGGAAAGCCTCTAACTAGAGCATTTCTGCCCTTAAATTCCTCATATCTTGAAAATTCTTTCCCCCATTCTGGATGCAAACTCAATGATCAAGGCATGGGTGAGGTTGTCTACATGTTAGAGGGGCTGAGTTTGAGTTTTGGATGCCAAGAAGAGGTAAAGTCATGTTGGTGGAAATCCTCTAATCAGAGGAATTCTGTTACATGAATCCTCCGATCTTCAGAATTCCACCCCATCCATCATGGCCAAAATCTGTTTGAAGAAGATGACAAAAGGCTATGAAGTTAGAAGGAAGAAAATATTACGAAGTAATTGGAAAATATTTGCTTGTTATTAACAGTGATCAAGAGATAATTTTTACAAGAGACTGAACGATGTTTCCTTAAGAAACAATCAAAAGAATAGAAACATTCTATTCTAGAAACAGAAAACTAAATATTAGAAACATTCTAATATTTACAGAAGATTATAGTAGATAGCCTTTAGATACTAAACAGAGATAATAGAAACTATCTATTATCGTAATAGAAAATGCTTCAATAAAAGTGAGGTTTGGGAATCCTAAACTTGAGAGATAAAGGCCAATATAAAGGTATGGCAGAATTCCTGAGATCTCAGGAATTCTGCCTTTGGATTCCTCAGATTCTCAGATTTCTGCCATCTTTAGAGGGGCCAAAATTGGATCAAAGTCAATGATTAAGGCTGTGTGAGAAAAAATCTACCAAGTGTGAAGTGGGGAGGCAGGTTTTTTGAGTTGTAATATGAAGTGAAACCACTTGTAGCGGAATTTCTCTGATTTGAGGAAATCCACCTACCAAAATCTCCAAAATGAGAATTTCCGCCTCTTTGTGATGACCAAAATCAGATTGAAACTAAAGGATTAAGGGCTGTGAATAAGGAATGAATGAAAGTAACATCAAGAGTGACGGGTTTTGAGTAATGAGGGGAGAGCAGAACTGCAAGAGGTTGGCAGAATTCCTCTAATTAGAAGAATTCCACTACATAATCCCTGAAAAATTAAAATCTCTGCCCTCCTCTTTAGGCAATTCTTTACAAGTTTGGATGGTCATCATGGAATTTGGAATGCAATTCATCTTTGTTAGAGGAGACCAGGGTTAATTGTGAGTCAGCTCAGGAAGCATAAATGCTGGGCTGAAATTTCTTTGTCAGAGGAATCTCCACCAATCTCAAAATCCTCTAAAACACTAGGTCCTGCCTCCCCATTGCACGCACAAGGTCGAGCCAGGCAGTTACAATGGTTATTTAAAAATGAAACATCATTAGATGTTCCTAACCAAGTTGGTCTCTAAGGGGAATGGGCCCTTTCATCTCTCCAAGTGCCTATATAAGAGGGTAAAACAGGTTCAATTTATTATCAAATAAAATCAGTTTTCTGCTCTGTACATCAGTGAACTACTTCAGGAGGAGCAACAAATTTGGTCTTCAGTTTGAGAACAAAATCTACTTACGATTGGCAGTGATTTTTATATAGAAAGGGCATTGACTTTCTTCTTAATTTGGAAATAACATATCATTGATCAAATGCAGAAAGAAATGGGATCTGCACATACAATGGTGTCTCAAACTCATACTTTTCCTCCAAAGCTTCAGATATTTGGCTTGCAGTCTTCAACTTGGAGATGATAGGTACCCTTCATAGAATCAACCAAAATCTTCTTAGCTTGAAAGTCTTTCTTCTTCCATTGAATCTTTTCATCTTCATCTTCTGGCTTGGGAGATTTTCTTTCCACAAAATCTGCAAGCTCATGACCATTAAATTCTATCATAATTCGGAAACTCCATGCTGTGAAGATGGAAGCACCCTCAAACCTATCTTCATCTCTGAGACTCTGCACCATCTTGAACGAAGTTGAAAAATAGCAAATAGGAAGAAACACTTATTCTCAATCTGGTTACTTCTAATTCGAACCAGGCTATGATACCATGTTAATTTCAGCAATCAGATTGAAGGTAAATAATAGAATAAACAGAAGATAACACAATGACACAGTGATAGCATTGGAAAACCTTCATGATTGGAGGTGAAAAACCCAGCACAATTATCTCCTGTAGAATGAGATAACTAATTACAATACAGAGATTTATATCTGAATATCTCAGGATCAGATCTTAATATATAAGGACTCAGAATGTCGACCAGAATGTGACTTTGCCCTTTCACAATACCTAAGCACAATTTCGCAGCCCTAGATTGCTGTTGTCTAAGTGGGGATTTTTCCTCCTGCGCACCTAAAGCGACAGAGTGCAATTCCACCCAAGTGCGCAATGATGAGCCCCAACAAGTCTTCTCAGATAAGATTTGCTGCTTCTGAGATAGTTCGCTGCTGCAGAGATAGATAATTCACTGCTTCTGAAAAAGATATTCATTGGTACAGAGATAGATAAACTTTCTGTATCTGATATAGATAGTTTGCTGCTACAGTGATAGATAAATTGTCAAATGCTTGATTAGTTTGGATGCAATGATATTGCTTTTTATATATAAGAGTGTTTATGCATTCAAGAGACATGACTTGTCACCAACGCAGCTGACCTAGCATAATTTCTTTATCTCCTGTGAATTTACTTTCTGAGCTGACCTGAGAGGTATTTAATTGATTGACGCACCATCAATGGTTTGGTTAGGCTGCCCCATGAAGGGATCTGACGTAGCTACTAAAATATCAATAATAAAGCTCAATAACATGCCACATACCTTATAGATCTCCTTAAGTTGATTTGGCAAGCGACCACTTACAATATAACACGTTTACAAAACTAGACACGTACACATGTTCATAACATCTTAATGATACTTTGTATAGTCTCATGGTGATCTAATGCATATGTGTTATTGCACAACGGTATTTTATCTACTATCCTGAGTTGATTACCTAAAGATTGCAACTAGAAACTTCAAAAGTGGCTAGAAAATAGTGATTCCTGAAAAGAATAAAGAATTGTGAAACAAAGATGAAGCAAATGTATACTTTAGTGTGATATTACTTGTAGGCCTAGGATGCTCTTGCTTTAGAAATCTTAGGTAGGTGATTTGTGAGTTATTAGGCCTAACACATCTGAAGCACACCCAGTCAAAGGCCTAGCCTATTCGGAGCATTACAACAATGCCCAGTTAACTGCATACCTTGTTTGAGTCACCCAGTTAAGGCATTTAACTTTAGCCCTATTAGGAGTAACCTCGTTGGAGGATTTCTAACTCAAGTTAATGTGCCACCCAGTTAAGCGAATTAATCTCCGGATCTGTTAGTATCTTGCCCACTCTGTTAGGAGTGACCTGGTTAAGGGATTTAGCTTGGAGAACTTGTTAGGATTTAACAAGGAAGATGATCTGAATATATCACTTCTCTTTTGCTTGTACAAATCCAATTAAGCTCAAATTCTGCTTCTTTTTGCAGACATTTAATAAACTACTTGACCACACCCAACATACATGATCTACAAACTTGCAAATACAAAACACATTGTTCACTTGTTAGGGTGGCCACCGCCTTGACCAAAATGTATTACATTTGAATTTCACCTCTATCCTGCTGAAATGTGTTACTGAAGCTTAATCCATCATTTACCAGATCCATTCGGCCACCAATTTGAATCACTTATCAATTTGATCAAGAACAGCTAGGCTATTTTGCCTTTTCCAACATTATTCGTTACTTCAAGAAATTTGATCACAATGATCAATGCAAGGCCAAATCATCATAGCCCAATATTGCCACAGCATTGCCACATCATCCCAACACCTTTTATCACGAAAGATTCACTGTAGTCGGCCACACCATCACCGGTTAAGGATCAAACATGAACTGTTTTATCTTTTAAGTTTTCTGTCAACTTCCCAAAGAAAGATCTTCAATCAATCCAAACCATGTTCTCCAGTGAACCAAACATTGTGCGATCAAAACTCAATCACACAACTGAGTTTAGATCATATTGTACCACAACACTCGAAACCAAAGAAATTTGATAAACCGATCAAATCATTAGTCATCTGTCACCGAATGGTCTTCCTGGTTGCTCTATCGCACTTGAATCGATCATAACTCTGTCCAGATTTGTTTCCAGCTTGTGCGATCATAGATGTTGGATCTAGAGACAATTCTGAGTCTCCCATTCCAACACTGATTTCCACTCTACTTATATTAGACCAATGCTCCTCGTAAATTGTCAACCCACATTACAACACAATCTGACAGCATCAAACCTATATCATGATACCTCTACAACTCAATCTGCTTTAGTTATACCAACATTCATCTCTTCCATTACCATTGACATTTGTTACTTAGTTCTGATCTGAGCCTGAACTACAAGCCGAATTTGAACTTCATCTGCCATAATTCGTGGCTTATCTGTAATGTCCTGTACCAGGACATTAATTTATTAATTTTAAATTTTTCCATTCAACTTTATACAGACTTATCAATTTTCTTTGAATTTTCTGCTGGACGGAGCTAACTGTGACCTTGATCTTGCAAGCAAAGAATTATCAGATACTGTGAAATTTGCTTTTTAACATGATCACCATCACAGAGATTGTAATTTTATATTAGAGACAAATTAGCTACAAGAAAGTGTTAAGAGCAGAACCTAAGAATGGGAGCTTCCATGAATCTCTTAGCACTTCATATTTGGATTCTGAAGCCTCCAGGGATTACTCCTACTTATTTACACCTAATTATTTGTCTTGACTACCAGGATAAATTTTTAGCCATGAAGATTGACGTGACATTAAGAGAATACTCAGTAACATGAAGTTCCTTAAGGCCATTTCAAATAAGAGGTGCTGTTAAAAGGTTTTGTAAAGAAAAGAAATATAGCGGATTTTTAACTACTTTTTGGTTGATGTTGGTTAATTTCAATGAAGAAGCAGTTGATGACCGTAAAATAACTTTCTTATTCTTTTAAGGATGTATGTGACCATTTTTCTAAGATAAATCTTTTTACTGTCCACATGGCTAATGTAATGTCCCCTTCCATATTTTCCCTAAAATCACAATTTCACAATTTGACAAATTAGGATATAGTCTATTCGCTACTGCAAACATTATTCACAAATTAACCAATGATTAGAGTGAAGAGTATCTTTGTAATCATGAAGCACTAAAATGATGTTTGAATTCCAATTATACATGTGGAGTAAGGAAACATAGCAGGGTGCACTAAGATTACTGCTCTTCCTCCATATGCCCCCTTCATTCTTCTACAGTAGGAGTTAACTATGATTCACCACTAGTCCCTCGATGTATGGGTTGAGAAGGTACTTGGAATAGGGTGTCCTTAGCGGTTCTCCCTCAATTGCAGTGTAGTAGGGTGCCATCCTAGTTGTTCTCCCTTAACCACGACTACAATAGAGTGCCTTTAGTGGTTCTTCCTTAATTAGAGCAGAGTAGGTGCCCTCATAGCCATTCTCCATTAATTTGCCACTGCAATAAGGTGCCCTTAGCAATTCTCCTTTAATTGCAGTCTTTCGCCCATTTCTTGTGATAGACTACTGCCAGGTTTAGTTCATATATTTTATATTTATGAACAATAAATCAAGAATGTATTATATAATTACATATATATATTAATCACCATTTCTGCATTACAATATTCATACTCTAGGCTCAGATCTGGATAAATTTATTGTATTCTTGTTACTAACAAATCAATCTGCTGCAAGATAACATGTTCTTGTAGTCTGATCTTCTTCCCCTATTCAATGCTAGTTGTAGTTTATCAGATTGCTGTAATATGATTACTCTCCGTCTTATGATGCTACTGTAGTCTTGTCAGATTGGTACAGTCTACTTGTTATTTTATTATTTTCTTCTTTTCCTTCTTGCTGTCCAATGTCACTTTTGGGTGTTGATTCTTGCTATCTATATATTTTTCAAAGATCGTTGTCCTTCCTATGGTCACACCTTCCCCTAGAGTGGTGTCTCTTAAACATGTCTATCTCTTCATTGATCTGTTATTTTTGTTAATCACTGCTGCATTAGCACCTATAATCACTGTTCTTGGTAATCGCACTATATGGTTCAAGAATAATATAATTCCTTTGATCACTGATTTCTAATGGCACTTTCGCCGAGTAGGTTTCAATGCCTTTTCTTATTATCTTACTTCTCTTATGGTCAATTCAACTGCCCTTTCCGTATCTCAGTAGTCTTCATGATTGATCGTTGTCATCAATGATGCTCCATTTTAGTCTTAATCATATCAAATGAGTAGTACCCAATTGTATGTTAGTCTGCAATAGCTATATTGACCTTCAGATTTCTGTAATTGACCTGCTATAGTATTGTTTCCTTATGCTTCAAATCACAGATTTAAGTAAGTGCATTCTCTTTAACGAATTCAGGATTACATCCATGGCACTACTTAAATCAAAGGATATTCTGCTGCTGACTTAGGAATAGTCTCCAGAGAAGGCCAAGGGAATGAAACGGCGTGTATAGGCTTATCATTATGCACTCCAAGCCATATTATTCATCATCATTCATGAGCCTCATAAATCATTATTATTGTCAGCAGTACCACTATTGTATCCAAATATGGAACCAGAATATTTATTATAAAGACAGTGCAACCAATATTTATAAATCAATTTGAATTGTTTTGTCAGACAGCTAGCTCCTGGTTGTATACTAATTGAATGATTTATGGTTGATATGAATATGCTTAAATATTTAATTAAAACTTATTTAATCGTGTATCTTTAGGTCTTGAATGGGGGAGTTACATTGTCTAAGTATTTCATAGTGGGGACTTGACAGCTAATGCTTCCATGGGTTCAATTTCACAAGTCTATTTATTATGTTTAATCATTGAATTTGGTCTTCTATTGTCATGTCATTGTGGGTTTAGGGTTGTCACAAAGATTGCAGTATATAAATTACTATTCTCTTGAAATGTGTAGCAAACATGATTCGATGCATCTGCATATTGATACTTTTTCTTGTAGGTTGGCATGAGGAGCACTTTGTTTTATAACATGATTGACTAACTAGTTGTCACAAGATATGTGGTTGAGACATCCTCTGGAGATGTTTAAAATATTACACGTACGGTTTTCTCATGTATAAATTTCTGTATATTCGTAGACACTTTCAGCATCAGATTTGAGTGACCCAAGCACTTCTCAGAAGATAGCAGTCAAATTGCATGAGTTTCATAATCTAGACATACAAGGATCATCTCATCCACAACTATGGGAGCGCCTCAGGTTTTGTTCTAGGCTTTCTAAGATATGTATATTCAAGTGAATGATCCACATTGTTTAGAATCTAGATAATATTGTCATCTCATTGTTTAGAATCTAGATAATACTGTCAGCTCAGTTTCATGGAACTTCAAACTAAATAGGACAAGTGGTCAATTTGATTTTGGAGTTGATTTGACTATTGATATTTTTATAGTAGTTGGGATAGTGTAGCATTAAATTGGGAATATTGTTTAAAAAATGAGGTAACGTATCCAGTCTTGATTGCTTCTTTTTGTAGGGACTGGTTGGAGAAGTCAATAAGACTATCTAAACCGGAAATACTCGAGGAGTTCCAATTGAATGGATTGCAAGCTGAGATCACAAGATTGAGGAATGCCATCTCAAAGCCTGGGGAAAGAGTTGGCTTTTGTCATAATGATTTGCAGTATGGAAATATCATGATCAATAAAAAAGATGGCAACATTACACTCATTGTAAGGTTACTGTCAAGTCACATATGGTATTAGTTTCTTGAATAAATATTATGTTATGTGCAGCTGAAGTTTGTTGGTGGTTGTTGTGAGCAATATGCTTGTCCATCTTGTGCCTCTCATTTAGTAGACTAGTTTTTCTTCTTTTGCTTGCATTGAGTACTTAAATTGATATTTTGACTAGCAAAGAAAATCTGCATTTTTTGTTGAAAACTGTCGATGTTACCGTTGAACATGCCATGCTAAGTTGGTTATTTATATTTCCTTAAGAAGCTTTAATGATTTTTATTTTAAGAAACAAAGTTTTCCTCTTATTAGAATATTATAATGTTTTTGTAAGGGTCGTCTTAGTTAAGTGATTAGTTTATTAGATAATTTCCATTTCCATCTTTAGTTCATGACTGTTTCTTTTAGAAATATCATCTTTGTAAATTTATATAAGGAGGTTTCATCTCCTCTAGTGAATGACAACTAGAACAACAACATTGATTTACCATAACAAGGTATTAGAGCAGGTCAATGGGATTTCAAAAAATTTGGTGAATTTTTTAAGAAAAAATTGAGCCTCTTCTAATCTGAAATTTCTTTCTAGAAATTTGTTTTTCTTTGAGGTATTTTGTAAAAAATATTGTGGTTCATCTTTGAAAATTTGTGCTTTGTGAGTCAAGGGTTTTGACTGTGCGGTTTCTTAGTTTGAGCAAAAGTCTTTGATTTTGGAAGGTTGCATGTACTTGCTTGTGGGTGGGTTGCATGTACTTGTATGTGCTTTTTGTGAGTTGCATGTTTTTGCATGTGCTATTTTACCATGTGAAGTCTTTTATTTTACTCCATGAAGGTTTTTTTGATGGGTTTTCATAAATTTTTCTCTTCAATTTTGTTTATTGGGGTTCATAAATCTTCCCTAAATAACTTGTGATGAGTTTCCATAATATTTTCTCTTGAAAATTATCTGTTGGATTTAGTTTTTTTTTCCCAAAAAAGTATTTGGTGCATTAATAACTTTTTCCTTAAAAACTATGTGTTGCATTTTACCATTTTTCCTCAAAAACGAAGATTTTTATTCTCACAACCATGTCTGAGATTTTGTTGTTTGGTTTTGATCGATTTTTCACCTCAATATTTTTTTTTGATTTTTCTCTTAAAAATTGTAACTTTTTGTAGTCTATTTTGGAGTATGATGCTTATTAGTAAATTTTGGAGGGTTTGTCAATTTTTCCTCAAAATTGTGCTAGTTGTTCTTAGTGTTTGTCTTTGTCTCTAGGGAAGAGAAGCTCCGTTATCCAACATTAGGTTGGATGTTTTTGTGATGATTTCTGGTTATATGTTTTGCTGATTCTGGGAGGTTAGTGGCAGACTCGTCTCAATGGCAGAATCAGTAGCAGATTCTTGTCTCTTTTCCAAAAGCTTTTTGAAGAAGGGGGCTTTCTTCTTTATTCTTTTTTGGATGGAGTTTGGCTTCTTGGTCGTAAACATTTTGTAGATCCATGGAAGGTCTTAGCAGTAGTAGAATGTTTTGAAGAATTTGTGACCAAAAGACAAGAATTAACAATGACCATTAGGGGAGAGTATAAGAATATTATAATGTTTCTTTAATGGTCATCTTAGTGAGGCATTAGTTTATTAGATAGTTTCTATTTTCCTCTTTAGTTCACGATTGTTTTTTAGAAATATCATCTTTGTAAACCTATTTAATGAGCTTTCATCTTCTCTATTTAATGACAACAATAACATCAACAACATCAATTTACCATAACATCTACATGGGCCAATAGTTAAAATTAGGGAGAAGCAAAACAATAACTCGATCATTCAAGAGCAAAAACCATCATGATGCATAAATTAATTAAATTGAGGTCTCTACATGGGCTTAGGTGAATTCCTTGTTGGCATTGAAGGTTTTTAATTCTTTTCTATTCTAACCATCATTTTTTGGATATTTCTCTCCATATGAGACGAAGTTGCTTTTGATATAGAAAGCAATATACTTGAGTTTGGTGGGTCTATGAAATAAAATATCCCACCCTGTTTTGAATTTTGAATTTTATTTGTTTTCTCATGTTTTTCTGATTTTGATCTGAATCTTTTGAGCTTGTATTTGAGTGTTTCGGTTTGGTTTTTATGAGTTTTTAATGAATTGCTGTTTTTGCCATTATGTGAAACAGTTATAGAAACATATAACATAAGAAATAACAGCAAAATATGGATTGGAATCAAAATCAGAAGTCTGATATAGTTCAGAATAGCAATACTTTGTTACTGAATTCAGTGATTTTCAATACAATGACATACCCAGTTTTGCCTACAATATTATGATGCATAAAATACTAATCGACAAGGTATGGATGCTGATTACAATCTGATTATAAACTGAATATAAATCTGATTTAATGGCAGAACTGGAACAATGATCTCTGTCCCGAATGTCTGAAATACTCCATAATCTTTAAAGGTTGGTACTCGGACTCTGAAGTAAGCACTCAAACCCTATGTACATCTTTAAATGAAATGCTATCAAGCCTTTTCTCAAACAAATATAAACCTGCTGCAAGCACCGTTCACGTCACTGTAGCATCACTGTTCACGATGCTGTAACAATCCTTCATCATTCAGTAAGTCTTCAAGATCCTTCACAAAATCATATCAAACCCAAGCCATCCATGTTATAATGAAAAATATGGCAATAACCCTCTGAATCTGAAGCAATATTTCTTGTAACTATAAATAAACTTCAAACTCTTTCTGATATGATTTTCCTTCTTTGAAACTCCAGCTGTTTGAAACTCCAAATGATTTAAACCTACAAATATGCTTGATGAACCCTGTATTGATTCACCCCAATGATGTGGAGTTGGCTTTTCCTTTAGTGCACTGATTTTCGAGGGTTTTTGTCCTCTAATTTCCTGTAAATGAAATTGAAAGCTTTTGAGCCTCTTAGAGTGAAAATAAATCAGCCAAACATATCAAATGACTTCCTCGATTCTCCTTTTGTAATCCTTTAATGAAGTTTTTGGAAACCCTATTTAAATATTTAGCATGCATAAGGGGAATAATAATAAAGTGTCTTGTTATATATTTTCTTCATTAATATAAAGTCACTTTGATATCCTTATATCTCCATATGTTGGCGGTCCATTTGGTACAATAATTGATAACTTTTTTTTAATAATTTTTTTTCATAAGCAAGAGGCCGAAGCCATATATCAATAGAGAAATAGTTACACAACCCAACTCAAGGGACACTGAGAGGATGAAGTTAGGTGAATGTCCGTCAATATTGCCCTTTTCGCATTAAAACCTTTGGATGACAGAGTTTAAAGCTATTGAGAGAGATTCCTTAATTCCTTAGTTAGCCCATCTGTTTGTGTGACCTGAAATAACACAAATAAACATCTAGAAAAACTCTATACTACTTGTTATGAGGTTTCTTAGAGAATCCTAAGAAAGACATATCTGCTAAACACATGGAGATCCTAAAATGATAGATAGCAAGGAATCAACAAACATAAAATTAAAATTAGAAAGAAACACAATATAAACATAAAAAGTGATTTAAGATCTTTCAAAGGGAACCAATTACTATTAAAAGTATAACAAGTTATTGCTAAATCTATTTTAGATAATAATTACTGAAGGGGACTGAAGTGAAGATTGAAATTTTATTTAATCAGTTGGAAGGGATTTATCAATCCCCATATTAGCTAGCTCATCTGCTCTCTTATTACCTTCCTGATAAATGTGGTTTATTATTATCTTGTTGAAGGATTTGCATAGTTCTAAAGCTATCGAGAGCTTTGCATCAAGCCTCCATTTAGAAAGAGCTCCTTTCCTAAGAGCATTAATAGTTATGGCCGATTCTCCTTCGATTTCTAACTTATTAATTCCCAAATGTTTGGATAACAAGAGGCCTTCTACTAAAGCAGAAACCTCTACCCAGTTATTAGTAACTTCTCCAATGTATCTTGCTATATTGGCAATTTCCTCTCCTTTGTCATTGTGAATACAACATCCTATGTCGGCTTTACCTGGGTTGCCTCTCGATGCTCCATCAAAATTTAGCTTGTACCATCCTTTTTTTGGAATTTTCCATACACATTCTACCCTTGAAGATTTACCTTCATCTACTCTTTTACCTAGAAAGAGCAGAATCTTTAACCCAATCCATCGTCCACACATCTTTCATCCCAGTAAGTCATCTTGGCGTGTTTGATGTTAGAATTAAGCAACCTATTATTTGTTAACTCAATAAGTGATTTTTCTATCTTTTTAATAAGTTGATTAATTGACATCTTGCTATCTTGAAAAATGCTTCTATTCCTCTCCTAAGGGGAGGAGATCCAAAGGCTATGAAAGATACTATTTGATCTTAAGAGAGGCCAAGACATCAACATATAGAGTATGGAGTTAGGAAAGGCCATAAGCAGGCCTAATTGAGAGCAAAGCCATTGCCAGCAAAAAATTGAACAAGGGCAATGAAGGAAGAGATGATGTGTAGTTTCTTCGTTTGCTTCACATAATGGACATCTAGTTGGACCCTGAAATCCAAACTTCCTCAGTCTTTCTGCAGTGAGGGTCCTCTGGTGAAGGACTATCCAAGAAAAGAATCCTACCTTAGGGAGACAAAACTTATCCTAACATAATCAAAGGGGAAGAATGCTTTTAGAAAAACCTTGAAGAGATTCTAAATACCTATAACCTAGTTTAGAAGAGTACTCTCCATTCTCACTTCTAGCCCAGATGAGGGAATCCCTCCCTCCTTTGAAAATTTTCCTCGAATGAAGAATTGATTTGAGGACATTTTTATCTTCTAGTGGAATATCCTCAGAATCTAAATCTTTCCATCTTGTTTATCCCATTGTCCTCCAAAGTCACATAATCCCTAACCTTAGATCCCCTTTTTTGATCCAAATTGGATTTGGATAGATGGAGGGAAGGATAAAGATCAAGGGCCTTATATCCTCCCCATGAGTTTGACCAGAACAAAGAATCGCTTCCATCCCCTAGATTCCAGAACAAAGCATCACTTCCATCCCCTAGATTCCATGACAAATTATCTTGTATAATATGCTTGCATTTCAACAAGAAATTTTAGAACCTTGATCCTTTAGGAGGATGAGTCTCTCGGAAAAAATTAACCGAATCTAGGGATGAAAGGTAGTTTTGAGTCAGCATCTTGACCCATTTTAGGTTGGGGAATCTGATCATTTGCCAAATCAACCTTGCTCCCAAAGCTTGCCCTTGAAGTTTGATATTTTTTATGCTTGCGCCTCAAACTTCTTTTGATCTACAGACTTGGTCCCAAGAGAGGAGGGAAAGCTTTCTTTTCTCTGCACTTCCTTGCCAAAAAAAGGATCTAAGGCAACCATTAATGTCACTTAGTTTACTAGTAGTAAGATCCATACAGGAGAGTTGATAAATATGTCGAGATGACATGACTGAAGAAACCACGGTCTTCCTCCCTACCGAGGATAGCCATTTGCCTTTCCAACCAGCCATTCTCTCTTTTAGTTTCTCTATTAGAGGGTCCCAAAGCTTTGATATATGAAGGCCAGAGTTTAGGGAGAGGCCTAAATATTTACAGGACAAAGTGCCCTTTAAAAATCAAGGGAAGTACATATTAGTTGTTCTGTGTTAGGATCAATATTAAAGAAGAAGATTTCTGATTCGTCTTTGTTAGTCGCTTGCCCTGATGCCTTAGTATATTTATTCAAGATACTTTTAAGAGCTAAAGACTCCTTTATTGAGCTTTCCTCATATAACATGGTATCATCTACAAAATGCTAATGAGTAGTAGGATCCTGGTCACTAGTTATTGGAATCCCTTTAATTTCCCCGAGAGAAATTGACCTTCCTAACGCATCTACCATTAGAATGAAGAGGAATGGAGAGATTGGGTCCCCTTGTCTGAGACCCTGGAAATACTGAAAAAACCTATCAGGGTGGTATTTACTAGAATAGACATCTTCAGGATTGAGATACATTCGAAGACTAATTTTATCCACTATTTTGAGAAGCCATATGCTTCTAGACATTTACATAAGAAACGCCAATCTACCCTATCATATACCTTACTAATATCTAACTTAATGAGCATACTAGGGGATCTATTGTTCTGAGTAGAATGAATCGCTTCCTGAGCTATAATGATACCATCATAAATAGATCTTCTATAGACAAAACTTGTTTGCTCCTCGCTAATGAGATTGGATAGAATCTTTTGAAGTCTAGAGGACAAAACCTGTTTGCTTCTCTGGATACTAGTTTTGGGATGTTGGAAAGAACATTTTATTGGGCAAATAGATTAGAAGTAAGCTCACCATTGTAGATATCTTCGAAGTAAGAGACTGCCTCCAAGCTTATCTCCTTGAGATAATTCTTAATGTTTCCATCTCTCCCTTTGATAGATGTAATTCGATTTATTATCCTTCTTTGTTTGGAACTATTATGAAAAAAATTAGTATTGTTATCCCCTGCCTCCAACCGCAACTCTCTCGATTTCAGCCTTTGAAAAAGCTCTTCTTTGGCAAAAACTTCTTCATATTGCCGCATAAGCTTTTTTTCTTCCAGGTACTTAATTTCCCCCCATTCCATGCTCCATAACTTCATTATTAAGGGATGCCAATTTTTCCTCCAAAGTTAACTTGTCCTCAAAGATGTTCCCAAAGAATTCTGAGTTCTACTCCTTCAGTTTTTGCTTGATTACTTTCAGCTTACCAACTACTTGGAATAGTTTGGAGCTTGAGACCACTGTTTCTTCCTACCATTATTTAATTTGTTTAAGACAATTTTCATCTTTAAGCCACATTGCTCAAATTTGAAAGGGCAATTACTAGGGCATTTATCCTCTATAACCTTAAGCTCGATAGGGTAGTGGTCTGATCCTGATATTGGTTTAACTTCAAAGAGGAATGAAATAGGGACAAAAGATAAGTCCCCATAAATAAGAAACCTATCTAATCTTTCTGCAATATTGCTAAAGCCTTTCCTTTTATTATTGCAGGCAAAGGTATTATTTGAACATATTATTTCCACCAAACCTAGCCTATTAACCCAATGAAAAATCTTCTTTGATGCCAAAGAGAGAATTGCTTCCACCTCGTTTCTCCTAGGGACGTAGGATAGCATTAAAATCTCCTCCACTAATGGATAGACCATCTTGTTCTACACTGAGACTTTCTTCCAGTTCCATCCATAGTCTTTACTTATCTCTGTTGTTGATTGGACCATAGATATTAAAAAGCTTATACCCAAAATTAGGTCTTATAGCTTTTACTGACCCGCATATCCAATTTCTATGAAATTCCAAGGACGAGATAGAGACATTCCTTGTATCCCATATCAAAGCAAGCCCACTTGAAGCTCCTTCTGCTGGGAGTCTCTTACCTCCCTCCAACCTAGAGATCTCATAAATTTACTGATTTCTTCACTATTTAGTTTAGTTTCTTTAAGAAGAATTATGTCAGACTTAGTGTTAGAGACGCAGCGCCTTAGGAGTCGCTGCTTGTTAGGGGTGTTGAGGCCCCTAACATTCCTTGTAACGATATTCATGGTGCTATGGAAAGGATCTTCCGCTTTCCTGCGTAAAGAATATCTGTAAGTTTAACCTGACCTTTAGCTACCCCATCTCTAGATCTCAACTCTTGCAAGGATTTCCTACTGCGCTTTTTCAACACTTTTGCACAATCTGGAGCTCCTTTGCTAGGGAGGGAAATTCGTAAACCTAAAGGTCCAAAGTTATCCTCCTCTATTTCCTCATTGATCTCAAAATCCCTTATTTCCTTATCAATAAGAGAGGCTATTTTTTCTTCCCCGAGGTCAAATTCCATAATTTAAAATAGATTTCTGCAACTTCACCTCCTCATTGCAAATCTCATCCAAAAACTGATTCATTAGATCATCCACTACCATGCTATTTAGAGCCTCGATTAACATATTGACTTCTGCTTCTTTTCGTTCTGGGGTTTCACTTGTATCTTCCTTTGATTGGGTTGGATTTATGGAAACAAACTTCTCTTCCTCTTCTTCCTAATCAGATTGGACTACTTCCTTGGAAGGAGTGACTTGCAGAGTGGTCTTCTACGAGGGGAACTCTTCTTCAACATTACCTGGACTTATGATTACTGATTTGAGGCAGGGAGGGCAGTCCCTAATCTCTCCTTCCTCCATCTCCTTCCTTGAATGGATCGAAAAATCTCAGCCTTTCTCATTAAGGAGATTTAAATGTTTAGATAATCTACCAAAAGATCTTGATGACAGACATCTTGAGGCGGAGAAACAACAAAAACTGGTTCTACTCTAAAAAGACCCTTAGCAAGTCTTGGATCGATAGAGATAATTTTACCATTTGCATAAATATCTAGGGTTTTGAATTCAACTACATTAACATCTACTCTAACAATAATGATTGGACTAGAGCAAGCAATATCAGCTTCTACCCACCCTACATATGATCCTAATTTACGGCCTATTATTTTGAGTGTATCTTTAACCATAAGTTCTAGCAGGAGATTAGGAAGAAGAATTGCTTTTTCTACTTCAAATTTTGCCGATTTTTTTGGATCAAAGAATGGGTTCCATTCTAGAAATTTTATAGGATAATCATTCAGAACTGGGGTTTCCTTGTATAGGAGCTTATTTCTTAGATCTAAACTATCACAAGCCAAATATATAAAATCATTTTCCATAATTGTTAGGTTGGCCTGTTTTCCTAGAAGATTTTAAAGCCAGTTAGCAATAGAACACACCTCCATATTGGGTCCTGTCCATCAGGCAAAAAGTCCTTGAACATAATTAATCTCATGTTCTAATAGGTAGATCATTTTGTGGTCCATTTTCGTTGCTTCCTTAATACGATTCAAAGTTTTCGGAGGTCCCTGAGTTGGGGAGTCCTTCCTTCTGTCTGATCTATAAGATTGGATTGGATGAGAATCAAATTCTGTTGAATCAATCTTCTGAAGGGAGCTGAAGGCATTAGATTGATTTGGACGCCTTCTTCCGTTATTTTTAGGAACCTAGCCACAGGCCTAAGTTTTTTCCCTCCGAAGAGTTATGATCTATCCTTCTTTGGTCTACGGGACCGGATCTCTATCCAAATGGTATTAATATATTAAATTCATACTTGACTGCTTATAGCCCAATTGAGCCAATGCTAGATCAGACTTTAATTAATTAAATCATCGAACTTTATGCAGTGCTGAATATCAAACCAACAACTAATCAACAGTCGCATTTAACATATTTGACACATACAATTCATATCTTAGTATTTATTATTTGCAATTTTATAATATGCCAGAGTTTCATTTTATATATCTTTTAGTGTCTAGTATTCCAAGTACTGTATGTTAGTCAACACTACCCCTTGCCACCCCTGCTCCACCGTCCCCCCGCTGGCCCCAAACTTAGGCCCTTTGTCCCCCAATCCCCAAGGGTGGTAGAAACTGTTTTTTTGTTATCCTGATTAGTGCAAATTAAATAGTAACATGTTCAGTATTAGATACACGCACACTAATTGAAGGAAGGAGCTTGCCTATCTTTAATGTTTTTTATAGGAACCCCACCTTTCTTATTCCATTCCTTTACTAGAAAATGGAGTATACCATGTCCTGAAATTCTGCACTGTTGGGCATATGCAGCACTAGAGTTTGTTAGCAATTTTCTTGATTGTAAATGAGTATTAAATATGTGAAAGGCAGTGATTGTATCCAAATAATATTTTGTGCCATGATCATTCTTTCGAGGTGACCACCTCAGTCATTCCATACTTCCCTTCTGACTATGTTTCACTTGTGTGTGCCAGATATACTTGTGTATAACTAATAGTCTAATATAATTTCTAATCGCTAGGCAGCAATACTCATTCTTTTCCTCTTTTTATACACATTTACTATTTAGAAAAAATATTATTCTCTCCATGGACTGAGAAAAATGGCTGCCAAAGAATATACATTAACTTCAAATATTTGCATTGCTATCTGTGGACTTCAAATATTTCCATTGCTTAGTGCTGAAATAATGAATTTTCTGAGATTTGATTTTTCTATATGAATAGCAAACTATCTTGAGTCTTGATGTGGCACACATTGTAATCATATAACATTTCAGAAATTTGGACTTGTGATCATTTTTATGCCTTTACTGTGTGCTTATGGAATGTTTTTTGATTTATATTTTCTGTTCAGTCCTTTTATAGGATATACTAGAGATACAACAGAAACGTAGAAAGAAGTTCAATTTTTCTGCAAGAAATCTAAGAATTAACTGGATCGGTTGATTCTACAGGATTATGAGTATGCAACTTACAATCCTGTGGCATTTGACATTGCAAATCATTTCTGTGAGATGATGGCAGACTACCATACAGGAACTCCCCATTTACTAGATGAAAAGAAGTATCCAGGTTTTTAATTGATGCTTGTTCTTTGTTTACCTGCTTTGGGTCCATATTCTCATTTTGTGTGGGGATATCTTTCTTTGTATTTACCTACGCATATTTCATTTTAATTGATATGAATTTTTTTCTTTTTATCTCATACATGCTATCAAGCATTTCATATACCAGAATTATGTGATGAGGAAGATTACCAGCATATTGAGTTTATGAAACTGAGTATTGATGTATTTTTTAGGGTCCCGAGGAAAGAACTTGAAATTTGACGTCATAGTCCTAGTAGCCTCTCATGCCAAATAGGTTCTAGGTCTTATTTTTACTTGAAGGCATTTTACTTGGTACAAATTTCTTTTGGTAATTTTTTGCATGAGGTGTGTGTAATTGTAAGAAACTGCAGCATAATTTATTTTCTGTGCATCAGTTATTTCGTTGCTTTTGTGGTGGCAGATTTTACAGAACGCTGGAGATTTGTTGAGTGTTATTTGAAAGGATCAGGTAAGTAGACAAGGCTTACCCTATCTTGACATAATTGTTGTTTCTTCTTGTGAAAATATTCTTGGTAATAATGATGAGATAATTTATCCATGAGTGCACACATGAATCACAACTTGCTAAACTACTCCTTAAGTTTACATAAAGAATTGATTTAAGAAGTGCTTGTATATCTCTCGAATGGTTGGTTCTCTGTTATTAAGGAGGCATCACCTTACAATAGATTTACTAATCTTTATTAAATTATTACTTACTAATGTCTTGCCGAATAATTTTTTCCATTCAAACACTTCTCTTGACATTCAAATTTAAGGTAAGCGTTAATCACGAAGGATGGCAAAAGTATTAGGAAAAAAAAAGCAACAAACCTAAAACTATAAAACTTTGGAATACACCATGATTCATAACACACAGGTATGAAGAGAATATGAACCATTTATCATTTCAGTACGAATAAATTTGGCTGTGAGGATCTGTGCACATTTGGAATATCAATAGATGCGCAAAAGCACAAATTGTGGGAATAGAAAGTCTGGGATGCATCATTTTAAATTGTTTAATATTTATCTATATTTACAAAGATGGAGACAAGTAGTTGAGGGTTGGATTGCTTTGCCAATACTCCCAATTCTATAAAGATAACAAACTCTTGAGACTTGATTGAAAATTGATGTAATTGCTCTCTATTGAAAGCAGTGTTTTTGCACAACAGCCAAAAATTCCTCTGTTTTCTGCCCCCAAACACCTGCTTCCTAGTGTTCTGCAAGCTGTCCTCAACCTTTTCATGGATCAATAGTGTGTAACTTATCTTCAGATCCTTTTTCATATCACTCAATAATATTTGGATTTTATTTTTCTTATATTTCTTTATTCATAAGATGAAACCAGTTTTGAGTGTTGTGTTGCTTAGGCATGCCTGGACCCCATGTCTGAGGGCAATGCTGGCCATGGTGGAAAGTTCTTTGTCTTATTTTTAAGACTCAAAACCATAGTTTCAGAGCGTGCTTTGCAAGCCCAAAAACCAACTCGGGGAAAACTCTGCAAAAACTTGGCAACTTAGAAAGAACTAAAACTAAAAATCTCCTAAAGAAACATATTTGGTTTGTAAAATTCAATTACAAAATGAATTAAATTAAAAATTGACATCTTGAAAGAGACAATGCATGGTTTTATAGCAAAAAGAGCATGTGGAAAACACAGTTTTACCCATTGCCTTTTGTGTCTATAAAATTGTGAGTTGAATTTATGAGTACTGGCCTAGAACAAAAATAGAGAGCACTTGGTAACTCGGGGACTTTGCAAATTATAGTCAAAACAAACTGGAGGTTTCCATTCTTGACAGTCGTGAATTACTTTTCTAAATCTTGGGAGCCACTACTTGGAAAATGGGCAAGTGAAGAGAGGGTGGCATCTATGTCACCATTCTCACATCTCTTCTCTATTTCTATTTCGTATTTCCTACTTCTATGAGAGGGATGAAAGCAAGGGAAAATTCTCTGATAAACAATGCAAGCTAGTAGCCATAGAGGTGGGTTCCAACTGTAAACTTCCGTCTTTAGTCTTCCAAATTCATCCAAATAATTCTGAGTTGGGTGAGATGGTTGTTTGAAGGTGGACTATCTAAGGCTGACCTTTGGAGCTAAATTTATAAATTTTGTGCCCAATGGCCCAACCTATGTGCCTGAATGTGCCTTTAGTGGGGAGACACCTTTTCTAGGGGCCCGTGTGTTGGGAGAGAGGTCAGCGATGATTCAAGGGCAAAGACTATTGTTTAGAACTTTAGTGAGGGAGAGGCTTCTGAAAATTCTTTGCACGGTGATTGCTAGTGCAACCATTGAGGGGACAAGCAACTTGGATGGTGCCAATCCACATGATGGTCAAGACCCAAGCAAATTGTCTCGAAGAAAACTTCTGTAGGAGGATCTGATTACATTATGTGCTTGATAGCAGTTTGATGTGTTGGGTTTGGAAAGGTTAAAACATTTTTAAAAATATTTCTGTCATCAGCTTGCTGTGCTGCATTTATATTTCGGATTGGTAGGTTAGTATTGTCAGCCGACTGGATTGTTGTCAGTGTTTCTGTAGCCGACGGGATGATTGTCGTCGGTGTTTCTGTATCCTGTAGCCGACGGGTAAATAGTTTGTAGCGGATGTAATGTTGTGGCCGACGAACTCCTTCGGGAAGGTTTGGCAGTAGTATTTATATCCCGTCGGGGATCGTTGTAAAGCATGCTCTATCTTCATATTTGATCTTGTAATTTTGTGGCATATGCGAATAATAATCTAAAGAGTTCTGCTATCTATATGCGTTCATTTATTTTACCTGTACGGTAAACATTTGGCATCGTTGCTCGATGGACCTGGTACGCAGGCAGGCGGATGGAAATTAAATGCCGAATCTGTTGAATAAAAATAAGAACATGGTGAAGGATAAAGATGAGATTTGCACAGCTTAAGCTAATTTAATTCTGGCATAGCAGGTAGAGCGCCGGAGGAGATTTCAGAAGATTGCCGACGGAAACAGGAGCGCGGAGGAATTGTTGGAGGAGACTCAACAGCGGGTGGAGTTGGTGGAAGAAGCACGGGAGGAGTTCTTGAATTTGTGTTCACCGAGGGAATAAAATTCAGATGGAAGAGCATCAACTCGCACGGCTTGCAGTGTCGAGGGAGCACGAGCGTGGAGTGACCTCTTCGTCCGGGATAGACTTCCGCGGGAAACAACTTCATAAGATCCTTCTTCTTCACCAAGGTTTGTAGCTGTTGAGATCGACGGTGTCAAAGAGTAGATCCTCGGAGTAGCAGAGCAGACCGCCGGTGTGGGAGTGCAGACCTCCGGTGTGGGAGTGCAGACCGCCGGTGTGGGAGTTTAGACTGCCGGTGTGGAGTGCAGACCTCCGGTGTAGGAGTGCAGACCTCCGGTGTTGGAGTAAATAGCGCCAGTGTTGCAGGACCCAGTAACGCCTCTACCAAATTCAGTTGTGATGGCAGGACCCAAAGAAAAACTGCCGAAGTTCAATGGTAATGGTACGATCGATCCCATTCGACATTGCAAAACATGTGAAACAATCTGGAAGGCAAATGTGATAACTGATGAAGACGACTGGATGAGGCAATTTCCGGCAACCCTACGAGGGGTAGCGATTGATTGGTTTTCGGATATGGATCCACAAAAGCTAAATAGTTGGGATAACATTAAAAAGGAGTTCCTGGCAGAATTCAAACTGTTGCGGGATGATAATGAAATCGTAGTAGAGATTTTCAATACCAAGCAAGGGAAGAATGAGACTGTTCGTGTCTACGTCAGGAGATTAAAAGACTTAATAAACAAAATGGAAAGCAAGCTGGCAGACGGACTTCAGAAAAGATGGTTCGTGGAAGGCCTCGGCTCAAAGTTGCGGAGGAAAATGAAAATTGTGCCATCGTCATCATACGCGGACGCTTATAATAGAGCATTGGACCTCGAAAGTGAGCAGAAGACAAAGAAGACGAAGACTGGCTCATTTGATTCTGATGACGATGAGCCTGCCGAAGACGATAGCAGCGACGATGAAGGCAGCAGTAAGAAAGTTCGTGCCCTACAAAAGGATATGATCCACATGATGGAGTTTAAAAACATGCAGAAGGAGCCAAAAGGTAGTGAGCTATGGTGCACGGTGTGTAAGACCGATGGTCATACTAAAAGATCATGTCCAAAGAACCAATTTTGTGACATTTGTCAGATCATGGGCCATTCGACAAAAGAGTTCCCCTTTAACATGAAGACAAGAGGATCTCCGCAGGTGTTTCTTACACAAGAGGCTTCCCCGTCGGGCAGTAGTGGAAATACAAATAGCGCAGGTGACACATCCGGAGGATATAGGAATAATAGCAGAGGGCAAAATAACAACAATGCAAACAATAACAATAATAATGGGAGCTGAGGTCGAACCTAGTATGATGCAAACGGACAGCCGATCGTTCAATGCCGAGCATGTAATTTGTGGGGTCATTTTGCGTGGGATTGTACAACAACAAACACATCCAAACTACTGTGCAGATGGTGCGGACCCGACGATCACAAAGATTCCAAGTGTCCAAAGTCTGGAGTAAACTTGATCACTGTCGGCACGGATGTAGAGAAGGTTTTGGCAATTACACGGAGGCAAGGGGAGGAAAAGAGAAAATTGGGGGAAGCACAGGCAGAAATTGTAAAGGCATCATCGGCGGGGACATCTCAATTGAAGGACATCACCGGCACCTTGGCAAGGAACTTCGCAGAACAAAACATTGTACGACAGATCTTACAAACGGAGGTACCGGTCAAGATAAGTGACCTCACAATGCCCCAATTACGGACGAGCATTCTAAATCATGCACCATTTCCGAAAGCAATGAAGGACACAGGAAGGGACAGTAGTGGAACGGCGACAACAAACCCAATGCTTCTGGCTCTCATGACGGGAAGACATCCGGCGGTCATCGAGATGGGAATTTTGGGAAAGGTCCTGACAGACACAATTGTCGACGGAGGGTCCGACGTGAATGTGTTATCGGAGGAGACCTGGAAGAAGTTGGGAAAGCCGACATTGTGGCCACTCGCATTCCAGTTGCTCACGGTAGACCAACATGGAATCAAATCGTTGGGAATCTTGAAAGCGCAATGGGTAACTATTGGAATGCAACCATTTTTATTGGATTTTGTGGTTATTCCATTGAAAAGAAAAGGATATGATGCTATTCTGGGATGGGATTGGTTGGTGCAAGCAAAAGTAAAACATGATTGGAAACAAAATACCCTATCAATGGAGGGCGGAGGCAAAAGATTCACAATTGACCTTCACATGCAAATGTTCGGCGAGGAGGCAGCATCGTCAGATTCTGAAAGTGAAGGCGAGAGTGATGACGAAGGAAAGAGGAGAATGGAACCAGACAAAGGAGGAGTATTGAGACTTGACGGAGGATCGAATGACGACAACCTGGACTCGGTGAATGGCCTTTTCCACTGGCAGCTAGAAGACTATGAACTCTTTCCAAGTTGTAGTATGCTAAGGGTCGACGTAGGTGATAGAAAAGAGGAAAATGAGTGTCTGAAGGAATACAAAGCAGAGGAAGAAGGAAAGGCGGGGAAAAACATACAGTCCAAAAAAAAGAAAGATCCCACTATTTGGTACACGGTGAACGGACCGCACAGGAAGACAAGAATGCATCGTACCTTGGTTCAGCCGGGGCAGTTAGTACTCAAGTATGACGGGCGCAATGAAATCAAGCTGGAGGAGTTCAAAGTCAGATGGGTCGGACCATACCAGATCCGAGAAGTCGGCGACAATGGAGCAATTAAATTGTCAACCTTGGACGGGGAAGAGATCCCTCAGGCGGTCAAGGGGTCCAAATTGAAAACATACTGCGCCCAGAAGATTTCATCACCGTCGTTGTCGTTGTCGAAGAAATCGTTGCAGAATGATCTGACGCTGTCGCCATCGCTGAAAAAGTCGTCGCCAAATGCTTTGAGGGATCCTTTGTCGTCGTCGTTGCAGAATGGCGATGCCTGGAGGCAAAATTGAGGTACCTCTGTATTTTTATTTTTGTCAAAAAGAAAAAAAAAAAATTGAAAAAAAAATTGAAAAAATAAAATCAAATGGAAAAGGTGCCTGCGGGAGGTGCTTCGCGGGCACCTGTCCGCGGGAGATGCTCCGCGGGGGTGTCAGTCGACTGGATTGTCGTCAGTGTTTCTGCAGCTGACGGGATGATTGTCGTTAGTGTTTCTGTATCCTGTAGCTGACGGGTAAATAGTTTGTAGCGGATGTAATGTTGTGGCCGACGGACTCCTTCGGGAAGGTTCGGCAATAGTATTTATATCTCGTCGGGGATCATTGTAAAGCATGCTTTATCTTCATATCTGATCTTGTAATGTTCTGGCATATGCGAATAATAATCTAAAGAGTTCTGCTGTCTATATGCATTCATTTATTTTACCTGTACGGTAAACAAGTATGCCATTATTATAGTAGTTTGTGCACTTACCATTATTAATCTGGGTAGGTCAGTGGTTATTTAGCCTAGTTCTGCTTATAATTCGACTGTCGAGGACCCTGAAAAATCCTAATTTAAATAACTCTATAGGTCAACAAGAAAGATAAATCACATGGCTATTGAAAATTTAGGGGTGTTGTAAATCTACAAATTGAATATATATAACTTTTTCTTGTTAGTACATTTTAGTTCTAGTCACATAACATGAAAAGGAAAAGCAAGGCTTAATGAAGCAAAGTCCTTTTGAATCATCTATGACTTCAATACAACCTAGACGAGGGAATATAAAAGAGAAAATCCTTCTTAGAATAAAAAGACCCATTTTGTCAAAACTCAAAAATAACTATCAACAAATAAATTGATAAGTAGGAGATATTTTCCACTCCAAGTCAAATTGTGATATTGCTATTAGGATTTAAGTTTTTTTTTACCATCCAACTCATTGATCCATGCTTCATGAGTAGTGGTTCACACAAACCCATCTCCCATGAGAATTAGTGGAACACTAAGCACTCTTTGCATCTAGGTGATGCTCAAGAGTCAAAGAGGTGAAGCATCGAGACTTCCCAAGAGGTCACCCATCCCAGTAGTACTCCAGCTTGACCATGCTTAGGTACGGAGTTTCCTCCATGGTTAAACCCACTCTTCTTGCAACCCCATTTGCATAGCCTTCAGCAAGTATTGTGCCTGCACCATTCATTAGAAAGCGCCTTAAGCTCAGCAAGTATTTTTCACCTATCTGAAATAGCAGAAGCCTGTCTTTTTTACTATCACCGATGTATTTGCATGTTTATTGTTTTGTGGACTAATTTGTTTTCATCAATGGGAACCAAGTTACAATATTTATTCTTTGAAGTTCATAATGAAGATATTCTTTTCATTATAAGACATGAGTTTGATATTAAGTTTTTTCAATATGGATTTTCTAAGAACTGTTGTTTATGTAATTATCTTATTGTAAACAAAATTAGTAGATTTGTTTTGCCACACAGGAACCGAAAGTTGTATTTTCAGTGCTTGACGTCCACTAAGAAGCAGACAATATCTGTTTTTAACAACTATTATCATCATTCACGATACTGCTATCATAAGCAACAACTTTAGGGTTCTTGTGATGAAATTTGGAAGGATGGAAATCCTATTATCTTCAATGCGTGTTACTGCAAAAAATAAACATTTAGCTTGCTTTATTTTCCTAAACGTTTATGCAAGCTTTACATTTAAAATTTTCGTTAAAGTGCCATTACTGATTAAAGCAGACGATGACAAGTGCAATGTTGAGAAGCTAATGGAGGACATCGACCATTATGTGTTGGCAAGCCATATTCACTGGGGACTTTGGGGAATCTTATATGTAGGTTCTTTTGAGTCTCAAATACTATTCTCTTAAATACTCTTTATAAGACAAATCAAACTTGTCGTGACCTGAACTTTTGCTATTAGCAGTAATATGCTTGATCTTTTTATGAAGTTGAATTAGCACGAGGCTTGAGTATTTTGCTTCATTTGAACTTTGAAGTGTGAACTGAATTTTTAAACATTTTTGCTCCATTTAGTTTGTCTTGCTTGTTTCTAATGCAGAGAAAAATATTGACATAAAATGTATGTGGAATGATGAAATTGCAGGCAAATGTGGCAGAAATTGATTTTGACTATCTAGGATATGCGAGGGAGAGGTTTAGGCTTTATTACCGACATTGTTAGTAGGATGCAAACATTGGAAATATGAACTTTAAACATGTTTCTCTATAATTCAGAAAGGTTGTGTAAATATAATGGACCGTAGCAATTGTTGTATTTTATATCATTGTAATTGTAGGCTCGACCCTTCATGTTCTGGTGGAGCCTAATTTTTTTGTTTGGGTTTCCTCTTCCATTTTGTTTTTATCAGCGAGTCTGAATGATACACACTGGCATCGCAATGATTCAATGGACTGTATTATGCTTTAGTCAAATCTTATTGAAATCACTTGGATAGATTGTGTAGCTATACTAGGATCATCTTGTCATTAAGACAAGACGGTACTGTTAAAACATCTCATGGATAAATTTGTTGTCATTTGAGCCAGTGATATATTGTTGTAAAAAGTCTGTTACAAGTTGGTCATAATGACCTTATCCTTGCTTGCTTTTTGAAGGACTGTTTCCCTTCGTAATTTGTTACCATGGATGTCAATGACAATAAATTCCACCTGCTGAATGGAAAAACTTTTTTTTTGTTATATCTTATTGCATAATAAAGATGCAAAATATGTTCTTGGGTCTTTTACAAAATCTCAATATATTAAGGGTTTTTTTTCACAATTAAAAAAGCAGGTAGCTGGAAGATATGTGCATGTTTTTAATTAGTAGGTTGAAATAAAAAGCCATGCTACAATCAAAAGGATGAGATTGATTCAAAATTTGGGTGGTAACACAAAAATTCCAACTACAGAAGACACGTTTACAAACAAGACTATTGATTAACCTACAGTAGACTACCTAGAAAAACCCACGCGTCTCGCAGTGGACAATCCGTAAACAATTAAACTTAACTGAGTTTTAAGCCATAACCATTGAAAATTGGTAAATCTTGAGTGCCCATTACATCAATGGATTTGAGGGCCTAAAACCCGAATGTAAAACATGGGCGTCCGACTTTGAATAGCATGCGAATGAAATATGTCAACATGGATATAGCTATGCAAGTGACCATTCTCTTGATATGCTTTGTAATTGTCATGGGACGTATGTCCAACTTTACGAATATAATGATAATATTTGAAAAAATAATAATATTTACCTATTTTAGCCTCTTGTGCCCCGGAGGCGTCCAATCTACTCCAAAAGAAAATGGAGATGCATGACAACTGTCGTAAGAGTGCAAGAGCTATGGCACTGTATCCTAACTTTTTCTCATTTGATGTTATACATTGCAATTACGTCCATAAGATTCAAATTAGTAATTGAGTAATTGAGTATGACGTTCAAAGTCCATGGCTTTTCTGCTCCAAGATAACTTATCCATAGTCACCAACTTTGTAAGAGAATTTGGTTGCCAAACTTTTGCAATCAAGATTGTATCATTTTCTACCATCTTTTGTATAAAGTAATGCTAAATATTAATATTTCAAATGTGAAATAGATTTTTTCTCCAATATATGACACTGTCATATTTGTTCTTGACAATCTTGTAATCAAAACCAATATTTGTGCTAAACCTCTACATCCAAAGCACATCTCTAGAAATGTGTAGCATTGTATACTTATGTTGGACAATGCAACTATATGTTATCCTAAACTAATCCAATTTACTACATCTTCAAAAAGTAGTAACAACATAGCTAGTAGTGAACCCTAAACTATTCAAGTCACTTGTCCAATCTACATCAATCAAACCTTGTATGTCCAATGACTTAACCATATCATTAGTGCCATCTCTTATCAAATAAAAAATAGAAGCTAATCGCAAATATCTAAATGCCCTCTTAGCAAAAGTTCAATGTTGTCTATCAAGGCTAGACATAAACTTGCTTAGAATTCTCACTACTTGGGCTAATATTTGTTCAAGTGTATAACATTGCAAACATTAAACTACCAACAACATTGAGATTAAAATATATATATAAGTATTTTCAAAATCATCATTAAAACTAAAACATGTCTAAATTTAACTTGATAAAATTGAAAATGAAAGATCCACTAGTTCACAGTCAAACATAATAAGCTTTTCCTAAGTGACATCAACATACTTATTTTTACTTAACCAAAGTCAATCCTCATCCCTAGTAGTTCCCAAGTACTTCATATCAGTGTGCTAAAATTCGAGTCTTGAGGTTCCTTATGTTTGCCTTGTCACCCATAATACTAGATAAGAATAAACATTAGATCGCCAATAACCTTATACAAGGATCATCTTTTCCCTCCTAATAAAGTTAAACTTGAGTGTTAAGGCACCAAACTTTTTGTGTCACATCCTAGATGACCATTTTAGACCATACATTACATCCAATTCTGAAAATCAAGTATTCTTTTCCTTATGCAACAAAGCAAAGTGTTCTTTTCCTTTCATAATGTCCCCGCACAAGAAAGCAATCTTGACACCTATTTTCTTAATTTTAAAAATCATGAGTGATAACAAAAGATGGCAGGAAATTAATAAAAAATAGCAACAAGAGAGAAAATTTTATAGATATCAACTTTGTGCCTATAAAAATAAGCTTTTGCCATTAGTTTGACTTTAGCTTTTTTATTACAAAATAATTATTTTTACAATCAACACCACGTATATTTTTAAATACCCACTTGTAGAGCCACAAGGCAAGAGGCAAGATGCATCAGTCTTGAGAAAATCCTAATTTTTTCAATGAGAAATATTTCTTTCTTCTATTTAGCTAACTAACCATATGAAATATAACACGATTATCACCAAGGTCACACAGAACAATATTTTACATGGAAAACCCAATGTGGGAAAGACCATAGGAAAAATAACATTCATTATATGAAACTAATTGAACTCGCAACTTATTAGGCCAAAGACTAAAGTATTTCATTGCTCTTGATTTGGATTTGTAGGCTAAGACCCTCAACCATAGGGCAAGATTTGTTATAATGAGATACACAACGTCAGGGCAAGATACAAAGGGACTTGCAAACTAAAACCATTTCTCGAAGACAAGACACAAATCCACATAAGATGCCAAAATGACTCACTATCTTTTAGAAGACACACATGTATGATGAATTGAAATGTATAAGATGTCCTTATCATGAAATTTTCTTCAACCTATTTGTCATCAACCAATATCATGGCAAACACAACACACACCCAAAATATATGATAATCAACATGTATCAAAAACTAACATTTAGAATTATACTCTACCACTCTCGCTTCTACATTATTTACTCTCAACCCAAACTTCAAATCAAATATCCTCACATATATATGTATCACTTATTCATCTTAAAACTCTCAACTATGTTGACCACATATTAAATGCACATAATTTACACAAAGTCTGCTACCTAGAACAACTACTCTTAATATGGTCTACACCAAAAGATAAAGGACCCCTATATTCATCACATCTTCCCAATTCAATTTCAATTTCAACAAATTGTAAACAACACAACTTCCTCCAAAGTTGGCATCAACCACATGTAGGAGAACAATAAATCACTTTAACTAGTAGGCCCCAATACATCCTCCTATGCACATAACTTAATGCAAAATTTCACATCTCATGGTAGGACTCATAACATTCTCTTAGTCGACAATGCATATCTTGTCACAAACCATTTTTAGTATATGGTAAATAAATTTTTTTACTGCCACGTAGATTAAGGCTAGAGGGTTTCAAAACTTAAATTCTATTATGGACCGGAGATCATGCTTTTTGTTAAGGAGATGGATTTAGAAACAACAATCTAGGATGGAATAATTCTATCAAAAAAATAGGGATGGAAGAAGAGATTTTAGGGGATACTCTGGAATAAGATTTCAAACGGAAGAAGTGTTTGGCATGGATGGTGAATCGAATGGAATGATCACAGAGGGAATATCCAAATTGTAGAAGAGAGCAGTAAACTTTACTAGAAATGAACACATGGCTAGACAGGGAATGGGAAGAAAGAAAACTTAGGAAATGGTAAAGCAACTTCTTGTCCAGGTTCCTCTTTTGTTTATACTAAACGACTCTTTGTTGCTTCATATAGCCAAGAGAACTCAGTTTTTCTGCAAGTTAATTTTTGATAAATAAAAATTGGACTTAGATTAGTATTGAAGCTACTAGGCCATTCCTCATTCTGAACGTTCTCCCCTAGCTTTATTTTTTGTGTTTTTATATATAATTTATTTTTGTTGTGGTGGGCTCGATTTAAGTATTGTTGGCTGAGTAGAAGGTATTTGTCTTGGAAAGATTTTGCTTTTGTTTGTCTGGGGCAGAATTGGGCATCGTTAGAATTCCAAATCCTTCCCACTTTGACTTGCAGCATGAACTTTATGCCAACCTACTATCACTCCCCTCTTACTTATGTGCCAGCTCTCGCTCTCTTTCATTCGTTAAGCCTAGCCTGTCAATGGATCTCCGCTAGGACAATGTTAGGCATATTTCTTCCATCACGATCCATCTTTTTTTTTCACCACCCCTTCTTACACCATGCATCATCATGGATACCCTTTTGAAAACCTCTTTTTGATACTTTGAGCGGAGATTTTTCTATTAGAATCGATCCCCCTCTAGTAGGTCAATTTGATGCAGCGAGAATCTGATGGTACTCCTATCGAGGTAATCCGGGTCCCAACAAATAAAAACACATGGTGGAAAATAAACAAGAGGAACGAGATTCAAATGTAGAGAGACAATATTTCATATATTTGAATTAAAAAGTTTACATCCAACATGCCTGACTGTATGACCTTCCAGATTACGACCATTACAAAGAAGAATACATCTAAAGAAGAACAGATCTCTAGACTCAAATGCGAACTTCTAACTTCAAGCTACTCCACGCTAAGACTCCTCACATTAATGACTTCTTCATGACACCATGATCCAATATTGATCCTAAGACTCTACCCAAGATCCCCTTAAATACTTGCATGACCACAAGTCTGCATGTTACAAATCACCAGCTAAATAAACCCCCACATTAAATGTATATTCAAGCCACAAGTCGACTCACAACAAATATTAAATACTTATCACACAATTAAATGCAAAGGTTGGTTCAAACTAGAAACCAAACATAGACAACTCGATCAATGAAGGAGCCAAGACATGATTGACCATGAGAAGGATCACCAGACTACTTAGCACAAGAAGGTTAATATAGAACTCGGTTGACACTGGAACCAAGCACCAATAGGAATTCTAACTCAATCGACAAAGGAACTTGACATCATCTGCGACTCAGTCCAACATTGAAATAATGCAACTCAATTGATATATAGCACTCTCACTCGGCCAACATAGCCATTTGGTAACTATAACAACTCGATAAACATGGTTACTCGACAACCATGGGCTGAAAAGAGTAGGAAAGTTAAGAAACCAAGCATGCCCCTGCATCACAATCACCCCTATTTTGGATGGCTTGAGGCATCTAACCTTTTCCTATTGTGGCGGGCACCTAACCCTTGTGTCACTGCTTGGGGCTGCATGCACAATCATTCTCATGTAGCAACAAAGTGAATTGAAGTGAGGATTGATTTTAATGGAACTGACCCCAGTTAGTGTGCAATGTGGACATTTCAAATGGCCAACCTCAAACTTTTGGGACTTGGTCTTTGGGTGATCATTTTTCATTTGGGCCACTCATTTAATTAGTTGGTATATTTTTACTATGCAAACAAGTGCCAAGACTAGACCCATTCCATTTAATTAATAGGATAGGCAATGAACTTTTAATTCATGTTATATGAATGAATGAGGAATTTTATTTTATTGTGCTACTAAACGGTCCAATTAGAATTATTTCTTTTTGTATGCATTTAGTTAGTAAAGATTAAAAAAATTAATCATTTTCAACCGACTAGTTGAATTAAATTATTGTTATATAAACAAATGATCTATTAGTTTTTTCCCCCTTAATAAATACAAGGTGAAGCTTAAATATCGATAAGAATTGAAGATACACCTCGTTGCAAAATAAATATAACTCTTATAATGTTTATTTAAATGACGAAGACGATCTTGTGAGTGATTGCAACTCTTGATCAATTATTTCAGACTAATTGGTTGATTGCAAATGAGTACAAGACTATGCGATTTAGGACTTAATATCAAAACATATTGAGATGGACACCAAAACTGTCTCATCTTAGGTGGAGTGTTGGTGTGTAGAGCGTGGAATAATGAGGAGGGGTAGAATGAAAATTATAGTTAAATTAGATAGAAAAGATAAATGATTAAATCCTTTATGATTAGTAAAATTAAGCTATTGTTGGGTTGATCAACTGGTGTTATTATATCAAACAATGTACTTGCCCATTTTTCTTCATCCAATTAAAATCATCTATCATCCTGATGTCATAAATTTGTTTATTTTCTAGGTGACTTAACATCACACACAAGTGATGAATTCTTATTTGGAAGTGTCTATAAGACATTTAGATATTGTGGACTTATATTAGCTTCAATGCTGTATGTTATTCTTAATGATGTCTCCTTTGCCTTGGAATGAAGTAACAACTAATTTTTATTTGTATGCCTTATTATTTATTTATTTGATGTAGGTTGAAATGAGGACTTCTATATTTTAATAGAAGTGAATGCTTTAGCGATATTTTGTTCTTTGAGGATTCATGAATTGTTGTGAAATTGTGATGTACTAGATATTAAGTGTGAGGTGAATTTATTAAGGAATATTCGTAAACATAGATAAAGTTATTTTATGATACACGTGGTTTGTATTAAAATATTTTTTACTCATATGTTAGAATAGAATTAGATTCTTGATTCGTTCTCCTTGAATTGTGCAAGAAGGATCCCTCTATTATCATTAAATGGATATTGTGTATCTTCTAGGACAGATCATGATATGCTTTTCTTTGGAATACTTTCGAGAAAGTTAAGTTTAATAAATGATATTGTTATATTTATTGAGAGTAGAATTATTGTTTGCTACACTATTCATTACTTCCTTAGTTTTCCTTGGTTAGACTTCCTCGTTGCTGGGATGGGTGTCTTTTACGTCAGGAAAGATTTTGGGCTTAACAACTTTGTGGTAGAGTGGTAAAGCACTCCTACAATATTCTCACCCTTTGTGTACCTTGAACAGGTTCAAGAGCTCCTACCAAAAGATCATCATGTGTAGGACGCTTTGGAAACCTGGTACCAATATACTATCTCTTGGATATACTAGTTAGTTATTTGATTGATCTTGTTAAAATTGTTAATTATAAATTTAGAAAATGCTGGTTTATATACTTTGGTCATGTTGGAATTGCATACATTCTTTTATTTGATGGGTTTAATATTATTGTTGACCAGTCAATGTGCATATTGACTTCAAATCTTGTAGTCTTGTCCTCCATTTAAGGACAATATTGATGCGACACCTATTTTGTAGGGACAACCTTTATGTGTGGTATCAGAGCCAATTTTTCACACCAGGGCCTTCAGCTAATTATTCTTAGTCCTAATCTCAGGTGACATAAACCATAAGTCAAGCAAAATTAGTCTATGCATGTTTGTGCTTGGTTCTTGGGTTTATCATTTAGCCTCCCAATAATGTCTACTCTTGACAGAAAAGGAAAGGATGCTCTTTTTTGACCTTACCTCTTTGTTGGTAAACAATTTTTCCCTCACCTTGAATTGGCTTTACCTTGACTCCTTATGCCCAAGATTGTGAGAAACAAGCTATCTATAACATATTGGATTAGTGCACTCCTATGTCACTAATCCCTGAATTGAAGGGTACAACTCCCCTATGTGAATATGATATTCAATGAATGATGTTTTTACTTGATCAAAGAGTGACTATGAGGTATGCTCTTAACCTAAGAGCAGAAGAGGCTAACTAGATTGCTCATAGACATAAGCAACCTACGCAAGGTTTAGGGCTAGCTACTAACAATACTACTCCTAAATGCAAAATGCAACTAAGCTATCATAATGAAACTTGGGCAATGGAAAGGAAGTAGATTTGCATGTGAAAGGTAAAGTGGAATCTACCTATATAGCTAACCATCTTCTGAAGTGGAATCTAGAGAGAAGTTATTAGCTTCATACACAAATGTCCTTCAACTCCATAAGAAACTAACCTACATGCATAACTATCTTGACTAGAGGAGACAATGCCCTTAATGTCAAAAGTGTTGATCCTGAATGTAATCAAGACCAACAAGATCCTAGTTTTAGGCATCATACATATCCTCCATTTCATACACGCTCTCGATTCTCACTCAGTATATGGAAACACATGGGGAGAAGTTGCATGAAACTTGCTGATCCTTTATTGATTGAAATGAAATTACATATATAGGCCCCTTTCCTTGGGTTCTTGGCCATTTAAAAACGTTGTTACATGGAAGACTAACATTCTTCAGTTACATTCAATTATTGCATTACCATAGCACTAGAATATCAATAGTTATCAGTTACATATCTGAGGAGAAGAAGAGATACAATAGAGAGGTTAAGAATAGAGAAGGTCAATCATTACATTATCATCGAGAAACATCCAAAAAACCCTAAGATTCTTCCTTCTAGCATTGATGGATTCTTCTACACATGTGTCCATTCTTTATTAACGCTCCAATCAATGCTTTAGTTCACTCTGCAATCGAAAAGATTTGAACTCGTTGATGAAACATTGGCTCTACCTTTGAAAACTTCTTTTTCCTTCAACTAACCCTTGACTTTAAATATGAGTCGTTGATCTTGCAACAGATGGTTGCGATTAAATCTTTTACCTTGACAAAGATCTTAAATGCTTTTCTAAAACCCTAAACTGGACCATAGATTAAACTTCATAAACTACTGGAGATTCATTTGAAGTGTTGCCTTGAGATCACGTGGGCTGCACATTTTGTACACCATTTAATTTTGGCCCGAAATGGATTTGAGTGTGACAAGTGTCATTATTCTAGAGATTTTCTCCAAAAAAATTTATCGTTCAACATTTAGACCCAAAATTCAAACAGAGTCGTTGATCTAATCTCCATCTGACAGTTAGGATCATTCAACCTTTAACTTGTTATTTCTTAGTGCATTGTGGGACCCTCACCACGTGGAAGCTTATGATTGTGTTTTGATTATTCAACTTTAGAGACCATGTAAACACGAATGTTAAATCACTGTTGTTGATTTGACTCTATCCGATGGTCCAAAATGATTCATCGAGCCCTTTGACCATTTGATGCTCATACTTACACCTTGGCTATGGTTCTCCACCATTACTAAATATTTGAGCTCATCCTCTACATCACATTCGAATGCTCTTCCTTTTGTCATGATCTCTCTGGAGTCCTTCATAATATAGATATTTTTTCTGCAGATTACTTTGTAACCACTTTGAGGAATGTTGTTGAACCACCTTAGAAGATTGAATGAAGGAACAATTCAAAAGCCCTTCTTGTGTTCATTTTGCTGTGTAAGCCACTGATCTAATATAACTCTTGTGATTTATTTTTAACCCTTGAGTTCTTGTTTCAACTTTATCTGCAAGTGAGTTTTGGAATATTCTTATAAGGTTACAAGTCATGAGATTGTGCTTCTTTTCAAGTTGTTAAATTATGAATGTCATTATTCCCCTTAACATCTTGTTTAAAGTCTATCCTTCTTGTGAAATAGTTATATATGAATTTTTCGAGGTCAACATTGTGTCCACCACTAATCATTTAGAAAAGTTTCATCATGTTAGGTCAACAATCTTCCCATCTTAATGTTTGGTGCATCACCTTAAGTTTAGTCAATTTCACCTTTTAAGCATTTACATTTCAGGCAAGTAATCCTTCTATCCTTTTCCCTCCTAAGCTTTAAAGTTCATGTTTGAAGAGAAAATAGGTGAAGCATCATAAGGAACTATTCTAGAACTTAGAGATTCACTCCTAATCTTGGTACACCCACTACACAGGAGTATTTCCATGAAGCGATTGAATTCTAGGATTTAGGCAAGGTGCAACTTTTAGAGATAAAAAATTTGGCATGCCTGGTGGGATAGATTCAGATTCATAAGTCCACTGGTTAGCCAGTTGATCTTTATTTGTTGAGAAATTGGGTATTTTTCTTAGTGGCATTAGCCTTTGGAGGCATTCATCTAACACCATGGAAACTCTATGAATCTTTTGGTTTCAATAGACCAAGTGCTAGTATGATTTTTAGTTTTATGTTTCCTTAAGATTTCTATAAAGTTGTTTTTCTTAGATGCCTTATCATGGACCCACTTCATAGAGATTCCTCCTATTTTCCCCTAAATGATGAAGAGGCCAGTTTTACCTTGAATCTTCATATTATTTTTGGCAATGAATGTGTTTAAATTTCCCCTTCCAAGTGCATTTTAGTCCAAGATTTTTAGAAGCAACAAGAGAGGAAGAAAAAATCAAGCCCCATATGTTGATTCCTCCCTAGGTCTAATCTCCCTTGCAACACCAAATGATTAGCTTGCCCAGTCTTCCTTAGAACACTATTATGACCCTAGGTCAAAGGTAGGGGTTCTTTTGGATTGTATAATTTTTTTGGGCCTTGGATTTGATGGCATAGACAAGATTTTTGAATTCATCCATAAGCCTTAAGAGGGCATGAACTATAGGGTTTTTCCTTATGTTATGCTCATTATGACTTCTTGGCTTGATGATTTGCATGGTGAGAAGGAGATGTGGAAGAATGATCCTCATGTTTGTAGCATGGTATCTAAGGCCCTTGATATTTTTAACGAGGCTTACCAAACCCTCCTTAGTTTGCACTAGGAGGAAGAACTCAAACAAAAAAAAATGAGGAGGCAAGACTCAAGCTTGCCCAAATTTAGAGAGCTGAAGTGTAAGAGCCTCCAAGGAGGAAGTTTTCTAGCTTTAGAAAAAGAAACCCTCCCCAAATTTCTATTTTAAGCTACCCTAAACCTCAACCTATAGTTTAGACACCTCCACATATCAATGATGGTGAGCCCCAAAATGATTATTGTCTCTTCTTTGTTGTTAATGAAGAAGTGGATATATATTTTCCCACATCAGAAACAACAAAAGAGAAGCCACTCATTGAATAACATGTGCTATTGCAGGAGGTTGAGGAAGATGAACATCAAAAGGAAATCCTTATCCTCAAGGAGGGACACATAAACATGCACGAGGTTGCTCCTTAGCCTGCATGCAATGTCACAATAGAAAAGACAATCTAGGAAGAAGAGTTTCTTTCTTCTTCAAGCCATCATAGGGATTGTTGTGACATGGGGACATCACAATGGATGGGGGAGATTGATTTCTATGAGATTGAGGCCTCGTATATGATGCAAGAGCATCCTAGGTGTAAGAGCAATCTTGCATCACCCAAAAATATTTTATTTTTAGTCTCTTCTATTTTAATAAGGACTAGTAGTCAGGGTGGTTACTATTTATGGGAACTTTCTATCTTTAGTAAGTTTTGCATATGAGCTAAAAAAAGTTCTCATTTTCTACATGAAGGTTCTGAAGGATTTGATCAAAACAAATCCACAAAGCCTTCAAATACTTGCATGCAAAAACCTATCACAAAAGAACAAGATGAGAGGAGGCAAGGGTTTTGCTCTGAAAAATATGCTAATGTATTTTCAAAAATGGAAGAGATAACCAAATACAAAGGAGATCAATCCTTATAAAAGGAGATCAAAACCCGAAAGGGTAACCTAAAAAGAAAAGCTATTTAATAATTACTAATTAATTATTAAATAGAAATGCAAAAAAGATGCATAAAGAGAAATCTTAAGAAGGGAATAAATAAAATTTAATAAATGAAATTAAATTACCGCTTTACTCTAACACCCCCCCTTAAGATGAGCAACAATGTAGAAAGAGCAAGGAAACTAAAATGCAATGCTGAAAGCAAACTTGGGTCCCAACAACACGGCCTGATGAGGTACCCAATCACAACAAAATCTCTATGAAGCGAAGAAATAGAGAAACCCAGTGGAAAAAACTCTACTTGAAAAAGAGATAGCATAGAAGAAGGAAGGACTCATCACTGAGACCCCCCAAGGAGAACTTCCTTCACCCCAAGCATAGAACACAACTGAAGATACCGTGGGGATGCAAAAGGTTTAGTGAAGATGTCTGCAACCTACTCAATAGTAGGAATGTACTCCAAGCTCAAGGCAACATCTTAAATGAGATGCTGAATGAAGTGTATGTGAAGCTCAATGTGCTTCGTCTACTGATGCTCAATTGGGTTGTGTGAAATGTGTATAGAACTCTCATTGTCACACCACAGAAAAGTGGGACTATCAGGAGAAATCCAAACTCTATCATCAACTGTTGAAGCCACAAAACCTCCTAACTAGCCAATACAACTGCCCTATATTCTGCCTCAATAGATGATAATGCATGAGCATGCTACTTCTTGCAAGACCATGTGATAGGACCAGAACCAAGACAAAATACAAAACCAGAAGTGGATTTGCGATCATCAATATCACTAGCCCAATTTGAATCTATGAAACCAACAATGTGAGGATCTCCTAATGTGTAGTGAATGCCATAACATGTTGTACAACTAATATACCTCAAGATACATTTGGATGCTTGCCAATTAATCTCATGAGGATCATGGGAGAATCAAGAGACAAGCCCAACCGCAAAGGAAATATTAGGACGTGTATGTGTCAAGTACAACAAACTACCCACAAGATATCTATATAGAGTGGTATCCACTGTAGGAGTAGAGCAAGTGGTAGATAAAACAACACCTAACTGAACAGTGTGGGGGCAGGCTTGCAATCAAGCATGTTGAATATGTGAAGCATATCAAGAGCATACTTTTGTTGGAGTATGGCTATCCCATCTGAAGATTGAACAACCTGTGGGCCAAAAAAATAGTGCAGAAGTCCAAGATTTGTCATCTCAAACTACTCTCTCAATGCTTGTTAAACACCCTGTATCATGGAGACTGAGCTTCTTGTGATGATGAGGTCATCAACATAAAGCACAAGTATCAATAAGTCAACCCTATGATGCTAAATGTAAACTGTAGGATCGAAATGACGCTGTGTGAACTGGGAAGCAAGCAAGAAGGTCCATCTTCTCATACCAAGCCCTAGGGGCCTGCTTGAGACCATATAAAGACCTCTGAAGCTGGCATACCAATGGAGAGTCTTGCACAAAACCATGAGGCTACTCCATATAGATTCCTCATGAAGGTCTCCATGCAAAAAGGCACTCTTCACATCCATTTGAAAAACTGTCCATACCTATAAAGATGCTAGAGAGAGTATAAGGCGAATAGAGTTCATCTTGGCAACAGGGGCAAAGGTCTTAGAGTAATAAATACCTTCAACCTATGTGAAACCTTTTGCAATAAGACGTGCCTTGTACCTATCAAAAGAACCATCTGTAGCATACTCGGTACGGTACACCCAATGACACTAAACAAACTTTCTTCCTTTCAAAAGAGTACATAGGTCCCATGTGTGATTCTTCATCAAAGAAGAATACTCCTCATACATAGCCCTATCCCACTCTGAGTGTCCTATCACTTGTGAAAAATTTTGAGGATCATAAAAAATGGCATGACTCAAAAGGCCACTACTTGCAGTCTAAGAACTAGTATGAAAAACATTTGTAGGATCACTTGCTAGAGGTCCAACTGCATCAATGCATCAATAGTATCACAAGCCCACTTGAGCACTTGTGGAACATCTGGTGGAGGAGGAAAAGTGGGATCAATCTCAAGATCTTCCTCAGAGGAGGCATAATCCTGTAGAGGAGTAGATGAAGTACTGTGTAGTGAAGAAGAAGGTGAAGATGGAGGATCCATAGAAGGATAACACTCATCAAATTGAACATCCCATTGAAACAAGACATCTCTGAAATTAGGATCAAACAACCTGTAAGCCTTCACATCCTCACAGTAGCCAACAAAAATGAGTGGATGGATCTTCTTCTCCATGGCTTTCTGCTGAGCATCTGGAATGAATGCCCAAGCCTCACTACAAAAAATGCAAAAAGTAGAAACATCAGGCTTGTCATGAGTCCAAGCCTCCTTAGGAGTCATGTGTCACAATGCCTTATGAGGCATCTAATTTTGAATATAGTTGGCACAATTGACAGCCTCAATCCAAAATGAATAACTCATAGCACGAGACTGTATCATACAATTGGCCATCTCCCATAATGTCCTGTTCTTTCTCTCGGATAACCCATTTTGCTGAGGTGTATAGGGAATATAGAATTGATGTTGTAAACCATGCTCAATGCAAAAATCTCTAAAATATTGATTCACATATTCCCCCCCATTGTCAATGTAGATACGCCTGACTAAAAGACTAGACTGCTTCTCCACGAAAGTCTTAAAGCTTCGAAATGAATCAAAGACATTAGACTTGTACATCAAAAAGTACACCTATATGCATCTGGAGAAGTCATCAATGAAGGTGAGCACATATTGGGCACCTGAAAAAGATGGAGTGTGAAATTACATAAGATCATTGTGTATCAACTCTAATGGTGCCTTAGCACGTGCAGATCGACCTATTAGAAAAGGATCTCTATGATGTTTGCCAAGTGCACAACCTTGACACACACTGTCATTACAAGAGATCAGAGGTAATCAAATCACTACCTCCCATGTACTCATCTGCTATAAATATCTGTAGTTGACATGGCCAAAATGCTCATGCTAAAGTTTGCTCACTATGTCTGTATGAGTAATGAGAGAAACACCTATAGAATTGGAGCTCTCAAAACCATCAAACTGATATAAGTGAGACTGAATATCAACACTCCCTGTAGCAATAACTAAATTAGGATCATGGAGGTTTCAAATAACCACATCATGTGGTGAGAACTTAATTGTCTTTCCAAAACTTGGATGACAAATCTGAAAGACAAACATGAGGTTGGTAGAAATAGTTGGAACCAAGAGAACATCCTATAGTGAACCACCCTCTAAAGAGACAGTTCCCGAACCTATGACTGAAAGCTGAGAAGAATCACCAACTACAATATGTGTAGTAACACTCTGAGCCAGTGAGATAATCAAATCAGGTGAGTGTGTCATATGATGGGAAGCTCCAGAATCAAGAATCCAAGGAGCCGGAGAAGACAATGTGCGTGTAGAAAGAGCATGTCCTTTCCTTGTAGGTGGAGGTGGAGGCTTCAAAGAAGCAATACTAGACTGTTGCATGGCCTACTCTAATGCCTCAAGATGTCTGCAACACTTGGAAACTGGATGTCCTTCCTTGCCACAAAAACTGCAAGGTACACCTATATACTTCTTAGTCTTGGAGGAAGACTCACTAGACTTAGAAGTATTACCTTTCTGAGAGGGTTTCTGAGCATCTGATTTTGGAGGAGGCTTGGAGGAACTCTCACTACCTATTGAATCTATCTTATGCTTCAATTTTTTCTTCGAGTTTTCTGTAGATGTCTAAGCTACCAATGCCTTTGTCTTAAAATCAGTCATAGTATCGAACTATGTGAGTTTTAACTGCTCTCTAGTCAAGCGATCATAAAAGACCTCAAAAGAAGACATAAAAAATCGATTCCCCAAAGCATCTTTGGTGGAATAGAATGTGAAAGCAAATATCTGAAAATTCCCTCAAAGTTTTGAGAGAAGCAAATAGATGCACTCAGTATCAGTCTTCATCTTTCCACAACTCTACAACAAGGATCTCTATTGAGTAAACTTCATCAAGAAGTCATCAATAGTCAAAAAGGAATCTGGTGCAACTGATGTAAGCTCTATCTCTATTTGAAGTGCCCTAAACTCATTCACAGTGCCAAATAAGCCCTAAAGGTTGGTCCACATATCCAGAGGAGTATTACACCCATCTAGATGAAACTGTAAACTATTTGATACCTGTATTGCAATCAATCTGATTGCCTCATCCATTTTGTTTCGATGCTGCATGATCTCAAAAGACCTTTGAAAAATAGGCTGAACTGCATCTAAACATGACCACAACCCTTTTGACTAGAGAAGCCAAGTCATTGAGGTCTTCCAAGTGTGATAATTGTGAGGGTTCAGAAGTTCTAGAGAACAAGTGATCTCAGCCATTGTTTTAGAAAGGGTTTTTTTGCTTTCTAATATACTAATATAATAACAGGAAAATAAGATTAAAAAATGCCCCCTATAATGCAATAAATTGAACCCCAACTTACAAATAGATTGCATAAATGAGATAAGAGAAAAAAAGCTTTAGATACGAATCAAAAATACTTGGTACCAAATACTAATGAAAAAATAGATAATGCAAAAAGTGCTCGAGAAGATCTTTCTGATGCTTTTTTCAAAACACAAAATGGAGCTATAACGAAGAAGTTATGCCCCCTGGAAGATATAAGTCATCAATAGACTTCAAGTGCCAAAACAGGTATCAATCTGGAAAAAAATCCCAAAAATTCCTTTTCCATCATCTCCATCTTGGAACCAACTTTTTGACACTCCTTTTGAATTGGAAAAAGACCCCCATATGTGAGAGTTATTATAAAAAAGTGATAGGTCCCCCAAAAGCAATACAAATTATTTTTTTAATAAAAAAAAAAAAAAAAAATAACCACCATGAGTGGCGGCAGAGCGGAGCACGGGTGGCTCGATGCGGCAATGGAGTGGAATGCAACTCAGGTAGAGGCAGAGTGGTGATGGAGTGCAGCCCAGGCGGAGGTGAGGCAGAGGTGACATGGTGGCCATAGGCAAGCGCCGACTTGAAAAACTGAATGTTGATGCTTGCACCGGTGCTATTGCCAGAGCAGTGCTGAATAAAGATTTTTTGGCACCAGAAAGGGCCTGCAGGCCAAATTTTTTTTTTTGCACTTTTTAAATTTTTTTTTTGGTTTTTTGATAAAAATGTCGCCTCAGAATGCGTGCAGAGGCCATACCACCCTGTTGGGAAAATTTTTTTTGCCTCCCAAATCAATGTTGTCCAAATTGGACAAACTTTATATGGAAACAGGGGTTTTGACACCTTTTGGATCCATCTGTGATGTCTGTTTGGCCTCAACCTGCTCCAAAAATCAATGACCCCTCTTTTCACAAAAAATACCTAAAAAAAATCCAAATCTATTCTATCAAACCCTCGTTCTCCTTTTTCTCCAAATAACGAACAAGCTGCAGCAGATGTAGTTTTGATACCATGAAGGATTTGATCAAAACAAATCCACAAAGCCTTCGAATACCTGCATGCAAAAACCTGTCACAAAAGAAAAAGATGAGAGGAGGCAAGGGTTTTGCTCTAAAAATATGCTAATGTATTTTTTAGAAATGGAAGAGATAACCAAATACAAAAGAGATTGATCCTTATAAAAGGAGATCAAAACCCAAAAGGGTAACCTAAAAAGAAAAGCTATTTAATAATTACTAATTAATTATTAAATAGAAATACAAAAAGGATGCATAAAGAAAAATCTTAAGAAGGGAATAAAGTGAATTTAATAAATGAAATTAAATTAATGCTTTACTCTAACATGTCCATTTCAGAATTATAAGCCTACCATAAATATCTCATTTCTGTAGCTTAAGTATTGGAGAAGTCATTACAAATTTTTGGTGGAAAAATTTGGACAAAAATTTTTAGGCTCATCATTGGAGGCCTTAGAGTTCCCGGATGAGGTCCAAAAACTTGACAAAAGGGCACTTATGTAGTTTCAAGCCTATAAATTATTAGTTGACATTTTTGAAAAGTGGTTATAGTAGCCAATCACAGCAATGGTTCGAGAGTTATGGACTTTCGAAGTTGGGCTACCTAAATTTTTTAAAATAATTGTCACAGATGTATTTGGCCGACTTTGTATGTATTGTTAGAGTCTATCGACCCTAGCTATTAAGTTTCAAATGTCTATAACCTTCTTGGGCAGCATAAAATTGCCTATTTAAGAAAGGCCCAAACATTGTCTAAAACAACTCTGGGTGGTAGTTTGCAGCTTAGTCTTGCAGATTACTATAATGAAGGTACCTATGTGGGTTAGCATATTGTACTTGTGAATTTTGTAATTTTCCATTTGCGGTGATAATAAGAGGTCCATGTTTTGTTCTCACATTTTCTATTGTTTCTTTGTTTTTGTTATGGGTTTATGGTATTAAGGGGAGCACCGCTCATTAATATCTATCTAACAAGTCATCTTCCCCATATGAGGAGCGTATGTTGCAGTTAACACTTCGTGATATGAAGATGATATGAAGGATGAAAAGGAGGATTACAAGGATACCTCTATCCTTGAGGGGGAACATGCTGACATGCATGAGGTTTCCCCTCAACCTACACATGTTATTGCAACTATAACGGAGGAGATCAATGATGAGGATAATCTTTTGGATGAGTTTGATGCTATTTTATTTTCCATAGATGTTTAATTATCACCTCTTATACATGAAGAGCATGTTCTTCAGCAACAATGAGTGGAGAGCCACACTATACCAGTAACTCCCAAAGAGGTGGCTCATGAGTATCATGAAGAGATGGAGATTGTTTCTCCGCGAGAAGAGGAGCCACTTCCAAACTAGTGGGATCTTGCCAATGCAAAGCACAACACAATCAAGGTTGATTACCCAAACCTAAAGCCATCAAGAGGATGACACATTAGGTATATAGCTTTTCTGTAATGCAAGTTTCCCCTAGTCATGCTTATTCAAGAGCATGAGGGAGAATTATACAAAGAGGAGCAGGTATGTTTTTCTCCACAAGACAATGTCCCAGTGCTAGAGAGTTCCATTATTTTTAGCATTGGGGAAAATGTGTTTCATGCAACAATGTGCTTGTCATGTCTGCTAATCTTTTCAACTGCCCATGTGCATGAAAGAAGAAATTATCTGGTGAAGAGGGGTAACTACTTCAACAAATCAGTTAATGGGTTTCTTTGACCTTCCATTTTTGTAATTTTCTGTACATATTAGGGTAGGTGTTTTCCAATTTTTCAAGAAGTGCATGGGCACAAGCTATTTCTCTATGAGATAATAGAGTTTTGAATTTTTTAAGTTGCAGAGGTTGCAATTTTTCTAGATGATTGCAGGGTAGGGGTGCATTTTTTTGTGACTCTATAGCCTAATTAATTACTTAAGGCCATTGGTCTATGCCTAATAGGCAAGCATCCCCTTTGAGTCACCTAAAATGTTAGCCATTCTTGCCCCCCCTTGTTTTCCAAATATTGCCAATCTTATGAAAAAATGGGTGGTAACCATGCCTACGTTCTTGAATTGTTCATAATTGCCATTCAAGCATGATAGGGATACGTGAAAACCTTATTCCTTTCTTTTATATCCCTATGTTTTAAAATTCCTCATATTGCATGTTATGTTCTTATGAATATTTCAAGTCACGATCATGCGACTGCCTTCCATTGCTTTGTCACTCTAGTTTATTCCTTAACCACGAGATGGGTCGTGAAGGTGCAAAACAGTCATAGACCTTTTTGGGCTTAAATAATGTTTCAAGGATCCATAATCTTCTTGATTAGTCACATGTAGTCTCTTCATTGCATTGTCGCAAGGGTCAGTTGATAGTTAGTTCAATTCAAAAATTTAAGGAGTTTTTCATCGAATAAAAGTAGATAGATTCAATCGATATCACTCCATTGATAAGCTTCTATGTTTCAAGTCTCGATGATGCAATAGTCAACACCCTCATTTAATTCTAGCTTTTACACTATTCTGCATGGTTAAGACTTACCCTGGGTTAATGTAGCTATGATGTGAAATGCTTTGATCAAGCCCTCCCAGGGTTAAATTCTTGGTTAAGAGTTATGGTTGTGGTGGAATGACCAATAGTTAAGATGTGTTCGCAGCATTGTAGGTCAATAGGGTCAACTAAGAGATAGGGTTGCAAGGCTTTGAAGCAATTTATGGTTAGGTGTAGCTTTGCAAGGTTTCCTCCACAGTTTTGAGTTTTGGTCAGGATCCTACGAGAGTCAAAGGCATTAAAAGTTGTTTTCACGACTATCAGATCCCAATTTATCAATGACTAACGTATTCCTGCTTTCTAAATTCCATGAAGTTTAGCCAATGTAGGAATATGAGCAATGGACATGTGTCCCAATGGACCCTATTTCATGAATTTCTTTTGTCGCACCATCACATGTAGTCTATGTTAACCTAAGGTTTAAGGTACAAAGTGGCGATTTACTTTATTATACTCTCGCAAGGTTAAAGGGTGAGTTAAAGGTTTAAGTCATGAAGCTACAATATGAACATGAAGCATTTAAATTAGCTACTAGCGCAACATCACACATTCTAGATAGTCTTCATGTCTGGCAGTTCTAATGGGGTAATTCGGTTAAAGATAGAAGTATCATAACGTTGCATGGTTAAGAAATTGTAAAGCCTTGGTAGTTGCAAGGGTGTAGAGTAGTCAGTTTCATGGTCATTGCAAGGTCATGATAGTTAGCAAACTCAAGAGACATTAGGTTGTGAAGTAGCAATAGAGCATAAAAGGAAGATGTCATAGTTTTGTAAGGTCAAGCAAACAATGATAAATTTTTTTCATAAAACTACAAAATAGCTAAAATGACCCGTCTCACAGTGTCGTAGCTATAAGGATGATATGACATTTAGTGCCCCAATCTTGCGATAGGTTATCATCAAAAAGTTACAAAAGGATATGAAGCGACATAATTCCCTCAACCAATTATATTCAAGAAAGGTATCAAGCATGAAAAGTTGAATAAGTTATTGACATTTCTATTAATGTGGCAGATATACTATCTAGGATTCAAACTACAGGGGACAAGTTAGCACTAAAAAACCATGAAAGATTAGAATTGGTGCTTGGGCTACATAACATGATGGAGATATGATCTTCAGATGGAGTATGACAATAGGAAATATAGATGAAATTAGATATGTTGAATGGCCCATCAAGAGGAAAGTAAATTTCTTGGAGACTGATAAGAGAAATGAAGGTCCTAACGGCAGAAGAAGTTGAAGATCATGACAAACAAGGAAATAGAGGAAAAGAAGAATTAAATGAAAGAATCCTACAACAAGTGTCACCATGCTAATTTTGTGGTCACTGTCCCATCTTCATCTAAATATAGAGAATGTTTAAATGCAACATCATCGATATCTTTGTATCCATTCTTTCAATTATACTTTGACATGTGTTTGCCCATGTGAAGCTGGTTGCAATCCTTCTATATTTAAGGATTTCCAAGATGTGGAGTGGAGGTTCCATCTTTTTGCAAAAAAGTCATTTTGCTATGATCTCTCAGGAATCCTTCATAATATCTTTTTTACAAATTACTTTGTAACCACTTTGAGGAATTTTGTTGAACTACCTTAGAATCTTGAACGAAGGAACAATTCAAAAGCCCTTCTTGTGTTCATATTGCCGTGTAAGCCACTAATCTTATATAACTCTTGTTATTTATTTTTAACCCCTGAGTTCTTGTCTTAGTTTTATCTGCAAGTGAGTTCTGGAATATCTAGAATATTCATAAAGATTACAAGTCGTGAGATTTTACTCCTCTTCAAGTTGGTAAATCATGAATGTCATTATTCCCCTTAGCATCTTGTTTAAAGTCTATCCTTCTTGTGAAATATTTATATATGATTTTGTTGAGGTCAAGATTGTGCCCTCCTCTAACCATTTAGAAAAGCTTCATCATATCAGGTCAACAATATTCTCATCTTAATGTCTGGTGCATCATGTTAAGTTGATTCAATTTTACCTTTTAAGCATTTACATTTTGTGTAAGTAATCCTGCTATCCCTTTCCCTCCTAAGCTTTAAAGTTTGTTTTTGAAGAGAAAATAGGTGAAGCATCATAAAGAATTGGGCTAGAGCCCAAAGATTCACTCCTAATCCTAGTACACCCACTACCTAGGAGTGTTTTCATGTTACTCAAAGTGACTGAATTCTACTTGATTCAGTTAGGGTGCAACTTTTAGAGATGACACTACCATTTAATGGGTCAAAAGGGGTCATAGGTTACCCTATGACCCCTTTCAACCTATTTAAACACATGATTTATGTCCCCTAGGAACACATGTTATCATATAATGTGTTGAAAGGGGTCATAGGGTACTCAATGACCCTTTTCAAATCATTTTAACACATGATATATTTTCTTAGGGGTCCTAGGACCCCTATGAACATATGCCATCATTTAACGGGTCAAAGGGGTCATAGGGAACCCTATGACCCTTTTCAACCCATTCAAACACATGATGTATGTCCTTAGGTGTCCTAGAACCCTATGACCGCTTTCAACCCACTCAAACACAATATTTATGTCCCTAGGGGTCCTAGGACCCCTAGGGACATACATGATGTGTTGTAATGGCTCAAAAGGGATCATAAGAAACTCTATGACCCTTCTCAACCTATTACATGACAACATATTCTCTTAGGGATCTTAGGACCCCTAGAGACATACATGTTGTGTTTGAATTGGTAGAAAGGGGTCATAGGGCATGCCATGACACATTTTGACCCATTACATGAAAAATGTGTTCATAGGGTTCCTAGGACCCCTAGGGACATGCATGTTGTGTTCCAATGGGGTTAAAGGATATTCTATGATCCCTTTCAGTCCATTACATGACAACTTATGTTCCTATGGGTTCTAGGGACCCTAGGGACATCCCTATTGTGTTCCAATGGGTAGAAATGCATCATAAGGTATCCTATGACCCCTTTGGACCCATTACATGAAAACATATGTTCTTAGGGTTCCTAGGACCCCTAGGGACATACGTTTTATATTCCAATGGGTAGAAAGGGTTCATAGGGTATCCTATGACCCCTTTTGACCCATTACATGAGAACATATGTTCCTAGGGGTCCTAGGACCCTTATCATCATGTGTGTTGTGTTCTAATGGGTTAAAATCCTATGATCCCTTTCAACCCATTGCATTATAATACATATTTCTAGGGATCTTAGGACCATTAGGGCCATACATGTTGTGTTCCAATGGGTCAAAAGGTTCATCAGATACCCTATGCCCCCTTTTGGCCCATTACATGACAACATATGAAGAATTTATGTTGTCATGTAATGGGTTGAAAGGGTCATAGGATACTCTATTACCCATTTCAACCCATTGGAACAAAACATGTATCTCTATAGGGGTCCTAGGACCCCTAAGAATATATGTTATCATGTAATAGGTTGAAAGGGGTCATAGGATACTCTATAACCCATTTCTACCCATTGAAACACAAGATGTATGTCCCTTGGCATCCTATAACCCCTAGGAACATATGTTGTTGTATAATCAGTCAAAATGGGTCATAGGATATCCCATGACCCCTTTGGACTCATTGGAACACATGTATGTCCCTAGGGGCACCACTAGGAACATACATCATCATATATTTTATTAACTTAGGTTACTAATAAGGAGAATTTCTAGTGTGTAATTTTTTGATTGGGTGGTTTGGGAAAACTATGTGAATTGGGCGAGCAGTAGCTTCTAGACAATGGTCATCGGGATTTTCTCTGCGACCAAAGAAATGGTTAGATAATAGAAATTTTGGTGGAGAAGGCTTTTTTTTTGATCACTTAACAATTGGAAGGGGTGGAAAAATAGTAGCTTGGGTTATTGCGAAATGACAGTGTTCTTGAGAACTATCTTTGCTTGGAATCTAGGAGCTCCTTAAGAGATCTACGGGTCCCCCTTCTCCATGGGGGGCACCAAAATTTTCCTCCAAGGAACCTACCGATGCAAAATATATCACCGTTGAGAATCAAATACCTAAACAAAGGAAATATTGGGCTTCACTTTTTGGTAAGATTTCATCTAGTAAGTCTTCTTTTCCCCATATTACAACATCTTCTTGTTGGGAAAAAGGGGATTTTCAAATCTTTGTCCCTGACCCCCTTGTTGACCATTCCATTTCCTTGATGAATCTAACCCTAGTAGGGAAGTTCATGGGCCCAAGACCAACTATTGACAACATTAGGTTATTGGTGAGGAAAAAATGGTGCTTTCATGGTCACGTGGATATTGCAGTCATGCAAAGCGGTTTCCTATCCTTTATTTTCACATGCCATGAGGATAGAGATTTGGTCCTATGTGGGGGACTCTGCCAACTTGGTAATAAAACTCTTAATGTAAAGAAGTGGGAGCTCAATATGGATCTTTCAAATAAAATTTTCCTTTCCACTTTGTGGGTTAGACTTCTAGGTTTCCCATTGGAATTCTAGAATGAGAATATTTTCAGGGGTTTGGCAGAGTCCTTTGGGAGTCTCCTAGAAATTGATAAACTAGTAGCCTCCAAATCTTGGTTAGTTTATGCCCACATTGTTGGAAGCATGAATGCTGATGATATTCCTATGGGGGAGTATTGTAGAAACATGATTAGATGATTATCATGATGATATGTTACATTCATGACTATGTTTGTCATTGATGTCAACATAGCAATTTTTTGTGGTATCTGATATAAGAACAATGGTAAAGATCAAGTTGGTATGGATAGATCATTGAGTACTTTCAATAGTGAGGTTAAAAGGGAGATTATACTATGTGTCTAGTATATGCAACTAACCTTGGAAGCATAAGATATTAAGTTTGGAAGAAGTTATGCAAGTTTTGGTGAAGACTGTTCTGAAATAGAGTTATAGAGGCATGTTTTGGTAAACTTGTTATATTTCTTAGCAGATTTGTTATTTTGATAACTTGAAGTTAAAGATGTGAAAAAGGCATGATGATTATGACATAGACAAGCTTGCTCATCATTATGTTATATGTATGGGAAGTTATTCAAGTTACAAGATCAAAGATTAATGTTATCGCTGAGTGTAATGTGTTCTTAATGTGGTCCTATAATAATTAATTAAGGTGTAACAGTCGACTTAGGGAATTGTTCTATGCATTCAGTATAAAGGAAGAAAATTTTCCTTTATGATGTATGGATGACTGCAAATGATTAAAAAAAACACAAAGAGAGGAACACAAAGATAAGTAGAGCAGAGAGGATGTGAAGGAAATTTCATTGTCGAAGTTTTATTATGTGATCAAAAGTTTGATACTTGGATCCGAGGTTCATGACCTAGTTTACAAGGCTTGAAAGTGATTGATCTGGTTGATAGGATAGAGAAAAGAAGTTAAAGTACAATAAACACAATTATTCTACAAGGAATAGTTGAGAGATTAGTTAGACAGTGAGTTTAGTGGTCTTGTCCTAGAAGCTATTGGATAGTGGGTCCTTCTATCTTCTACAACTCCTAACAGGGTTGACACTACTCTTAACAGGGTTGGAATCTTCTAACAAAGATTCAAAGTCTCCTAACAGTGGCTCATATGTACTAAATGTTATAATAGACTCCTAATAGGGTCCATCCTTTAAGAAGGAATATTTATATTATTACATCATCTTGTGGCTATCATTCCCACTAGGGTTTTCCCTCTAATCAAGGGATTCCCTAGTTAACATATCTAGTGTAATTGTCTATGTACATTTTATTATGGTTGTTGTTTTCTTTGGTTGAATGGATAAGAGTGTTTAAGGTTGATAAATGTTTTAATTATTGGATTACTGATTCATGACCACCCCGCCCCCCCAGTTATCTTGGTAGAATATTGTTTCTAAGATAAACATTGTCTCCAAACTTGGCAAATGGTCACAGGATTCAGAATTTGAAGACATGCCTGGTGCTTGCTTTTACTGTAGAAAAGTGGGTCATTGGGCAAAGGCTTGTACCAAATATAAATCTAAGAGTAATCACCCTAAGCCAGCTCAAAATATTACTTTTAAGAAGAATCAAGGCCATCAGAAGAAGCATAAAAAGATAACAAGCTTAAAAAGCTTCAGTTAAGGTTTCTAAATCAGAGAATACCTCTTTAGCCAAACATGCTATTGAGGACTAGTAGTTGAATACTGTCTTGGATCCTAAGAGCCCTAAGAAAAACTTTTTGGAAGGAGAAGAATCACATGATATGGAAAATTAGGAGGTCTCAATGGCCCTTAAGCTGAACTCCTAGAAAGTGATTGAGCATAATGTTGCTGGGTGTGCCTAAGCCCCCATGGTGGGGATTTTTTGATACAAATGTTAGAATTTGAAGCTGACCATGAGACCTCATTTGAACCATGTGGAGAAAGCTTATTTTTGGATGTGTCTCCTTTAGCAAGTTTTGACCAGTTAGAGTTGGGTATCATGTTGGAGCTCTCACTTGTGCCTACTGACAACTCTATTCCTAGTGATTTATGGAAAATGGAGGATCTTCCCCAATGCATAAAGAATAAAATGCCTTATGCAGGACTCTAAGTCCATGGATCTTTCTACCCAACCTATCCTAGTTCTTTCATCCCCAATTTCTATTGATGAAATCCTGAAGGTGTCTAAGCCTATCAAGGTTGATAGGAAGACTAATCCTAAGAAATCTGGTGTGGCAATATTGAATTCTACTAGAGGTACTAGAAGTAAAATAGTAGATGTAGGGTTTTCATCTTTCAAAGTATCTACCAACTCTCCCAAGAAAAGAGGAAGGAAAGGCAATAAGTTTGACAAAGCTCAGGAGAGCTTGCATGATATTGCAGATGGTAAACAAACTACCATCCTTCAATTTAGCCCAGGTAAAATATGGTATTCATCACTTGGAATGTAATGGGACTAAATAGTCCTCATAAAATGGAAGTTTTCAATAATCTTTCTAGAGATCACAAACCTGACATCCTTGTTATCCATGAAATCAAAATGTCTAAAGATAAGGCAAAAAAATTTAAAGTTTTCAAGAGTTATGGTTAAGCTGCTGGTAGTGCTAAAAGAACATTTGGAGGCATTCTTATTCTTTGGAATGAAGTGATTATTTCTGGTATGACTTTCATGGAGAATAATTTTCTTACTAGGTTAAATTTTATCATATTAACCTTAACCATGGCTAGATCTTAGTCAAAATTTATGCTTCTAACTTAGCTAGAGCTAGGAAGACTTTATGGTCTAATCTAAAGGATTTGAAGAACTATTTTGATGAACCCAACTAGCTCTTTATGGGTGATTTCAATGTTCCTTTATATGACCATGAGAAAATGGGAGGTACTATTTCTCATCTGGATGGTAGAATGGACCTTATGGACTTTATCAACCATGAAGGTCTTATTTATTTTGATTTGAAAGGGGTTGAGTTTACTTGGTCAAATAAAAGTATTGGGAAAAATTGCATTCAAGCAAGGCTTGACAGAGTGTTGGCTTCTCATAACTAGATTCAAGATTGGAACTTCTCTCTCTTGTCCATTTCCAAAATTGCCTCGAACCATTTCCCTCTAGCCTTTTTCGTTGATCCCATTGGTAAGAAGAGACATTTTTGCTTTATATTTGAGAAAATGTGAATGCAACACAAGGATTTCAAAGATGTCTATAACACTTAGTGGAAAACTAAAGTTGAAGGTACTGCTATGTTTAGAATTGCTAAAAAACTCTAAATTGTCAAAGACAAAGTTAAAGGTTGGAACAAGTCTTCCTTTGGTGACATATTTTAAATAAAAATGTTTTTCAAAAGGAACTTCAGGTGACTCAGGAAAAAAATCAAGTAGCTGGTTATTCAGGGGAGCTTATCAAAGAAGAAAATGAGACTCTATCTAAACTCCATAATGCTATCTCCTTTGAAGAGTCTTACTGGAGACAAAGGTCTAGGGATATCTGGCTCAAGGAAGGGGATTGTAATTCTAGATACTTTTATATCACTACCTTGAAGCATAGAGCTACTAATAGAATCTCTAATCTCAAGATTGGTCATGACGGGTTAGCTAATGAGGAAGATATTACTATCAAAATGAAGGAATTTTTTCTCCTCCCTGCTTTCTTTTGACCAGAATCTCTATGATTCTAGCCAAAGACAATTGCTGGAGAATATTCCTTCCATCATATCTAACCATTAGAATCATGTTTTAGTTGCAATCCTCTCTACTTTTGAAATCCATAAAGTTGTTTTCTCTTTTGAAGGTGACAAAGTGCTAGACTTTGATGGTTTCTTGATGGACTTTTTTTCAAATGTAGTGGTACATTTTTGGTAAAGATGTGTGTGCCACTATCAAAGAGTTCTTTGGAGCTAGATGCCTCTTGAAAGAGCTTAATGCTACCTTTCTGACTCTCATTCCAAATAAGGTGGGGGCTAATACTCCAGATTATTTCCATCCTATCAATCTTTGCAACTCTATTTACAAGATCATTTCCAAGGTCCTTACCTTGAGAATCCTTGTTGTCCTTCCATACATCATCTCTCTTGAACATAGTGGCTTTGTCCCTATTCATAAAATTTGAGACTCGATTATTATTGTTCATGGAAACATCCATTATATGGTGGCTTCTCAAAATCAAGGTTTCCTTGTGAAGTTGGATTTGTCCAAGGCTTATAACTAAGTGGACTGGAGCTTCTTGTCTAAAATCTTGGAGTCTTTTGGTTTTGGGAAAAGATGCATCCAATTAATTTCTTAGCTTGTATTGACAAATTCTATGACTATCCTGGTCAATTGTTCCTCTTTTAATTCTTCTCTCCTTCTAGAGGGATCCCATTTCTCTTATCTTATTTATTATTATGGAAGAATGTTTGGGAAGATACATTAAACATCTCAATGCTCAAGGTTTTATCCATGGCCTCTTTCCCTCTTCTATCTCCAATGCTAGCTCCCATGAGCAGTTTGTGGACAATATGGTTTTGGTGGGGATTTCCATGGTGAAGGAAGCTAGGAGTTAAAAGAATGCTTTAAATCTCTATATTAAAGCCTTAGATCAAATCATCAATTGGAAGAAGAGCTCAATCTTCTTTGTGAACACTCCTTTGGAGAGATAGAATAAAATATCTAGGAGTTTGGGCTGTGGTATTGCTTCCCTCCCTAGCTTATACTTGGGCCTCCCTCTTGGTTGCAAGCTACCTAATTCCTTCCAGGTAAGCAATACCAAAACCCAAATACACCTGGGCCTCCATATTGGTTGCACGCCACCTAATTCCTTCTAGGAAATGCTCATCAACAAACACAACAAAAGAATTGTGGGCTGGAAGGGCACTTTGCTAAGTCAAGCTGCTAAAATTATTCTTCTCAAATCTTGCCTTCAAAGTCTCTCCATATATGCACTTATTTTTTTCAAAATGTCTATTAAGTATGTTGATGCTATAGCGAGAATTCAATGAAATTTTCTATGGTCTAGGACTAAGAATAAAAAAAGACTTCCTCTTATTGCTTGGCTCAAGAATCTTGGAGGGTTGGGTTTTAGACGTATCAAAGAAATGAATAAAGCCCTCCTAGATAAACAAGGTTGGAGAGTTTTCGAAGATGATAGGGAATGGAGTAAAATTTGGAAGATTAAATATCTTCAACACTCTCCCTCTTTGAATGGTTTTCTCTATGTTGACAACTTAGATAATGTGTCTTCCATTTGGAAAGATGTCCAAGATATGAAGAGTTCTCTAACCAAAGGTTGCAAATGGAAGCTGGGTGATGGTAAAACTATTTTTTTATGGGAGGATAACTGGTTATGGGATTCTCCCCTAAACTTGTTTTACAGTAATGAACATATCATTGAGTACTGCAAAACCACCTTTAGTGTTAAAGTCAATGAATACTAGTATAACAAAAGATTGGTGGACCTTACTTCTTTGGATGTTAATCTTTGCCTTGTTCAACTCTCTCTTTTTTCCTTTTGTATCAATCTCAACTCCCATGACATAGCCATCTAGGCTCTTCATCCAGGTGGTAATTTCAAAGTTTCATCCCTTTTTGAAGAAAAGAGAATTGATCTCCCATGGGTTAAAGCTTGGACCAAAGGATTAACCCCTAAGATTGAGATTTTATTTTGGATTGCTCTACAAAACAAAATTTTCACTATAGACAATCTTAGAACAAAAGGGATGATCACAACCAATTGGTGCTATCTTTGCAAAAATGATATGGAATCTGTTAACCATATGTTAACCATATTTTTCTATATTGCTGTTTTGCTAGGGATGTTTGGAAGGAAATTTTGAATTTTTGGAATATGCAATGGACTTTTCAAGAGAATCTTTCTGATAATTTTTTAAGTTGGAGTAGCCCCTTCAAAGGAGATCATGTTTGCATCCTCTAGTAATTTTCTTTTCCCTACATCTGCTAGGGCTTGTGCAAAGACATGAATGAAAAAATCTTTAGAGATACCAACACCCCCTCATGGGTCATTGGTAAAAGAATTATCAAAAATATAAAGGAGAATTTTATATCACATTTAGGCCCCTTAACAAATCTCAACTTGGAGCACCTTGGTCAAAATAGAAAAGTTAAAAAGGATAATTTAAGGCAAAATGCCACTTGGTTATCCCCTCCCATTGACTGGATAAAGGATAATTTTGATGGTGCTTCCAAAGGGAACCCAAGCAAGATGGCTATGGGGGAGTCATTAGGGACTGCAATTGCAACATCATTAGGGCTTAGGCTATTCCTCTTGGAATTACTTCTAGCCACAAAGCTGAGATGGATGAAGCATATTATATGATCAAGCTAGCTAAGGATACTAGTTGTAGGAACCTTTGGCTAAAAGGGGATTTCAGAAATATTGTCAATATCTTCTTTGGGAAAGAAAAGAAGACCTCAATTTTTTTCAAAAAAGTGTTCATATCTCATAACTATCATGAGATGAATATGTTGGCTGATTGGATGGCCAACTTGGCAATCCAAAGTAATAAAATTGTCATGTGGACTAATCAGCTAAGCATGGATGTTGATCTAAAAGGTAAGTGTAATTATGAAAGAAACATATATCGAGAAGGGAAAAATTACATTTGATATGCTCGCTACCTCCACTTATCAAATTGTCACTATTTTCATTTATTGCTTTAAATGGAATGGTTTTCATGCTTACATGCTTGTTAGGACTTCACATAGATTGTGGGTGCCTTTTGGGCTTTCAAGAGGCAATATGCTGAACATTTCTTTAGGTATTTCTCTTAGCTCTCTTAGTTACATTCTACAGAGTGGGTTTATTTCTGTGAATATGGGAGGGGAAGTACAAAAGTTGGAACCTGAGAAGTGCCACTACTAGGAAAATAAGAAGGAAGTTTGGCACCAGCTCGAGAAAGGGAAGGCAACCAACTATATTGAAAAAAATCATGGTTACAAACCTCATGTGATGGAAATTTTCTACAAAGCTTGGGATGGTGACATGATTAAGCTCTATGGCAGACAATTTATCCTTAGTGCTGATTTCATTGTTAAGGTTATCGGGCTACTAAATGAAGGTATGAGATTTTTCAAGAAGAAAAAAGCTTCGAAAGAGGCAGTCAAGCGCTTTCCCAAAAATGACCAGGAGGATGCCAGACTAGTGAAGGCCAGTAACTTCTATGATCTTGCTCAAATTAAGGACATTTGGCAGGAAGTTCTCGCCTATGTGGGGAAGTATTTCATTCTAGATGGTAGGGTTTCGAGAGTCCATCAATACTAATTTGTTTAAATCTGAATCACTTCCATTATAAGAAAGGAATCTCCTTTCCTTAATATTTGGCACATTCTCTCCTCAATGGGCTCAAATCCCATAAGAATAAGGATTTTAGACCTATCACCCATGAGGGTCGCATCCTGCTTATCACTGAGTTTTGCTGAGACATCACCCTTGCTCACTTTATTTGTAGTAGTAAATAGAAAAGAGAAGGGGAAGGCACACCCAACAAAAATGAGATTGTTGGTGGTTCTTTGATGAAAAACAAAAATAGCTACAAGTGGGCTTTGGCTATGGAAACAAAATTTGATTAGAGCTTAGATGATTTGGAGGGTGATGTTACACCCCTAGATGATGACTTGGCACATACTGCGAGTGACAAGTGTTCTTCTAAGACCATATCGCTTTCAACCTAGATGATATCTCGGCCCATGATTCTCTGTATTCTTCCCCTAGTATTGTCAGTAAGAGAGGTAAGTCCTCTTCTAATAAGGGTAAAGATAAGGATAATGCCCCTTCCTCGAAGCGTAAAAGAAAAAACATTGGATTAACACTAGCCTTGAGATCAAGGGTGTTATCATTAAAGAGGATATGGAAAGATGGTGAATGAGGAGGTCTTTCATGATAAAAATGATAGGAAGGAGAATAGTAATATCAACAAAGACAGACTAATTGAACTGATTACCCATACTCTAGATACAGAGTGTGCTAGGAACTCCCTTGTTATTGCTACCCTTTCCCTTGATCCTGTGTTAGATAATGCTTCTCCAGCCAAATGCAGTCATGAAGATATTAATCTTGGTACAGACAATGAGCCCAATTCCCATAAGCAGGACTTTAAGGAAATGCTGAAAAATAATTCTTTTCTACAAAATGATGATTTTGAGGGTGATGATAATGTTTTGGAAATTTTGAATAAAGCCAAAGACAGAGCTAATATTAGGCTGGCGATCGACAACTGGATATATAATGAAATTCAAAAGCTTCACTTATCTATTTCTTCCTTGTAGGAGAAATCCCTTCTTTTACAGGTAAAGCTAGATGAGGAAAGTAAGAAGTGGAGGGAGCTAGAATCTGTAGTTGGGAACATCCCAACTAAACTTCAGGATTATGAAGCTTCCTTTAAAAATTGATTAAGGATAGTGAGATGGGTATGTAGGTTGTTACCTTATCCATCTTGGCTACTGCTACTTCTATTGGAAAAGTTTCTCCGGATGAAGCTATCTCGACCGATCATGCACCTCTATTGGTTGGCGGTCTAAGTAGAAGAACTAGACAAAGCACTAAGGAAGTGGACCTCCAGCTTCCTACAATGAATGTTCAAGACTCTCTCAAAGAGGTTGTTGTTTTAGGCACTTCTATTACCAGTGCTATTAAAGATTTGATCTAAGTTTATCCAAGTCTTTTCTAGACTTTTGGTCTCAGTTGTTTTGTTGATTTATGTTGGTTGTTGGTCTCTTTAAAACTAGCTTGACTTGGTTGCTGGTCTTTGTAAAACTAGTCTTTGAATTCTATTGTGCTATTTTGGGTTAGTGGTCCCTATAAAACCAACTCCTAACTTTGGTTCTTTTTTGTTTAGGGTTTAGGTTCCCCTTCAAACCTGTTTTTACCTAATTAGGTTACTAATATATATAATATATATGATATAGAATTATATAATAACATATAATAAGTACTAAGTATATATAAAATAATTATATATAGTAAATAATAATAATAATTTAATACAACATAATAAATTCTAGTAACTATATATAATAATTGCCCCCCTCACACCCACACCCCCCCCCCCCCCCACCCACACTAATTATGTTATAACTATATTATACTAAGACAATATAAATAAAAAAATTGGTCCCCCCTTTGAGTTTGGTAAATAAAAATCAATATTTATCTTAAAGATTGGTCCCCACTCCCTTCAAATTTAAATTTGGCACCATGATTTGGGCACATAGATCGAGTACCCGTTCTCAAATTGGGTACCCGATAAGACAGGGTATTACATTTTTGGTTTGGTATCAAGATGGGTGGGGAAAAAGTCAAAGCACATTTTGAAATGCTTTTAGATGTTTCAGAACTACATATTTTTCACATCACCACTTTTTGACACACTATGATCCTGCACATATCCTTGTACAATGATGTATATAGAAAACTAAAGTGTTCCACCAATGATTGTTGATTTGATATATTAGAACTTCTCAATGCTTACTCTTTCTTTATTGTAATATCATATTTGGTTGTATATACTTTAAATGTCATCCCTTGAGTTATTTTTTAGTAATCTCTTATACAATTAGCTTGAATAGGATTAATATAAATGTAGGTCATGAATAGACTATTGTTTATGCACCTCTATATAATATTGCACTCAATGTTGATTGAAGGAGGCCTACACTTTCTTGGTAATTTTTAAGCCTTCTAGTTCATTTATCTCTCATAAGGAGGATATCCCCCTCCATCTTCTTTTATAGGATTTCCTCCACTGATCATGTGCCTTGGGATTGTGTTTTATTTCCCTTTCATGTATTCCTTCCAAATCTTGTTTCAAGATGCCTTGCACAGATAAGTTGATGCAAAAGTCTTAGGGGCTAAACTAAATGAACATTGCAAGTGAATTATCATACAAATAAACCATATTTAAATTAAATAAGATAATCACCATTTCTATTATGAATAGAGTTGACTATAGGATATCAATATGTATTGGATAAAATTTATCCTTCTCAAGACCTCTAGATTTTTTATAACATTTCTTATGAGATTACTATCCATTTGAAAATGTCATCTCTTTTTTCTATAGTTTATAGTAGAAAAAATGTCATCCATAGTTAAAGATATATTGACTGACATCCATTGAGGAATCATTAGAAGTAATAGTGGTTAAAGATATATTGACTAACATCCATTGGGGAATCATTAGAAGTAATAGATTATCTTCAAATGTATGGATTCATTGCCTAGAACTTGCATAATGAATAGTAATTATAGTCATATAATTGATAACAAATATTTAAATAGCTAGAAAACCTTATACCCATTCCTACATTCAAATAATACTATATTATTCTTTACACATGATATTCAAACCATCACAACAAATAACTTATATGCATCTTAAATACACAACAATGATATATATGGTTGCTATGCATGCCTTTAATTGAGGTGGTATGGTTATGGAGACTATATTAAGGAACTTGTTTTGAGTGTCTAGGATGGTTTAGATTTGATATTGATCATTAATATCATTTTCTAGAGATAGTAGAGAACCATATGGAGACAATGCAAAATGTTTGGCATGATTTTAACATGGGTGATATTTTATACGTAGGCTTCTTTCAACATTTATTGTATAGATGGTTGAGTTAACTTGTTGTCTCTAAATGTTTATATTTTAGAATTGTTGACACTTACTTTTAACTCAAAGTATTTGATTATGTTGATGAGTTCTATGATTAATAACTTCAAATGATATGCAATGTGATTGAGAGGTAACATATCTAAATTTCAATTAACCTAAGTCTTTTTCATTTCTATGTATTGAAATTTCCAAGTTCTTCAAAGCATCAACTAACTTAAGTCTTTTTCATTTCTATATATTGAGATTTCCAAGTTCTTCAAAGCATCAACTAATATATGTATAACTGTCAGCTTAATCCTTGCACCATTTAAAGGTGCAAGTGCTAGTTAGAAAAATCTACCATTATAAACTGTAAAAACCGCATGATACTAATCAATACTCATGAGAAGGAATTGTTCCTCAATTCTAAGCAATTAGAAAGACAGAGAGTGAAGCTCTTAAAAGAAGCTCCTAAAAAGACGAAGGATTTCCTTCCCCTACCTCTCTTTGTAACTGTCCTGTAATTTCTTCAAAATACATAGGCAATCGATAATGATATCTTATTATGTAATAACAAAGCAAACACATAATGACATCACATTATGTAATGGCAAAGCAAACACTGGAGGCTAACGGTATCCTTACACGATGAAAAGAGAGGTTAAAAAGAGAGACGAATAACAGCACGTTAATTAAACTAGCAATGAACGAGTCAATACACTGAAATATTTGCAAAGGTTCTTCTACTTCCACGTTGGCAAAGCCTTAATAGGTGGGCAACATTTCGTAGCTTGTAAAAAAATCCTTCACGTCTATCAGGTTGTGGCCTAGGAGGATACATCATTCTAACGACTTGTACAGTGCGTCAGACGTGCAGATACTTCAAAAGGCAAACACAATTTCCAACACATGTTGTAAATTTTCACATCTGCCCTAAAAAGAATACCATTCTTATATAAAGCATAGAGGTGACCCATTCTTATCATCACCATTGTTTCTTTCTTTTGAAGCTCTGATAACTTCTACTGATAAGTAGTAGTATCATGGCTTTTGGTCCAGCGATATGGATAGTTTTTTCAGCCCTCTATTTGGGCAGTGTGATAATGGTGTCTGGAGCAGGCAAAACTCCTAGTTACACAACTCCCAGTCCTCCTCCTTACAAAAGTCCAAGTCCTCCTTACAAAAGTCCCAGTCCTCCTCCTCCTAGTTACAGTAATGATCCTTCGCAAAACTATCAAATGTTGCCAAACACTCAAAGTGGGCAAGAAAGGGCTCTTTGCTATGCGAGGAATAGTAGGTGCCTCTTGAAGATCTTGAAGTGCCCTCGTGAGTGCCCGGTGAGGAAACCCTACACTTATAAGAACGTTAAGGCCAAGGGATGTCTCATTGATTGCAGCAACAAGTGTGAGACCACTTGCAAATGTAAGTGTTCTCTTGAAAAATCCAATTGGCTTTGAGCTTGGATTCTCGCAAATTCTTCAATGTGGTTTTCTTTTCTAAGAATATTTTGTAACGTAGAATGTGCTGGTATCTTAGATATGTTATAAAGTTCTAGAGATTTTCTAACAGCTTATATATTAAATATCTTTTATTTTTTCCAAATGCAGATAGGAAACCTAATTGTAAAGGTTATGGAGCCATATGTTATGACCCTCGCTTTGTAGGAGGTGATGGTGTGATGTTCTACTTTCATGGTGCTAGAGATAAGGACTTTGCTCTTCTCTCTGACCACCACGTTCATATTAATGCCCACTTTATTGGCACAAAGCCTGAAGGTCGTGATCGTCCCTACACTTGGGTTCAAGCCTTAGCTCTCATGTTTGATTCCCACACCCTGACAATTGCAGCAAGAAAAGCCTCTGAATGGGATGAAAATGTAGACCACTTCATCTTTACTTTTGATGGCAAGGCATTCAAAATTCCAGGTTTCTTTCTTCTCACTTTTGCTTCCATTTTTCTTAACATTTCTAAATATGTTTTAATAAGTAATGTCTTTATGACCATATTTGGTTCCATAAACTATATTGCAGTCTTATGAATCTAATTAATCTTATGTTAATTTATATTCTTTTATTCAGAGGAAGCTTTAGTTCAATGGACCCCTCTAGATTTGGGCCCATCTACAATGACAATTGAACGCATTGACAACACCAACAATATCAATCTTGTCATTCCTGGGATTGTTGATATAATTGTGGGAGTGGCTCCCATCTTGGAAAAAGAAAATCTTATTCACAACTACCAATTGCCAGCTAATGATGTGTTTGCCCACTTGGAAATGCAATTCAAGTTCTTTAATCTCTCATCTGAAGTGGAAGGCGTTCTAGGCCAAACTTATAGACCTGGGTTTGAAAACCCAGTTAAGAGGGGTGTCCCTATGCCCATCATGGGGGGTGAAGACAAATATGCTACATCTTCCTTACTTTCTACGAATTGCAACTATTGCAAGTATTCTTCCACATCATATTCCTCTTCTGAGGGAATTGTTATCAATGATGTGGAGACATTCAATGCAGAGTGCACTAGCAACAATGGCAACGGAGGCATGGTGTGTCGAAGGTAAAAGTAAAAATAGTGCTATTTAAATAAGATGTATAATTGAGTGAGATCATTAAATAAAATTATTTTATATGTTGTATTTGACGTGGGTCTCATGCCATGGTCTCACACCATGGTGTGATTTCATCAACATTTTGTTGAAATTATAATAATAAAATATGGAGTTTATTATTTAATGACTTCTTTCTAAAATATAATTTTTTTAAATGTATAATGTACATCTTTTGTTTCAATAATACATTGTTCGATGTTGTTAAGGGTGACAAATATTGTAAGGAATGTGTCAATTGCTACGATGAAAATATTGTAAAGAACAAAACAAATGTAAATTATAGTTTTAAATCTATTTTTAATAGAAACTTTAAACATACAACCATATTATATAGATTAATTTCATAAATTTAGTAATTAAATTTTATTTATTTTAAGAGAAAATATAAATGATGTTTTTGACATTAAAGCAACCTAAATCAAGGGAGTTGATCCTTTATACAACCATAACAAACAATGTAAACACCCTTATATGATCAAGCTACTACAATAAAACCACTAAAAATGACTGAAAATAGAACAAGAAAGCAACATTAATCCCTTCACAACACATCTGTAGGAGATAGTCAACCACTCAAATTAGTATTAAAAACATAGTACTGAGGTGATAGAAAAACAATGCATATAAAAAATGAACCTTTCATCCAAATGTATACATTATCAATGCTCATCCTATAATATATTTTAAAAATAGAACAACTATTAATATGCATACCACTAGTACTTGAAAGAGTCTGAGCAATGAGACTACTTACAAAAATGTAAAGAAGAGTCTTAAAAGCCATACATAGGAGCACTAAAAGGATCCACATGGATCAGCTAGAAGAAAAAAAATAGAACTTAACCAAAAGCCAATGAGATCAAACAACACATAGATTTCCTAAAAAATACCAAGTTTCTTTATCCTTCCCTTTCCTCCCTAGCTTGGACAACATAAACTTTTTCTAGCCAGCTAGTGAGAAACTAGAATGACTCCTTATGATCATTTACAATCTCCTCCCTGTTGTTCTACATGTCTTGCTAAAGAAGGCAGAGGGTAGTTGTTGAAGAATGCATAACCTTTAGCACAAATGAGAAACCTATGAGAAACTCTTGTCTAACATCTTCACCTTTTTTTTGAGTTTTTGGATTTCAATCCCATTCACTACACATAATCTACAACCCTCTTGGTCACTCGAGTAGTCACCAATGTCCACCTTTTTTTCCCTTTGTCCATAGAGGTATGAGTGAGGGAAGTGACAATCATTAGAGAACCATGCTTTCTTTTCTCCTCATGCTTAATCTTTGTGAGGTCCAGAATTTCAATTTTAATACTATCAAAGACAAGGATGGATCTAAGATTGTTCTTGGAGATATATTTGTTAGAGATGGGGTTGTCAGACTCATTCTTCATACTATTATTTGAGTCACTGGTATCCTTCTCAATAGTAATTTTTGGCCTAGTAGCCTTGTCCTTCATCTTGGTTTAGAAGCAATTTTTGTGGACCTATGGGGGGTTTCCTCAGCTTGTACATCCAAATAGATACTAAGTGGATTTGGGCTCCTCTTTAGGATTTCTAACAATTTTTGAGTTAGTCTTTCCAATAATTTCTTTTTTGGTCTTTTTCTTAGCTTAGACCCAGAGATAGGGAAATCTTGGGGCATGGGAGTCAGGGACTTAGGCCTCTTCAAAATCTTCTTCTTACTAGGTTAGGCAAACATCTCACTAGCAAGGGGGCTAGGGAAGAAGGGGTACCTTGGACCAAAATATTTCTAAGGGGACACAAGGCTAAGTGGCAATTGTAAAGCCTAAACATAAGACCTTGGTTTAGGATAACATAATGCTTCCCTTATTCCCTACATTTCCTAACGCTCCTCAAAGTATACTCAAGGGAGTTGAGTAAATAAAAATCAAATGAAACCAAATCATGGCACCTAAAGTAAGTAAGAAGAGGAAAATTGTAGTAATATTAGATACCAAAGAGCCCTTCCAAGGTAATGTATTTCATAAGAACTACACATACATTATCTAAGGGGCCTAAGGTTTCCTCTCTATCAACGTTACTATAGATCTTAGCTAATTTTTCTCCTTTGCAAGTCCAATAGCTTGGGCAAGTATTTCATTGTCAACTTTAAAGATAATACCACCAACTACGACCCTCCTCTCATTTTAGATTACAAATTGGAGAGAATGACATTGGTTAAAGGTAGTCATGGCTTCCATAAATGGAACTAGACCCCCTCATCCAAAACCATCCATAGTTTGGGTCATTACATATTTTATCTTAACAATGTTATTTACATAAAAAATATAAGTTTATTTCATCACTTCTTGCTATTTTGATTTTTTAATATTTAACAATTCAATTTATTCCATGAATAAAATATAAATTGCATTTTAAATTTCATTTTAGTTATTTATGCCAATTATAAATTTCTTATATATTTCAATTCATTTTATTTATATTTGATATTATACTTAGTAAATGATATGTTTTAATATTTTTTAATTTTACAATTTAAATATAATTTAATCTTCATAGACTAAATATACATAAAAATAATTATTAATAAAACACATAACATACACTCATATATTCAATACAATACACTTACTAATTCTTTTGAAACAATGTTTTTAAATTTGAAATGATATTAATCCTTTCTAAATAACTAATGTGTTAATAATCCATATTTACTAGCCAAACGTTCTTACTATATGTAAGAAAAGAAATATAGATAAAATATTGAAAGTGTTAAATATCATAAGTTATACAAACATCATATACTACAAACGAAACCTATCATGTAATGCCCACCCATAGTTTTCTTTTTTGTTATATTTACCAAACTCTTTTATGCCTATTTCATGCATGTATTAGTTTCAAGGACATAAGATTTATAATTATGATATTATTTCGTGACTTGGATTACATATATATTAGTAAAGAATCACTTAGTTGTTATATTGCATGTAATGATTGATGATTATGATTACTAGTACATTAATGATGCTTTAATGGTGCTTTAGTAAATGTGGTTTCTCTCATGATGATATCAAATGATGAGTATAAGATATTCACAATGATGACTTTTCCATGTTTGAAGATGTGATGATTTGTACTAAAGACTTATTATAGTACTTACCCCATACTTGCATGTGTATGGTGTGCATGTCTATTTTACTTTTCTATCTGACGTGTTTGATGTGTTGTTTGATCCCTTTTAAACACATGAGTTTATCTTTGCATGTGTTGTTTCATTTTGACTTTTGGTTTGTTTTGGTAATGTTGATTTTATGTGGATTTGGCTATATGATTTATTTGGTAAATGATTTAATTATAATATTTGGGTTAATCATATAATATTGAGAATTAATAAATATTATTTGATTAAAAAGAAAATATTTAAATATGAGAATACTTAATTAATTAAAACTACTTTAATTTAAAAGTACAAATTTAGAAAGTTGGTTAAAGAGAAATTAGAATATGGCGATAGTTAATTAATTAGAAATTAATCAAATATGTACTTTAGTTTAAAAGATTTATTTTAAAAATCTAATTAAAGAAGTTGGATAAAAATATATGTTAAAAGATTAAAATTTTAATATTACTTTATTATAATTATTTAATTAATAATAATTAAATTAGATTTATATTTAAATAATGTTCCTTACTTATTATTAATTTAGATAATAAATTATTCTTAAAATAGTGCTTGTATTAATTAATAAAGTGGAGGAAAAGAAAATATAAAATAATATTTTAATTAAAAAATTATTCAAGTGTGTATAAAAGGATTAAATAATTTTATTTTATTTTAATGATAGGCCTTTACATGTTTGAAAATCTAAAACCCTAGATAGAGTTAAACTCTTTTATTAAGAGATCCGAGCTCATTTCTACATAGGTTTTGGGAGTGAAAACTTGGAATTGAATCAAAAGAATTGTTGAAAATTTTAAAGGGTTTGAATTTGCATTTGCTTATAGATTGTCTTAGATTTTGGCTACGGTTTTGAGGCAGGGTTTGAAAATCTATTGTAAAATTTTATTAAAATATCTATCTACTTTGTGTCTTCCTGGGTGCTTGCATAATGCTTATTAATTTATTGTTTTAATTTTTGGATGTTGTAGATTTTGAAAAAGAAATGCATTGATCAAGAAAACTTGATTGAGGAAAGTTATAGAAAAATCTATAAAATTAGTATGACTGTACTATTTTTTTAAAACCCTTTCTAATATAAGGAAAATTTGATCATAGAAAATTAAAAGAAAACAATAAATTGAACAATTAGGGTTTCAACTTTAAATTTGTCATTAGAACCATGTGATTATCATGAATTTTCTAAATATAGATAAATGTCCTTCTTATATCTAAAATGATTTGGTTGCAAAATTTATTGGAAAAACTAAAAGATTAATTGAGAGAAAAGCATGTTATAACTAAACGTATACATGCATGTGAAAACAAATATACTATAAATAGAAAACTAAGTATATTATGATTGAATGATTTTATATATTAAAGAAATGAGAAAATAATAATTGCATGTTTGAGAAGATCTTAGTCATGTGAAAATAGAAAATTCCATAATTATATTCTTCTTAGGAAAATTCAATTTTTAGATTTATTTTAAAAATGAAAATAAATAAAAAATAAAATAAATAAAATAATTATTTATTAATTTAAAAAATTTAGATTTACTATTTTAAAAAAACCCTTTTTTGGAATTATTTATTAATTTAGAAAATTTAAAAAAGATTAATTAAAAATATAAATTATTATTTATTAATTTTGAAAAGTAAATTAGTACTACTTATTTAGTGATAAAGTGGATGGTATTAAAGAATCTTTAATTCTAGTTAAACTATTAGTTGCATATAAATGATTTTATATTTATTAATGTAAATGGGAAATTAATAAATATATAATTGTGATTTAGTTATGTTTTAAAAGAAGTTATAGTGAAGTTCACCATATAATCTTCTAGTTATGAATATTTAATATTATAAGAGAAATTGTAAATAACTTAATTGAGATTACAAATTTAAGTTTATCTGTAGTTATATCATGAACTAAAGGAAAAGTAAATATTAATATTGGACTTAAATATAAGTCAAATTAATGTTAAATTAGAAATGAAATCGATATTAATATTTAATCTAATAATATACACTTATGTTATTAATAAATCATTTACAATTTAAGATTATTTAAATTCAAAATATGATAATGTTGTATGATATTTTAAATGCACAAAGAGTTTTGACTTTTAAACACTTATTGATTTAAATAAGTATATTAGTGTAACAATTTATATTGACATGTATATTCTTACTTTATTTGTAAACACATCCTTGTGACCTAAACTAAACAAGAAAAATTAATGGAATTGAATCATGTGGCTGAAAATTATGTGTTTTCTAATGTTCTATTTATAGTCTTGTGATGTTTATTTTCATGATGAATGTGAACTAGGGGCATTTTTGAGATTCTTTTATGATTATTTGACAAGATGTCATGATGAACTTTATGATTTTAATTAAAATTTATATTTTATGAGCTTTATGCTGTTGAGCATTTATGAGAACTTGGGTTTTGAGAACCAAAGTTATTTTGGGTTGCCTGTTAAGGAACCGAAGTCAACCAATATTACTTTTGTGATATAAGACACAATTCTAGTTTGTGAGTTTTATGAAGGTAGTCTAGGTGCATGTCCATGAGAGTGACTTGCAATGGGGGCCGGGGCCCAAAGTGGCTACCAGAGTAACTCATTGTAAGTTGTGTAACAAGTGATAACATAGTAATTAATATATTTTCCTTCCCCATGCATTGAGACAAATTAAAAAGAGAAGTTAGAGAATTTTTCTCATCCATGCCTTGAGTGCTTGTATAGACTAAGGATGAGAGTGAGATGATGCCTTGAGAGGTATGACTAGTCTCCTCATCTTCATGAGAGGGTATTGTAGTTTCACATAGAGTCACTAGGGGCCTAGGGTCCTGTGAGACTGCTAGGGTAACCTTAGAGTTGGCTCGTGTGATGACACTCCATAGTATGTAGTGATAGGCCAGCACTGGGGTGAATAATAAGAGAAGAATTAACAATTTTATGATGAACTTTGGCTAGTATATACGTGTCAATCCGAGAGCATAAGCTTGTGAAAGGTGTCCGAGCAATATGGTATCAAGGGATGATAGTTGTGAAATGAGGGATTATGAATGCAGCTACAGCATACAAAATTGAATATATGAAAAACTAAAGAAATCCCAACGAAAGGAACTATCACTTTCTAGTAGTAGGAACATTAGAAACAAAATAAAATTAAAAACTATGATGATAGCAAATGTAACAATTCACAAATTCAACTAAATCTCTAAAAAACAATACCAACACTAGGCATATAACTAATCTAATATAATAATTCCTACCCAACTATGATATTAATATGTCTACAAAGCTATTTATGAAAACTAATTATTGAAATGAAGAAAAACCTTTATTCTATTAAAGAACTCAAACAAACTAAATGTAAGCTACTGAAATCACCATCATTCTTCAGAGTGGGACCTTCCTCCTCAGTTTGCTGAGTGATGAGATTCAAACAATTCTTCCTTAATAAATTTTGATGATGCCAGGTCTATATTATTGTTCAGAATGTTTTCCATATATTATGTATTCTTTGCTCCAGCTAATATATATAGCTTCGAGATCATTACAAATGCTATTTAATATTGCATTAAAATAGCATGGTTTGGTTGTGGCCCGTAACCAATAAAATAGAAGGATAAATATTATACACCACCTCCTATAAATACAAATAATTTTGTTATAATAAAATAATAGCATGTGAATTCCAACATCCACATCACATATGTATCCTATGCATATCCCACGTAGTGGTTGATATTAATCCAAATATTATTTCCATCCATTGTTTCTAAGCTATGGTTTTGAAAATGGTTCAGTTGTAACAGAGTACAAATATGGACCAAATCTGGCTGATGGGTATGATGTTCATGTGATTCATACACCCATTTCTTGAGAATATTTAGCAATGGTTAATATTTGGCCCAACTTTATTCCCATCCTTTGGCACGTAACTCTCGTTCATATTCATGTCATATGTATGAAGTCTGCAACAAATAATATAGTTAATATGTTCATTAAAACTTATACAGTTGGAAAATGTGTCCTCCTCTAGTCTTCAATGCCCTTTCCACATATTTATGTAGGGTGCAACAAATGCATCTTATTTGAAAGTTGATGGAGTTTTATATTGATGAAAGGGCTACAGGAAGATGCATAGTAGGTGACAGGAAGAACCATAACATATTATCAACATGTTAGATAAAGAGAATTTTACCTATTTATTCACATATTCTATCTAATAACTATATTAATTATTACTCATAAATATTAGATCATATGCAATATAGAAAGATAAAATGAAATATTAAAATAGGTATTGAAATGAACATGAAGGCTTATATATATGAAAAGTAAAATGTGGCATAATCTAGGACATAAATTGCTCTCATCATTCCCCCTGACTTAGCTTATTCTACGTCCTCGTGCAATCATTATGATTAGAAGGTCTTTGGTTTGAATTAAAAGCACTTGGATTTATGGATTTAGACTTTGTCTCCACCCTGAACCATGATGACTCATATAAAAACACATTCATTTCTTTGCTTCATATGACAAGCATTGTTATTTGTTTTTTTTTCTTCAATAGGGATATCACTTTCAACTTTTCATAAGTTGTTTCTCTTTTCTCTTTTTTTGTTTTTATTTTCTTTTCATTTTTTATAGCATCATGGTTCACAGGGTTACATATGGGAGGAATTTATCTTAATTTGCACAAGAAGAGTTTAAATGGGTGAAATAGGAGAGATGAGAGATTAAACAAAGGTTATTATATAATGGATATAATGATAATATGATGGGTTTAGTAAGGGCTATGGATGGAAGATAATAGGGTGACATTCCGCCTCCCAATTGAAAGGTTGACCATCCACAAGAAACAAGGAGAGGCTAGGAAAGGTGTTGCATAATGATCAAATATAATAAGCAATACAAATAAAGTTAAGAGATAAAATAAGGAAAAACAAAAATCAATTGTTTTAGCAAGATGCATGTGTAGGGAAACCAAGGCTAGAACATAGAGCAACTCAGTAACCAGGACCACCAAAATGGAGGAATCATCAATAATGAACTAAGAGAGGCATCCAAAATTGTAACACTAAAAAATACAACCATTTGACTAAAAGCAACGTGGAGAAGACCACTAGAAGGAACCATAAAACTAGGAGAGTGAATGTAATTGGAGGGACTTCATCATCAACTGAACTAGTATAGATCATATAGGAAGTAGCACATTCCACTGAAAATGCCTCAACTGAGTAGGCAACTCAAATTATGGGTGATCAACGATTTTAGGATCACACTAAGCTACAAGAGTGAGCAACAGGAGGTGCCAATCTTGAATGAAAGAACCACTGAAGCCAATGAGTGTTCTTGAAAAGAATGATTAGCAGAAAAACCAAGAACACAAATTATTGCATTTTTCAAATTTTTCTTTTTTGTTTATTATTAGTATTTTTTTTTTCATTTTTTTAATACTTTTTTCACATTTTGATAATGACAAGTGACCATTGGCAAGCCAATTTTCAATCACTCATCGCTTAATGGTACTGTAAAAATAGTTTTCAACACTAAGAATTTATTTTGTAGTTAACATCCACTGGAAATCAGTTTTCAGATATTATCTGGCCAACAATGCTCGAAGGTTTTCATTGTTGGATCTTTTATTTCTTTTTAATTTTTTTTTCTAGTTGTTGTTTTTTTTTTTTTTTTTTTCAATTTTTCAAGAATTGCATAGAATGACCAAAGAAATGAAATCCTAACATGGATGATGAAAAATGATACCATCCAAAGCTCTATTTTTTCATGACCTTAGAGAAGGTACCGTTGAAGCTTGATTGCATAAGGAATTTGAAATGATCACCAAGAATACCCTCATTAGAGTTGGAACCACAAACGACTATACTACAAATATTTTTGATCTATGTATCTCTCACCACTGAATTTGAAAATTGATTGTAGAGCTTTAGAACATACTGGGACACTTGGGTAAGAGTATTACTCACAAGGATGATGATTCTCATATTTATCTATGCTGACTAAATAAGAAGACATCTCTTGAAGATATGAAACCCTATTCTCATGAAGCTTGTCAAATATTCATTGTAGGAAAATTTAATGTTGCAAGTAACACACCTTCATTACCAAATATATGAGTATGGAGTGAAAACTAATAGTAGTCACCAATGTGTTCATAGAACTCTAGAGAGATACAACTCAAGGAAGGAGTGTAGTAGCTGGTACTGTATTCAAAGTCTCATTAGATGTGCTGTTGAATAATCATGGATGTCATAGACCATACTACATATTTTCCTCCATGTGATTAATCACCATGGAAAAGAAATCTCATCTCAAGGTGCTGAACACCCTCTGCCAAAATCTGCATGTGATCTTGAATAGTGAAGCACAAGTGAAATGGATATGTACTAGATAGCTAGCAAGCCCACACAATGTGAAAAAAGCCAACGTGGTGTGTTATGCAATTCTTATGTATAGAAGCATCATTAACTGGTATTCCAGTTCTAAGATCAACACACCACAAAAGGAGACTTGTAACCATATTCTCAAAACTGAGCATATCAAGTGTAGTAAAGCAATTTTATCCAATTAACAACCCTACCATTAAGTGAGTAATGTTTTTATAAAAATGGTAATCAGAGTCATTAATATAAATAAACACTTGATAATAACAAAATAATGTGATTACAATGATTATATGAATGTCAATCAACATAAGAATACATATCTTGAAGTGTTGAGGTGTTGTATGTCGGGGTTTGTTAAAAATATCAACAAAACAATCATTGAATCTTGATTGGAAATCATCCAAGAACCAAAAAATTAGAGGGATTCCCCCCAAATTAACTTCATGCTACAAGGGCACAAAATCATTAGGATAACCATAGAAATCCGGCAACCCAAGAGAGAGTAATCTGGCACTAAAGAAATCCTAGCAACAGGAACTATCACTTCCTAGCAGTAAGAACATTAGAAAAAAAAAACATTAAAAACTATGATGATAGCAAATGTAACAATTCACAAATTCAACTAAATCTATAGAAAACAATACCAACACTAGACATCTAACTAATCTAATCTAATAATTCCTACCCAACTATGATATTAATCTGTTTGCAAAGCTATTTATGAAAACTAACTATTGAAATGAAGGAACACCTTTATTCTATTAAAGAACTCAAACAAACTAAACATAAGCTACTGAAATCACCAACATTCTTCAGAGTGGGTCCTTCCTCCTTAGTTTGTTGAGTGATGAGATTCAAACAATTCTTCCTTAATAAATTTTGATCATGCCAGGTCTATATTATTGTTTAGAATATTTTTCATATATTACATATTCTATACTCGAGCTAATATATAGCTTCGAGATCATAAAAAATGCTATTTAATATTGCATTAAAATAGCATGGTTTGGTAGTGGCCCATAACCAATAAAATAGAAGGATAAATATTATACATCACTTCCTGTAAATAAAAACAATTCTATTATAATAAAATAATAGCATGTGAATTCTAGCATCTACAACACATATGTATCCTATGCACATCCCACGTAGTGGTTGATATTATTCCAAATCTTATTTCCATCCATTTTTTCTAAGATATGGTTTTAAAAATGGTTCAGTTGTAATAGAGTAAAAATATGGAGCAAATCTGGCTGATGGGTATGATGTTCACGTGATTCATACATCCATTTCCTAAGAATATTTAGCAATGGTTAATCTTTGGCCTAGCTTTATTCCCATCCTTTGGCACATAACTCTCCTTCATATTCATGTCATACGTATGAAGTTTGTAACAAATATTATAGTTAATACATTCATTAATACTTTTACAGCTGGAAAATGTGTCCTCTAGTTTTTAATGCCCTTTCCACATATTTATGTAGGGTGCAAAAAATGCATCTTATTTCAAAGTTTATGGAGTTTTATAGTGATGAAAGGGCTACAGGAAGATGCATAGCAGGCGACAGGAAGAACCATAACATATTATCAACATGTTAGATAAAGAGAATTTCACCTATTTATTCACATATTCTATCTAATAACTATATTAAATATTATTCATAAATATTAGATCATATGCAATATAGAAGGATAAAATGGAATATTAAAATAGGTATTGAAATGAACATGAAGGCTTATATGAAAGGTAAAATATGGCATAATCTAGCACATAAATTGCTCTTATCATGTAGCATGAGTCTCCTTCATAGTTTTTAAATATTTGCCTCTAGTCATGTACTTGTTGGATATTAATTTTGATGGTGTATTTATTGTGAGTTGTCACTCATTAATTGGATGTCATTTATTGTTGATAGTTGAATTTTATAATGAATGATCTTTTATTCATTGGTGGTGTTTTTATTGTTGGAGAACTAGTGATTGGATGTTTACTTTTATTGACAAAAATTGTTATCTGTTGGTTATTGTGGTTGTGACACCCAACATTGAATTGGATGTGGTTGTATCTTTTGGTTTTGATATTTTTTTTGTACTTGGTATTTGTATGTTGATTTGGTATGTGGTGTTGGTATTGGAATGAGTGTTCTTTTGATTTTAATTATCTCTTCTTCTCATGTAGTTTTTGAACCATTACCCTCGAGGTAGATTTTGCTATTAGGATTCCTTACTTAGGATTCTTTTATGATTTGATTATTTGGTGTGGATCATACATTATCTCTCCTATACGGTGGGAGTGGGAGCCTAATTAGGTGACCACGTGGTCAAGCGGTAGTATCTTCTTACCATTTGGGTCCCCCCCTAGATTGATAGATGTTGGATGCTCATTGCTGCAATATACCCTTTATCATTCTTATTCTATCTTGGAGACTTCTATTTGTTTGATGTATTGGAGACTTCTATTTGTTTGATGTATCTATGTATCATGTGTTTTCAGATCCCACGAGATATTGTATTGTATATTGATGTACCTGTATCTATTTTCACATACCATGTGACATGTGCAGTGGCTGTTATTCATGAGATGTGCTTTCATATTATAAGTTGTACTTATACATTTTTTAATGTGATAATGTATCTCTTATTTCTTTATGAACAAGAGACTTTGTGCTTGAGACTTAAACTAGTTATTATGAACTTCTTAAATGTGACTCAATGTGAAGGAACCCTCGAGGAATGGAAAATTGTATTTGTAATTTTCTTATGTGTAGTTGATGTGTATGTATATATTACTTCCATATTATTGTTACTTTGATCTTGTTTAAACTTAAAAAAAAATCAATAAATATTGTAACATGTAAGGTTTATTTCTCTTGGGTTCCCGAGTGGGGCATTACATGTCATGCGCATTATACACCTTTAATAAGTATTTTGAACAATTTATATATAATCAAGAGAAGAAGATTAAAGAAACATTTATGTCTATTAAAGGATATATTTATTAAGAGTAGGAATATATATAATAATAATAATAAACATATATGTAAATGTTTATATATGTATGTGTGCATAAATACATATATATCTATACATATAGATGTATGGTTTATTAATCCTTTCCAAATAACTACTAGTTATCGAACTTTACTAGTCAATCATTATTACTATGTAAAAAAGTATGTAGATTAAATATTCAAATTGTTAAATAATATAAATTATTCAAACTTTATAAAATACAAACAAAACCTATCAATAGTTCCACCAATGCATATTGTACAATTTTAATAAATATTTTGAACTATATATATATAATTAAGAGAAAAATATTAAAGAATATCCATGTATATTAAATAAAATATTTAGTTAAGACTAGTTTCTATATATATAATATTATTTTAATTTTTATTTGATTGATAAAATACCAAAGCATTATGTATTATATTGATAAAAGGAATTAAAAATTACAAATATCTCCATTCAAATGGGCACTGGTAGGAAAGAATGGAGAAAGAAAACCTCTAATCTTGCCCAAGACCAAGGTCCTATACACAATACATATGTAAAAGGGGAATATGCCAGTTTCAACTTATTAGTTTTTTCATTCTAATTCTATACATCATTTTTTCTATGCTTTCCTCTTTTTGTGTGCGATTAAATGCTTGGAGCTCCAATGCAATTGGGATCTATAAGAAAGTGTTCATTTGAAAGCTTCTTGCACTTATTTGACAATCTTGGAGTGATATACCTTTATAATTTTTTGCAGTCCAAAACCACATCAAACTCATCTTTGAAGGTTAGTTCTCAAAATCCACTATATATTAAAATCTTATTTTTGAATTCTTAGATATTGGAGTGACCATAATGAAATAGATGCTTGACTTTTAAATAGTACCCATGTGATTAGTTCTAAGCTATAAGGAAATAAAAGGAGATTGCCACAGTTCAAATGCTCCATATTCATTTGAGTATAGATAAGAACTAAGGTTTAAGCAGGAAAGGAAAGGCAACAAACATAATTCCATCATCTTAAGAGGAAGATCTGAGCTGGCAAGGGTGGGTTATGAAGAACTAGATAGAGACAAGAAAGATGAGACAAATTAAAAGATCTAAGGTGACAAACTATTCAGAATGAACAAAATAGGAAAAAAGCGTGAATGACAATGAAAGTTTTAATAGTCTAACCCAATCTTATCTAGGACTGATGTACACAACCAAGATCCTAAAGGTTTACTGATTTAGAAAAAAATTCATAATCTAATTAAATGTTTAATGAATATTAAACTTTACTACTATCAAAACAACCTAAAATTCAGAAAGCTAGGATCTAAAACTAACATGGAATACATTACTGCACTAATATTTGATAGAGATCAAATTTTGAGATATCACAAAGAGACATTGGTATCTTGATCTATGAAAATATATTCTATTAATATTCATTATATATACAATACTTGATAGGGGCTCAACCAAGATAGGGTGCCAATAAAGAAAACCAAAACACTACGTGGATGAAGAGACCAAAGAAGCAGAGCCCGCCTACCAGAAATAGGACTATCAAGGGGAATAAATGTGGGGAGGAAAAAAAATAGAGACTAGGGCTAGATACCCCAAAAAAATCTCCCCAGAAGAGAGCCATAGTTATAAGATTTCCCCCTCAGATTTCCAAGAAACCATGATTATTTTGGTAGCTTCATCCAAATCTTTTTTCCTAGAGCCTGGTGAAAATATGAAGGTTGCCTTCTCCTTGCTGGATTTGTACAAATTTGGCAAGCAAAAGTCTAATTTGTCTGTATCATCAAATAATACCCCAGGAAGGATGTAGGCATCAAATATTCATAGATAATGTAGGAGACAATTCTTTTTTGGGTCTTTCATAATTCCTCTCCATTGAAGCAAAAAGTTAATGGAGGCTCCGATCTTAGGCCATTCCTAGAAGAAATGGATGTTTTACTGAATGACCAGGGAGGGATTTTTAAGGAAAATAGCTAATACCAGACTCTTGGGTGGATGATACATATAGATTTCAGGAAGGGGAACCATTAATTTTTCATCAAGATTGAGGACTGCATGTTCTAAACCCTCTAGCCATACCAGATTAAAAATATTTAGAAAAAGAAAAATAACATCCCATTCCCCTATCTTGGTCCTTGCTAGATTTTTAAAAAAAAAACCTAAGACATTAGTATTGGTTCTCCAAGTGTAATCATAATTGAAGACCCTTTTACCTAGCACCTGACTCATGGCAACCCTAGACATGTCATCTACAGGATTCAGTACCCTATTCCATCTCTTATGCTTGACATTACCCCTAAAAGATATCGTGCACACCTCAAGAGAATGATATAGATAGATGGACAAATCCATGCTAATCCTAAGAAACTAAACACCTAGGAACCGTCTGTCGAAAGTGTCAAAGAAAGACCTAGAGTCAAGTATTAAATACTCATCTCGGGGCCCTGGAAAGATCTAGAAAGGAAGGGGACAATACATCATCTTCTAATCATTATGAAACATGAGCATTAATAGGTGTATGAAACATGATTACAAGAGTTGGCCTAATTTATTCATTTCTTTAATGTTTCTAAGTTTAGCAATTTGATATAGTTAAAATGACTCTAACATTGTGTTTAAATTTAAAAAATAAAATTCTAGGTGTGGTTTTAGGTTAGGTGTGGGGTTACAAGTTTCCTCTTTAATCTATGATATTTCGATATGAACTAGAGGTTCAAGTGCTAGTTGGAATATATCCTCTCCATCCACTCCTCTATTAGTTAACTAGTCTACTTCTGAGTTTCCTTCTCGGTAAATATGTTTTATCCTTACTTCTTCAAACTTATCCATAAGGATAAGAATACTATCTAGTTTTGAATTTATGATCTAGTTAGGATTTTTTTATTTTCTTAGTGCATTTAAAAATATTTGAGAATCCCCTTCGACGATGATTCTCTTGATCCTCAATCTTAGGCTCTGTAATAGCCCTTCATGAAGAGCTTCTAGTTCTACTATGTTGTTTGTTTCTATTCCCAAGGGCTTAGCTCTTTTTAATGATCCAATCTCCAGAGTTAGATCTAATTATACAATCAATATCCACCTTTCCTAGATTTCCTCTGGAGGCTCCATCAAAATTTAGTTTCTTCCATCATTCCTATTTACATTTGTTTCTTGCATTTTGGATTTTTTTAATATAGACTAATGGCAGGTTAATTAAGTGTTGCCAATTCTTTTTCATATATGCATCCCATTCTGTGAAGGTCCCTTCTTCTTTGGTTCTCATTATTCATTACTTATATGATGCTAGCTTCTATTTTATTGAGGATAGCAGATAGATTTAGTTCTATGCCATTAAATATTCATATTTTCCTTTCTTTCCAAATTTCCCACATCAGTATGGTTGGAAATATGTTCCAAAGCTTGTCATAAGTTTTATTTTTACTACCATTAGGCCATCTAGATAGGCGACCATTCAGATCCCTAGGAAGGGGGCGATCCAATTTAGTTTTTTTTGAAGGCATTCCTAACATTTCTTAGCATAGGTGCATTGGTAAAATAAGTGCTCTACTATTTTAGAATTTTCTTTGCATAGGTTACATCTTGAAGGGCCTTTGAACCCCATTTTCCTAAATCTATTAGCTATTAGGATTCTATTCTGTATTGCTTTCCATACAAAGATACTTGCCTTTGGTAAACAAGCTGGATCCTAGCAGAGATTTAAAGGCATGTTTATATTTTCCCATATTTTGGAATTGATTATTAGATTGTATCCTTTCTTTATATTGTATATTCCATCTTTTGAAGCTACCCAAATCAATTCTTTTTTCCCAAGTCCTGTATTGTCTAGGGATTACCAATTCCAAATTTCTCATCCATTGATTTTTGTGCTTTGGATGTAATCTGCTACCTTTATCCCCCATTCATAGGTTCTTATATTTTTGGTATTTGCTTACAAGTTCAGTCTATTTTGGAAGTGGGTAGTATCTATTCTATGAATCTTCCTAGAATAATGCTTTGTCTACTTTTGCTAGGTCCCAAGTGACGTAATTAAGAATCATTGGGTAAATTGTTTGCATGGAGTTCCAAGCCTCTAATCCTTTTAAGTGGTTTCTTTATTCTTAGGAGTGACGTGGGGTTAGCTGCATTCAAGTATTTACTAAATGGAATTTTGGCCCACTTTCTATCTCTTTCTTGATACATTCACCCGACTTGTTTAGCTCCCAAGGCTTCATTTTGCGAATTGAGGTTTTTGATTCCTAATTTATCTACTTCTTCTGGCTTGCAAATCTTTTCCCATCTGATTAAGGCTAATTTCTTCTTGTCTTCTATTTCTTTCCAAAAGAAGCTCTTGAGTTTTGTTTCTACTTTTTTGTTGATATTTTTTGTTAGTGGGAGGCATGACATTTGGTATGTGGGTATAGCTGAAAGAAATACTTTAATTTCTTGGATGATCAATATGCCATCTAGAATGGATCTACTTGGCACAAACCTTGTTTGTTCTTCCAAAATCAATTTGGGAAGAAAAACTTTAAGTTGGATTGCTATAGCTTTTGATAATATTTTATAAATTCTATTACAAAGTGCTATCAGTCTAAAGTCTTCAAGTTCCTTAGTGACACAATTTTTTTGAATTAGAGTAAAGAAGGTATGATTAATTTTTTTTAATAGTGAACCTCCATTTCTAGATGCTTTTATTGCCTTTCATAAGTGTTCCCCTAAAATTTCCCAATATTTTTGAGAAAGAAAGCTTGGAATCCATCCGATCCTGGTGATTTATCTAGATTGATGTTAAAAAGTGTTGTTTTAATTTCTACTAATGTGAAGAGTTTATTGAGATTTATTATCCTCTTTTGTGGTAATTCTAGGGATTTCTTTTAGCATCTTATCTTGAGCTAATTAGTTTGAGGATTCAAAGTAATTAAGGATTTTCTCAAAATAATCTACAAATATCTCAGTTATTTTGGTCGGGTTTTCTTCCATATTACCTTCTTTATTTTTAACTTTTGTGATTTTGTTTAATTATTTATTATGTAAAGTACTACTGTCAATTTTTTTATTTTTATTTTGATCTACTTTTTCTAGTCATCTCTCCCTTGATTTTTGTTTCTAGAATATTTCCTCCTTAGCTAAGATATCTTCTTGTTTTGTAAGCTATTTTTTCTTTAATGTATTTCTCATTGTTCATTTCTTTTTTAATAACTTCTAGGTTTAACTTATTCATGTCTTCTTCAATTTTTATTTTTTCTTTGAATATGTTATTGAATTGGGTTTTGTTCCATTTTAGAATGTTTTATTTAAGGATTTTTAGTTTGGAAACAAAACACAACATTTTTCTATCCTTGGACCTATCCTTCTTGCCACCAGTTCTTAATGTTTTCCATAATGTTCTTATCTAAGAACCACATTTGTTTTGCATTTAAATGGATTTCTAGTTGGTTTGATTGGTTCAACTAAGTCTAATTTGATTGGATAGTGATCTGAGTTAGCAAGAGGCGAGATAGCTTCTTTAATTTCCAGATCTATGTTTCTTAGATATCCTCTAAAGAAGAATGTATCTTGTTTCTCTACTATGAAGCTAAAATATTTCCTTCTATTAATCCACATAGATATTTCATTGTTGGTTGGAATATCTATTAGTGCATTCTTTTCTGCCCAATCTCTAAAATACATTGTAGCTTGTGAAACTGTCTATGATCCTCCATGTTTTTCTTCTCTTTTTAGTATTGCATTGAAATCTCCTCCAACGAAAATTATTTCATTTAGATAATTTTCCAAAAATGAACTGATTTCATTCCATACTACTACCTTGTCTATTGTTTGAATAGGTCCATAGATATTTAATAAAATAATTTGGAGGTTGTGCCTGAGACTAGAGAATCTGCAACCCATCCAATGGTTATTTATAATAATTATAATTGTATCTATCTTTTGTAGATTCTAGATAATTCCCAATCCTCTTAAAACCCCATTTGATTCCTTAAATGCTATTTTCCATTGACCTAGTTTCAGCTCTAACTTGTTCCCTTCCTCTGTATTTAATTTGGTCTCTTGAATTAATATAACTTTTGATTCAAATAGTGTGAGGTTATGCTTTAACAAGAATTTCTAACTAGTGGCATTTAGTCCCTTAGCACTCCAGGTTGTGATTCTCATTGATCCATGGAAAGGATCTTCCCCTTGCCTTTATTTAGGATTTCACTAATCTTTGTTTTCTCCTTCTCTTTCCCTATAACCTCTCTTAATTCTTTAAGTGATTTCCTTCCTCTTTTCAGTTTATCCTTGCCACATTTGAGTTTTGAATCCCTCCTAGTTAATGGATATTCCTAGGTTATCCAAGGATATATTCTCATTGATTGTGATGGTTAAGTTTACATCTTCTTCCTTATACTCTTCTTCTTCTATTGATTCTCTAATCATATAATTTTCTAATGTTGTTTCTTTAATCTCTAGATCCTTATATTCTTCATTATTTTGAGTATTGGATTTGATTTCTTCTTCATCATAGGTTTCGTTTATGTCCTCCATCACTTAAAACTCCTCCCATATCTGGTTGCTTCCAAATTGGTTTTCCCGATCTTCCCTTTGGTTGTAGATTTGTCTTGCCTTTAAATTTGACTCCTTAATTATTATTTCTATTTCCATGGGTATTAGGGGCTCCTTTGTGACATCCCTTTCCACCTATGTCTAGTGTTCCTCTTCCCCTCCCTTTTCAAAAAGATCCTTTCCATTAGCTGGTGTCTTCCAAAATTTACAACTCTTCTTCTTTGAATTTTTTGGATTGTGATATTGCTTCGGTGTTTTGATACTGCTACCAGAATATTCATTACTTATGCTTGGTGTTCTCCATTTTTTTTTTCTATTGCTAAGTTTATTTGTTTCTTCCCCTCTAACTTGTGCATTTCTGATGGTAGATTGTTATTATTGATCAATTCTAAATCCTGGTTCTTTTTTGATGCGTCTTACTTCTTTGTGATATAGGGCTTTGTATTACTTTTACATTGTAGTTGCTTATTACTCTTTTTTATTGAGTTTCCTTCTACTTATAATATTGTTGCTTCTATCATCATTTCTACTACCTATTCTTTTAGTATGTTTTTCTCTATGCTCCCTGTATTTTTTCTCTTCTAATATTATTTGATCCTCTATGTCATTTTGTAGGAGCAAGACCTCACAAGTGAATCTATTCAAGTTTTTCATATTGGTTTCCATATCTTCTAGAATTTCCTTCTTTTTTTGACATCCTTCGCATTTTTTGAATTTTGTGAGTTTGTATTGATTTTCTTGAATTTTCTTCAATCTAATTACTAATTCTTTGATCTCTTTTTTCTTTCTAGTTGTTCAACTTGAGTTGCTACTTCTGTATATCTTTCCTACCTTTTTCCTTTTCCTTCTATTGTTGCTTCCAAGTTTTTCATTCTTATTTGGTTTTCTCCCTTATTTCTTTCATGTCTACCTTTTTTCCCCATATACTAATATTCCTTAGGGTCTCTTTGATATTATTACTAGTATTTTCTAATCTAGTTTTTTCTCCAACTATTCCATGTATCTCTCCTTCATAATTAATCTATAAATCTCTCTCTCTCTCTCTCTCTCTCTCTCTCTCTCTCTCTCTCTAGGTTTGATCTTTGCTTGTCCTAGCTTTGTGTTGATTAAAAATTTGATCTTGCTAGAAGTTTTAAATTTGATTCAATTCCTATTAATTTTCTATAGAGTTCCCTATATTGTTCAAGATTTCAATGTTATTTAATTTAGTTGGATGGCTTTCACATTAAAACCACTTTGATACTTGTGGTTTCTTATTGATTATTTCATTGAAGTTTGGTTCCCATGCCATAAATTTAACTAGGTAGCCTTTGTTAAAAAAATTTGACAATACAACTAATTCATTCCTTATTTTGATATTTATGCAATGAAGATACATTAAATGCTTAGCATAAGTAGTGATACTTACCTAGGATCCACAAATCTTTGATAGACTTCTTGCCAGTTTTGCTTTGCAATTTTTTGGACCATTCTAGAATGCATATACTTCTAACATGGAACATTCTTGTGATCTATTTTCACTAAATTCATTACTTATAATTAAAATGCCATGGTTTTCATTAGAACTTTCTCCTTTTGGATGAGTAATCCCACTTTCTCCATTTTTGAGAGTATTTATCTCCCATTTTCTATGAGTGGGGATTTGGGCTGAGGGATAATTGGAAAGAGAGGGTGAAGTGCTCTATCCTTTGGATTGGTTAGATCGTAGGGGTGGGCTAGGTTTAATGAAACCTAAAGGAATACTATTAGCTACTGAAATGGTTTTAGTTTAAGTTTATTGAGAGTGGTCCATATTTGATTAGGAGTGTTTCCCTGTATGGTTGAAGTCTTAACACAATCCCCATTTTTTTTGTATTTTGTCTTGTTGAAGAAATATTTTTAGTTCTTCAATCACTCTAGATCTATTTTTCCAAATGTTCTTGTCTGTTAATCGCTTCCATCTTGGTCTTTGATGTCCTTCTAGATTTTGGAGATTTCTTCATTTCTTTCTTCATGAAGTCAAACTAGGGCATCAAATCCATTTTCCTTTGTATTTTTTTATTATATTAATTTCCCCCATATTTCACTGATAATAATTTGAAGCTATTTGTGATCTTTAGGAGAGAAGGCATCATTGTGCTCTAGTTTCTAGATTTGAGTGCCTTTTTAGGGTTCTAATTTTTTCCATGAATGTTCGCCAGGGGGTGACCATCTTCTTTTTTGGTGTTAGCTACTTTTTTTTGTAAAAGCTATTTTTTTGCTATGTTCTCCATTTTTGTAGATTTGTAATAATATTTTAATCTACTACATATATAATTTTAAATATGTATGTACATATATGTATATCTTTATGTATGTATATGCAAATATATAATAAATATCAATATATATGTACATACACATGCACATGCACATGCACATACACACACACATACACATACACATACACATACACATACACATACACATACACATACACATACACATACACATACACATACACATACACATACACATACACATACACAAAAACATTAGTATATATGTAATATCTTTCTCATATTTTACTTTTCAATATTGATGTTAGATTCTTTTGGACTTCTTTTTCATGTGTGCGTTGCTTATATTCATGATGTCTATGTAAATTTTATGAATTTGTTTATGTTTATAATTTTACCTACACCATGCTTGCATGTCTATGATTGATGTGCACATATTTTATCTATTGGTTGGTGTGCATGGTTGAGGAATGAAGTAATAGTCACTTTCTTAACAAGGTTTGTACAATGTGTCAATCTCTATCATTTTTTGTTTACATACATGCTCTCTTTTTATGCAGGTTTGCAGGTTTTAGACATCAACTTTCCTGAATTGCTAGCATGAGTGTGCCCTATCATAGTATCTCAATGGTAAGAGGGGAGATAATTTATATAGACTCAATCCCATCTTAAGCCATCATTGTCGTGAAATACAAACAAGTATCTAACTGACCACCTATCTAAATTCATCAAGGTGACATGAATTCATGAACCTAAGCTTGAGTATGGTAGTATTTTTGAATTATTTTAGATGGTTCAATCGTGTGAGTTTTGTCATATGTTACTTGATGAAAACAATTTATTATGATTAATTATGATATAGGGACAATCAAATCTTAAGAATATTAGAGAATTAATGAAGAATAATTAAGTACTATGAATTAATTAAACATCTATATTTAATTAAAATTTTAAATAAAAGAGTATCTGTGAAATAAAAAATTTAATTAATTATTAAATCAAAAGTCAAATTAAAATTGTACAAATAATATGATTTGATTTTAAAAGTCAAGTTATATATTACATTGTGCTAAATTTATTAAATATAAGTAAATCATAATTTTACATGTTATAGAGTGCAAAAAAATCAGTTATCAATTACATATTAATATGTATGATTAAAGTTGCACATTCAGTTTAGTAAAATTATAATTCAAATTAAAAGTCTAGTGATTTGCATGAATGAGAATTATTAATTAAAACATTTCTCTTTGCTTAATTTTAAAGTTGATTTTTAATTTATGTGATTTGAGTTAAGTGGTTATTAGCCAAGTTGTATATTTGAATTAATTACAAATTAATAAAGCAACTTAGAAAGAACTTTATTATAAAATTTGAACTTAATCTTTTAAAATGAAGTTAAGTGATTTATCCAAATACATTAACTATTTAATTATTACTCTTTTTTCCATACTTGAATCTCTTATTTTGGAAAGTGTATTGAGTCTTCTATATGAGAAGTTTTTATTTTATATTTTATTATATCTATCAAGTTTTGAAGCTTGTTTGAAATTTAAGAGTTTAAAAAGATTGTTCTTGAAAGCTTTAAAGTTTTTAAAGGTTTCAAAATTATTTGTGATTTTAAATTAGTTTTGATGGATTAAGGCAGAGTCTTGGAATTTTTGTATAATTTTCTTTTTTAAAGATTGTTTACATCATGCACTAGATTATTGAAGGTTTTTAGTTTCTATTGTTTGTGGATTTGAATTTGAAAGAATATTTAAGTTTTATTTTATTAGGAGAAATTCTTATTTATGTGAATAATATTTAAACAATTGATCTTGAGTTGGCATTATATTCTTTTGTAGAATATTTAATTTAAAAAATAAAAAATAAAAAATATTTATTTATTTATTCTTAGATTAAAAAAAAATAAAATTTATTTTTAGGTTTGTAAAAATAAAAAATAAATTAAGAAAATTTAAAAACTATAAGATTTATTATTTATTTATTTTGGAAATTAAAAATTAAAACTCATGAAAAATATTAATTAATTTTTTATATACATGCATTTTTTTGTATTGATTATCAATCAACCAAAAGGAAACAAAGTAGATTGTATCATCTTTTCAGTTCAAGGAGGGGGATCAAAATACCAAAATAATTAGTCTACTATTCATCGAAGTTACATATTAAATACAAACTGTCATAAGCTTAGAACAAGTATACCAAAATAAAATACAACCTTAGCATTCTAGATCTATTACTATTCTCCTTCTTTTGTAGAGTACTATGATGTAGGATGGGAGATGTTAGGTCCAAAGGAGGTACTATTCTGTGACTGCATCATTTTTCCATTCATCACTCTTCTTCAGTTGTTTGATGAGTTCTTCAAGTGAAACATCAAAATCATCTTTGTCTTTCTCCACATTGTAGCCATATGCCATTTATTTCTTCTCAAACTCAACTTTTCCTTCCTCCAAAAGTTTGATGAACTTGCTTTTCGTTATCTTCATGATGGTCATTATCTGCAAGGAGATATTAAAGTAGACGAGCCTCCGAAGAGACCTAGTAAGAGACTTTGACCTGCTAGCAAATGAATCATTATTCCTCATTTTCCAAATGTACCACATCAATGAACAAGAGAAAATGGACCAAATGAGATTACATTCTTTATTTCTACTAATGATGTTTCTAGATATAACATTCACAAGGATAAAAATTATAAAGGGGGAGAGACTGTTACTCATTTTTTCCTCCTGCCAAAAATTCAAAGTTTAAATGCAGGCCTACCCCAATAGCTACTTCCCATCTTCTAGGTTATTTTAATGCCCCTAGGAAATACAAAAAATAAAATAAAATAAATGAATGATTTAATCTTTATTGTGTTTCCTTATTTTCTAAGTTTGCTTCCGCTAGCCCGCATTCCTTCCACACCGTTGGATCTTGCTAAGATCTATGTTTGTTGCTATCTTGCTATGGTGAGTTGCACGGGGGTTACTCATGGTGACATAGCGACATGGAACCTAGTTGAAAGTAGTCAATATGGTGATGACAGTTTATCTTGTTCTTTCTCTGGTGCCGAGTTTTGATAAGTCCCCGACACTCACTATCTCACTATCAAAAAAGTCAGGCATCTTTTCATCAGTGACATAGCGAGGCACCGTGAAGTGAACATGGTGGGGCCACAGGCAATGTGGAAGGATGACTGTGATTGAAATAGGGTTTTGTTCCACCAATTGTGCAGATTTTTTGATGTCATCAGTACCCCGAACCCACGCCCCTTCCATAAATGCATGAGGATTTCTGATCGTTAGATAAGTCTTGATCTATGATTGTTGCTATCTCGCTATGGGGAGTTGCTCAAAGGTTATGCATAGTGAGATAGTGACTCAACGACATGTGTTCTTGTGGGGCCAAGCTTGTTCCATAAGTTGCCGAGTGATGCCAAGGTGGGCCATGTTCCTATTGGTCAGTGCATTGACAGATTGGGTGTACCTTTAGGGCTGTCAAATGGTGGCAAATCGACATTTCTTGTTATGGCGCTATGAGGAAATGATCGATCTTTAACTATAGTGACATAGCGACATGGGACCCACCACTTCTTCAGGGTGTTCTATGCAGTTTCTCATCTTTCATTTGGTCTCAGATCGATGACCATCACTATCTTGTCATGAAGAGTTGCTTGGAGGATATGTATAGAAAGATAGCGACTCAGCGACACGTGTCTTGACGGGCCTGGCTAAGGTATTAATAGAAAGGTTGGCAGTTAAGGTCACGATTTCTTGAGGTAGTCACGGTTAGGTTGGGAGGTGGCATAGTTGGTAAAGAAGATATAATCAAATGCATGAAGACTCCATGGGGTGGCAAAATAGGATGAAATTATTGGTCTACGTGGCTCATCCTGGTGCCAGAATTGACTTTACTATTTGACCTTACTGATTCATGAGCTAGAAATAGAGGATACCAAGTTTACTTGCACGATCTGATCTTCATGATTGATTTCAACCACTTCTGAGTGAATTCTGTTCTTGGTAAATGAAGGAGAACAGTCCACAACCTTTGATCCTATCCATCTACCTGGTCAGAACTATTTAATGGCACCATTTTTTTCTTTTCAAGACCCTGTTCCATCAAAGATTAGATTTCTTAGGTTTGCGCCAAGGTTGGATTTTCCCTAGATTTGCATGATTATTCTCTGTAAGACTTAATGGTAGTGGTTGTAGAGTAACTTCAATTAGATGACATCTCAGTTATGCTTGAGCTATAAAGGCAATTTTTGTAGATTTTGTTTAGGTCGACCCTTCTCTGACTTCTCTGATATTGCTCTATAATTTAATGTGTAAATTCTCTTTGCCTCTGAACTGTATGACATTCTGCCTTATCTCCTTCAACCATTGATGTAAAGTGCAAGAACTATTTGCCTCTCATTGGTGTTTTGTAGAGATCTACAATCTGCATGACTGTATCTCCTTTGGCCTGTGAATGGTATATAAGTGAATCTTCTCTTTCCTTGTGTCATTCATTTGGGTTTTTTGATCTGCATGTGATTGTTAGATTAAAGCAAGTCTGAATGTGTATATCTTTCAGTGTCATGATAGTTCAATAGTGCATGTATGGGCAGAGATTGGTTTGAACACTCTATTTTGGTGCATCACCCCCTTAGATTAGAATAGGTATATTTTATTTTCATGCATTCCTTCTCCCTTTTCCTCTCTAAGAGTAGTTAGGTGCACCCTGATAGTAAAGGAAGCCAACCTTCTTCGGAGACTCAACCTCATAGTTCAAGTCCCACAGCTTGGAGGTTTTTTCCATGTTTCACAAGGTTGCCCTTAGGTAAAAAAATTGGACAAGGGTGCAAACCTTTGTGACAACACAGACCAAAGAGTTCCTAGATATCTTTTGCAAGCGGGCATTCAAAGAAAACATGTAAAATAGATTTAGGTTGGTTACATGATTTGTAGACATTTGGTTCCCCTAAAGGGATATTAAAAGGTAGTTTGCATAGGAGAGCCACTAAAGGAAACATACAACTTCAGGTTCAACATGTTTTTTTCCAGATATTATATCAATGTTTCTTCCAAATCTCATGGTTTAAATTTAGATTCCATACTGAATTTATGTGATTAAAGATATAGTCATCTTGGGTGAAGAGGGAATATAAATTCTTAACTTTAATTTTGCAAAGAAATGAGTTATTAGGCCAGCAAAGGGAGTGAGGGAAGTCAAGAGTGTTGGAAGCATGAATACTAATGATAGTTCTATGGGGGAGTATTTTAGAAACATTATTATATAATTATCATGATGATATGTTTCACTCTTGACTATGTTTGTCATTGATGTCGACATAGCAATTTTCTGTGGTATCTGATAGAATAACAATGGAAAGAACAATTTGGTGCAAATAGATAATTGAGCATTTTCACTAAGCAAGGTTAAAGGGAGATAATACTAAGTGTCTAGTATATGTAGCTAACCTTGAAGCCATAAGATATTAATTCTAGAAGAAATTATGCAAGTTTTGGTGAAGACTGTTCTGAGATAGAGTTTACAAAAGCATGTTCTGGTAAACTTGTTATATCTCTTAGCAGATTTGTTATTCTAAGAAGCCAAAGTTAAATATGTGAAGAAGCCATTCTAGAAATGACATATCTAAGCTCACTCATCATAATGTTACACATACAAAAAGTTATTCAAGTTACAAGGTGGAAGATTAATGTTATCGTTAATTGTAACATGTTCTTAGTGAGGTCCTATAATAAATAATTGAGAAGGTGTGACAACTAACTCAGGGATTTTTTTATGGATTTGGTATAAAGGAAGGAAATTTTCCTTTATCATGTGTGGATTGGATTATTGATTAGAAGAAGCACAAAGAGTAGAATGCAAAGATAAGTAGAGTAGAGTGAAGGTGAAGGAAACTTCATTGCTGAGGTTTTATTATGAGATCTAAAGTTTGATATTTGGATCTAAAGTATATGACCTAGTCTACATGGTCTAAAAATGATTGGTCTAGTTGATAGGATAGAGGAAAGGAGTTAAAGTACAATACAAACATTTACTCTACAAAGGGATAGTTGAAAGATTAGTTGGATAGTGAGTTCAATGGTCTTTCTCTAGAAGATGTTTTGAAAGTGGGACCTTCTACCTTCTACAACTCCTAATAGGGTTGGCATAACTTCTTATAGGGTTGGAATATCCTAATAGGGGCTCATATGTACTAAATGTTTTAATCAACTCCTAAAAGGGTCCATCCTCTAACAAGGAATATTTGTATTAGTACATCATCTTGTGGGCATCATTCTCATCGGGGTTTTCCCTATGCTAAAAGGTTTCCCTATTTAAAAAATTTGGTGCACTTGTGTATGTGCATTTTAGTATGGTTGTCTTTTGCTTTGATTGAATGGATAATATTATTTAAGGTTGATAATTATTGGATAACTAATTCACCCCACCCCCCCCTCTTAGTTATCTTGGTGGACTATTGTTTCTAATGATTGGTATGAAAGCATCAGGTCCTTGAAGATAAAGTTTAACAACTTTGGGAGATACATGGAAAAAATATTCATAAAGGATAGTCCAAAGTAAAATGGAACAAATTATGATAGTTGGAAGGAAAAGATGAACGCACATCTACTGTGTATGGGTCCAACATATTGGATCTTAAAAAAATCAAGAAAGACAATTGTTGCTAAAAGTTCTTTGGAAACTTTTACTGAGGAAGAGAGAGAACTTTCCATGTGCAACATAGAGCTATAGAAGCACTAATGTCTGCACTTCCTAAAATTGAGGACAACTAGGTAAAATCACTTAATACTTTTCATATGATTTGGAAAGCTTTGGAAAATAGTTTTGAAGGTGACGAACATTCTAAGAAATTGAGGCTACAAAGATGGATTTTTAACATTTCAAGATGCTAAAATGATGAAAGATGAATCTATAAGAACATATGTAGGTATGATATCATAAACTAATGGAACCAAGCAAGACGATGAGGTGATATGGAAGATATTGAAGAGCTTAATGCCACCATTTAAGCAAGAAGTTCAAATGATACAGTTGTTGATCTCCTCTACCAAAGATTTCTCAAAGGAAACATTACTTGAGAGACTTGAATCGGTTGAGAATGAGCTTAGATAGTTTGGAGAATTGACTAGAACAAAAACAACTTTCAGTGCCCTAAATATTTGACCTAGTTTATTGAGGAGCACAAGTGCTAGAGGAGAATTTTCTAGTAGTAGAAGGTCTAATGAGGAAAAAAAGATAGAAGGAGTAGCCCTTATAGTAAGAAGAGAAAAGGATGGTAAGAAAATATTTCAATGTTGGACTTGTAATGAGTTTGGTCATTATGCATCTAAGTGTCCTAAAAGAGAGAAAAACTATAGAGGAAATTTCAAACCTAGATGAAATAGAGAGTGTTTGTATGCAAATGAAGAAGATAATTTTGATGAACAAGTAGTAAGTGCTAGTGATGATGAAATAGGATTTGTATCTATTAAAGAAGAAAGCCTTCAGAAAGTAGCTTTAGTATCATAGGTTGAAAAGAAATTTGATTGGATAATTGACAGTGATTGTTCAAATCATATGACTGGTGATATGAATAAGTTTGTTAACTTAAAAAGTCATGATGGAAGCATTGCCAGAGTTGGAAATAATGCAATGTGCCATGTTAAAGGTATTGGATCTATAACTCTTGATGATAAGACTAACAAAAAGGATGTATACTTTGTTGATGACTTGAAACACAATATCCTAAGTGTTGGACAACTAGTGGATAAAGGTTATCAGTTATAGTTCATAGAGAAGACATTCATGATGAGAGACAAAGATGGAAAGGTATTTGGAATAGGAACTAGATCTAGAGGTAATGTATTTCAGCTAAATCTCACTGAAATGGAATGTTTGGTTGCTAAGGTAGATGGAATTTGGTTATGGCATAAGAGATTTTTTGATAAAAACTTTGACAGCATTGTGAAGACTAGTAGTATGTTTGCAGGTAGAGATTTTCCTAAGATTGTAAAGCCTACTAACACAATTTGCAAGGAGTGTTTATTGGCAAAGCATAACATAACTTTTTTTTTCTAAGAAAGAAGTTTACCAATATAGAAAAGTTTAAGATTATACATATAGATCTTAGTGGTCCTATGAACACTAAAGGATTCTATGGTGAAAGGTATTTCATTATTTTAGTTGATGAATTTTCTAGAATGATGCGAGTTACATTCCTTAAAGAAAAATTTGAGGCATTTGATAAGTTCAAGATATTAAAGAATAGACTTGAGAGTGAATTAGGTATGAATATTAAATGTTTAAGATTAGATAGAGGAGGAGAATTTACTTCAAATCAGTTTAACATCTTTTATGAAGCTAATGGAATCAAAAGACAATTATCAGCTCTGAGAACACCTTAACAAAATGGCATTGCAGAAAAAAGAAACAAATCAATAAAAAAAGTAGAAAGAGCTATGTTAGTTGAGAATGATGTATCCAAAATGTTTCTGAGAGAAGCTATGAATACAAATTTCTACACTATGAACAAAGTGGAAGTCAGGAAAGACACAAACATGACCCCTTATGAACTATGGTTTGGTCACTCACCTATAGTTAAGTATTTCAGAATTTTTGGTAGAAAATGTTATATCAAAAGAGATGATGCTATTGGTATGTTTGATGCTAGAAGTAATGAAGGTTTGTTTTTTGGTTATTCATTGAAAACCAAAGCCTATAGATGTCATAGTTTGAGAACTTAGACTATTGTTGAAATGCAAAATTAAGAGTTGATGAGGAATTTAGGATACAAGAAAGAATAGTTGACTACAATTTTGATGATGAGAATGTTCTAACTAAACCAAGGAATGATGAAGTATTCTTTAAGAAAAATAATGATTTGCAAAATGAAGGAGATCTAAGGCAGGAACAAATCATGGAATCTTCAACAGAGCTAAGATTTGAGATAACAAATCCTACTTTGGTAAGAATATGACAAAGAATCATCCACTAGAGAAAATCATCTAGAGTAGAGATAAAGGTGTGATGATAAGAATGAAAATCAATGAAAAAATATGTTTGATATCTCAAGTTGAACCTAAGAATATAGATGAAGCATGTAAAGTTGACTATTGAAAAAAAGCTATGAAAGAGGAATTGGATCAGATAGTAAAGAATGAGACATGGGAATTGGTCCCTAGACTACTAGACAAGAATGTGATATCATATTTGGAGGAAATGATGATGAAATTGATAAGTTTTTAGAAGAAATGAAGAAGGAATTTGAAATGATCATGATAGGAAAAATGAAATACTTCCTAGGATTATAGATTATGTAGGACAAAGAAGGAATATTTATTTCTTAGACTAAATATTTGAAAGATGTACTGAAAAGGTTTAGTTTAGAAACATGTAAACCTATTGGAGCACCTATGGTAACTAGACACAAGTTATCTACAAAGCATGAGACACCAACTATTAAGAAGAGGAAGTATAGATCTATGATCAGAGGGTTGCAATATCTAACTCACAAAAGGCCAGATATATAAAATGTAGTTGGAATTATTACAAGATTTCAAGCTAATCCTAGAGAAGCACATTATGCAATAGTCAAAAGAATATTTAGATACCTGAAAGGAATACCAAAGTTTAGATTGTGGTATAAAAAATCTAATGATTTCACTTTATATGCTTATATTGATGCTAATTGGGTAGGTAGTATGGATGAAAAAAAGAGCACCAATGGTGGAGCCTTCTTTCTTGGAGGAAGATTGGTTTCTTGGTTAAGCAAGAAGAAAGACTGTACCTCACAAAGTATAGCAGGAGTAGAATATGTTGCAACAGAAAACAATTGTAATGAAGTTGTTTGGATGAAGTAGATATTGAAGGATAAAAGTATAGAATTCAGTGAATATGTCTAGTGTTGCATTCTAAGACTAAGCAAATTTCTATCAAATATCACATGTCGAGAGAGAATATTGCAAAAAAGGAAATTAGATTGGAGTGTGTAAGCACCAAAGAGTATATTGCAGATATTTTCACCAAGCCTCTTCCCAAAGAAACTTTTGAGTAGTTGTGAGGTATGTTAGGGGTTATGTCCCTTCCTACATCAGAGTAGATGATGCAAGAGTGCACCAGTAGAGTGTAACAATGCATTATTATTTTTTAAGACTAAATGCTAATGCTTCTTGTATAGGGGAGTATCTATGATGGACAAAGTCATCTAGGACATTTGATTGGATGTTGTTTTGAATAGTGTCCTTGGACACTTAAGCAAGTTAGAGACAGTTGTTGTAGAGATTGATGGTTGCTGAAACTTTTGACATTGATGTCAATGGGGAAGATATTACAACATGAAAAATAGTTTTATATAAAACACGTTAAGGTATATCAATTGGGGAGAATGATTAATGAAGAGGATTTGAAATGAAAGGTTAACAATCTTTTACAGTTGGTATATTTGGAACTAGATGTTTTTCATCTATGTTGCCATCAATGCCAAAGGGGGAGATTGTTGGAAGTATGAATTCTAATGACACTTCTATGGGGGAGTATTGTAGAAACATAATTAGGCCATTATCATGATGATATGTTACATTCATGATTGTGTTTGTAATTGATGTCAACATAGTTGTTTTCTACAATATCTAACAGAAGAAGAATGGAAAGAACAAGTTGGTACGAACAAATAGTTGAAATTTTTCACTAAGTGAGGTTAAAGAGAGATAATAATAAGTGTCTAGTATATGTGTCTAACCTCAAAAGAATAAGATATTAATTCTGGAAAAGTTATGCAAGTTTTAGTGAAGACCATATTGAGATAAAGTTTATAGAAGTATATTATGGTAAAAATTGTTATATCTCTTAGCAGATTTGTTATTTTGAGAAGCCAAAGTTAAAGATGTGATTAAGACATTCTGGAGATGATGTGGCTAAGATTTATCATCATAACTTTACACTACAAAAAGTTATTCAAGTTAAAAGGTGAAAGATTAATGTTATCGCTAAGTGTAACATGTTCTTAATGAGGTCCTATAATAATTAATTGAGGAGGTGTAACTGTAGACACATAAAAATTCTTTAGAAAATAAAGTATTTTTATTTTTTGAAAAAGCCCCTGATGACATCATCATTAATTAATCAATTAATTTATTTTTATGCCATTAAATCCCTTTATCTTAATTAAAAATATTTAATTAAGGAATCCCTCCCAAAAATGTTTAAATCTTATTTAATCATTATTTCCTTATTTATTGATTATTTAATTAATAAATTAACCAAAAATTCCAAAATAAATAATTAATTTATTTTTTGCCCAAAACTTGGCCAATTTCTTTAAGACCACTAACCTCTTCCAAAATCTTCTAATCCTTTTTTAATTTCGATTAAAGGCTAATCCCATCATTTCCTATCCCTAATCCCAACTCAAAATATTTAATTAAGATTTAATATTAATCCTCATGTTTATTAAAAATGTTTTAATAAATATCTCCTCAACCCAAACCCTTGAAATAAATAAAACTTTATTTATTTTTTAAAAAACCTTTTATATCCTCATCCTAGGAAGTTCTAGAATCTTCTAGAAAGTCTTCACCTTCATCCAAAGCCTATACTCTTCTAAAAGATGTCAATCCTTATCTTTAATCCTAATCTTAATCCCCTCCTAACCTTGTCACATTCCCTAAACATGGGTTAAGACTTGCTAACTCAAGCCAAAGTTAACAAATATCTCCTCCTTCACCCACCCTCATTTATTGCCATCCACTTGCCTATCCCTAAGCTAATCCTAAACCATCCTAATCCATCCTCTAATCATTTGCACAATCCTAAGCAAGCTTAAAACCTTCCTAATCCAACCCAATTCAAAATTCCTCACCCTCCAACATAAATGACCCTCAAATATCTCTTACACTCTCCTTCAATGCTCTTACAAAGCACTTATGAAGGGTCTTTATGAAGATATTATCCCTTGAGCCTCCTTTGTTGACTCATCCTTGTCCTTTCCTCCATCCTCTCACCCTATGACATGTGTCACTCCCTAATTGGCTGTAAGGAAGCACAATCCGTGTGCTCTCCTCTCATTCAATCTAAGCCCTCCATAAGCTTTCTCCTTTCCTTCCATCTTAGCCCTCCATCCCTCAAGCCTCTTGCCTATAAATTGGATCCTTCCCCTTTGAAAAAACAACACAATCTAGAAAGTAAAGCCATAATGCCATTTTGAGAAGCCATTTTTACATCAAATCCATTCACCAAAATCTATCAAAAATCTTCCATTGAAGCCCATTTGAGCATACATACATAACCAAGCCATCTTAGCTATTAGACACACCTCTACATCAAGTGATCATCCTCATTGAGAAAGCCTATCCATGACTCATATTCTCATTTGAGGACTTCACTTTGTCTCTCATGAAGTTATGTTAAATTAGTATGCAAATGCTTTTTGATTGTTTTAATTTAGTTTTTCTAACATACTAAAGTAGCATATACATTTTGGCATGCCCGGTGGGACCCTGCATGGGTCATCTTCATTAGCTTTTTTAGTCAATTTTTGTATGTCATTTGCTAATTTTGGCTAATTTTACTTATTTTTGTGATTGGTAAGATTGTATAAATTGGTTTTGTAGGTCCACATGAGCATGAAAAAGACAAAGGAACTCATAGTCTATCTCATAGTGTTTGCAGATTTTTCAAGCTTATAGGTGGACGGAGCACTTGGAATTCTTCTTCTTATTCTTGTCTATATTCTTCTTCTATTCCATCTACTTCTTCTTCTTCTTCTTGAGGGATCTTGGCCTTTTTTTTAAAGGAAGCAAAATCATACACTTTTTTTTAAGTGCTTAACATGAACCCCCAAATCATACTTAAATCCATTAAAAACTAAAAATTTGCAAAAAAAAATAAAAAATAAAAAATCTTTTAACAAGTGAAACTAAACCAATCTAATCATTTGCATCCTTGCAACATCAAGGTTTTAGATGCATTCATGCAAAGTTAGGAACTCTTCATTTTTGAAAATTTAAAAAGAACTTCAAGTTTCCATTTCAAAAGGTTCAAAATCAAACTCAAAGCATCAATCAAGGATAAAATGAACCTCATTTCCAAATATTTTAAAGTTCTTTTAAAAATCTCATGAAAACTAAGAGTCCTAAATGGTGTCCAAAATTGTCCTAAAAGCTTTGTTATTTGTTCCAAACAAATGTCTTGTTGTAAAATCTTGAATGTTTCATAGGTTTTTCATGCATCAAAACAATCTAGGAATATCTTTTTTTTTAGGCTTAAAACATGCAAACTAGAACACAAAATCTTGAATGAAAACCAAATTCCAAAGAGTCATTTTCACTTTTGAGTCCAAAACAATCTTGAATGATCTAAGGTTAAAACAAAGCACTTCAAAGTTCTTAAAACAACACGCAAAATCTCAATCTTGAATGCTTAAAGGAAAAAACTTGAATGTTTAATCACTTATCTTTGAATGCATGTTGCTAAAATCACTCTTGAGTGCCATGGATTAAAATCAAGTTTTTTATTTTTATGAATGCATGATTAAAGCAACAAATCCAATCTTGAATGCCATAGATCAAATAATCATCTTTTGGGGCATAAAAAGAATCCACATTTTAGAAACTTTTTAAGTTATAAAAACAAATAAAGACACATTGAGTGAATTTGTTGTTGGAATCACGCTCTTTAATCGCCCATCATTCTAACCATTGGTTTCAATATTAGCGCCATATATGGGGATGGGTCTACCTAAGAAGGTGTTAAGTACTCCACAAAAATCAAATTCCACTCACTTGAGTTTTTATTGGTTTTTCTAAGATAGAAAATTTCTTGAATGCACATTAGTCTTGCTAACACTTCATTTGGGCATAAAAATTGAACAAATCTTGACGTGGAGGGCCTCCAGGCACACGCTTGAAATCGAGCTTTACACACATCTTTGTTTTGGGCTTAAAACAAACTCACACTCAATTTTGAATGCCTTAAAGAAAATCAATCGATACTTGATGTGGAGGGCCTCCGGGTGCGCGAGTTTACTTTTTGTTGACCCTAAATCTTCTTGGTGTATTCATTCTTCGATCACTTCTCTTTTGTTGGCACATTTCAAATTGGATTGAACCTTTGCATCTTAAATCACGTGTGTTTTCAAAAGGTCTAGATCAGAAAACTTAAAGCGTCAGTTGGAAAAGAACTCTGTCTTTTAGCTCAAGATCATCCAAGTCTTCTCTCCCCTTGTCATCTTTTGAGGCCATCTTGGGTGCATAAGATTAGGATCCAAAATCTTGTCTTAGCTTTTAGGAGGTTTTCTTGGGGATTTCATCACCCCTTGGGATGACCTCAACTCCAACGTTCTAACAGAGTATAAAGATCAGGAGGTGAATCCAAAGACGCCTCTTTTGGGATCAAAATTCTGTCACTTGGGCTAAGCCTCAAAGAACTTTATACCCTTGAGAAGTGAAAGAGGAGAAGTGGGTTACCGCTCCTCTCGGCTGTGTGACATTGTTTTGATTTCATCTATAGATTTGGGCCTCACGTACCTTGGGTATATCAAGGACTCTCTAGCTAAACCAACTGTCAGCCTTGTAGACAACCATCTAGGATGTTAATGTGTTTGAAGTGACTGATCGAAACATTTGTAGAATATACACACTCCACAACACCGTTACTATCTTTTGAGAATCAAAACTTCTATCTAGTTGTTCCTATCTATTGCTTGATCTTTTATTTGTTGAATGAATGTTTGCCAAACTCAATCAATCCTAGCTTAGGGCACACTTAGCATACTCACTGCCTATTTCAGAAGTTGAACAAAGTTGAAGCAAAACAAGCACGATCTCTTAAAGCCAAACAGATTCAAGAATTTATGTTCGAACAACCCAAACCCAAACAGAAGTTTCACAAAGCCAAACTCAAGCCATCTTAGGTATACCAAGAAATTTCAGCCAAGAGAAAGGAAGTAACACCAAGCCCTCGAATTACCAAACTCCACAAAGTAGAAGACAAAGCTACCGACAAAGCCCTTCAAGATGCCTAGTTAGATCGCACTATTAGATTTAGCAAACATCCAGGAGTTAACCCTACTTATGTCTTACCAACTAGGCATGATTTCTATGATTAGGCCCCCTTGTTTCTCCACATCTTCTTTCTTAAGTTTCACTTTAGAGTCATCTTTGTAGGAAAGCCAACCATTCTAAGTTATCCCTTTAAGCATTTTAGCTCATCTATCTCATCTAGTTCCTTGCCTTAGAACTAAACCATCTAGCCAACAATCAAAAAGTTCACATCCAAGCCTTCAAAATTATTGTCATATTGCTAGAACTTTCTTTTCCTATCATCTTGCAAATCCACTAGTCTCACCAAGGTTATCCCTCTAACAAAGATTTGTCTAGGGTAATCTAGCCTTGTCACTTGTCATCCCTCATCACCTTGAGCTAAAGCTTGGGATCCACAAGTGGTCAATCTCATGTTTTTTCTAAGGGATCATCAATCTATCCTTAAGTTGACACAATCACCACCAAGCTTGCACATAGGAAAGCAGACCTTTTGTGCTTTGGCAACATATCTTTGAAGTTAGAATCCCCAACCCAGTCTTCCTTAGGTTTGTCATATAGCTTTGCCTCGGCCTAGGAAATCATTTGCATAGAAAAGCCTCCCCCTTTTGCATCCATCAACATTGTTGCACCTCATCCCTAGGAACATTTTCATGCCACCCGTCACTCACTTAGCCAAGAAGAAGAAGGAAATAATGGAGCCCTATCATTTGGATAAGACAACATTGCTCCCCTTGAGCACTCAACCATCCTTCAACCCAGAGAATGCTATACCATCACCTATTGACATTGAAGCTTTCATGAACCAACCAGGAAATGCAGTATTGGTGAACACCATTATAGACAAGAACAAAGAAACAATCATGACAAACTTTCAAAGGGACAATGTAGGAGCCTTCAATTTTGGAAGACCTCCTCCCTTATTAGATCCTTCTCACCCTCTATTTGGGCAGCTGCCACCACCCATAGGTTCTTACGATCCAAATCATCCTTTGTATATACCAAAAGAAGAGCCTCAACCCACCTCATATGATCCAACAAACCCAAACATACCAACCTACACTCAAGTTGAAATCTCCATTCCGCAAGCCAATCCAACTACCACCACTCCACCATTGGTCCATACCACTCCATCCCAAACCCCCTTCACCCAAAACACCTCATCATTCACTCCTTTCACTATTGCTACTGCTGCTCTCCAACCTAGCCTTCCGAATCCACCCATCTCCTAAATAAGTGCTAGCATCTTTGGCCAACCTCAGCAATATACAATCGGGATCCCACCCATGGGGCCAAGTAATCAACCTTTCATCACCCCCAGCTTGTTTACCTTAGCTCAGAGCACAATTCCATCATTTCCACTAGGTCCTTGGAGTTCAATGCCATCAACCACAAATCCACAAGCTATTGCCCTCACTCCACAAAGCTATCAAACACCACAAGCTACTACCGCTAAGCTCTTAAGTGACCCAAGCTCCTGCCACCACTCTACCAAGCTTTCAAATCTAGCCACCAAGCTATCAAACCCCATCAGTTCCATTTCCAAGCTTTCAATTCCCACCACCTCCATCACCAACTAATCCACTACCTTCTATTACTAACTATTTTTCTATGCCACTTCTAGGAGGAAATCCACCACCACCAACCACCAATTACTTGGCCTCTTTTTCCATGCAAATACCCTCCCAAATGGGGGCACAACCCACATATATTGGTCAAACTCCTCAAATCCAAAGTCAAGTTCCATAAGCTCCTCGATCATTTCCTCGAGCTTCACAACCATCTTATACCTTACCTCCACAAAGCAATCCATTTATCCCATAGCCAACTTATGTTCCTCAATCCCAACCTCAAATCTAATATCAACAGCAAGCCTCGCAACACATGCAACAATATATGCCACCTCCACCTCAGCAACCCATCATCCACCATTCAGTTGCCCAAGCCATATACAATCCCTACCAGCCCACCTCAAAGCCATCCATATTCAATTGCACCATTCAACACATATCTCCCTCAGATTGCTCCTACAGTGGAGGCACCATAGCCATCACCCATTAATTCAAAATGGGAAGCCATGAAGATAGCTTTGAAGAACATCTAGGAGGGAAATGACCCAAAAACCTTCAAGTTGAGAATGTGTGTCCTTAACCATTTGACAAAGCCATTACCATGACACCATTTCCCAAACACTTTGAGATACCCAAGTTTGACAAATTTAAAGGAAAAGGAGACCCTGTCACACATATTAAAGAATTTTACATGCACTACCAAGAAGTGGCATACAGTGACATCTTCCTTTTGCACTTCTTCCCCAAAAGTTTGGCTAGAACAACTCTTGAATGGTTTTATAGAATCCCATATGGCACAATCAAAAACTTTGCTGAATTGTCTGAGGCATTTGTAGCCCAATATGCCCATCTTGTTGAGACAGAATTATCAGTGGTTGATCTTGTCCACACCAAGAAAAAAGGTGGAGAAAGTCTTGATGAATATCTGCAAAGATGACAAACCCTTACCACCCGCATATATTTCACCTTGCCAGAGTGCCATTTGGTGAAAAGGTTTATTGATAATGCTCATCCCAGCTTAGCTCACCACATGATCATGAACTGTTTGCAGACCTACAAAGATATCAAAGAAAAAGAAATGATCCTTGAGCAAGGACTCATTAAAGATGGTGTGGTCAATATTTACAAGGAAGCCAACCAAAATCAAACACATTCAAATGACAAGTCTAGGTATTGGAACAAAAACAAGCACGTTGCAAAAGATGGGGTCACTGACACCAGACATGTGAATATTGTTGGTCCTTCCCAAAATCAGTCCAACCCACCTTATCAACCAAACAATCAACAAGCTATCAACAACCAACAACAGAATCAACAAAGCTTTCAAAGCCACAATCCAAAGCCCAACTTTCAAGGGTCTAACAATCAAGCTAATGCCATCAATGTAGCTACAGGACCAAAGCCCAAGTTCTAACTTGCACCTCAAAACTATACACTCCTTGGTGAGCCATTGAATGTCATTTTTGAGAAATTAGTCAAAGAAAACCTCATCAAATTTCCTCCTACCTAGAAAATTGACCCAAGCCAATCCAAAGCTACATGGTATAGAGACAATGAGTATTGCAAGTTTCATAGGGTGAAAGGGCACACCACCCTCAGATGCATAAAGCTGAAAGATTATGTGTAGGACCTCATTGATAAAAAAGAAATCATAGTTGGAGCACAAACCTCTCCCAATGCAAGCTTACAGATCTATCAAAATGCTTTTCCTCCTCACAACAACCAAAATCCTGGAAAAGCACCCATCCAAACCAAAAACAACAACACCAAAAACTGCCAGCAAAACCAACAGCATCAGAAGAACAATGACCACACTTCATCCTACATAGACTATGGTAGCCTCATAGGTTGTATATCTGAGAAAGAGCCTTTTGTCAATGTTATCAATATCCAAGGCCCAAACAATGAGTGTGCAGTCACCACTCAAAGATCATGATTGAACATCCCAGCCCATCAGTCCCATTAGTACTATCAACCCCAACAACATCATCGGCTTCGTCTAAAAGCTAGTACAATATCTTGGAACACCTTGGGAACATGCTAGCCCAAATCTCCATTTTAGACCTTCTCTGCACTAGTCTTGTGTACAAAGACATCCTTGATAGTGCTCTCAGAGAATCCCGTGTCCCTTCAGATATCAATGCAATTGATTTTTGTAATCTTGTTGGACACCTTTCATCCTCATGTGCCTTATCATTCAAGCCCACTGACATTCTCGTGGTCAAGCCAGATCACACCCTTCCACTTCGCATAGCCATTATGGTATCCAATTTTGTCATAAAAAGAGTAATGATGGATAATGGATCAACCTTGAATATTTGCACCCTAAAATTTATAAAACAAGCTGGGTATATTGAGGCAGATATTATCAATGAGGTTATCACCATTAAAGCTTATCATAATCTGGAGAGAACCATAGTGGGAACAATTTTGCTACCCATCAAGGTTGGGCCGATCATCCAGGAAATAATTTACCATGTTGTTGATCTAAACCTACCATTTAAAATCCTCCTTGGATGCCCATGGATCCATGCCATGAAGGCCATTCCATCCACATATCATCAGTGCCTCAAATTTTTGCATCAGGGCACTGAAGTGACCATCCATGCCGATCCAGAACCCTTTTCTTATTGCAATGCAGTTGAAGCCTCATATACAAACCATTTCTCTGGCATCAAAATCAGCCAATCCATCGCTAGTTCATCCAACACCTGTAATGACCCAAAAACCATCCTCGCCTCCACCCTATCTACCCTAAAGATCAACAACAAAGGTTGTGGAGAGTATAGCCTATTTGATGCATTTGCAGTTGGTGATTTTCCACTTGATCCACACACCCATGGACAACCCACATATCATAGAGCCAAGGAGAATCCACCTCCTTGATACACATAGCTTGGCCCAACAACCTTTGTATCCATGAGAATCTCTCTTCATGAGGAGCTCACTCTGGATATCAATAATTGGTTACATAAAGATGCACCTCCAAGAAATCAAGCACGCCTTGATCACTTCAGCTAGAAGTATTCCCAAGCACATAAGCTCATCACTGAAAAATGGAACTATCAAGATGGTGGTCTAGGACCAGAGGAAAGAGGCATGTAGTGTCCCATCGAAGCACACAAATGGGAAAATAAGTTAGGTTTAGGCTTTGGCATACCCACAACTGGGGGCACCAATACAGACGGTCATGCTTTTTTGAACATCCACTGTGACCTTGTAGAAATTGAAGACATTTTGAAGGAAGTTGAAAAGAGAGCCTACGATGATATCCTAGACCAAATCTCCGTGGGAGACTCTATTCTCCAAGAACTATCCATCCATTTCATCGACCTACCACTCGCTCACCCTGAACTCATAGATTGGGACCAACCAAGCGCCATACACATTGATGAATTCACATCAGAGGAAGTGCTTCTAAGATTCATGGGAGCCAAAACTCCTCACAAGCAAACAAAGCCAGATTCTACCTATATCTATAAGCTAGATCCCAAGGGGTATTTTGGAGAAAATCCCCAACCTAGTTCCAATACACCCAAAACTAGAACTAAGGTGAATCCAAGACTAGCTCAGGCAGCGAAGAGAGCCCCTCAGTGGGAAAATCTAGAGTCACAAGTAGAACATGAGGATTTAGCATTGCCTCCTCAAGATAATTGACTAGAGGTGTCTTCTATTCTAATTGAGGATACTAGAGAAGTCAACATCAGTTCTTTAGAGATCCCCAGACTTGTTTACATTGATGCATCCCTATCGCAAGACCAAGTTGATATCCTCTTTGAGGTCTTAAGAGAGAACATTGGCTGATTTGCATGGTCATATCAGGACATGCCAGGACTTGATCCAAAGCTTGTAGTTCATCATCTTGCAGTTGATCCAAAGGTCAGGCCTATCAGACAAAATCTTAGAAAGTGCACCCCAAGGTGGCATTACTAGTCAAAGTTGAATTAGAAAGAATGTTAGCTGCTAAGGTTATCCGACCTATCGACTACTCAGAGTGGATCTCCAACATGGTCCCCATCACTAAGCCTTCTGGTGACATCAAAATTTGCACTAATTTTAGAGATCTTAACAAAGCTTGTCCAAAAGATGACTTTCCCTTACCCAACATAGATATGACTGTAGACCTTACAGCTGGACATGAAATTCTATCCCTCATGGATGGATTTTTCAGGTATAATCAAATCAAGATTGTAGAAGAGGATCAACATAAGACATCATTCACTACCCCTTGGGGAACCTTTTGCTACAACATGATGCCTTTTGGCCTAAAGAATGCTGGGGCTACCTATCAAAGAGCTATGACAACCATTTTCCATGATCTTATCCATAGCATTTTGGAGGATTATGTGGATAATATCTTGGTTAAATCTCACACCTTCATGGATCATCTTGCTGACCTGGAGAAAGTCTTTGATAGGTTAGCCAAATATCATCTCATTCTGAATCCCAAGAAATGTGTCTTTGGGGTCACATCTGGCAAGCTTCTAGGCTTTATAGTTTCTAAATGAGGTATAGAGATCGACCCAAAGAAGGTCAAGGCTATCTTAGACATGCCTCCTCCCCAGACACTGTGACAGCTTCATACTCTTCAGGGAAAGCTTCAATCTATCTGGTGCTTCATCTCCCAGCTTGCAGATAAGTGTACACCATTTGCACATCTACTAAAGAAAGATGAGAACTTCAAGTGGGATTCTTTATGTCAACGCAACTTTGATAAGCTCAAGCAGTATCTAACCAATCCCCCTATCTTGGTTCCACCAATTCCTAGTCATCCCTTCATCTTGTACATATTAGCAATACCTATTGCTCTAGGGGCACTTCTAGCATAGCACAATGATTATGGTAGAGAAAGAGCCATCTACTATATTAGTAGAACCCTAGTTGGTTATGAACTCAATTACACTCCTATGGAAAAAGCTTGTTTGGCAGTTGTTTTCTCAACTCAAAAGCTTCGCCACTACATGCTAATTCATACTACCCAGCTAGTATCCAAAATTGATCCTCTCAAGTATATGCTCTCTAAAACAACACTTATAGGCCATTTGGCCAAATGGGTTATGCTCCTTAGTGAACTTGACATCTAGTATGTGGATAGAAAGGCAATTAAAGGGTAAGCTATAACAGATCACCTAGCTGATGTACCTCTAGTAGATACATATCCTTTGATCACAAAATTTCCAGATGAACATATCTATCTAATTGAAGAATAGCCCCCATGGAAACTTTATTTTGATGGCTCATGCACATCTCATGGATTAGGAGCAGGAATATTGTTGGTCACACCTCAAGGAGATTACATTCCAAAAGATTTTAAGCTACAATTCCCTAGCACCAAAAATATAGTTGAATATGAGGCTCTCATACCAAGATTAAAGATAGCCATAGAATGGAACATCACTGAGTTACAAATCTTTGGCGATTCTTAGCTCATCATCAAGCAAGTCCGAAATGAATATCAAACCAAAGATGAAAAGCTATTAGCCTATAAAGAGCGAGTTGATCAGCTAACCCAACATTTTACAAAGCTTCAGTTTATACAAGTGCCTCAAATGTACGACAAAGCAGTGGACACTATGGCTATCATCGGCTCACTCTTGGAAATTCCCCAAGTAGCTACACAATATGAGTTTTTAGTTGAGCAGCTCCTCACACCTGCCTATGTGAATGAGGATTCAAATCATGTTTGCATCTTGGTTGGTCCTCAATCCCCTTGGTACCATGAAATCCATGATTACCTTAAAGATGGTATCATATCCCCTCACCTCACATGAACCGAATGCCAAAACCTCATCCAAAAATCATCCCGCTATGTCATCATAGCTAATACCCTATATCGTCGAGGTTATCACGACATTCTCTCTAGGTGTTTAGACCAAAATGAGGCTGCGATGGCATTAAAAGAAGTACACTCTGAACTTTGCGGTGCCCACATGAGTGGTATTTTCGTAGCGTGACAAATCCTTAGAGTAGGCTACTATTGGCCTACCATCAAAGAAGACTCCTGTGACTTTGTCAGAAAATGTCTCCCTTGTTAGTAGCACGCCAATCTTGTGCACGCTCCAGTATAAGATCTACAGCCTATTGCACCACCTTAGCCCTTTGCATGTTGGGGCCTTGATCTAGTTGGAACTATCACACCTCTCTCATCTGATGGACATAAATGGATAATAATAGCTACAGACTATTTCACTAAATGGGTGGAAGCAGCTCCCCTAGTCTCCGCTACAGGAGTTCAAATCTCCAAGTTCATCTTGTACCACTTTGTTTGCTGCTTCGGCATCCCATCCACCATCTTCATCAACCACAGAGGTAACTTTGAAAATCTCAACATGGAAGAATTATGCATTTTTCTCCGCATCCATCACCACTTTTCTAGCCCATATTTCCCACAAGGTAACAGCTAGGCAGAGGCCACTAACAAAACCCTCCTCAAAATCCTAAAGAAAGTTGTCAATGATTTCGACCGTGATCCTCAAAGTCCTCAAAACCCTCTTCAAAATCCTCAAAGTCCTCAAAACCCTCCTTTCGTACATCCCCAGGAACAACTCCATACTCCCTAGTCTATGGTGTCGAAGTGGTAGTACCCATAGAGGTTGAACTTTCCTCCTTGTGCATATCTTTGCATGAGCAAATATTAGATGAAGAATACATAGTAGCTCGGCTCACCCAGCTAGATCTCCTAGACGAGAAGCCGCAACATGCCTATAATCACCTCATAGTCTATCAAACTTGTCTCAAAAGGAACTTCAATAAGAAGGTGCTTCCATGACACTTTCAGTCAGGCGACATGGTCCTCAAAGAAAACATGAAAGTCCAAGAAGATCGAGAAAAGAAAGGTAAGTTTGAACCTACATGGCTTGTCCCTTATGTTGTCACTACTTCCTTTGGCTCCGGAGCCTATTAGCTATCTACACTAGAAGGAGAACTCTTGAATGATCCTACTAACATCATTCATCTCAAGAAGTTCTATGCTTGAAGATCTTTGGTATACCTAGCTTTTGAAAAATATAAAAAATAGTAAAAATAAATAAATGTCCAATGGTAAAAACTTGGCAATTCAAGCGCCTTGGATAGGTACCGTGGTGAAAACCTGGTAATTCAGGCACTTTGTGTACTAAGACCAATCCATTATCTATCACTACCCTATCTCTCATCCATCCACTCACAATCCAATAAAACACCTGCTTGTTCCCTTGGTGTTCTAACCAAATATCCAATATCTAATGAAGCTTGTAAATACCTCTTGTACAGCTTGTAAATCTTGTACCTCAGCTTGTAAATCTTGTACCAAAGCTTGTATCATACCTTGTAAATCTTGTATCATCCCTTGTATCATAGCTTGTATATCCAAATCTTTTCCAAAACTTGTACCATATTCTAGCTTGTAAATAAGCTTGTATCCTAGTTTGTATCCTATCACATGCACATAAAGAATCCCATTTTCCTTAAGCTTTTCAAAAAACCATCAAATTATTCAACTATCCATCCAACACACTCTAAAAAATTTCCATCTCGCAAAAAACCAAAACATGAACAACCTTGTACATTTGTAACATATCTTGGTCTGTCAGCTTGTACATCCTCTTTAGCTTAGTACCATTGTATCTATCCAGCTTTCGTGTTAGCTCATCCTTGATCAACATCTTGCTCACATCACACAACCCTTGGTTAGCTATTCTAATACATATTTTAGCTAGATCTCCTGTCACCAAAGTGTTATCCTTCTTAGTTCAGCTTGCCAGATGCATCACTCATTCAAATCCACCAGCTTAGGTGCTCTCCAATAGATCCTTGCAAGATATAGCTCTTCTCATGTCTAATCTTGGTCTGTTAGTACCTCGTCCTACCCATATCATTGGAAAATGGTTCTCTTTTGGATTTTTGCTTTCTTTTGATTTGGAATCTTCCCTTTTGGATCTTGAAGTATCTTTTCCAAGCAATCTTTTTGTTCTCTCCTCAAGGTTGCCACGATCTTCCATATCAATGTATGCTAAGAATGGAGCACTCTGAGCATATGGTTTTGATCAACTATTTTGTTTGTTTCTTTTTTGCTTGTGGGTTACCCAGTGTCGGTTCCACGCTATTTCCTCTGAGTTTCATGTGTGATGTTGGGGCAATCCTTGTGTGTTTGTTTTGAGTTAGTTCGTCAGTCCTCTGGACGATTGGTGACATGACCTTGATGTTCTTAGTAACCTTGGCACTTAACCAATAGTCCTATAGCAAATCTAGTGCTCAACTACATGGTGGTACTTCTCTTTGAAGTATCCCCCCACTCAAAAAGCTTCAATGGAATCCCTTCATCTCCATTATTCCCATCCATATCCAACATCTGTCTCTCCTACCCTAGCTTATGCATCAGTATCTCTTTGAATCAATCATCACTCTTAGCTTTAGGGATCCACAATCCTAGTCTTAGGATCCACCAATCAAATCAATCCACCAAGCCTCATCTTTCAAGATCCATAATCCTAGTCCTAGGGATCTCCAAAACCCATCTCTCGCCAATCTAGCTCTTTGAAATCCTGTTGCATCAGCTTTATCATCCCATCATCCATCTCCCTATCCTAGATTCCTTTTTATAGCACTCTACTCCTTCATCCTCCCCCTAATCCTGAAAGTCTTAAGCTTATTTACTCTTATGCCTTTGATTTTCCCCTTTATCATTCTCCCATAGTGAGAGTTTAAGCTAACTAAATCTCTTCTCTTAAGCTACTCTTCGTCCTCCCACCTGCCAAGATTCTTATACTTTTCAAGAAGCTGTCAAGCCTCACTTTCTATCCTCGCTGCTCTTTTGAGGGGGCATCTCACAGTCCATTCTCTACTCTTCTGCTCTAGCCTTGGGCATCTTATTTTCTTATCTTTGATGCCATGCCACTTGTGGCATCCCATCAAAGAGGGGCAAAATGTTGACACCTAAAAATCCTTTAGAAAATAAATTATTTTTATTTTCTAAAAAAGTTTCTGATGACATCATCATTTATTAATTAATTAATTATTTAATTAATTCATTTATTTTTATGCCATTAAATCCCTTTATCTTAATTAAAAATATTTAATTAAGGAATCCCTCCCAAAAATGTTTAAATCTTATTTAAACATTATTTCCTTATTTATTAATTATTTAATTAATAAATTGACCAAAAATCCCAAAATAAATAAATAATTAATTTTTTGCCCAAAACTTGGCCAATTTCTTTAAGACCACTAATCTCTTCCAAAATCTTCTAATCCTTGTTTAATTTTGATTAAAGGCTAATCCCATCATTTCCTATCCCTAATCCCAACTCAAAATATTTAATTAAGATTTAATATTAATCCTCATGTTTATTAAAAATGTTTTAATAAATATCTCCTCAACCCAAACCCTTGAAATAAATAAAACTTTATTTATTTTCTAAAAAACCTTTTATATCCTCATCCTAGGAAGTTCTAGACTCTTCTAGAAAGTCTTCATCCTCATCCAAAGCCTAGACTCTTCTAGAAGATGTCAATCCTTATCTTTAATCCTAATCCTAATCCCCTCCTAACCTTGTCACATTCCCTAAACATGGGTTAAGACTTGCTAACCCAAGCCAAAGTTAACAAATATCTCCTCCTTCACCCACCGTCATTTATTACCATCCACTTGCCTATCCGTAAGCTAATCCTAAACCATCCTAATCCGTCCTCTAATCATTTGCACAATCTTAATCAAGCTTAAAACCTTCCTAATCCGACCCAAATTGAAATTCCTCACCCTCCAACATAAATGACCCTCAAATATCTCTTACACTCTGCTTCAATGCTCTTACAAAGCACTTATGAAGGGTCTTTATGAAGATATTATCCCTTGAGCCTCATTTGTTGACTCATCCTTGTCCTTTCCTCCATCCTCTCACCCTATGATATGTGTCACTCCCTAATTGGCTGTAAAGAAGCACAATCTGTGTGCTCTCCTCTCATTCAATCTGAGCCCTCCATAAGCTTTCTCCTGTCCTTCCATCTTAGCCCTCCATCCCTCAAGCCTCTTGCCTATAAAGTGGATCCTTCCCCTTTGCAAAAATAACACAATCTAGAAAGTAAAGCCATAATGCCATTTTGATAAGCCATTTTTACATCAAATCCATTCACCAAAATCTATCAAAAATCCTCCATTGAAGCCCATTTGAGCATTTGAGCATACATACATAACTAAGCCATCTTAGCTATTAGACACACCTCTATATCAAGTGATCATCCTCATTGAGAGAGCCTATCCATGGCTCATATTCTCATTTGAGGACTTCACTTTGTCTCTCATGAAGTTATGTTAAATTAGTATGCAAATACTTTTTGATTGTTTTAATTTAGTGTTTCTAACATACTAAAGTAGCATATACACTAACAACTGACAGAAGGAATTGTTTTATGGATTTGGTATAAAGGAAGGAAATTTTCATTTATCTCGTATGTAATTGATTATTGATTGGAAGAAGCATGAATAGCAGAATGCGAATATAAGTAGAGGAGAGTGAAGGTGAAGGAAACTTCATTGCTAAGATTTTATTATGAGATCCAAAGTTTGATATTTGGATTCAAGGTTTATGAGTTGGTCTACAAAGTTTGACAATGATTGGTCTGGTTGATAAGATATAGGAAAGGAGTTAAAGTACAATACAAAAATTTACTCTACAAGGGAATAACTAAAAGATCAGTTGGATAGTGAGTTTAGTGGTCTTTCCCCATAAGATATTTGGACAGTGGGCCCTTCTGCCTTCTATAACTCCTAATAGGGTTAGCACAACTCCTAACAGGTTTGGAATCTCATAATAGGGATTCAAAGTCTCCTAATAGAGACTCATATGTACTAAATGTTGTAATATACTCCTAGCAGGGTCCATACTCTTACAAGGAATATTTATATTAGTATATCATCTTGTGGGCATCATTCCCAACAAGGTTTTCCCTTTGACCAATGGTTTCCCTAGTTAACAAATCTGGTGTAATTGTGCATTTTATTTTTAGTATGGTTGATGTTTACTTTGATTAAATGGTTAAGATTATTTGAGTTTTATAATTATTGGATAACTGATTCACCCCCCCTCTCAATTAACTTCATGGACTATTGTTTCTAACTAAGAGGAGATCAATAATTTAAGAGAAAATTATGTGAGGCTATTACATCCCTAATAGTAGTATATGTTCTCCATTGTGATTGGGGAGTGTCAAATTTTATCTTCACTTCATCCCAAGATATGAGCTTGTTATTGACAATAATATCTCTAAAAGGAGAAATATTTTTTTCGGCACACTTGTTTACAGAGTACCCTTGGAGTAAGGCCAAAAGTTTCCCTCTATGATTAAGATTCCACCATAGTGATCTATTACCAAATAGAGTATTGTCATGAATAAGAAATTTCTTTTGTTAAACAAATGTCTAACATATTTCTAGTTTTTAGAAAATGATTTAAATACATATGATCCTTCAACACTGGAGTTGATATCGATGGAAAGAAGATCAAAGATTTGGAGTCCATTCCACTCCCTAAATCTGTAAGGGGAGACTATAGCAAGATTGTGTCTTACCAAAAATTTCCATGGGTAATTTGTATCTATAGCTTTAGCTAGCTATTTGACTACCATTGTAATGCCTTCTAATCTCAAATCTTTTAGGCCTAGCCCACCTAGTTCTTTTTTTTAGGTACACCAACTCCATTTTCCTGCCTGCCTATTCTTACTATCGATATTTATTGACCACAAAAATTCCTTATATCCTTTTGGAATACCTTAAATTGAGTAAAATTATATGGCTAGGTAGATTAGAAATACACTAAATAGGAGGAAATAATCTTTTGGTAGACCTTAGCCCTTCTTACAAGGGAAATATATTTGTAATCCCTTTTATTAAATTTACTTCCAATATTGATCCTGATCTATTCCCACATATCCCCAAGGTTTGGTGATTGCACATGGGATCCCAAGATACCTAACTATATGACTAGGGTCTCCCATTCAATACCAAATCTTATGCACCAATCAGGGGTAGTATCTTCCCAACCCAAGATGAAGGGTTTAGCAATAGAGATATTTCTACCAGAGGCTACACAATATACATCTATCTTTCCCATGAGGAGTTCTATGTTGTATTTTCTTAGCTAAAATTGAACAACAATGTCATTTGAAAATGTAACATTAGCTACTTATTCTCCATATGTAGGGATAGGCCCTTAGCTCTAGGAGACAAGGAGGTTTCTCTCAAAAAGTAATATAAGGAGTCAACAATAAGAACCAAAAGATAAGGAGCAAAGGAAATCCTTGTCTAATAGATCTGAATATTTGAAATTAATATAATCTTATCAATTAATTTCTATAGGAGTGATAGCTCCTATGAGCAAGGTAAATATCATGTTATTGAAAGAGGCAAGAAAACCAAGAAAAACCAACATTATATTCAAGAAACCCCATTCCACCCTATTATATTATTTCTCATAATCTATCAACAAGATTCCTCCTACTTTCCCATTTCTTTGGCCTAGTTTAGAGCCTCCTATTATATGATCAAATTCTATAGGATAAACCTTCCTTTAACAAATCTTGTCTATGAGGGTTTAATGATTTTGGGAAGGATATCCACTAACCTTAGTGCTATGATCTTTGCAAGGATCTTGTAGGATACATTAAAGAAGGTGATAGGCCTCCATTTCCTGATAAGGTTATTGTCTCCATCTTTGGCGATTAGTTTGATCAACCCCTCATTGATCTCAGGCCCCAAGGAACTTTTAGCAATTACCTCCTCATAAACTAGTTTAATTTCCTTACTAATCCATTCAATATTTTCCTTGTAGAATTTTGTAGGTAGTCCATTAGAACCACGAGCTTTATTATTAAAGAGTTTAGAGAATGCCCCTCTAATTTGTTCAAGTGTGATGTTGTTACCCAACATAGTAGCATCTTAAATAGACACCTTTATAGGAATAATCTGTTTGATATTCTCTCCAACTTCCTCCATCCCTAATCCTACATCTTTTGTGGTGAAAAGATTACTATAGTACTTGGAGAGATCCAATAAAATTTCATCTTGTGAAGTGAGGTTAACACTACTCTCATAGATGAATTCAATCCTTTATTTGGCCTATTTTTGTCTAAGAGCATTGAAGAAGAATTTAGAGCCTTTGTCACCAAGATGCAACCAATGAATCTTAGCTCTTTTTCTAGCTCCAGCTACTCTAACCTATTGGATGCTTCTAAGGTTGTCTCTAGTGACTAGAGGGATCAAAATAAAGGTTCCCCCATTTCCCTCAAGATGAGAGATAGAGAAATTTTTACCATATTTCCAAATGCACTTTAATCCCAAGGCAAGATGAATTCACACTTCCCTAAACTCTTCTAGCATCATGAAGTCTAAATTTTTCATAGATCTTAGAAACCTCTTGACATTTAATTCTTGTTTCAGGATTCTAGCCCCTTAACATTCAAATAAATGCACTTCATAAAACTCATTGATTAAGCTCTTTTTCAAGATATGTTAAGGCTTGACTAATTTTGAAGAGGTAAATGTAACTTACTCCTACATGCCTAATGTCTCTTATTATTAGGGTTCCAATTAGGGGGTCTCCCCCTCTTTCTTTTGACAGTAGGCCCATTTACAACAATAAAGTGCTTAGTTTTGTGAGATCTTCTAGCACTCCTTTTATTAGAACTTCCTTGATTAGAGAATACAAACCCATTTGTATCTCCCTCAAATTCTTCAACCTCCATATTAGCCACTCTATCCTCTTTGTCTTTATAGTTAACCAACCCTCTTTAGCTCCTATTATTTCCTCTTCCTAAAACTTCTTTAGAGGACAATGAATACAATTTAGAGAGACACCCTTAGGAACATAGTTCCATAAATTAGGAGGGTAGGGTAAAGGAGGAGGGGACAAAATAAAAATCACTTCAAAACTTGAAAGATTATCCTCCTCAAAAGCATCAAAAAATTTCTATAGTCCATTAGGTTGATCCAAACCAAAATCCTTCCCTTCAACCTCATGGGGTGGCTTGAATGGTATAACAACAACTAGCACCATAGTATCCTATTTCTCCTCTAAAAAGGGTGAGGGAAAAGCAATAATAGGGTTAGAGAGGATAGGGTTGACCAGATAATGGGCTAAGACTAGAGTTTCACTCCTAAGATATGGTTCTCTCTTTAGACACTTCTCCTTAATTTTGAACTTATCTAGAATAATTAGTTATGCATTCTTTATTATATGTCATGTTTCATCCCATTTAGTGAGAATGCCAAAATCAATGTCTTGGATATTGGGAAGGGAATCAAAAATATTGGTAGCGAGTTCCTCAACCTATGGAGGATCTAAATTTTTGTTCAAAGTATCTTTCAATTTAACCAATGTTTTCATTATTTCCTCATTAGATTCTAGATGAATCCATAGATGTGGATCAATATTTAGGGGCATCACATCAGGTTTAATAGGAGCTATTATGAAAAAAAAAGGTATTTATAATGTTGTTTTCTATAGAATGATTATGGGAAGAGGGGATTGATTCTTTTTTATTTAGAGGGCATTCATGATGTTGATGACCCTCTCTCTTGCACAAAAAAACTATTTTAGGTTCACCTAGGATCATAATAGGGTAAAGCTTATTGGAACTCCATCAAGATTAAACTATTTTTTTTTGGATTGGAAATACCATGGTTTAGGGCTATAAAAAATGGGCATTAGTGTTGGGAATTAGAGTGTTTGATCTGTCCACCCTTTTGACCTTTCCCAATGGAGTGAGACAATGTGGGATGAAATTGTTAGCATGAATGCTGATGATATTCCCATGGGGAGTATTCTAGCATTGGTAGAGCATTGGAGAGATTAAAAACAATTGTCATTTATGTCAACATATTGAGAAAATTAATACAGCAGAAGATAGAAACTGAGGTTGTACAGATCAAGTATTGAAGGTGAGGTTATGCGGATTCGAGGACATTCTCTATAGTGTGTCCTAATGACTTGGATAAGGGAGCATATATAAATTCAAATACTGATAATAGTTATTTGTGATTTATGGAAGAAAAATTTAAAATAGAGTATATGAGAAGTGGTTTCTAGTGTTTGGATGATATCTACTAACAGGGATAGGATCTAGATGAGCAAAGTTAGACAGAGATAGAAGACAACTAGACAATGACTTCAACAAGTGTGAAAAGCTTGAGGTTGCACTTGTGAGAAGTTGTGAAGATTGTGAGCCACAAGTGTTTTATGAATATGAAAAAGATGTATTGTAGCACGTTATCTTAATGAGGTCCTATTGTAATTAATTGGGAAAGCATCAAGGACAACTCAATGAATTATTTTGAGGACTTGGTATAAAGGAATGTTATTTTTCTTGTGATGTAATATGTGTAGAGTGAAGGGATATAAGTGAATTTTGTTGAATTTGTGAAGATTGATAAATGCTAGTAAGTGATTAAAGGGATCATTGTAATGAAATGTTAGAGATTTGATATTGATATCAGAGCAATGTTTTGGTGTGGTATTAGCATGGTAAGAGGACATAGAAAGAGTTTTATTTTCTTAGATTAGTTATTTTTTTATTATTTTGAAAGGAATAATATAGAGACCAGTTGGATAGTGAGTTTGGTGGTATTTCCTCTAAAGCTATTTGAACAATAGGAGCTTCTTCCTTCTACGACTCCTAACATGGTTGAAATCTCCTCATAGGGACTCAAAGTCTCCTAACTGTAGGGCCCACTTGCCATTGCACCAAAAGCCATGACTGTTAGTGAACATGGAACACCACATAATTAACCACCTGTGGGCAGGGGAGCACGTCGCATCACCCAACAATCTCCCCCTCGATGCGCATACCAGGTGCTTACGCAGGTCGGGAAGGCACCGGGGAGATTTGAACCCATGACCAGGCCAAAACTAGGCTTTGATACCAATTGTGGGGCCCAGAGGTTGGGCCCATTTGCCGTTACACCAAAAGCCATGACTTTTAGTGAACATGGAACACCACATAATTAACCACCTGTGGGCAGGGGAGCGCGTCGCATCACCCAACACTAACAAGGACTGATATTTACTAAATGTATTTCATTGGATCCTAATAGAGTCCATCCTCTTGCAAGGAACATTTATATTAGTACATCATTTTGTGGGTACCATCCCCACCAAGGTCCCTCTGATTAAGGGTTTTCCTAGTTGACATATTCAATGTTATTGTGTATGTGTATCATCTTATGGTTGTTTATTATATTTATCACATGTTTAAGGTTTATTAGGTTGATAAAAGTTGTATTGATCAGATAACTGATTCACCCCCCCTCTCCCTCACTTACCTTGGTGGAATTTACATTCTAACAATTGGCATCAGAGCATTAGGTCCTTGAAGGAAAAGGTTAACAACTTAAGGAGATCAATGGAAGGTCATTTTGAGCCAGGCCATAGTAATAATTCCCACTTTTTAGCCAACTTTGAAACTGAAATAGATATTTTTAAAACAAATTTCATTTTCAGATGTGTATTACTAAAAAATTGTAAAGAATTAAAATATGATGTACACTAGTGACTTTTAGAATTTTATTTCTAGTTTCTAATTAATAGTTTTTATTTTTATTTTTTAAATTCATTTGAAGTCCATTTTTTCGATCTCCTTTGGGAAGTGATTTATATGGAGATCAACATTTTCAAAAAGTGATGAGTCATTTGATCAAGATAATTAAAAAAAAAATGATAATGACAAAATTCTTTCAAGGATAGAAGAGTAACATAAATATCTAGATAGTCTAGTTGGTTTCATTCAAGTTTATTAAAATATACATATTTTATTTAGTGGCAAACTGACACTAACGATAATTTAGAAATAGCTTGTTTTCTATAAATATATATTTTTTCTATTTATCGAAATGAAAAATTTCTTGATTTTCTAGAAAGGTAACACATATACTTTTGATTGACATACTTTTGAAATTTCTAATTTTCTCATTATCTATTTTTCTTGAAGCTTGCAATGGAGATTTGTGAAATGGATAGACAACCTATATTTAATAAGACTAAAACTAAAACATCATGATAAATACAATGTATAGCAAAATTATAGTCATCAGAAAGCTTATTCAGAGTACACAAAACTTCTATATTTAATTCTAGAACATGGACCTATTTAGCCCTTGTTTAAGCCCTCAAAAAAGAAAAATTTGATAGAAATTTTCCCAAGTTTGTAAAAAATCCAATTTTGGGACCTTCAAATGAAGGGGGCTTTGAATGAAGCCCTTGGAGAGGCTTCAAATGAAGGGGCTTCATTCGAAGCCCCCTAAGGGGTTATTAGGGTGGCTCTAGAGGGGTTCAAATGAACCCCCCTAGCCCACTTTTTAGCCACCTATTGGCCCCAGGAGCATTCAAATGAACACCCTTGGTCCACTTTTTGGCCACTTATTGGCCTTGGAGGCTTTTCTTGAAGCCCTAAGGCTTCGTTCAAAGCCCCTCATGGTAGTTGTCACAAGGGGCATTGAATGAAGATCCTAGGGCCATGGCTTCAAATGAAGCCCTAGGGGAGATTCATTTGAAGCATAGGTTTCTTCAAAGCCCATAGAAAATTATTTTCCCACTTTTCATTTGATTTGTTCATGAAGAAAATTGAGAACCATTATTATGGCCTTAAGCTTTTAGAAAAGAAATTCCTAAGTTTGATCAAGTTAATTTTGATATTTAGAAGATAGAGATTCTCAGTGAGTTATTAGAATTATGTATAGAAAAGAACATTGAGTTTCCTGATCTAGAATATTTTTGTTGCATACAAAAGCCCTTCCTTATCAAGGAGTGCAAGCACTAGTGGATATTGTGCTAGCAACACTAGATCTAGATCTAAAGGAGATAGAAAGATTGAAGAAGGAATTACCTTTCTTATGAAGAGAGAACCAAATAGTAAGAAAATCTTTAAATGTTGGACTTGTAATGAGTTTGGTCATTTTGCTTCTAAATATCCTAAGGGAGTAAAGAACTATAAGAATATTTTCAAGTCTAGAAGGACTAGATAATGTTTGTATATGCACATGATGATTATGAATATGATGAAAAGAGTGAAAAGGATGAAGAGTTAAGCTTTGTTTCTATAAAGGAAGAAAATGCTAAAAAAGAAGTCAGAGAAGAGAAATCCCTTGTGTCATAGGATGAGAAGAAAGGTGATTGGATCATAGATAGTGTTTTTTTCACATCATATGAATAGTGATATGAGTAAATTTATTAAGTTCAACATCCATGATCGAGGATTATTAGAGTTGGGAATAATGCATCTTGTTATATCAAGGGAATATGATCTATTACTCTTGATGGGAAAACTAACACAAATGATGTTTATTTTGTTGATGGACTAAAGCATAATCTTCTAAGTATTGGACAATTGGTTGATAAGGGATACTAGTTATAGTTCATAGAAAAGACATGCATCATCAAGGGAAAGAATGGTAATATGTTTGAAATTGGTGCAAGATCTAGAGGTAATATTTTTTAGCTAAATCCTACAAAGATGACATGTTTGGTTTCTAACATTGGTAATTTTTGGTTGTGACATGGAAGTTTTTTTCATATAAAATTTGATAATATTGTGAAAGGAAGTAGTACACTTTTTGTAAGCGATTTAACACAAATTGTGAAGCCTACTATTGTTGTGGCAAGGAATGTGTTATGGCTAAATAGAAGAAAAGTTCTTTTCCTAACAAGAAGTTTTCTATAACAAAAAAAATAGAGACTATTCACACAGATCTGAGTAGACCCACAAAAATAAGAGGATTCTATAGTAAAAGGTACTTCATGATTATTGTTGATGACTCTACTAGGATGAGGTGGGTAACATTTCTTAGAGAAAATTCTGAAGAATTTGAGAAGTTTAAGTTATTTAAACATAAAGTTTAGAATGAATATAGATTGAAGATTAAATGTTTAAGGTCAAATAGAGGTGGAGAATTTACCTTGAATGAGTTTAAAACCTTGTATGAAATGAATGGTATTAAGAGATAACTTTTTTGGAATTACAAGTAGGAAAGGTAAACTTCTAGGGGGGGTGGGGTGAATCATGAGTTTAAACTTCAACCCATAAAAATTTCATCACTCATACATCTCATGCATTCAATATATAAACTAAAATAACATGTAAAGAAAGTGCATCTAAAACATGTAATCAAACACACACATAACACCATATATGATTACCTAGAAACCCTCCAAGTGACAAGGTAAAATTGGGGTGGGGATGACACCCAAAAATCTTTACTCCTGTAGCAATAAAGTGTAGCCAATTAAGGTTACAATGGTTTGACCATTAAGCATGGTCTACCCTATGAAAGGCCTGCCCTGTTAAAGGCTTATAGAGACTATTAAATCCCACCTTGTTAGATGATTTCAACACCCTATTAAAAGTGTTCTTGGTTAAAGGAATTCGGGTCATTTACTTATAATGCCACCCTATTAAAGGATTTAATATAGTCTGTTAGGACTAATCTATTAAGAGATTTTAACTAAAATTGCCTGTTAGAATGTTTCAACATAGATCTTGTGATTGACACTTGCTTTCCTGATAACAAATCAACTCTGCACAATTTGTGATTTGATCCTTCACAATCTGATATATCAATATTGTATCTTTCTCTATTCTTTGTTCTTCACAATCTAATTTTACAATACAATCTTGCTACTAAGTCAACTTGAATTCTCTAGAAGCTATCTTGTTCACTCCTTCAATTCAGTCATTCACCCCTTGTTACACTATTCAAAAATTTTAGGGCTTCATCCTCCTTAAGAAGAATTTGATAGCTTAGGGTTAGGTATGAATCTATGACTGAGAGTCATCATATTGCCACTTAAACCTTCTTATTTTCTAATTGGCTACATGCAATTACATAGGAAATTCAAATATATAATGTCCTTATCTTCAAAAGATCAAAATCTATCCTTAAGTCAGCTTGAAAATGGTTTACATAGTTGTTTGTGCCATTAAAAAAAAAATTTGCAAACTATGTCACTTAGCATATGAAGTCATTGACACTTGACATGCATTGTATTTCTGCTTCTAACTCAGCATCTGAACTACTCAACATCAACTATTTACTTGGCACCTGAAGCACTCATCATGGTCTATTTGCTTGGCACTTGAGTGACTCAGCATATGAGTGATTTGACACTCATTTTAACTCGACATAGTCTAATATTTACATGTTGTGCTTGGCATTTATTATTAGTTCTACATGAACTGAGTGAATGATTTAAGTGTGTTGACACTCACTTGTCAAAACCAATATGAGATTAACAATCTCCCCCTTTGATATGAGTGTAAAAAATATTTAAATATACATAATCAGTCTTATTTTCCTTGAGCATAACATATCCATGACTCGACTTATATACAAAAATTTAAAATTTTCAAAATTTTGCAGTAACCTATATACCTCAAAATTGACAACTCTCCCTGAGTTAATGTGTCTATTTTTTATCCAAAACCTATGCTCCTCTCTGACTTCAATGTACTATATCTAAAACTCTTTCATCTAATCTACTAATATCCTTTGTCATGGTTAATATCTGTATCTATTTATTGACTTTGCTTTCCAAAATGAATCTTTCAAAAATGTATGAAGTGATATACATTTTATTACTTCTTTCCTTCTTTTCTCTTTTCCTGCATTTTATTACTTCTTCCTTTCTTTTTTCTTTTCTTTCTCTCTCTTTGTTCATACTCTCCCTTTTGCTTTGGTGTGTTCTCCCCCTATGGATATTATCCCCCTCAGTTTATCCTCCCCCTTGCTTACTTACTCCCCCTTTTTGACACTTATGTCAAATGGGCTATACACGTATAGTATGTTTTTCCAAAAAGGATTTATGGACTTCCATTATTATTTTAAGAGCTACATACTAGTTGTCACATGCAACATCTAATGAATTGAGTTGGATAGCTAGCTTAGCTGCAAGGTGTACTAGGCCATCTAGAGTAGAAAGATTGGGGTCTTTCTTTAGTAGAGTTTCTACATAACCTAGTTCTTTATGGAGTATTTCCATGTGTGGGGTGAGGGATGCCTGAATGCTTGTCACTTTGGCTCTTATTTTAGCCTCTTATGGTATTAACACAACTAATTGAATTTGTGATTGAAGCAATGTATGAAAATGCTTCTCACTCTGAATTGGGTTCTGAGGTAGTTGAGTACCTCATATGTTTAAGTTCCTCTCCAAGCTCAGAATATGATGTCTGGTCTCTTAGGTGAAGAGTGTGGGGTCACACAATTTGGTGTACAGTGAGAAGATATTCTCAAGCACCTTCTTCACATCCTCAACCTTTGTTGCTAGTGCAACTTGTGTGAGTTCTATGTCACCAGATATCTTTTCATTTACCTTGCTCTAGAATTTCTTTTCAGACCATTCAAGAAGTTTAGCATTAGTATCCAGGTCTTCATTATTTATCTTTTCCACTATGTTTGACAATTGTTCTAGTAGTAGCTTGGTTTCTTTAGGAGTTGGTAAGCTAAATGCATCTAAAAGATGTCTTTAATTTCTTGAAGAGCTTGCTTCTACCTATGTTCTCCCCTAAGCATTTCTTGATGCTTCTTTTTCTCCAGGGCTTATTGCAAAATGCCTATTTGTTCTATTGTCATTGTGTCATAGTCATATTTAGGAATCACTATCTCTTCATCTAGAGTGATATCTCCATAGTGAATTACCTTTTCAACTTTGGAAGAGCTTGGGCCTGGCACTAAGATCTGCAATGGTATAGCTTTTGTGCTTGACTTTTGAAGAACTTTTGTAGGAGAAGTGCCAAATTTTGGTAGAGTTACCAATGCCTGGATGACTTCCTGATCCTTCACCTTTGGTGTTTTCTCATCTTCTTTAGGCTTGTTTTGATCTATGACAATGACATGACTAGCATCTTGTGCTTGTGCTTCAGGTTTAGATGAATTTATCTATCCCTTTTTCTCTATTGTTGTCCCTTTTTCTTCTTCTTTGGTTTGCCTCTACTCAACTATATATATTTTCATAAATGTATCAACCTTAGTAGATGTATCTATTGTTTTGTGAGTTAAAGGTTGTACTTGAGTAATTGAAGGGATGGCAAAAGGTGGTTCTTATGGATTCATCTTATGTCGTGTGACCTTAGTTACTGCCTTTTGAAGTTCTTCTACACTGACAAAATTGGATTATTGCATAATTGTTGTTGGGGTGTAGATTGGTCTAGAATTCTCTTTAGATCATCTATAGTCAATGGATTGATGTTTTGAGTTGATGCATCAAAAACATCCTTGAAAATTACTATTTTTGCAGTTGCACTCGTTTCATGAGGGGGACTGGCACTTGGCATTTGTGTGTCTTGCACACTCTATTCTTCTTGATGCTGTTCAACTATTGCTATATCTTTCTTTTAGTCTCCTCCTCAAATTTATTGTATTCTTCTTCCTTATCATCCTATTTTTCATCTTCTTCTTTATCATCATTCTTACCCTCAAAGGGGTCCTCTTCTCCTTGTTTCACGGTTGTCAATCCATAGATCAATTTCCACATTTGGGTTGAATTCTTCACAACATCTTCAATGTTATTTTGAAAAATGTTGAAGGCTCTATATTGTGGTGCAAACCTTCCTCCATATTTCTTATTTGCTTTTGCAATTTTCCCTTTGGTTAGTTTTGGCATTACTTGGGCTAAAGTTAATTCTCTAATCTATTTTTCCAAATTTAAACAATAATGCCGCTTTTTTTCCCCAATGTCATATAGGCCCTTTGGTATAGTGTTACCAAATTCTAGTGGAGTATTTTTGAATTTAGACATCATAACATGGAATGCCTCTTCTACTAGGTTCTTTTCCTCTCTTCCAAGTTTCTCAAAATCAATATTCTCTAAGCCAGATAAATCTGCATTATTCTTGACATTTTCACATAAGTTTTCAATATCAAAAAGTGGTTTGTGACTTACCACTTTGAATTGTCTTATGTCATCTAATTCAGTTCTTTCTTCATCTGAATCCAACTATGCAACACATTTTCTTCTTTGCTTCTTTTTCACTTGGCTACCTTGTTCTATTTGTTTAGATTTCTCTTTTTCCTTCTTTGTTGCTTTGGTGATAGGTGCACTTGGCTTGGCTGGGCTATGTTTTTCAATTTTCTTTGTCTTAGTCATTTTTCATTTTTCTTTTTCTTAGTCATAGGCTGTGCCTTAGCCTTTTTTTTCTTTGGCTAAGCTTGTGTGGGTGTGTTCTTGACTTCTTCTTCCTCACACCTTCTATTTCTTCTTCTTACTTGTCCTCTCCCATGCCTTGGGTCAATGCAAGAGGTCCTTGTGTTTATTCTTTATCTTTTCTTCATCCTCTTCATGTTCTCCCTCTTCTTCCTCAACTGTACCTTCACCAAATTTAGCCTTTAGCTTCTTAACTAGCTTATCCTTCTTCTTAAGTATGGAGGTAGTATTCAATTCCATTTCAACCTTTGATTTCATTACATCATAGTTCCCAAATATTTTAGCAGTTTTATCAAATTTCCTCTACTAGGAGTGTAGTGATTGTTGCTGATGCTTCATCAACATTAATCTTATACCCAAGTGGCCTTAACCATTTGACCTTTGGTGTGGCAGCTTGCACATATGTATAGTCAGCATCAACAATAAATCATATATCATTTTAATGTTTCTCAATCAAAGAAATTGGTATCCTCATTATTTCTTTCATAGATTTCTTAAAATCTTCAAAGTAGCTAGTCATCAATGTTTCAAAATTTTCACCCATTTGCTCAATAAATTCATTGATTTGCACTGCTATTGATCTGTTTGTTTTTTAGCTTATTATGCCAAAGGAGGGAAAATTATCTTGTACATAGAAGAATATAAAGATAAGTATTGCACCAAACTTTCATTGTACACTTTTGGTTTTCCTTATAGCTCCAAGGTTCTCCATCAGTTGTTGTAGCTAAAGTTCTACCAGATCATATGTATGATCTTTCTTCACAATTTTTTAACCAACATCTACTACAATACATGGTACATTGTTCAATATGATAAATTGATAGAATTTTTGTAAGATTACCCTAATAGAAAAGTCTAGTAGAGGATCAGTGATAGTATCAATTGTCATGCCTCTTTTGTTCCATTTTTGCCTTATATTTTTTCTCTATTACTTTGTTGGAATCACTTCACATAGTCTTGGTTTGATCTAAGGCTGGGAAACTAGTAACCATATGGATTATTCATTTGGTAATATTTATTGATCCACCTTCTACCAATAAGGATCAACCATATATTCAGCTTAACATAATTCTAGTCCATTCAGTCTTGAAAACACTAGGAAAATCTAGGGCACAAGTAAACCCTTTTTCTCAACTATTTTATATTCTTCTTTTAGAACACCATTATCACATAATCTATCATAAGCTTCTCTGATTTCTAAGTCCGCAGTGCTACCAATTTTACAATTGTAACATTTCTTTACATCCTAAACCATAATGACTTTTGGTGGGATCATTGAAAGTGTGCTAGAGGGGTCTTGTTTATATGCTATGTCAAGGATGGCTTTAAAACTTGGATGTTTTACTTTGTTACTAACTAGTTGAACATTCAAAATCTCTTTCCCTTTTTCATCCTTTAAGCTAGATGCCATTCTATCAAACTAGGATTTATGCTAGTGTAAATTACATAACTTGGCTTGTGATAAATACCTTGAAAATCCAAAGAATTGGTACAAAATCATTGCTGAGATCTTTGCAAATTCCTTGAACAACTTTTTGAATTGTCTTTTCAATTTTCTTGCTCTTGATTGAATTCAAAATGGCTAATAATGAGAAAAAATTGATCAAATACCCTTCAAAAACCTTGTATTTAATGCTTGGTGCTTGTACAACTATAAACTTGGCATCAACATGATTTCAAAATCACTCAACATCAATAGATATTACCATCACTTGGCACCTACTATAGACTCAACATCAAATGACTTAGTCTAGCATCTCAACATCAACTAGCATACCTCTCAGCATAAACAAGAAACATTTCATGCTCAACAACAACTTAAAAATTTAAAGATTTAACTTGAATTTTCCACAACATCTTGCATCTTTTATTCATGCTAATGTATTCTTTTTAGTGCTATCTTCTTTTGGAACTGATGTATGATATAACACTTGAATATCAGTACCTCATACCTCTTGGTTACCTAGTTTGATGAGGTGTGACCACTTGACCTATTAGGTGAAGTGATCCCTTCTCCATTTGATGTACTACAACCAAATTTTTCCATGCCTTGTTCATCTCACCTTCGATGTGTTCAAAATTTGCCTTGCCTTTTCCTTTTTTGAATTCACAACTGGGTGCCTTTGACATAGTTGGACAATGTTTACTGATGTGACTAGTCTTCAAGCAGCTGAACTATGTAGTGTGAGTTAACCATCTTTTGTAGTTATCTCTAAAGTGTGTCCTAATGCAATTTTCAGGGATATGCCCATATTCTTAACAATAATGAAAACTTTGTGTTGTGTTGTAATCCCAATTATAAAAGTTTCCATGGCTTCTTACCTTTGCTGACTTGTTTGATGACTACATGGATTTGGATCTACATTCAAATGCTCTATGTCCATAATTTTGACAATTATAGGAATAACCTTCAAATCTTGGTGCATACATGGTACTACTTCTGCATTCAAGTGCCTGATGACCTTGTTTATTGCACTTATGACAATGAGTCATGTTCTTAGGCTTGACATTTTGATTTGCATTCTTTCTCTTGCACACACTAGGTCTATGTCCTTTCTTACCACAAAAATGACAAGTAGGTTTGGAGTTCTTACCTTTGATGTTTCTTTCTTCAGCAACTTTGGATGGTTCTCCTTCTTCAGTGCTTGTGTAGCTTACTCCTGATTTATCATTATTGGATCTAGGGGATCTCAATAATTTCTCAAAGTATTTGATGGCTTCATTTTTCTTATTGAAGCTTTCATAAATTTCTTTAAATCTCTTTTTAGGTCATTCTATAGTTGCTCATTCTGCAACTTCAATGTAGTTATCTAAATGTCTTTGACATTCAGTTCATGATGAGCATTAATCATTTCGCTTAGAGTATCCAATTGCATGTTGGAGATCTTGGTTAGCTCTATTGACTTCTCTTCCAATCTATTGGCCAAAATTCTTTTATCTTCTTCAATCATGGCTTTATCTTTCATGGCTTTCTTCTTTTGTTCAATTACCTCACATAGCATCATTACTTGAGATTCTTGTTCTAGCTTGAGATTTCTAATTTCCTTAGCTTGTACTCTATTCTTTTCCATCAGATCTATGACTATTGCATCAAATTCATTGGAATCACTATTGATAAATAGCTTGGTAGTATCAATTTCTTTGTATTGTGTGTTATTCTCTATAATGGCAATTTCTTTCCTTCTCTTTAAGGATTTCCTTAATTCTTCTTTGGCTTCATCAAGTTGATGTAGAATGAGTTTTATCTCAATTCCTTGATTTTCAATAATCTTTCCCAATTTGTAAACTTCTATTTCAAGATCTTTTCCTCTAAGCTACAAAGCTTGTCTTTCAGAGAACCCAACTTTGATTACAATTATTGGAATGACAAGAAGGAAAGGTAAAATTCTGTGGAGGGGGGAGAGGGGCAAATTATGAGTTTAAACTTAAACTGATAAAACTTTCATCATTCATACATCTCATGCATTCAATATATAAATTGAAATAACCTGTAAAGCAAGTGCATCTAAAACATGTAATCAAACACACACATAACACCAGATATGATTACCTAGAAACCCTCTAAGGGAGAAGATAAAACTGGTGTGGGGATGAAACCCACAAATCTTTACTTCTATAGCAATAAAGTATAGCCAACTAAGGTTACAATGGTTTGACCATTAATCATGGTCTACCCTATGAAAGGCTTGCCCTATCAAAGGATTACGAAGATAGTTAAGTCCCACCTTGTTAGAGGATTTCAACACCCTATTAAAAGTGTGCCCGATTAAAGGAATTTAGGTCATTCACTTGGAATGCCAACCTATTAAAGGATTTAATATAGTTTGTTAGGACTACTCTGTTAAGAGATTTTAACGAAAATCACCTGTTAGAATGTTTTAGCATAGATCCTGTGATTGGCACTTGTTTGCTTGATAACAAATCAACTCTACACAATTTGTGATTTGATCCTTCACGATCTGATATATCAATGATGTATACTTCTCTATCCTCTATTCTTCACAAACTAATTCTACAATACACTCTTGCTACTAAGTAACCTTAAATGCTCTGCAAACTATCTTGTTCACTCCGATTTTATCATTCACCCCTTGTTACACTATTCAAACAGTTTAGGGCTTCATCCTCCTTAAGAAGACTCTAGTGGCTTAGGGTTAGGTGTGAATCTATGGCTAAGATTCAACCATATTAATGCTTAAACCTTCCTATTTTTTGATTGGTTGCATGCAATTACACAAGGAATTCAAATAGAAATTTTTCCTTATCTCCAAAAGATCAAAATCTATCCTTAAGTCAGCTTGAAAATGATTTTCTTAGTTGTTTATGTGATTACAAACAAATATGTCTAAATTGCATCACTCAACATATGAAGTCACTAACACTTGACATGCATTGTATTTCTACTTTTGACTCGACACCTAAACTGCTCGACATCAATTGTTTATTCAACACTTGAATCACTTGGCATGGTCTATCTACTTGGCACTTGAGTGACTTGTCATATGAGTGACTGAAGACTCATTGCAACTTGATATAGTCTAATATTTACATGTTGTGCTCGACATGTATTAGTAGTTTGGCATGAACAAAGTAAATGATTTAAGTGTGTTGACACTCACTTGTCAAAACCAATCTGAAATCAACATAACTATCAACCCCTAAGACTCTTGTGTAGAATGGTATTGCTTTGAGAAGAAACATGTTTGTAACGAAAGAAACAATAGCTATGATGTTTGAGAATGATATATCAAAGACATTTTGGAGAGAAGAAGTCAATACAATAGTGTATACAATGAACATAATGCATATTAGAAAAAGTACAAACAAGAAACCTTATGAATTATGGTTTGAATATGCACCATCAGTAAAGTATTTCAAAATTTTTTGAAGTAAATGTTAGAGTAAAGTGTTGATTTAATTTCATTTATTAAATTCACTTTACTCCCTTCTTAAGATTTTACTTTATGCACCTTTTGCATCTCTATTTAATAATTAATTATTAATTATTAAATAGCTTTTCCTTTTAGGTTACCCTTTTTTAGGGTTTTGATCTCCTTTTATAAGGGATTGATCTCCTTTGTATTTTATTATCTTTTTCATTTTTTAAAATACATTAGCACATTTTTCAGAGCAAAACCCTTTGCCTTCTCTTGTCTTTTTCTTCTGTGATAGGTTTTTGCATGTAGGTATTCGAAGGCTTTGTGGATTTGTGTTGATCAAATCCTTCATGGTATCAGAGCTAGATCTGCTGCAACTTGTTCATTATTTGGAGAAAAAGGAGAACGAGGGTTTGACAGAATAGATCTAGAATTTTTTGGGTATTTTTTAAGAAAACAATAGGTTACTGATTTTTGGAGCAGGTTGAGGCCAAATGAACATCACAGATGGATTTAGAAGGCATCAAAACCCTTGTTTCCATATAAAATTTGTCTGATTTGGACAACATTGCTCCAGGAGGCAAAATTTTTTAGCCGAGCAGGGCCGTACGACCTCTTGCATGCAGATCAAGGCATTTTTATTCAAAAAAATTAAAAAAATAAATTGTTTTGGCTGCTTAGGCTTCTGGCCACCTCGGCGCCACCTTGCGACCACCAGAGCGCCACCTGCTCTCGGCCAGTACTCAGCCGCAGTAGGTGAACCACCTGCCAGCAACACTAACCGACGCTCAGCCTCACCACCACTGGTGGGCCGCACACTATCTGCCTACGCCGGTAGTGCCACTAGTGTTCACCACCCCAGCCTGACCTCCGTTATTGGTGTAGCCACCTGCAACAACTGGTGGCCGCGTCACACCCCGTGACATCACTTTGTTGAAGATTGACATCATAAATTTTTGGTATGACCTCGTTTTTAGGCATGGTGATGTCATCCTTCCCTGAGTTTTCCTGATGTCATTTCTCAATGAGTGACATCATCAAATTGGTGACTAGATTTTCTTTTTCGGCAACTGGCTATTGACGGCCATATGGCTGTCAATTTTTTTCCCTGCTCTGTAATTTTCCAGAGAGTTTATTTTTGGACATATAGTTTTTTTTTGCGATAACTCTCGCATATGGGGGTCTTTTTCAGTTTCGAAAAAAGCTGATTTTGAGACGGAGATGATGGAGAAGGAATTTTTGGATTTTTATTCAAGATTGATACCTATTTTGGCATTTGAAGTCTGTTGATGACTTCTATTTTCTAGGGGGCATAATTTCTTCATTATAGCTTCATTTTTAGATCCGAAAAAAGTGCCAGAAAGCTCTTTTTGAGAACTTTCCAAATTCTCCATTTTTTCACTAGTATTTGGTACCAAGTATTTTTGATTTTTATTTAAAGCCTTTTTTGCTCTTATCTCATTTACACAATCTATTTGTAAGTTGGGGTTCAATTTATTGCATTGTGGGGGGCGTTTTTATATTTATTTCTATTATTATATTATTATATCAAAAAACACAAAAAAACCCTTTCTAAAATAATGGCCGAGACCACTTCTTCTCTAGAACTTCTGACCCCTCATAATTATCACACCTGGAAGACCTCAATGACTCGGCTTCTCCGGTCAAAAGGTTTTTGGTCATGTTTAGATGCTGTTCAGCCTATTCTTTAGAGGCCTTTTGAGATCATGCAACATTGAAACAAAAGGGATGAGGCAATTGGATTGATTGCACTACAGGTATCAGATAGTTTACAGTTTCATTTGGATGGGTGTAATACTCCTTTGGCTATGTGGACCAAGCTTGAAGGCTTGTTTGGTATTGTGAATGAGTTCAGGACACTTCAGATAGAGACAGAGCTTACAACACTTGCACTGGATTCCTTTTCAACTATTGATGACTTCTTGATGAAGTTTACTCAATAGAGATCCTTGTTGTAGAGTTGTGGAAAGATGAAGACTGATACTGCGTGCATCTATTTGATTCTCTCAAAGCTTCGAGGGAATTTTCAGATATTTTCTTCCACATTCTATTCCACCAAAGATGCTTTGGGGAATTGATTTGTTATGCCTTCTTTTTAGGTCTTTTGTAATCGCTTGACTAGAGAGCAGTCAAAACTCACACAGTTGGATACTATGACTAGTTCTAAGACAAAGGCATTGGTAGCTCAAACATCTTTAGGAAAGCCAAAGCCAAAACTAAAGCATAACACAGATTCAATAGGCAGTGAGAGTTCCTCCAAGTCTCCTCCCAAATCAGATGCTCAAAAACCCTCTTAGAAGGGTAATACTTCTAAGTTTGGTGAGACTTCCTCCAAGACTAAGAAGTATACAGGTGAACCTTGCAATTTTTGTGGCAAGGAAGGACATCCAGTTTCCAGGTGTTGGAAACATCTTGAGGCATTAGAGGAGGCTATGCAGCAGTCTAGTATGGCTTCTCTGAAGCCTCCACCTCCACCTACAGGAAAAGGACATGCTCTTTCTGCACACACATTGTCCTCTCTAGCTTCTTGGATTCTTGATTCTGAAGCTTCCCATCATATGACACACTCACCTGATTTGGTTACCTCACTTGCTTAGAGTGTTACTACACATATTGCAATTGGTGACTCTTCTTAGCTTTCAATCACAGGCTTAGGAACTATCTCTTTAGAGGGTGGTTTACTACAGGATGTTCTCTTGGTTCTAGCCATTTCTACGAACCTCTTGTCTATCTTTCAAATTTGTCATTCAGGCTCTAGAAAGACAGTTCAGTTCTCACCACATGATGTGGTTATTTGAGACCTCCATGATCCTGATTTTGTTATTGCTACAGGGAGTGTTGATCTTTAGTCTCACTTATATCAGTTCGATGGCTTTGAGAGCTTTGATTCTAGAGGTATTTCTCTCATTGCTCATGTAGACATAGTGAGCAAACTTTGGCATGAGCGTTTTGGCCATGTCAACTATAGATACTTATAGCAGATGAGTACATAGGAGCTAGTGATTGGATTACCTTAGATCTCTTGTACTGACGGTGTGTGTCACAATTGTGCACTTGGAAAACATCACATAGATCCTTTTCAAACAGGTCGATCCACATGTGCTAAGGCACCATTGGAGTTGATACAGAGTGATCTTATGTCATTTCCCCTCCATCTTTTTAGGCACTCGATATGTGCTCACCTTCATTGATGACTTCTCCAGATGCACATGGGTGTACTTTTTGAAGTACAAGTTTGATGTCTTTGATTCATTTTGAATCTTTAAGAACTTTGTGGAGAAGTAGTCTGGTCTTTTTGTTAGGGGTATCCACACTGAAAATGGGGGGAATATGTGAATCAATCTTTTAGAGATTTTTGCACTGAGCATGGTTTAAAACATCAATTCTTTGTTCCCCATACACCTCAGCAAAATGGGGTTGCTAAGAGAAAAAATAGGACATTACGGGAGATGACCAATTGTATGATACAGTCTCATGCTATGAGTTCTTCAGTTTGGGCTAAGGTATCAATTGTGCCAACTATATTCAGAATTGGATGCCTCATAAGGCATTGCGACACATGACTCTTGAGGAGGCTTGGACTCATGTCAAGCCTGATGTTTCTACTTTTCGCATTTTTGGTAGTGAGGCTTGGGCATTTATTCTAGATGCTCAGCAAAAACCCATGGAGAAGAAGATTCGACCACTCATTTTTGTTGGCTACTGTGAGGATGTGAAAGCGTACAGGTTGTTTGATCTTGATTCTAGAGATGTCTTGTTTCGGTGAGATGTTCAGTTTGATGAGCATTATCCTTCTATGGATCCTCCATCTTCAGCTACTTCTTTACTGCCCAGTCCTTCATCTACTCCTCTACAAGATTATGCCTCCTCTAAGGATGATCTTTAGATCGATCCCCCTTTTCCTCCTCCACCAAATGTTTTGTGAGTGCCCAAGTGGGGTCATGATACTGTTGATGCAGCTGGACCTCTGGTAGGTGATCCTACAGATGTTCGTCATACACGTTCTTAGACTACAGGTAGTGGCCTTTTCAGTCATCCCATTTTTGATGATCCTCATAATTTTTGACAGGCGTCAGGACACTTAGAGTGGGATAGGGAAATGGATGAGGAGTATTCTTCTTTGATGAAGAACCACACATGGGATCTGTGTCCTCTTTTAAAAGGAAGAAAGTTGGTTCAATGCCATTGGGTGTACCATACCAAGTATGCTGCAGATGGTTCTATTGATAGGTACAAGGCACATATTGTTGCAAAGGGTTTCGCACAGGTTGAGGGTATTGACTACTCTAAAACCTTTGCCCCTATTGCCAAGATGAAATCTATTCACCTTGTACTCTCTCTAGCAGCTTCATAGAAATGGACAGTTTTTCAGATGGATGTGAAGAGTGCCTTTTTGCATGGAGACCTACATGAGCAGATCTATATGGAGCAACCTCATGGTTTTGTGCAGGACTCTTCATTGGTATACCAGCTTTGGAGGTCTTTATATGGTCTCAAACAGGCCCCTATGGCTTGGTATGAGAAGATGGATTCCTTCTTGCTTGTTTCCCACTTCACACAGTGTCATTTTGATCCTACAGTTTACATTCAGCATCATAGGGCTGACTTATTGATACTTGTGCTTTATGTTGATGACCTAATCATCATAGGAAGCTCAGTCTCCATGATACAGGGTGTTCAAAAAGAATTGAGGGAGTAGTTTGAGATGACAGATGTCATGTCCCCTTTTCAAATAATTAAAAAATAATAATCTTTGCTAAGACAGGCAGGCCCAAGAAAGTGAAGTTTCGGAAAAAGGGAGTTAATCTTTGGAAACCGTTGGACTAATAAATGATAATTATTATTAAAATATGTTTCATTAACCTCTCTTGGACATGAGTTACAATTATGCCCTTTTTAAAGAGGTTTGGAGGCATTTTGGGGGGGATTCCAGAACTTGATTTTTGCTCATTCTTTGTTATTCTTCAGAGGCTGCCAAACCTGTGGAGAAGGAGACCCAAGAACGAGAGTTTGCAGGTTTCTAGGGAGACCCAAGAATGGGATTTTTTAGGTTTCTAGGAAGGCTAAGGATGGGAGTTTCAATCCATTCCATGTGCATGCTCATACAGAGTATGCCTTTGTGCTGAACAGTGCAGATTTGTAAGTTTCCGGGTGTGTTTTTGTATGAGTTTGGTGTTTACAGTTGAGTATTTCATATCAGTTTGGGTTGCTGCTGTATATCAGACTTTTAAATGTTAAAATAGAGCTGAATATATATATTGGGACGTGATTAAACTTCTGAGATAGATTATTAGTGTTTTTGTGGTGTTTTCGGGCATATTTTGTGCTATTTCGGGAGCCCGATGAGCATAGTTTTGGTCCTACATTTTCAAGCTGTTGTGTAAAGGCTATAGGGATCTGGAAATGTCAATTTGTAGGCTGTTATGCTGCTGAAAGTTTTGTAAAAATTTCCATTTTCAGATTCATTAATAATTTGTGAAGTTGTGAAGCTTTTAGCACTATTTTCAGCATACCCGATTTGGGGTTTCTTGAGGAATTTGGTGGATCTTTGGGATATTAGTTGTTTGATTTTGAAAATATGATTAGAGGCATGAAATACCATATCAAATCAGAAAAGGGGAAATTTCAGTGGTATCAGAGCCATGATCTTGCCAGCATGAGGGTTTGTAGAAGTTGCAGGTCAGTTTTGACAACTACCCAGATCTTGCATTTCAGTTTTTAGAACTACCCAAATCTTGCATGCCATAATTTATGGTTGCATGTTGCTTCTAATCAGATGCATGTCAAAATTTATGGTTGCATGCTACTTCAAATCATTTTCATGTTAGTTCTTGGTGAATTTGGTGGTTGTAGAAGTTTGCATTTCAGTTTTGAAAAGTACCCAGATCTTGCATGTCAGTTTTGACAACTACCCAGATATTGCATGCCATAATTTGGTGGTTGCATATTGCTTCTAATTAGTTTCATGTCAAAATCTATGGTTTCATGCTACTTCTAATCATTTTCATGTTAGTTTTTGATGAATTTGGTGGTTGTAGAAGTTTGCATGTCAATTTTGACAACTATCCAGATCTTGCATGTCAGTTCTGACAACTACCCAGATCTTGCATGTCATAATTTGGTGGTTGCATGTTGCTTCTAATCAGTTGCATGTCCAAATCTATGGTTACATTATACTTCTAATCATTTTCATGTTAGTTCTTGGTGTTTGAAGAAGTTATATCCTATTGGGGTTACACTCTACTTTATCCAGAATGGACAGGTATAGTACAGAGTCTCAGAGGAAACGATCTTGGACAATTGATAGCCAAAGTCAAAATAGTAGAAAGGATGGTTATTTAGACATTCAAGATAAACTTATGAAAATAAGCCATGACATGTCTAAACAGTTGGTTGAGCACCACCATATAATGAATGACATGTTATCTGACCCAGCTAAGGTGGATAAGTTGACTGGATTTCTATTTCGCAAATTTTCTCACAGGACAGATGACATAATTCCCAAGAACTTGCATGAGAAGTTTGAGAAACTAGCTGATAGCCAGGTAGAGGTCTCAGATTCTACTCTGCCACAAGAGGTGGTGGGAAGGGATATTACACAAATTGATAGTAACGGTCAACTTGATACTCAAATTGAGACAATTGTTTACAGGTCGTCAAAGGGTGATGCCACATGTATTCAAGATGGTATAGTTACAACAGGCAGTGACTACAGTGTAGTGGGTTCAGATGATGATTATGAGGATGTTGTTGTGCAGGATGGTGAGATATCTGGTAGAGATGAGCAGACATTGAGCATTCATGACTTTGCTGAGAAAGAGTACCAGACACAGTTAGATGCTTCATCACATGAGGTTGAGGCTGGTAGTACTTCACATGATTTGTCTAGCCAGCTGAAGGTGAACAAAGATAGTAGTGTGACTTCATTATCTCATCATGACAGGTATGTGGAGTTAGTTGGTATTGGTCATATTACTCAGGTGAGGAGTTTGCTTGAGTTACCAGTTGATTCTAGTTTACAGATATGGACTCGAGATTGTTATATTAGCATTTGGGATTCAGTTGACTGGAGATCTTTAAAACTTTTTGGTAGCAGTGTTTGTTTGGGTGCTATCATGGATTTGATTAGCAGAGTACATGGTGTTGTCTTTTCTTGTGCCAGTATCTTGTTTGATGTTGGTATTAGTTTTTATACACCAATGTTGGGCTTTGTTCATATATCCAGTCAGCCATACTTGCTGGAATGTGTTGATGATATTTCATATTTTGCAGTGTGTATAGATGAGTCCCAGGATCATATTGGCATTGATGACATCTAGAAGGATGCAATGGGCAGTTTTGAAGACTTAGTTTCCTTGGGTATAGAGGAGTTGGATAGAAATGCTAATGTTTTTGATACTCCATATGTTGATATGAGCTTTAGATTTGATTCACAGGATATGGATGGTAATACTCTAGAGACTAGTAACTTTGAGGACACTCCTTCAGACAATGCATCAGAGGAGGTTTGTAGGAGACAGTCAAGCCAGTGCCATCATGTGTCTAATCAGTTGAGAGTTAGTGACCAAGAAATTGCTATCACTTGCCAACATTTTGATGCTGCTCGTCAGTTGTTAGCAATTTATGGATGGGGTTCTCCTACTAGTGATGAACAGGGAGGAAGTTATCTTTCCTTGACAGAGATCCACTCTTTATGGGAGGCTATTCGGATTTTGAGACAGAATTATATGTAGTTGGTAGCCGACAAAGATTATCTTATGGAGTGGGGCAGTACAGCATATGATGCATTGTTGGCCAAGGAAGATGAAGTGAGTGATCTTACTGAGCAGCTTGAGGTGACTTCTGAGATTCTTAAGAGTACACAATTGGCTCTCAAGGAGTCACAATTTCATTTGGCTAAGGTGACCATGGAGTTAGAGTGACTACAGTCTTTACCTGATTCTATACAGTCACAAGTTGTGGTGTTTGGTGATCCGAGGATGTCCATGGCCAAGATTGTCAGAGACAGTGGAGATGGGGATGCATCCATCCTTGATACTAACATTGGCATATTAGGTTCATTCCCACTAGAGTCAGGTTTAGTTGAGTTGGGTATTGTAGCAGATTATTGTATGCCTGACAGGGTGGTGGCCTCTAGTACTGAAGGCATAGAGACTAGAGATGTATCAAAGGTCATGTGTGATGTTGGTGAGTCGACAGTTGGCATGGTTCCTGCTAGTAATACTACTCCCTTGGTGATATCTTTGGAGGTAGTAGTCAGTTCCAACATGGTTGATGATCAATTGCAGTTAGTTTCATCTAGATTACAGTCTAAGCCACTGACTGAGATTGGCGCATTCTATCGGCATTACATTGTGAGGTACGCTCATCAATTTACCTTTGATTACCATGTTGATGAGATTATGATACAGAGATGTACTTTGGTTCCTAGTGCTTATCATCAGTTATGGAATAGTTTGATGCCTCGAGATGAGAGTTGTGATGGGCACGACATGGCGACAGGTTCTGTAGTTGATAGCTTGATAATACATGACTTAGAGTAGGAGTTTTGGAGTGATGCTTCAGCAAGTGTTGTTATTGATTCTACTCCTTTGGCTATGACATCTCCTGACTTAGCTAGTGATCAGTCACAGTGGGTTGTATCACTTGTTCATGGTGAGCTGTTGACTGAGGTTGGTTTTTTTAATCAACATTATATTGCAGGGTATGTACATCAGTTAACAATTGATCCTTATGCTGAGGAGTTGATGGCAGGAAAATTTGGTTTGGGTTCCATTTCTTGTTGTTTATCTTGTGATGGCTTTTCACCATCAGGGGTGCATGGGAGTTATGGTTATGAGACAGTGGCCAATGATCTACGGAGTTGTGTTGATTGCAGGAGTTGTACAGTGTGTGGATTCTCCATACTTGGTATAGTTTCATTTGAGAGCATTCACCATTGTTGCAGAGTTGGATTGTACATTCCATATAGGCCAGTGGAATGCATTGATGGTATTTACTATGTTGGTAGTCCACTTTACTTGGGTTTGATATTCTAAAAGTTTGTGTCTCATGGGTTTTTGACTGTGGTAATGGTGATTTTGGAGTTTGGTTGAGCTATAATTGCCAGTTTGATTATGGATTCCTCTTGGTCATATTGCAGAGGATCTTGCAGGAGTCTGTGTTAATTGGTAGTAGTATAGTTCATGACTACATTTGGGATCCAGGAGGATTGATTGGTTTATTGTTCAGCCATTGCTTGAGGACAAGCAATGTTTGGGAGGGGAGGACTTGTCATGTCCCCTTTTCAAATAATTAAAAAATAATAATCTTTTCTAAGACAAGCAGGCCCAAGAAAGTGAAGTTTCGGAAAAAGGGAGTTAATCTTTGGAAACCTTTGGACTAATAAATGATAATTATTATTAAAATATGTTTCATTAACCTCTCTTGGACGTGAGTTACAGTTATGCCCTTTTTAAAGAGGTTTGGAGGCATTTTGGGGGGGATTCCAGAACTTGATTTTTGCTCATTCTTTGTTATTCTTCAGAGGCTGCCAAACCTGTGGAGAAGGAGACCCAAGAACGGGAGTTTGCAGGTTTCCAGGGAGACCCAAGAACGGGAGTTTGTAAGTTTCTAGGAAGGCTAAGGATGGGAGTTTGAAGCCATTCCATGTGCATGCTCATACAAAGTATGCCTTTGTGCTGAACAGTGCAGATTTGTGAGTTTTCGGGTGTGTTTTTGTATGAGTTTGGTGTTTACAGTTGAGTATTTCATATCAGTTTGGGTTGCTGCTGTATATCAGACTTTTAAATGTTAAAATAGAGCTGAATATATATATTGGGATGTGATTAAACTTTTGAGATAGATTATTAGTGTTTTTGTGGTGTTTCCGGACATATTTTGTGCTATTTCGGGAGCCCGATGAGCATAGTTTTGGTCCTACATTTTCGAGCTATTGTGTAAAGGCTATAGGGATATGGAAATGTCAATTTGTAGGCTGTTATTCTGCTGAAAGTTCTGTAAAAATTTCCATTTTTAGATTCATTAATAATTTGTGAAGTTGTGAAGCTTTTAGCACTATTTTCAGCATACCCGATTTGGGGTTTCTTGAGGAATTTGGTGGATCTTTGGGATATTAGTTGTTTGATTTTGAAAATCTGATTAGAGGCATGAAATACCATATCAAATTAGAAAAGGGGACATTTCAATAGATCTTGGTCTTCTGTACTATTTTTGGGCCTACAGGTTGTTCAGTCTTCGGACGAGATAGCCTTACTCTAGCAAAAGTATGCTCATGATATGCTTTAGAGATTTGGCATGCTTTATTGCAAGCCTACCCCCACACCTTTTTAGTCAGGTGTTGTTTTATCTACCACTTGCTCTACTCCTATAGTGGATTCCACTCTATATAGATATCTTATGGGTAGTTTGTTGTACTTGACACACACACATCCTGATATTTCCTTTGCGGTTGGACTTGTCTCTCAATTCTCTCATGATCATCATGAGATTCATTGACAAGCATCCAAATGTATCTTGAGGTATATTAGAGGTACAACATGTTATGGCATTCACTACACATCAGGGGATCCTCACATTGTTGGTTTCACAGATTTAGACTGGGCTGGTGACATTGATGATCACAAGTCTACTTATGGTTTTGTATTTTGTCTTGGTTCTGGTCCTATCACATGGTCTTGCAAAAATCAGCATGCTCACACATTATCATCTACAGAGGTAGAATACAGGGCAACTGTATTAGCTAGTCAAGAGGTTTTGTGGCTTTGATAGTTGATGACAGAGTTTGGATCTCCTCCTGATAGTCCCACCTTTCTATGGTGTGACAATCAGAGTGCTATACACATTTCATGCAACCCTGTTGAGTATCAGCAGACCAAGCACATTGAGATTCACATACATTTCATCAGGCATCTCATTCAAGATAATGCTTTGAGCTTGGAGTATATTCCTACTGATGAGCAGGTTGCAGACATCTTCACTGAACCTTTTGCATCCCCGTGGTATCTTTAGTTGCGTTCTATTCTTGGGGTGAAGGAAGTTGTCCTTGGGGGGTCTCAATGATGAGTCCTTCCTTCCTTCTTTTTACTGCTATCTCTTTTTGGAATAGAGTTTTTCCACTGGGTTTTCTCTATTTCTCCATTTCATAGAGATTTAGTTGTTATTGGGTACCTCATTAGGCCTTGTTGCTGGGACCCAAGTTTTCTTTAAGCTTTGCATTGTAGTTTCCTTGCTCTTTTTGCATTCTTTGTAGCTGCTTTGTTGCTCATCTTAAGAGGGGGTGTTAGAGTAAAGTGTTGATTTAGTTTCATTTATTAAATTCACTTTACTCCCTTCTTAAGATTTTACTTTATGCACCTTTTGCATCTCTATTTAATAATTAATTATTAATTATTAAATAGCTTTTCCTTTTAGGTTACCATTTTTTAGGGTTTTGATCTCCTTTTATAAGGATTGATCTCCTTTGTATTTTATTATCTTTTTCATTTCTGAAAATACATTAGCAAATTTTTCAGAGCAAAACCCTTTTCCTTCTCTTGTCTTTTTCTTCTGTGATAGGTTTTTGCATGCAGGTGTTCAAAGGCTTTGTGGATTTGTGTTGATCAAATCCTTCAGTAAATCTTAAATCAAGAGAGATGATGACATTGGTAAGTTTAATGCAACAAATTATGAAGGTATGTTCCTTCATTATTCATTAATAATCAAAGTTTATAAATTTTTTAATTAGATAGTTAAGATTGTTGTTGAGCGTGGAAATGTAAAAGTCAATGAGAAGTTCTGAGTTCAGGAGAGAATGATTGATTATAATTATGATGAAAAAGAAGATAATCCTAAGCCTATCCAACAAAACATTGAGACTTTTTATGAGGCTAACCATGATTTTCAGAATGCCATTCAACTTTTGGAGTAGAGAGAGGCACCAAGATCTTAACCTAGAGTAGAAGAAAGAGTTGAGTCAATAACAACAACACCAAACAAGAATTTGACAAAGAATCACCCTACTAATGAGATTATTGGAAGAAAAGAAAAAGGTGTTATGAAAAGAAATAGAGTACATGAAAAATTATTTTTGATTTATCAAGTTGAAACCAAGAGTGAAGATGATGCATGTAAGGATGATAATTGGATTCAAGAAATAAAGAAAGAACTAGACCAAAATTTCAAGAATGAGACATGGGAATTGGTCCCTAGACCAAAGGAAAAAAATGCTATAGGAACTAAGTGAGTTTTCAAAAATAAAAGGAATAAAAAAATTTAGGTTGTGAGAAATAAAGATAGATTGGTATGCCAAAAATATTTGCAATAAGACTTTATAGAATATGAAGAAATATTTGCACCTATTGCCAAAATTGAAATAGTAAGAATGTTATTAGCTTATGCAACAAATATGAAGTTAAAAGTGTATCAGATGGATGTGTAGTCAACATTTTTAAATGGAGAAATTGTAGAAGATGTCTACAATGAACATCCCAAGGGATTTCCTTTGACAAATGAAGGAGGGATGGTATGGAAGTTGAAATAAAAATTGTATGGACTAAAGCAAGCACCTAGAACCTACTATGTGAGGTTGGATATGCATTTGGAAAAATTGGGATTTGCTAAAGGTACCAAAAATAGTATTTTTTATCAAAAATAAATTGAGGATGATGATATAATCTTTGGAGGTGACAATGAAGCACGTGATTTTTTTTTTGATGAAATGAAGAATGAATTTGAGAAGAAGTATTTCTTGGGTTTTTAGATTGTGAAGAAAAGTGAAAATATTTTCCTTTCACAAACTAAGTACTTGAAATACTTGTTGAATAGTGTTGTCTTGTAAATTTGTAAGCCTATTAGAACACCTGTGAGAACTTCTCATATAGGTTATCTAGTAAAAATGAGACACCTTTAGTTGAGTAGAAGAAGTAAATATCCATGATTGGAAGTTTGTAATATCTTACTCACACAAGAATGGATATAAAAATGTTGTTGGTATATTATCAAGATTTCAAGCTAATCCTAAGGAATCACATTATGCAACAGTAAAGAGGATATGTAGATATTTGAATGGTACCCTTAAATTTGGGACATGATATGATAGATCAAATGAATTTACTCTGTGTGCATATGCTGATGTAGATTGGGTAGGTAGTATGGATGACATAATGAGTACAAGTGGTGGAGAATTTTTCCTTGGAGGAAGATTGGTTTCTTGGCTAAGAAAGAAACATGATTGTATTTCACTAAGTAAAATATAAGTAGAGTATGTAGCAGCAAAAAATGAGTTTAATTATATCACGTCGAAGAAAAAAATGTTGAAGGACATCAGGATAGACCTTTTAGAACATGTTATTATATATTGTGATAACACAAGTACAATAAATATGTCTAAGAATATTGTGTTACATGGTAATACAAAGCACACATTGATTAAGTATCATTTCTTGAGAGAGAAAGTTATAGAGAAAGAGATCATGTTAGAGTATGTTAATATAAATGAGAAGATTATAGATATTTTTATGTAGCCTTTACCTAAGGATACATTTGAGTATTTGCGAGGTATTCTTGGGGTTATGTCCTTGGCTACTTCAAAGTAGACAATGAAGAGGTTGTATTAGTGTTGGAAATGCTAATGGGAAAGTAAGTTTTGAGAGGGGGGTTGAATCAACACCTAAATTTTTTACCATAAAAATAATTCCCCATACATCCATCTCATAACTTAATATGTAAACTAAAATAAGTAACCATGCATCACATCAAAAGAATAATATAAATAAACACATAACACATAAGATTTTGGTTACCCAAAAACCATCCAAGGAGAAGGTAAATCTAGGGTGGGAATGACACCCATAAATATTCACTACTATAGTTGTAAAGTGTGGCCTATTATGGATACAAAATTTTGATCATAAACTATGATCTACCCTGTGAGAGGTTTGCCCTATTAAATGTTGAAAACATATTGATACAAGATAAATGTGTTTCAATCATTATTTTGCCACTATTGTTAAACCTGTATATGAGAAATATGTTAGCAAGTAATACTAATCTATTAAAAGAACAAAGCATTAACTAACAAAATTACTATAACATATAAGAGAGACCAAAAGAGAAACCCTCAAATGAGAATATGAGCCATGGAATGGCTCTCTCAATGAGATTATTTTCTTGATGTATGGATGAGTCTAATGGATTAATTTGGTAGGATTATGGGATGTATGCTCAAGCTTCAAACTAGCTTCAATGGAGATTTTTGGGATTTTTGGTGTAGATGTATGAGATTGGTATAAAACTTGGTCTTAAAATAGCATTATAACTTTAGCTGAAAAGTTGTGATGAAATGGCTTGGGAGGGGATTCAATTTATAGGCTAAGGGCTTGAGGGATGGAGGGCTAAGATGAAAGGAAAGATGAAAGCTTAAGGAGAGCTAGGATGCACTCAAAGGGGAGCACATGGATTGTGCTTGTTTAGCACCAACTAGGGAGTGACACATTTCACAAGGTGAGTGGATGGAGGCAAGGAGATGGATGAGTCAACAAAGGAGGCTCAAGGGATAATATCTTCATAATGACCCTTCATTATGGCTTGTAAGAGCTTGTAAGAGTCTTTATGGCCTTTGTAAGAGTATTCATTGTTGGGTGGTTGGGATATTTTGGAGGGAGTTGAGATTGTTGACTTTTCTTGGCTTAGGAAAGTCTTAAGCTTGCTTAGGGAATGTGACAACATTAGGTGAGGGATTAGAGGTGATTTAGGATTAGATTAGGGATGTTAGAGATTTGCAAGTGGATTGCATTCATGAGGGTGGGTGAGTTAGTGGCTAAGCTAGGTTAGTATGGGTGGATGGGGTGGATTAGGCTAAAAAGAGGGTTTAAGGATAGTTTAGGGGTTATTAGATTTGAGGGCTTTATTTATCAAATAGATTTATTTAATAAATGAGAATTTTGGAATTAGATAGAAGAATAGGATTTAATTGATAAATAATAGGTTTTTGATTTATCAATTAGGACTATAGATGATTAATTAAATTAATCAGCTAGAGGATGGCAAAGGATTAATTAAATAGGAATTTAATTAATGATGCCTTTAGAGATAACTAAATAGGATTACCAAAGCGGTGTAATCAAATTTAGGTGTCTACAAAACCTACTAGTTGCTGGTAAGAAAATTGCTTATATGATTTAAGTACTATCATTTATAATAATTGATGAAGATGGTTTGATCAAATGAGGTAAAAATAGCACCTACAGGAAAGGTTGAGTTATGATATGAAAAGGAGTATAAGAATCAATTAATACAGTAATATTATAGTGTATTGATAATCTACTTAAGGTTGTAAAGTTTGGTTACACTGATTAAGTTCAAAAGAATAAGTTAAATAAAGTTTGTCTGCCAAGCTTAACATTATGTATAGTGGGTGCTAAGAAAAGTTAGTGCAAGCAAAGAAGAAAATTAGTTGGAGCTAAACAAAGTCAATTTTAGTGTAAGCTGAGTGAAATAGTGTAAGCCATGTAAAGTTTAGTTGATATCGAGCACTAGTAAAATTTAGTTTGTGCTAAGTGATTTGATAGAGGATGCCAAAAAATGTAGTATGTGTTGAGCATTAGAAGCAAGTTAATGTCGAGTGTCAATATTATAAGAAAGATCAAGAATTTGATGAATCTGAGTTAAAAATTTTGATTTCTTAAATTTTGTGAACCATGTAGAAGATGAGGTTGAAGAGCTTGTGGCAGAGAATTCATGGTGAACCATTTTGAGGTGAATCCAAAGAGGATTGAAGGAGAAATTTCTAAAAGGGAATGAAATAAAATAAGGGGTAGATTCATTTAATCCTACCTAATCTAACCTAACCCTAAAATGGATGATGGAGGACAAATGAAAAAAGATCTTAATTCTCTATTTATAGAGATGGCTGGTCAAAAGTAAGGGATGTCATGTGCGAGAACCTAAGGAAGACAAGAAGTCTAGGGCATTACTTCATTTAGTGACCTAAGTGAAGAGACTGCACTAACAAGCAAAGAAAGAATGCTTAAGTGTATGAATGCTTGAATGGTGAACAAGCTATCAAAGTTGAAGTGTGTAAAAGCCAAGTAGAATGGAGGACTGAAATAGAGATCTATAATCTGTAAGTGTGTTCTTAGTTGCTATTAGATCAAACCTTATTGTTAGTTTCTAATCATTATATCAATCTAGGGTAAATTCTTTGGATTAAGGTTGATCTAACAATAATTTGTAAATCCTTTAACTGGGTGACATTCTAGGCAAATGATGTAAAATCGTCTGACAAGGGTCACTCCTAATAGGGTGATTGAAATCCTTTAACCAAGTTACATTTAACAGTGTATATTATAACCTTTAACAAGGTTGCTTTTTCACAGAGAATCACTTTAGAAGAGTGAGAAGTATTAGCATGTTACTGGTTTTTTTCCCAAATTGGGTTTCCACATTAAATCATTATGTCAAATGTGTTATTGAATCTGTTATGTTTCATGTTTACATTTCTAAAAAGTTAATTTGATAGTAACCTACAAGTTTAAGTGATTGCATAATATTATGGATACATGCATGATGGAAATGTTTTATGAGTTCACTAAGGTATGAAATTTTTTATTTGTACATCTAGATCTTGGATAATTGATTCACCCACCTCTCTATTATTCTAAAGAATTCCAACAATTAGTACCAAAGTGATCTGTTTAAGAGGACTAGTTTGAAGATACTAGAAAAAAAAAGATCAAGATGTCAAAAAGAGAAGTACCCAAGTTTAATAGAGATAAATTTTGTGCATGGAAAAGTTTGATGAAATTGCACCTAGGAGGTCTTATAGATCATGCACAATCTACCTTTTCTATTGAGCATGCTGATCTTATTGGAGTCCTAACTACTAAAGATCTTAAAAAGAAGAAAGAACACAACCATGAAAAGTTGGAGATTTCCTCTGCCCTAATTTATGCAAATTTTGATGATATCAAAGGTCTTGACAATGCAAAAAAAAAAAATGGGATTCTCTACACACTATCTATGGAGGTGACAAGAATGTTCTAAGAGCCAAAGCTAAAATTCTCATAGGTAAGTTTGATGATATGAGAAAGAAAGAAGGTGAGAATATTTCTCAATATTGCTCTAGGATAAAAGATGTTGTTAATGCAATTAGAGGAGCTACTGGTACACTAAATGATGATACTATACTAAGCAAAGTCTTGAGAGCACTTCTTCCCATCTATGCTAGTAGAGTTACTATAATACAAGAACTAAGATGTATGCTAGGGGATAATATGACTCTTGAAGGTCTGGTAGGTAGGCTCACTACTTTTGAGCTATCTAATTTTGATAATTACAAAACTGTTGATGTTAAATCTACTTTCAAAGCTAAGCTGACATTGAAGGAACCTAATGAGAAGAAGAAGAAAAAGGAAAAATATGTGTCTAGTGATAGTGATATAGATGAGGAAGGTGTAGATCAACTTGAAGCACTACTGGCAAGGAGATTTCATAGAGGTAAAAGCAAGTTCAAAGGTAAGTTACCCATTATGTGTTTCAATTTCAATTAGGTTGGTCATATTGCTACTAGATGTTTAGAGAAGAAGAATTACAGAGGTGGTGAAAAGTAAAAAAGTAGAAGAGATGAAGAAAAAAAAATTACAAAGACAAAGGAAAGAAGTCTTGTTACATTGCTAAAGAAGAAACAAAAGAAGGATCTAATGATAATGATGATGAAATGGTGTATGTTGCAATGAAGAATGAGTCTGATGAGGATAAGGAATACACACTAGTGTCTTTTGTGAACAAGAATGATAGATGGATCATTGATAGTGGGTGCTCACATCACATGATTGGAGATAAAAGTAAATTTATTACCTTGAATTATTATGATGGAAATAGTGTAAGGTTTGGTAATGATGCACCATGTCTAATAAAAGGAAAAGGTTCTATCAAACTTGTAGAAAAGATTTTATGTGACAATGCTTACTATGATGAAGGAATTAATTATAATTTGTTGAGTGTGTCACAACTAAATAATTTAGGTTGTAAGGTTGAGTTTGAAAAAAAGATTGCTAAGATATATGATACTGGTGGTAAAATGATTGGAAAAGTTGATCAAACTAGAGGTAATCTATTCTACCTTGATATAGAGGAAGCTACTTGTTTAATTGCAAAATTTGATGATGTGTAGCTATAGCACAAGAGGTTATGTCATGTTAATTTTGATAATTTGGTTAGTATCAACAAAATGGAAAGAGTCAGAGGTTTGCCTAAGTTGAATAATCCTAACAATTTGCAAACAATGTCAATTAGGCAAAATGACAAAGTTGAGTTTTAAGAGTAAGATTCATACCTCTAAAGGAATATTAGAGATTATTCACACTGACTTGTGTGAACCAATTGAAGTGAAAATCTATAAAAGAGATAAGTATATTATGTTGATTGTTGATGATTATTCTAGAATGATGATTGTTATGTTTCTAAAATAGAAATCTGATACTTTCCAAATGTTTAAGTGGTACTTAAAAAGAGTTGAGAAAGAAATAGGTAAAAGTATGAAATATTTGAGATTAGACAAAGGAGTAGAATTTACATCAAATGAGTTTGAGATGTTTTATAATGATAGATGAATGAAAAGACAAACATCTACTCCTAGAACCCCTCCACAAAATGGAATTATTGAAAGGAGGAACATATCTATAATGGACTATGCTAGGACACTGATGATGGAGGAAAATGTTACTTTGAAATATTAGAAAGAAGATGTAAGTAAAATTGTCTATATCTTGAACTATGTACAAGTCAAGAAAGGTACTCATTCAACACTTTTTGAACTATGGTATGCATACTCACCCAATTTAAAATATTTTAAGGTATTTGGAAGCAAGTGTTATAATCTCAAAGATTTCAAGAATGGTAAACTACATGTAAAAAGTGAAGAAGGTATATTTCTTGGTTATTCCATAAGAAGTACACCTTATAAGTGTTTAAATACTAACACTAAAAAAGTTGTAGAAAGTGCAAATGTTAAATTTGACAAATATACAAAAGTATATGAGGCTGAACCTATTAAGCAAATAGAAGAATACAAAGTATTTGTATAGTTTTATGAAGGTATGCCTGTTGATTAAGATGCTATAAATCAAGTTGAAAACCAACTGCAAGTTCTAGTGACTGCTGAGTCACATACTATGAATGATGAGTTGCATTTAGGAATCAAACTACATTTAGGTACCGAGCTATAGAATGAAATTGAGGCACATTCTAATTCTAATATTAATGTACATGAAAGAGATGCTGAACTACCTAATAGAGAGGTACATAGTAATTCAAAATTTGAGAGACCAAATGTAGAAGCTATAGTTGAACCAAGATTGTTTAAGTATGTCAAGAGACATCACCCTACTACACAAATCATTGGAGATAAAGGTGATAAACCAATGATAATGAATAAGTTAAGAAGTGATGCATGTTTTCTAAGCATGCAAGAAACCAAAATAGTGAAAGATGCCTTAGATGTGGACTGGAGAAAAGCCATGGAAGAAGAGATTGAACAAATTGAAAAAAATAAGATATATACTTTAGTTCCTAGACTAGATGACAAAAATGTGATTGGTACCAAGTGGGTATATAAAAACAAGTTAGATGAAAATGGTGAAATCATAAGGAACAAGGCAAGATTAGTTTGTAAATAATATGCACAAGAAGAAGGGATTGACTATGGAGAAAATTTTTCTCCTATTGCGAGATTGGAAGGAGTAAGAACTCTACTTGTTTAATCTATATACAAAGGTTTTAAGGTTTATCAAATGGATGTTAAGTCTGCATTTCTGAATATTATATTAGAAGAAGAGGTTTATATAGAATAGCTAGAAATATTTGTTGATGTTGACAACAAAAACATGGTATGTAGATTACACAAAGCTCTATATGGTTTGAAGAAAGCACCAAGAGCATGGTATGAAATACTTCATAATTATCTTGTCAAGATTGGATTTGAAAGGACTGATGATAACAACAATACATAATTGATGACAAAGAAAGGAAAATGTATTTTTTTATCATAAATTTTTGTTGATGATATCATATTTGGAGTTCAATATAATTTATGTAATGCTTTTGCAAATGAAATGAAGAAAGAATTTGAGATTTCTATGTTTGGAGAGATCTAGTTATTTGTGGGTTTGCAAGTATATTAGATGAAATATGGTATATACATCACTCATTCAAAGTATGTAAAGGAGATATTAAAAACTTTTGGATTAGAGGATTTCAAGCCAATAAGTACACCAATGATGACATGACATAAATTGTTAAAGAATGATGATTTAGCTGAGATGAATCAAATATTACTATGATTGGAAAATTACAATATGCAGTACACAATAGACATGATATTGCATTATCTGTAGGGATAGTTGCAAGTTTTTTTGCTAGTCCTAGGGAGAATCATTTGATGGCTATTAAGAGAATAATGAGATATTTGAAAAGAACAAAGGACCATGGTCTATACTACAAGAAAAATGAGAAATTTGAATTAAGAGCCTATACTGATGTTGATTGAATTACATGGACTAGCAAGAAATAAAACTACATTTCTAAATCTATTGCTGAAGTTGAATATGTTGCTATTGCAGTAAATTGTACAAATATTGTATGGATCAAATAGCTACTGAAAGGTATGAAGGAGGAAAGCACTGAACCTATGACACTTTATTTTGATAATACAAGTGCTATAAATATATCAAAGAATCTTGTGATGTATATAAAGCCTAAGAAAATTGCAATCAAGTATCATTACTTGAGAGAATTAGTTCAAGATAAAGAGGTAAAGATGAAATATGTTAACACAAAAGAGAAAATAGATGATATGTTCACAAAAACATTACCTAGGGAAGCTCATGAGTATCTAAGAGGTAAATTAGGGGTGATACCCCTATCAAAGGCTATCTAAGAAGTATGAGGAGTGCCTTGCATCAAAAAAGTTGATTGACATATGTTACACATTGATGCAGTGGATCTTATTTTAGGAGCTGCCTAAAGTAATCAAAGAATTGAAACTACAAATCAATCACATGCAAGGTGCCTGAGGGAGAAAATGGAAATATCCATATATGCATATGAAGATGACATGTCTTTGGCATTATTGTCAAAGAGGGAGGTAGTGTACCTACTAAAGGAGAAATCCTAATTGCTGAGGGAGAAGTGTGCTAAGGGAGAAAGTGTACCTATTGATTACATCTACCTAGTAAGATGAAGATAATTCTAAGGGAGATGTAAGAAGTAATCAAAAGGGAGTCATAACGATGAGTTGATTCATTGTCTATTAATAAAAAATAATTTGTAACCTATTTAGAAGATGGAAGTTTTTGATAGAGGGAGAGATTTCAATATAAGGAATTATTTTCTTTTTGGTATTTTTTTGGTTGTACTGATTAAGCCTGGTTAGTTTGGTTTGGCAACAATGCTAAAGAGGGAGATTATTGAAAATAGATTGATAGAAGTATGATAAATGTGTTTTAATCATATTTTTGTCACTGATGCCACACCTACTAGTTACTAATAAGATAATTGCTTATATGATTTAAGTACTATCATTTCTTTGACTGATGAAGAGGATTTGATCAAATGAGGTAACAATAGGACCTAGAGGAAAGGTTGAGTTATGGTATGAAAAGGAGTAAAAGGATTAGTTAAGACAATAATATCATAGTGTATTTATAATCTACTTAAGGTTGCAAAGGTTGGTTGCACTTCTTAAGTTTAGAAGAACAAGTAAAACAAAGTTAGTCTACCAAGATCAACATTCTGCATAGAGGGTGCCAAGCAAATTTGGTACAAGCCAAGCAAAAAATCAGTTGGAGCTGAGAAAAGTTAATTTTAGTGTAAACCAAGTGAAACAATATAAGCCAAGTAAAGTTTAGTTGATGTTGAGCACCAGTAAAATTTAATTCATGCTGAGTGATTTGATAGAGGATGCCGAGAAATGTAGTATGTGTCAAGCATCAAAAGCCAGTTAATGTCGAGTGTCAACATAATGAGAATGATCAAGAATTTGATGAATTTGAGCCAAAAAGTTTGATTTCTTGGATTTTTTGAACCATGTGGAAGATAAGGTTGATGAGATGGTGACAAATAATTCATGGTAAACTATTTTGAGGTGAAGTCAAATAGGATTGAAGGAGAAGTTTCTAGAAGGGAATGAAATGAAATAAGGGGTAGATTCATTGAATCCTACCTAATTTTACCTAACCCTAAAAGGTCTTAATTTTCTATTTATAGAAATGGATGGTTAGAAGCAAGGGTTTTCATGTGCGAGAACTTGAGGAAGACAAGAAGTCTAGGGTATTGCTTCATTCAGTGACCTAAGTGAAGAGACTACATTGACAAGAAAAGCAATAGGGCTTAAGAGTATGAATGATTGAAGGATGAATAAGAATCATAGTTGAAGTGTGTGAAAGCCAAGCATAATGGAGGACTAAAAAAAAGATCTATAATTTGCAAGTGTGTTTTAAGTTGCTATTAGAGCAAGCCTTGTTTACTTTATAATCATTGTATTAGTCTAGGGTAAATCCTTTAGATTAAGGTTGACCTAATAGTCATTTGTAAATCCTTTAACTGGGTGAAATTCCAAGTGAATGATATAAAGTCCTCTAACAAGGCTAACTCCTAATAGGGTGATTGAAATCCTTTAACTAGATCACATTTAATAGTTTTTATCGTAATCTTTAACAGTGTTAGCGTTTCATAGGGAATTACTTTAGATGAGTGATAATGAGTAGCATGTTACTAATGGTTTTTCCAAAATTGGGTTTCCATGTTAAATCATTATGTAAAATGTGTTATTGAATTTGTTATGTTTCATGTTTACATTTCTACAAAGTTGATTTGATAGTAACCTACAAGTTTAAGTGATTGCATAATCTTATGGATGCATGCATGATGAAATTTTTTAATGGGTTCATTAAGCTGTGAAAAGTATTATTTGTAAATTTGGACCTTCGATAACTAATTCACCCCCCCTCTCAATTATTCTATAGAATTCCAACATTAAAGGCTTACAAGACTATTAGGTCTCACCTTGACTAAAGGATTTCAAACTCACAATTAAGTAAGCACTATGTTAGGAGATTTACAAAAGTCTATTAGGACTAATCTATTAAGAGATTTACTTTTTATCACCTATTAGAATGATCCAACACCTGATCCTTCATTTAGCACCTTACTGCTTAACGTCAGATCTCCTCTTTACCATTCTTGATCCTCATGATCAAATATGTCTTCTCTATCCTTTCACTACTTCACTCAGTTCTCCTTATAATGATTCTACAATGTGTAACTCTATCATAGACATCTATGCCACCATGAATTATCTTTGAAACACTTAGCATTCATCTCCTTGTGTGTGGATAAAATTCTTCAGGATTTACCTCTTTAAATAGGCATTTGTGGAGATGGGTTAGGTCATAATCAACAACTTTGGTTGATCCATAATGCTACCTAGTTTCTTCCCTTTTCTAATTGGTTTCATACAATATACGTGGATCTATAATATGACTAAATACTTATCTCTTATGATCTAAAAATCATGTTTGTGTTGGCCAAAAAATAGTTACATAAAAGTTTGTGCCATAATAAACATCTAAGTCAAAGTCTGTTCACTTGAAATCAATATGCTTTGATGCTCGATCTTCACCATGCTCTATATGCTAATACTCATCTTCTATATAACTCAACAATTACTAATTCTGACACTTGAATCATCAACATGTATTGAATTCTTGACACTAGAGTGATTTGACACACACTGACTGATCGACACCTACTAGTGCTTAAAACTAAATGGTCATATTACTTGACATGTATTGTCTAGAGGCTTATGCTCGACATATACTATGCACTCAACTTGCACCATTCTTTGATAGATAATGACTAAGTGTTTTGTCACCACCTTGTCAAAAGAAAAATTAGATAAAAAATCTCCTCCTTTGACATGAGTGGAAAAAATACTTTGTCATGGCATATACATACTTATCTCATGCATAAGTTAGACTATATGATCATGTTTGATCAACTTCAATACAATTTTTATTTTTATTTTAAATTTGAAAAAATGATTTCATTACCTTAACATGTTACCCCCCTTGAGTAAATACTTCATGTCATTATTGTGAATCCCCTTGATTAGATATCTTCCTTGACAAAATTTCTTCAAAATCTTAAAAATCAAAATCTTCAATATCCCCATTTTTTTGACAATTATGTCATTTGAGTGTTACACTAATAGTGTGTTTGTCCAAAAATGTCTTATGCACTTGCATGATAATTCCCAAAGTGGAATCCCAGTTGTCTCTTGCTACATCTAGTCTTTGAATCTATATTTCTAGTCTTGTAGCCATATTAACTAATCCTTCATTAGTAGAAAGATGTGGATCTTGCTTAATCAATACTACTTCTTGGGTTAGTTCCTTCTATAAAAATTCCATGTGTGGGGTCAACATGGACTATAGGCTGATTAGAGTGGATCTAATTTTTGCATCTTTTTCTTGTAACTTGGCAAGCCTACTCTGTATCAACATCAATCTTTGAAAATATAATTGGCTAGTTGTAGGAGATACCTATAATGAACTTCTAGTTGATTTCAACTCTCCTTGCAACTTGTCAATTGATTGTTGACTCTCTTGGGTAAAGATATCAAGATCACATAGTTTTGTATATAGAGATTGTTCCCCAAAACTATCACTAAATATCTTATCCATAAATTTGGTGTGAAACCTCTTCTCAGACCATTCAAGCAAAATTTTACATTGTTCTCTATATATCTTCATCTTTTATTTTGTCAACTATATGTACAAGTTTCTCAATAACAAGTTTATTTGCAAAATAATTTGAAATATCAAATGCATCTACAAAAATATCTTTAATATCTTGAAGCACCTATTTTTGTTTGTGCACACATCTCAAAATTTCTTGCCTTGAATTCATTTGAAGTGGCTCTTGAAGAACTATCATTTCTTCAAGTGTGATTATTGTGGGATAAAACTATGAGAAAACAATCACCTCATCTAAAATCAAATCATCAAATGATGTAGTTTTAGTACTCAGTGGGGTATTAGTACTCGACCTTGCTATTTGAAATGGTGTTTCCTGTGAACTCAGCCTTTGAAGAGTTTGACTGCTAGAAATAGGTGTAGAGACTGATAAAGTGAGTAGTGTCTGTATAGCTACCTATTCCTCTATTCCAACAGTCATCTTATCCTTTTTTTGTGTGAATCATCCTTCTAATTCTCTTCCTTGTCTATTTTCTCATCATTTACCTCTTCATCAACTTCCACAATAGCTATTAATTTTGGACTTAGTAGAATTAGTAGTGATGTAATAGATGGTACCGCCTCCTCCTCTTTCATCTTAATGATAATTGTTTGTATTAAAGATGATTCTTGATTGAGCTCTTCATTCTATTCAAGAGTTATCCTTTGATCTGTGGTGTTTTCTTATGGATCATTTTCTTTCTCTTTAGCAACACTTGATGACACTGACGATGTATCTTAATATTTCTTATTCTTAGTGAATATAATCTCAACCTTTGAAGATTCATTAATCCTTACAAATACAAGATTTGAGCATAATATTGAAGTATTGATAGACTCCTATTGTAATTTCCTTATATCCTTCTCACTCAATGGATTAACATTCTAAGTGAAGTTTTCTGGTATGTCTTCAATGGTCACAAACTCTTGATCTACATGTGGGGAGTGGTGCTCGAAACTTGAGCATCCTATGCATCTTGTTTCTCTTCTTTAGCTGCATTAACCTTTTCTATTCAATCTTCTTTCTCCTCCACTATACATTCCTTTTTTGTTTCATCTTTTTTAGTTTCTCCCTCTTCTTTCTCTCCTTTCTCCTCTACAACTTTTTTGGATAACCCATTAATAGATTTCCAAAGCAATGTGCTCTGGATTACCACCTCTTCTACTTGCTTCTTCAAAACATGAAATTCTCTATATTTAGGGGAAAATTTCCCTTTGTATTTCTCCATTTCCTTTCCAATCATCTGCTTATCCAAAAAAGGCATGACCTGGGCTAGTGTAGCCTCTCTGATTTTTCTTTCAGTTGTTAAACTAAATTGCCACTTTGGCTCAACTCTATCATATAGAATTTTTGGTATAGAGTTAGAAATCTCTAGTGGAGTGGTCTTGAATGCTGCCATCACATCATATATGGCCTCTTCTACATTATTCTTATCTACACTCCCTATCTTATCAAAATCTACATGTGAAAAGCTAGATAAATCTACATCTAATTTTACATTTTCACATAGATTATCAATATCAAATGAAGGGTTGTGACTTACCACTTTGAATTGACTATTGTCATCTGATTCAGTCTTTGCCTTATCTAATTCCTCCTGAGTTTTTTATGTCATCCTCAATTTCTTAGTAGGCTCTCTTAGCTCTATTATGGAACTTTCTCTTTTTCCTTTGGCTTTTGTTTCATCTTTTTCCTAGACAATGGCAACCCTTGTGCTTGACCTTGTCAAAGGTACAACTGGCTTCTGTTGTGACTTCTTTATAGTCTTCTTTTCTTTATCCACTACTTTTTGCTATGCTTTACTCTTTTTCTCAGTTACTTTGGGTGCTTCCTTGACTTGTTCCCTAGCACCCTCTACATCCACATATTTATCTTCTCCCAATCCTTTTGTAAGCTCAAGGGGTGCATGACCTTCATCATCATAATCATCATCATCTCCTTCACCAAATTTCTCTTTCAATTTATTTACCATTTTATTATACTTTCTGATGATTGAGTCAGTCTTCCAGTTAATTGTAGTTTTCAATTTTTCCTAATCATAATTCTAGAAGGATGTAGCATCCTTATCAATCTCTTCTACCAATAATGCAGTAATAAATACCCAGGCTTAATCAACATTAATTTCATATGGTAAGGGTCTCAACCATCTTACCCTTGGAATTACTACTTGCACATATGTATAGTCAATATTAAATAGGAAACATATATCATTATAATGTTGTTGCACTAGTGACATAGTAATTCTTTGCCTTTGATTTGTAGAATTCTTAAAATCCTGAAAAATAATTGGTTAGTATTGACTCAAAATTCTCTCCAATTTGTTCAATAAATTCAATTATCTATTGTGTAATTTACCTATTGGTCCTCCAAATTTTTTTTCCAAATGAAGGAAAAGTATTTTGAAGATAAAAGAATATGAAAATGACCAGTGAACTAAACTTAGATGAGGCACTTTTAGCCTTCCTTATAGCTTCCAAATTTTCTAAAAGTTGTTGAAGTTGTAGCTCTGCTAGGTCATATGAGTGATCTTTCTTTACAATTTTGTAACATATGTCAACTTCCATGCAAGATACATTGTCTAGTCAGTTTGATTGAAAGAAATTGTGTGCAATAACTTGATTTGCAAATGCTACCATGAGATCTATGATTGCATCAATTGACATCCCTCTTTTGTTCCACACAGATCCAATATTCTTCTCTATAATTTCCTTTTCATCACTCCTCATGCTTTTTAGTCTATCAAGGGTAGGATACCCTGTCACTCTGTGAATAATCCTCTTAGAAATCCTGATAGGTCCATTCTCCATCCATAGATGATTATCATGTATTTGGATCAAAATAATCTTTATCCACTTGTTTATAAATAGCTAAGGAAAATCTAGGGCACCCATTAACTGTTTGCGCTCTATGATCTCATTTTCCTCCTTCAATACTCTATTTTCACATAGCTTATGATATATTTATATCTTATTTCTATATCACATACTTATCCTGCTTTGCATGTATACCAACATTGTACATCTAGGATGATTAAAACTTTTGGTGGTATCATAGATAACACACTAGATAGATCTCCTTTATACATGACCTTAGGAATTTCATAGAATGTGGGTTTCCTCACATCATTACTAATCAATTATACATTGAAAAATTCCTTCTCCTCTTTCTTAGGTGCTACTAAAGAACTATCTACCATATTTAATCTCTAGGATTTTCAAAACATGAAATAATTTAACTCAACACAAGTGAAATACCTCTTAAATCCACGGAATAATGCCGAGTTACAATAAAATCTAGTTTTCAAACACTTGAATATCCTTTTTAAAATCACCTTCATTCTCTTTAAACTATGGTAGGCGCAAATGAGTAAAAAATCAACTATCTAACACTTCAAATTCAACATTTATTGCTTAGTTCTTATACAATTGTAAGCTCAACTAACATAGGATTTTCAACATGCTTAGCTAACATAGAGAGCTTGGCTATCACTACCATATCTCTATAACTTGGAAAAAACTATAATTCTTTCCATGCTCAGAAAAATAATAATGATAGAATAACTCTTACTTCTAACTCCTTCATTTCATCTTAATCCATGCATATAAAATCCTTTCACATCTTAGATATTTGGAACTAATGAATAATATTACATTCAAATATGAGTTCCATACATGTCTTTGATTACCTGGTTGGGGTTGATGTGATCACCTAATCCATTGGATTAAGTGACCTGATCTGCACTTGATGTGCTATAGTCTTCCTTCTTTTTCCATATCTTGTTCATCTACATCTTCATCTTTTTAGCATCAACCTTTCCTTTACCTCTGCTAAATTCATTACTCAATTGAGGTGACTGAGTTGGACAATTTCTACTGACATGACCAATCTCAAGACAAATAAAGTATACAATCTCATTCAACCATCTACTATAGTTACCTCTAAAGTATGTCCTAATGTAATTTTTAGGGATATGACCATATTCTTGGTAAAAGTGAAAATTGTACCTTGTGTTGTAATCCCAATCATAAGAATTTCCATTATGGTGTACCTTTGTCTATTTTTTTGATGTCCTCTTGGGCTTAGATATGCATTCATATGCCTTGTGTCCATACTTCTAATAGTTGTCACAATAACCTTCAAATCTCTGAGTGTTAGTGGTGTTGAAACTGCATTCGTGTGCCTAATGTCCTTGCTTCTTGTTGATATGACAATTTCCCTTGAATTTCTACTTAGGGTTTTGATTTCCAATGTTGCTCCTATAGAAATTTATTATATGATCAAATTTTCCACAATGATGACAAGTGGGCTTAATGTTCTTTCCCTTATTGTTCCTTTTTTTCACTATTCCTAGATGACTCTCCTTTCTTAGCAGTAGAATATCCCAAACCAAAAGTGTTATTGTTTTCTTGATAATTAGCTTTATATAGTGATGTAATTGTTGTCATTAATGGTAACACACGATGTACTTAATTGAAAAAAAACCTCGGTAATATACTTAGCTTTTCGTACTCTAAAATTTTTCTATGTAATTGGTTTATAACGATACATTATTTTATATATAAAATGTTTTTGATGTCATATTATAATTAACAAAGTTAGATGGAGACTGTATACATGTTTATGATGTGTATAACCTCAAACATTAGTATAGATCGTAAGGAAAAAAATATATTCACAATTTAACAAGTGAAAAAAATAATGGAATTAAAGGAAATGAATGATGTTGTTTACAAATTAATTAGTTAACCAGTTAGGGCCGACATCCTAGATGTTTACTCTAAGTTAGAAAATTATATTATGGTTTTAGCTGACCTAGAAATTTTTTTGTGAAAAGGCATGGTATTTATGCAAAGACATCTTGCAAAATCAAATGTGATGTAGTGTGCATTTGTATTGTGATAAGTGATATGTAAAATTTTTGTAAAGTGATATATGCGAAGTTTTGAGAACTCAATTTCATGATCCAAGATCTAGCTAAGGACAAAGATCAATCCAAGAAAGAAGATACACCACCTATATACCTAAATACTAATTACTTGTTTGGGCAGTGAGCTCTTCTTGTAATTGGAAGTGCATGTTTGGGTAGTGAACTCTTCTTGCATCTGCTATACTACAACTCCTAACAGGGTTGAAATCTCCTAACAGGGATTCAAAGTCTCCTAATAGGGACTCTATATACTAAATTTTCTTATTAACTCCTACGAGGGTCCATCCTCTAAAAAGGAACATATATATCAATATATTATCTAGTGGGTATCATCCCCACTAGGGTTTTCCCTTGTGTAAGGTTTCCCGAGTTAACAAAATATGGTGTTATGAGTTCTCCTTATGCATGGTTATTAGTACGGTTCAACATTACATGTTTACTTTCTTATGCATGGTTCAAAGTATTTAATAATATCCACTTGGTGACAAAATTTTGTAGAATACTGATTCACTCCCCCCCACCTTCTCAATATTCCCTATTTCTAACAATTGGTATCAAAGCATAGTTACTTAGAAGAGGATTGATGGCTTGAGCAAGATCCCCATGGATATAGAATAGTTGATGAAGAATCTTGAAGAGATACTTGAAAAAATTGATCTCCTTACCAAGGAAAGTGATAAGCTAAAAGATAGATATGAAGACTCCAAAGTATACATTGGAAAATTAAAGGACACAATTAAACATCTCAAATCCAAGCCTAAATATACTAAATCTATTGATAATGATAAATGTTGAAAACTGAAAACAAGCATGAATTGAAGATTACCAATTTAAATTTGAGTTTGAAGAATGATCCTAGCAAAAGATAAGCTAAAAGATAGATATAAAGAATCCAAAGTATACATTGGAAAATTAAAGGACACGATTGAAAATCTCAAATCCAAGCCTAAATGTACTGAATCTACTGATAATGATAAATATTGAAAACTAAAAATAGAGTACAAGATCTTGAAGCATAAATTGAAGATTACCAATTTAAAGTTGAGTTTGAGGAATGATCCTAGCAAAATTGAATCTGATTTGAATAATGAAAACTCAGATCTTAGAGCGAGTCTAGCGAAGAAGACATCCAAATTTGAAACATTGAAAGATGATCATGAAGAATTTCATAAGTACAACACTATTGTGAAAGGTGAACTAACTCAATGCAAGAAACAACTTGAAAAGCTTTACACTAGTAGAGAAAAGCTTGATGAATCTATGTCAATACAAAGACCTACCTATGATAAAACTGGTCTTGGTTATCTATTTAACATGTCTACCAAGAAACCTAAAAATAAATCAAATCCAAAAGAGAAAGATAAATCTGATGATAAGATTGAATCCAATTAATCTTGTAATAAATCCAAAGAAGTTGAGAAGGAAACTATGAAATTGGATGAACCTAAGCATGTGGAATCTCCTAAGGAAACCAGGTATGAATGTAGAGGTAAATATTTTTCATGCAATGAAATAGGTCATATGAAAAGAAATTGTACAAATAGACCATTTAATCATGTTACAAAATTTTACTATCATAATTGTCATGGTATTGGTCATAATACAATTAATTATAGGAAACCTAAATATGATAATGATAAAAGAAATAGTAGAATGTCTAGAAACACTAACTTTGCATATAGAAGAATATCTAATGAAATGACATCAAGAGAAAGTAGACCCTATGAAGAAAGGAAGCATATTGTGTGTTATAAGTGTAACAACTTTGGACACATAGGCCAGAATTTTCAAGAACCTATTGATCAATAGAATCTTAGAAGTAGAACTCTAGTATGTCAGTTATGCAACAACTTTGGACATACAAAAAAGTACTATAGAATGGATAGAAGCAATAATGGAAGAAATTTTAGAAATGATATAAGGAATCATGGAAGAAACTTTAGAAATACAATCAACAATGGGAGGGACTTCAGAAATGATAGAAGGAATAATGAGAGTAACTCTAGAACTAATAAAGACTATGAAGAACAAACAAATGTAGTGAGTGAATTTTGAGAAGAAATCAATGAGGCATTTGTAAAAGGATTAGACATCTTAGAGGAAAAGTTAGATGATGGTGAGACAGAAAAATCGAAGTCAATATTTGAGTTTGATTCAATCAAGTTGATTTAAGCTTGTTCATAGCACTAGAATTCAAAACTTTATTTAGAGATCAAGCTACTTGTAGCGAGGTTGAGGAAAGATGTACTTTGATGAGTTTGAATTATAATTAAGCTCATTTTCAATCTAGAGCTTATTGAAACAAGTACAAAGGAAATAGGTGTTACTATTACAACAGAGAAAGTTTACTTTATGATAGAAGATGAAATCTATATTTCTAAAGAAAATTTTGTGGAGTGAATTTTTATGGAGCATTTTCATTATGAGAGGAAGTTATGGTGAACTTCAAATGGCATTCAAAGATTAGACAATTGATCTCGAGAAGATATTTGATTTTAGAATGAAATAACAACCTTTTTGATTAAGCAAAGTATGTAATTAATGCAAGTCCTAGATGAATAAAAGAGTACAAAATTGATTATTTCTACATTTTGATCATTTTAGAAGCAAAGAGCACATAGAAGCAATTTGGAAAAAGTAATTTTGAGCAACACCCTACCCCGAAAAAATGTATTTTATTGTTCTTTGCATAGGAATTCTTTGATAAATTTATTTTTGGTGTAATCATGGATATGTTAGTTTTTCAGAATGTTGATAATATTGAGAGACCCAAATTAAATATTATTCCTATGAAACTGCTAGAAGAAAAACCTAATTTTACTTTGTCAATTACTCTAAAAAATGTAGTATTATTGGAAGATGTAGGAAGCTATCTATGTAATAAATTTGAAACTATTGAAGTGAGTTTATGAACAAGGACATGTAAATTGGTTTTAGTCACGATATCACTATTAAGCTCAGAAATGAGCATCTAAAAGACTTAGACTTATTCAGATGCCATTTTTACCATGAACTTGATATAGAATAATGGACATAGACGATATTATGAAGAACTCATAACATAAATATTTGGATGGGAGATAATGTAGTTGACATCTCTATCAATCATATTCATGAGGTCACTAGTCTTAGTAAACAACCTATTGGTGAGAAACTGGTTAAGAAGAAGGTTGAAAGTTATGGGTATGTGCAAGATCATGGTCAACCAAACTATGCTCTTAAGTGGTAGTAAAAAATTAGAATATCAAGGTTATGCCAACTTGATGCACAATTTTCTACTTGTTATTAGCTTCATATAAAAAAGTAGAGAGAAAAGAATCTCTGGGAAATTGAATCTAGTTTCTAAACTACTAGGACTTATCTCAAAAAAATAAAAATTGATTGGTCAAAATTTTGAAATTTAATACAATATTACAAAAATTTCAGAACAAAAATAAAAAGTAGACATATGTCTTACCACCTTAATCAAAATTAAATGATAATATATTTTAATAATATTCTAGATATAAGTAGTAGACTAATGCCTAGATGTGACACATATTTTTGGGTATTTTTATTCAAATAAATAATAAATAATTAATTTTTGACATTAGTATTTTTGGAATAAAAAAAACTCTTCTGTCTGACCACCTTAACTAATTCAAAACTCTACAAAATTTAATTTTTCATTTTTTTTTCCTTATAGTGGAAGAAACATAGAATATGATATATCTTTTGGATTTAAAAAATGTTTTACCATTTGAAAGTTATAGTTGTTTTTCAAGTAGTGTGTTAGTCAGCACTTTATACGTAACTCCATTAGAAAATAAGTAACAATTACTTACTAAACTCATAATTTGACAAACCCTACATTTATGAAAATATAAGAACATTCTTAAGAAACCCTTTTCATTTCACAAAATTTTGGTGAAAAAAAGTCATCAACTACACGTTTGATGTAAAAATCACATAAAAACAGGCCAAAAACACATTTTTAGGATGTTTTTAAAGTTGACCATATAGGGTTGGTATACAAAGATATAGTAGACCTGATAAAGATATTAATTATTTTCGTTTAGTATTAGGGTGGGTGGGAAAAAAGTTGGAATAGATTTTGAAATGGTTTGAGGCATTTCAAAACTATATATTTTTCAGATCGCCACTTTTTGGCACACCATGATCCTACACATACCCTTATACTAAGGTAGTTTACAATGGTAAAGCAATGGTGATCAACACCATCAAACAACATGATGTAAGTTTCTTGACTAGAATCATTACATACTCTCTATGTGCAAGTTGTAAGAATGATGAGTTATCAACAAGATTCATTTATGTAGCTTATAAGATATGTGTTGAGAAAGAAAAAATGAATTTGAGTGAAATTCTAAGTATAACTTATTGAAAACTTAGAAGGATTAAGAGAACTAGGAATGGTGTATTAAGATTCTAGTCTTTGATTAACCATATTTTCTTTCATATACATAAAATATTTCCATTCTTATCAGTTACTAATATTATGTGTAGTGGAAGATGTACTATGAACAAAATAATAGATGTATGTAGAAGACACCTAGCATAGAAAATCTTGGACAACAAAAATTTGATTTTGAGAACATTTTAGAATGAAATAAAATAGAGATACATAATTTCCCTTGCAATTACTGATAGATTTAAGCATGAAATATTTTTTATGGTGGAAACTTAATCTACATTGGAGTAGTAGAACATTGAGAAACATTTCTTGAGCCCCTAGGTTATGAATTGAGTGATGATATAGCTATCAGTTATATTGATTTATTGTTAAAAACAAATAAACATCAAGCATCATACAAATTTGGAACATATGAGGAGATAACCCAGTTATTCTACCAAGCATCATTAGAAAAATCATCTCATAGGAAGATTGCATCTATAATGAAAAAAGCATTATTTGAGGCCAGAATGTCAGGAGAAGAATCTCAAGCAGTTAGAAAAACTATCTCCGTACTGAAACAAATTGGTGAACAAGGTGTAATGTATGTGACACCTCTGTTAGTTGGTTAAGTATCTGGTGTATCTTATGCAGAAGATCCTACAAAACAAAGCATTGCATATGATGTTGTATTAACTGAGAAACCAAGTGAACCTAGGAGGAAGTCTAAAAGGTTAGTAGAAACTCACAAGTCTAAAAGATTCAAGAAACAAGCTACTAAACTAGAGAAGAGAAAGACAAAATTGTTGGCAATTGAAGACTCTAGTGATGAAGAAGAAGAGGAAAAAGAAGACAAACAACTACAAAAAGTCATTGTTTCCAAGTAGCCAATAGGTAAAACAAGGCAATCTTGGAAACCTAAGACAGAGAAGATTAACACAACTATAATTGTTAATGAAGGGAACTTTTTAGAAATGAATAAGTTCTATGATTTATAGAATGAAATGGAGAAAGAAAAAATTGATATCTCTACAATGAGATATATGATTCTTAATAACCTAAAACTTGAGAGTATTAAAGGCATGATGAATTATAAAGTCTATGATAGACTTGTAGCCAAGAAGGCACCAGTTCATGAGGAAGACATGGAACTTCAAAAGTCAATGCTAAGAACTATATGCAAGATCAATGATGAAGATTAAATCAAGAAATTGATGAAGAAACTAGCACCTTACTTGATAAGTGAGATAAGGCCATTTCTATTCATGGGAAGATAAAATAATGTTATAAGAAGTGAAACTACAACAACCATCAATCCAATGATGAGTGAGTTAAAGGCAGAACCTACTATTGTAGATAAAACAATGGAAATATCAGTAATTGGTGATACTATGCAAATTAATCAGACAAATGTTATAATTAACATTGATGAAGACTTGTTCAATTAGCTTGAGTCCCTTTTTGAAGATATTCAGGATAAGTTAAGACTAATTGAGGAAGAGAAAAGACAACTAGAAGAGGAAAAGAAGAGGATTGAAGAAAAAAAGCTAAAATTACTAGAAGAAGAAAAGAAGCAGAAAGAAGATGAAAAGAGGAAAGAAGAAGAAAAATAGAAAAAAGTTAGAAAGAATAAAGAAAGAAAGAGAAGGGAAGGAAGAAGAAGAAGAGAGAAAGTCAAGGAAGACAATAGAGAATAAACTAAAGGAAGATGAGGTGAAATGATTTAGCTCATCCTCTCCTATATCTCTTGCAAACCTTATAGGTGATGATGATGATCAATCTAATCTAATCTCATATTTGACAAAATTGTTTGAAAAGAACAAATTTGAAAAGTTTACAGAGAGCACTAATGGAGGTGATTGAAAGATTACATAGCACCCTCATAGCCAAACACACTAAAGTAGATCCTGAAAAGAAAATTGTCTGATGATGAATTTACAAATTTATTAAATGTTTCCAAATATAAGGCTCAAATCTCACATGATGCTAATATTTTTAGCACTATTTGTCAGAATATTTAGAATGATTTTCTGAGTCTTGACACTTGTATCAAGGAACTCTGAAGATGTCAACAAGTTGGTAAGGTACTATGCATCAAATGTATTTTATCTCATATGTTGACCAAAGATGTGGATAAAAATATTCAAGGGAAGCTAGGTGAACTAGAAGCTCTAACTAGTCAGTTATAGAAACCCTCTTGCAAAGTTGATGAGTTGGAAGGACAAGTTTCTAGTGTTCTTTTAGACACCAAGAAATTAGAAATTGAAAAAGAGACAACTTTGAGAAGACTATCAGAATTTAAAGAGTCTATTGCTCTGAAGATATCAGCCATTGAAAGGCAATTGGAGGAATGTGTCAAAGTAAAACACACCTATGCAAACTTCACCTACTCTAACCTTAATGCACTTGAGATTGCATCATATGCCTTATGTGCAATGCTCATTACTGCCAAAGTAACAAAGGACACAATGGAGAAATGTATGAATAATTTGAAGGAAAATTTTGATGATTGCATAAAATTATTAGTAGCTTAACAGTGGATAGAAAACTTTTTGATAGTTTTGGATCTTTTGACATTTATCATTGATGTCAAAGGGGGAGAAGTTGTAGAAGAAAATTGTGTAGTAAGTTATGAATGTAGAAATCATATTGGAAGGGGGAGAAATTGAGCAATTGATCATTTGTAATATGAAGTATATGTAATGTATTAGATATTAAGTATTGTAAGTTTTTGTTAAAGTTTTTTAACTTAGCCAATTTTCTTTACTTTGTTTCCATTAATGCCAAAGGGGGAGATAATTGACAATTGGCTTTATGTAGTGATGTGATTGTTTTTATTAATGACAATACATGATATTCTTACTTGCAGAAAACCTTGGTAATAAAGATAATTAGCTTTTGGTACTCAAAAAATGGTCTAAGTATGTAATTGATTTACAACAGTACATTGTTTTATATGTAAAATGTTTTTGACATCATACTATGACTATGAAGTTAGATGGAGGTTGTATACATGTTGATGATGATGTGTATAACATTAGACATTAGTATAGATAGTATGGAAAAGATATATCCATAATATACCAAGTGAAATAAAACAATGGAATTAAAGGAAAGGAATTATTTTGTTTACAAAATAATTAATCGACCAATCAAAGCCACCATCCTAGATGTTTACTCTAAGTTGGAAAAGTATATTACGACATTAGCTGACCTAGCAACAATTTGTGAAAGGCGTGGTATTTATGCAAAGACATCTTGAAAAATCAAATGTGATGTAGTGTACATTTGTATTGTGATAAGTGATATGCAAACTTTTTATGAAGCAAGCTATGCAAAGTTTTGAGAACCTAATTTTGTGATTTGAGATTGAGATGAGGATAGAGACTAGTCAAGAAAGAAGATACAACACTTATATACCTAAAGAACAATTACTTGTTTGGGAAGTGAGCTCTTCTTGTAATTGGAAGTGCATGTTTGGGCAATGAGCTCTTCTTGCATCTACTATACTACAACTCCTAACAGGGTTGGAATCTCCTAATAGGGATTCAAATTCTCCTAACAAGGACTCTCTATACTAAACTTTCTCATTGACTCCTAACATGTTCCATCCTCTAACAAAGAACATATATATCAATATATTATCTAGTGGCTCCCCACCGAGGTTTTCCCTTGGCCAAGGTTTCCCTAGTTAACAAAATATGGTGTTATGAGTTCTCTTTATGTATGGTTATTACTATTATTCAAAATTACATGTTTAATTTCTTATGCACAGTTCAAAGTATCTAATACTATCTAGTTGGCAAAAAAAGTATGTAGAATACTAATTCACCCCCTCCCTTAGTATTCCCTATTTCTAACATTTTTGACCTTGGTGCTTCCATCAGTTTTTCAAAATACTTTATGGCTTTACTAGGCTTGTTGAGATTTTCCTTCTTAGTCTTGAATTCATTCTATAGTAGGGTATTCTGTATTTCCAAAGTTGTAATCTGAATGTTTTTCCTATTCAGTTCTTGATTTCCAATCATCAATTAATTCATCATATCTAATTGAATGCTTGACAATATCTGCACATTTAATGACTTCTGCTCGAGTCTACTAGTCATGATTATTTTGGCTTCTTCAATCATGGCTCTTTCTTCTTTAGCTTTCTTTTTTAGTTCAGTTGTCTCACATGACAATATTGATTGAGTTTCATGTTCTATTTTCAAATTCCAGATTTCTTCACTTAGGGATCCATTCTTTTCCATTAGATCTACAATTTTTGCATCGAACTTTTCCAATTTTCTATCCTCAAGTAATCTAGTAGTGTCCACTTATTGATATTGAGGGTGATTTTTTTGAATGATCAATCCTTTCTTCTTTTCAATGAATGTTGCAATTCATCTCTTTCCTCCTTGAGTTGTTGTAAGGCAAGTTCTATTTCAATCTTTTGGTTCTCAATAGTCTTTCTCAATGTGTAGACTTCCATCGTTAAGCTCTTACCTCCAAAGTTGTCAAGCTTTCCTTTCTAGAGAACAAATCTTTGATATCAATTATTGGAAATGCTAATGGGAAAGTAATTTTTGAGGGGTGGGAGTGGGGGGGTAAATCAACACTTAAAAATTATACCATAAAAGTAATTCACCATACATCCATCTCATAACTTAATATGTAAACTAACATAAGTAACCCTACATCACATCGAAAGAATAATATAAATTAGAAAATAACACATAATATTTTGGTTACCCAGAAACCCTCCAAGGAGAAGGTAAAACTAGGGTGGGGATGACATCCAAAAATCTTCTCTACCACAGTTGTAAAGTGTGGCCTATTATGGCTACAAAGTTTTGATCATAAACTATGATCTACCTTGTGAGGAGTCTTCCCTATTAAAGGCATACAAGACTATTAGGTCTCAGCTTGAATAAAGGATTTCAAACTTAGAATTAATTAAGCACTTTGTTAGGAGATTTACAAAAGTCTATAAGGACTAGTCTATTAAGAGATTTACTCTGTATCACCTATTAAAATTATTCAATAATTGATCCTTTGGTTAAAAAAATGTGGCTTAATGTTAGATCTCCTCTTTATCATTTCAACCTTGATCCTCCTAATCAAATATCTCTTCTCTATCCTTTCATTGCTTCACTATATTCTCCTTAAGTTGATTTTGCAATGTATAACTTTTCCATAGCCATCTATGCCACTATGAATTCCAACTAAACTCTTAGCATTCATATCTACACACATGGATAAACTTATTTAGGGTTTACCTCCTTAAATAGACATTGGTGGAGATGGGTTAGGTCATAATCAATGATTGTGATTGATCCATATTGCTGCCTAATTGCTTCCATTTTCTAATTGGTTGCATGCATTTCATAGGGATCCATAACATGACTCAATACTTATCTATTATGATCAAAAAATCATGTTTGTGTTGGCCAAAAACTAGTTACATCAAATTTTGTTCCATAAAAAATCTATGTCAAAGACTATTTGCTTGACATCAATAGGCTTTGATGTTTGACCTTCACTATGCTTTATATGCTAATACTTGACTTCTATATAACTCAACACTTACTATTGCTTGACACCTAAATCACTCAACATGTGTTGACTACTCAACACTAGAGTGAATCAACACACATTGACTTCTCGATACTGATTGGTCATAGTACTTGTCATGTATTATTTTGCAGGCTTATTCTCGACATATACTCTATACTCAGCTTCCACTATTCTTTGATAGATAATTACTAAGTGTTTTGTTACTGCCTTGTCAAAACCAAAATGAGATTAGTCCATTGGTATAGATCATTATTGTTTTTCTAGATTGTATGATGATGCTTCCTCTATGGAGGAGTATTTGTGTTTGAGCATCGTCATGAAGGACTCTTGGTAGTTGGTACTAAATAGTTTCTTTGCACACTTGAGCTAGTTGAAGAAATTGAGTAGCTAATTGAAAAAATTATGCCTTTTACATTGATGTCAATGGGGGAGAAGTAGTGCATGAATAAAATCTCCTCTGAATGGAGAAGTGAATGCATATGAAATTATCTCCTATGAATGGGGGAGAGTTATGAAGAAAATATTGATGTTAATAGGAGAGAAGACACAAGAAATATGAGTATGTAGAGTTAGGGATATGTTTATCAATGGGGGAGCTTAAGTTGTTCCTATGAGTTTTGGATTTGATTGATGAATATGATTTAAAAAAAAGAGAGAAATAACAACAAAAGAGTTGGATTTGGTATTCTTAGAACTTAGATGCTTTTGAACTCTGTTTCCATGAATGCCAAAGAGGGAGATTATTAGCATGAATCTTGATGATATTTCTATGGGGATTATTCTATCATTACTAGAGCATTGGAGAGATTGATAGCATGATAGTGTGTTACATTCATGAATATGTTTGTAATTGATGTTAACATATTGAGAAGGTTGGTAAAGTATCATACAAAGATTGAGGTCGTATAGATTGATTATTGAAGATGAGGTTATCTAGAGTTGAAGAAATGTTCTACAGTGTGTTCTGATGACTTGGACAAGAGTGGATGTAGAAAGTCAAATATTGATAATAATTATTTGTGATTTATAGGAGACAACTTATAGTTAGAGTACTTGAGAATTAGGTTTTGGTGTTTGGATTATATCTCCTAACATGTATAGAATCTAGATCAGAAAAGTTAGACAGAGACATAAGATAGCTTGATGATGATGCAAGCAAGTGTATGAATCTTGAGGTCACACATGTGAGAAGTTGTGAAGATAATGAGCCAAAAGTGTTTTTATGAAAAATGTTTATTGTAGTGTGTTATCTTTATGAGGTTGTATTGGAATTAATTGGGAAAGTAGCAAGGAAAACTCAATGAATTATTTTGAGGACTTTGTATATAGGAAATTTATTTTCCTTGTGATGTAATATTTGTAGCAAAGTGATGTAAGTGAATTGTATTGGATTTGTGAAGATTGGTAAATGAGAGTAAGTGATCAAAGGGATTATTGTGATGTAAAGTTGGAGATTTGATATTGAGATTTGAGAAGTTTTTAGTGTGGTATTGGCATGGTAAGAGGATATGGAAAGAGCTAGAGTTGCTGAGGTCAGTTGTATTTCTATTATTCTAAAAGGAATAATATAGAGACTAGTTGGATAGTGAGTTTGATGGTCTTGCCCCTGAAGTTGTTTGGAAAGTAGGTCTTTCTACCTTCTGGAACTCCTAACAGAAATTCAAAGTCTCATAAATAGGGACATATATGTATTGAATGTATTTCATTGGCTCCTAATAAAGTCCACCCTCTTGCAATGAACAATTATATTAGTACATCAATTTGTGGGCACTGTCCCCATTGGGGTTTTCCCTCTGATAAATGGTTTCCCTTGTTAACATTATTTGTATCTCTAGTTATTTTTGTTTATTAGTGTCAAACACTTAGTATTTTACTAGGAAGAGTTAGATGGTCATCACTATGATCGAGCTACTCTATATAAGCTATTTCATGTACATGAGTATGTATGTACTGAGCTCTATAGGAGCCTATCAAGTATGTTGTGATCGAGTATTTTATATAGAGGAAAAATTAAACACCTACTAAGTAGTTCAAGAATATAAGTGTTGAATTACATAACAAGTGCCAAGAATAATATAGATAGATCATCAGTAATGCCAAGTATCAGAAAACAATAAGTGCCAAAAAATAAAAAGTTTACATACAAGTTGAAATGATACAAACTTTGAGGTAAATGTTTTTCAAGCCAACATGGAAGCACCATTTAATATTTTTAGAGGTTGTTAAAGAGATTTTATACATTTATGATGTGGATCACATATCTCTATGTTTTTTGATCAATGGATCAAATGGAGAGGCAAAATATGGAAGCATCTAGAAAACTCTTTACAAAACTCTTTAAATAAAGAATATTTTAATCTAGATTAGAGTGAGTGAGAAGGGAGATATATGTAAATCAAGATAAGGTCATAAGTTAAGTGGAAGTTTTCTATTATCTCTTAGCTGAGAAAGTGACCTAATCAGTGCAGTGAAAGGGGAATATATTTTTTATCAAATCAAAAGAGAGGACTAGGTTGTAAGGAGAAGACTCAAAATCAACTTACAAAGAAAACTGAGAGTTAGGTATTGAATCAATTTTAATTAACTTGAATCAGCATAAATCTCTTAATAGAGTGGTCTTAATAGATCTTTGTAAATATCCTAACAAAGTCATTACTTTATTGTAAGTTTCAAATCCTTTAACAAGGTGAGACCTAGAAGTCTCAAATATTTTTAACTTATGTAGGAGCACCTTAGGGAGAAGAAAACCCTAATAGTCATTTTGGCTTGTAAATGGAATAGCAAACCATTGATCAAATAAGGACTAAACATAAAGTCCCAAGGTGTGTTTAGAGAATGTGTAAAAGGTTTAGTTCAAGTGTTGTTCATGATCTAGTTGTTAAGACCTAGTTATTGCTATAAGATTGTAATAGGGTCAACTATGGTCAAAGTTGAAAAATACCTCAAAATTGAGGGATACATGTTAAAATGTGGTCCATAGGTGTTTTTGGATCAAACTAGATGTATTTGAATCAAGATGGACATGTTTGAAGTGTTAAAAGGACACCTTTGCAAATATTGCAAAAGTTGCTCATGACAATTTTGCAATTTTGCTAAGTTGTCATGATGACATTTCCACAATTTTAGGAAGCAACATTAAATAGGTCCAAAATTTGACCTGACCGTCTAAGTATTTGAGAATAATTTATATAAGGACAAACCACCCCATTTGAAAGGGTTGGTGATTGTCTTATACAAACTATTCAAAAGTAAATAGCAAAGTGTTGATATGAAAATGTTAATTTGGTGTGAGATCTATTTCTTTGGATTGATACTATGAATATTTTACATGGATTAGTTTATTAACAACATGTAACACTCTGTGCACACTTTTTTGTGAAATTTAGATACATCTTGATAGGATTTGGAATTTAATTAGTTTTATCTTTCTTGTTGGTCTGAACAAGAATGGCTATAACTTGAATTTCCATGGTTAAAACCTTATGACCTTTTTGATTCAAGTACTAGCATTTGTAAATTATGTAAATATGCATTTTGGTGGTTTTACGAACAAGTTTTGTGTTTTTGCAAGAGAGCCCTAGGCAAGCCTAGAGTAGTTTGGCTAGGAAATGGAATGCTTTCAGGTTAGACTAATAGAGTTTTCTTGATTAGTATGAGACAATTATACTTGGGGAAATGATATTGAAGGAGTCAAGTGTCCAGATGCTAGAGGAGAAGGTCTAAGAAGAAGATCCTAGCATATTTGTATGGAATTGATGTCATTGCCCTAGAAACCCTTAAAAGTAGTGTTTTCTACAAAACTACAACATGGACACTTTGGAGAGTTAAAACCTAGAAAATATTTGAGTCTGGGTTAATATGAAGAAAATTATAGAAGAAACTAGAGGGGCTTATTAAGAAATTAATGGATTTATTCTAGTTTCCTTTTTGTAGGAGGTCTAACTGGGACTCATAGGGCTATAAGGCCTAACAGAGTAATATTTTTCTATTGAAGTCTAGAACTTTTAAAGATAGTGCACAATGGTTGGAAAATGATCAAGAACCTTGAGAGGGTGGTCAAAACAATAATTTTCCTTATTGGGAACCATTAGTGAGATTGGTTTCTTGTTTAAACATAAAGTTGCATAGTTGGGATTTAAAGGGTTAGGTGAGTGGTTTGAATTGATTGGTGAGTTTCTAGGTTGGAGAGGACTAGGAAGAGATCCTATGAAGTAGGGTATTGAGAAAGAACCCTAGGAAGGCTAGGAGAAAGCCTTAGTTAGAGAAATAAGGCTCTAAACAAGGGAAAATTCCGATCAAAGTGATATTGGAGCCTTTGAAAGGCTTGGGAAGTGAGTAGTGCATTTTAGTAGAAAGAGAATCCATAGGGGAAAACATCATGGTGACCAAAGCAAAATTGGAAAGTTATTCGAATGAGTAGCAAGAAAAGAATAGGCTTCTTGAGGAAGTTTTGGAAGAGATGAAGAAAATACTAGAGAAAGTTGCTGAGATTATAGGGAAGGTGAAGGAGTAGTTAGAAGGAGAGAAAAAAAATGGAAAAGATAAAGAAGTATAGGTAGAACCCATACCAGATCCTCCATTAGTAGAGGAAACTTTCCTCAAAGCCTTGAAGGCACTAAGTGGAAAAGCATTAGAGGATATACCTATTTTAACTGGGAAAATGAATGCAGATGCAGTTATAGAATGAATTGGAAGCATGGAAAATCACTTTGAATGTGGTGACATTTTAGAGGTCCAAAGAGTAAAGATAGGAAATCAAGTTTGAGACAAGGAAAGACATTAACTTGGTGGAAGTTCTTGTAGGAAGAAAAGGAAAAGGAAAAAAAGAAGCCCATAACAAGATGGAAGACCATGGTAGCTAAGATAAAGGAAACTTACCTACCAAAGGATTATGATATCTACTTACATAAGAAAAGATAAAACTTGAGACAAAGAGACCTAGATTGTTGATCTTAGATTGGTTTTGACATATGAGTGTCTATACACTTAAGTCATTTATAAGTAAGAACTTAGTTCATGCTAAGCAAGTAATGCATGTTGAGTATAACATGTCAGATAGTGCATGCTGAGTGAGTTACTTAGTAAGTGTTGAGTAAGTAGTTAGTATCGAGTCACTCAAGTGCTCAATAGTTAGTATTTCATGCATAATTGAGATGCTTAGTGACAAAATTGAAGTTACAGTTAATACAAAGCATTAGGGACTTCATATGCCGAGTAAATTTTTTTTGACATAGTTGTTTGTAATGAAACAAAATACTATGTAAACCATTTTGGAGCTAACTTATGGATTATTTTGTGATCCTAGATGATGAGAATGAATCTTAATTGAGAATCCCTATGTAGTACATGTAGCCAATCAGTTAAAGGGATGAACTAAGCAACTAGATGGATGAATTACAATCATTGATTCATATCTAACCCTAGTCACTTGGATCTTCTTACAGAGGAAAAACCCTAAACATTTTAGGTGTTTGGAAGGAGCGGGGAGAGAAGTTTTCATGTACAGACAGAGTATTCATGGTGGCTAAGGAGTTGTGAATGGGAGATACATTGCATATTCAATTAGTGGAGAATAAAGTAAAGGAATTAGAGGATAGAAGAGAAACATTCGATTAGAGGAGGATCAAGGATGCATGCAAAGAGATGATTTTCTATCTAGTAGTAGAGTACTAACCATAGGATCATTGCTAAGGCATTCTATTAGGTGAATCACTTAAATCTAATTGATTAGTCTTAACAGGCTATTATAAATCTTTTGACATGGTACTTACTTCATTGCAAGTTGAAGTCCTTTAACCAGATAGAATTCTAACAGAGTGTTTAAATCCTTTAATAGGGTAAGATCTAACAATCTTGTATGCCTTCAACAAGGTATACCTTTCACAGGGTAGATCATGTTTCATGATCAAACATTATAACTTTCATTAGATACACTTTAAAACTATATTAGTGAAGATTTGTGGGTGTTATCCCCACCCCAGTTTTTCCTTCTCATTGGAGGGTTTTTGGGTAATCATATCTTGAGTCATATGTGTTGAGTGTTTATTTGTTTTCATGCTATGGATGTATATGCTTAATTTGGTATTTCAATTTACATGAAAAATGTGAGATGGAGGTGTGGTGAATGAATTTATGGTTAAAGTTTTGAAGGAATGATTCACCATCCCCTCTCAGAGTTTACTTTCCCTATTGCATTTCTAACAATTGGTATTAGAGCATTGGTTCTCTAGAAAGGGAAGCTTTGCAACTTTGAGGAAAGATATTGAAGATGGAAGTCTACAAGTTGGAAAAGATGATTGATAATCAAAAGATTGAAATCTTGCTTTTCTTAAATCAGTTGAATGAATAAAGAGATGAGTTAAAGTGATCATTGAAGAGAAGGAAAGAGATAGCTATTGAAGAGAATGACACACAATACCAAGAGATTGACACTACTAAATTGTTTTTTGATGGAAACACAATTGAATTTGATGTAGCAATTGCATATCTGATGGAAAAGAATGTATCCCTAACTGAAGAGGTTAGAAATCTTAGGATAGAACAAGAAGTCCAATCAATATTTCTATTTGAGGTGATTGAGTAGAAAAAGAGATTTGGAGAAGAAAAATTCATGATTGAAGATGAAAAAAAGATACAAATCAACAAACTAGAAGAGAAGATATCAAATGTGAATAAGATTTCTCACATGCAACTAGAAACATTGAATCAAATGATGATTTCCAACCATGAATTAAATGGAAAAGATATTGAAATCACAAAACTGAGGTTGGAGAATAAACAATTGAGAAATGATCTAAAAAGGGAAAAATAATTTGCTAAAAGTTTTAATAGACCTAGTGAAGCCATCAAGTAATTTGAGAAATTAATGAGATCTCCTAGATCTAATAGTGATACTACTGGATTTGGTTACACCCATACTGAAGAAGGAGAAAGATCCAAAAGTGGTGAACAAAGGAACAATGATGGTAAGAACTTCAAACCTACTTGTCATAATTGTGGATAATTAGGACTTAATGCTAATGAAAATCTATCCAAACCCTAAATTGGATGATGGAGAATGAACAATAAAAGATCTTAATTTCCTATTTAAAGGAATGGTTGGTCAGAAGCAAGGGTTGTCATGTGTGAGAACCTAAGGAAGAAGATAAGTCAAGGGTATTGCTTCATCAAGTGACCTAAGAGAAGAGTCTGTGTTGGCATGTTAAGTAATAAGGCTTAAGGGTATTAATGCTTGAAGGGTAAACAAGATATCAAAGCTAAAATGTGTGAAAGCCAATCATAGTGGAGGACTAAAATAGAGATTTGTAAACTGAAAATGGAGTTGTAAGTTGTTATCAGATCAAGCCTTATTGTTATTCTCTAATAATTGTATTAGTCTAGGGTAAATCCTTTGGATTAAGGTTGACCTAGTAGTCATTTGTAAATTTTTTAACCAGGTGATATTCTAAGTGAATCGTCTAAAGTCCTCTAATAGGATCAATCCTAATAGGGTGATTGAAATCCTTTAATAGGGTCACATTTAACACTATGTATTGTAACCTTTAATAGGGTTGGCCTTTCATAGGGCATCACTTATGAAGAGTGAAAAATAGTAGCATGTTACTAGTAGTTTTTTCCAAATTGGCTTTCTAGATAAATCATTGTGTCAAGTGTGTTTTTCAATCTATTATGTTTCATGTTTACATTTTTGTAAATTGATTTGATAGTAATCTACAAGTTTTTAAGTGATTGCATAATCTTATGGATGCATGCATGATGATAAATATTTTGTGGGTTCACTGAGATGTGAAAAGTTATATTTATACATCTAAACCTTGGATAACTGATTAACACCCCCCCACCCTGCCCCCCCCACCCCCCCCAATAATTTTAAATAATTACTACAATTGGTATTATAGCCATCTTTGTAAGAGGACTAGTTTGAAGGTACTAGAAGCAAAAAGATCTAGATGTCAAAAAGAGATGTACCCAAGCTTAATAGAGATAACTTTCCTACATGGAAAAGTTTGATGAAGCTAAACTTTGGAGGACTTGGATATCATGCACAATATACCATTAAAACTGAGCATGCTGATCCTGCTGGAGTCCTAACTGTCAAGGATATGAAAAAGAAGAAAGAACACAACCAGGTAATGTTGGAGATTGCCTCTTTCCTAAGTTATGTTGAATTTGATGATATCAAAAGTCTTGATAGTACAAAGAAAATGTGGGATGCCTTAACCAATATCTATAGAGGAGACACTAATGTTCTAAGAGACAAAGCTAAAAGTCTCAAAGGTAATTTGATGATATGAGAATGCAAAGAAGGTGAAAATATTGCTCAATATGCCTCAAGGATAAAAGATGTTGTTAATGCAATAAGAGGAGCTACTAGCACAATAGATGATGATACTATAATAAAGATTTTTTTAGGAACACTATTGTGCATATATGCTATTAGAGTTTTTGCAATTCAAGAACTAAGATGTATACTAGGGAACAAACTATCACTTAAAGGTTTGGTAGGTAGGCTCAAAAAAGTATGTGCCCAGTGACAATCATACAGATGACGAGGATGTAGATCAACTTGAAGCACTACTAAAAAAATAATTCCACAGAGGTATAGGAAAGTTAAAAGATAAATTACCTATCATTTGTTTCAATTGTAACGAGGCTGGTTATATTGCTGCTAGATGTCCAGAGAAGAAAAACTATAGAGATGATGGCAATTACGAAAGTAGAAAAGATAAAGACGACAAAGATTACCAAGAAAAAGGAAAGAAGTCTTGCTACATTGCAGAAGAGGAAACAAAAGATGAATCTCATGAACATGATGATGAAGTGGTGTATATTGCAATGAAGGACATATTTGATGAAGATGAGGCAATTACACTTGTGTCTTATGTGAACAAGAATGATAGATGGATCATTGACAGTGGGTGTTCACATCACATGACTCGAGACAAAATTAAGTTCATTACCTTGAATTATTATGATGGAAAAAGTGTAAGATTTGGTAATGATGCACCATGTTTGATGAAAGGAAAAGGTTCTATCAAACTCATAGGAAAGATTTTATGTGACAATGCATATTATGTTGATAGAATTACCTGTAATCTATTGAGTGTGTCACAACTAAATAATTCAGTATGTAAGGTTGAGTTTGAAAATAAAATTGCTAAGATATATGATACTGATAGAAAACTGAGTGGAAAGGGTGATCAAACTTGGAGTAAGCTATTCTATCCTGATATAGAGGATGTTATTTGTCTAATTGTAAAATTTGATAATGATGATGCGTGGCTATGGTACAAAAGGTTATGTCATTTTAATTTTGATAACTTGGTTAGTATTAGTAACATAAGAAAAGTTAGAGGTTTTCCTAAGTTGAAGAAACCTAATAATATACTATTCAAACAATATGAGTTAGGAAAAATGACAAAGTTAAGTTTTAAGAGTAAAAATCATACCTCTAAAGGAATACTAGAGATTGTTCATACTGACTTGTGTGGACCAATTGAAGTGCAAAGCTACGAAAGATAAGTACATTATGCTTCTTGTTGATGATTATTCTAGAATGATGACAGTTGTGTTTCTAGAATAAAAATCTAATGGGTATGTGCAGGATCATGGTCAACAAAACTATGGCTTTAAGTGGTAGTGAAAAACCAACAAATCGGGGTTATGTCAACTTGACGCATAATTTTAAAGTGGTTATGTAATTTATATCAAAAATTTGTAAGAAAATAATCTGTAGGAAATTGAATGTAGTTTCTAAAATACTAGGCCTTATCTGGAGAAAAAAAAATTGATTGGTCAAAAGTTTGGATTTTCATGCAGTACTACAAAAATTTTAGGGCGAAAATAAAAAGTAGGTGTATGTCTAACCAGCTTAATCAAAATCAAATGATAATATTTTTTAAATATAATTATAGATATAAAAAGTAGACTCATGCTTAGATGTGACGCATATTTTTGGGTTTTTTTTATTACAAATAAATAATTAAATATGAATTTTCTACTAAAAATTTTTCTAAAAAAAATCCTCCCATGTCTGACCACCTTAACTAATAGAAAATTTTATCAAATTTAAATTTTTAATTTTTTTTCTTATACTAGGCAAAGCATAGAATGTGATGCAACTTTTGGATTTGAAAAATGTTATACCATTTGAAAGTTATAACTATTTTTCAATCAATATGTCAATCAACATTGTACAATAATCTTCATTGAAAATTAACTAATAAATACTTATTGAACTTACAATTTTATAGAAATTATATTGATGGAATCTCAAGAGTGATATAAAAAAAATTCTTTTCGTTTCATTCATTTTGATAAAAATAACATTGTTAGATGGCTACCTAAAGTTTGAGTGTCAGTGAAACCCTTCTCAAACACATTTTTTGGGTTGACCAAAATTGGATATCTGATTTCAAATTGGATATTTGATTTCAAATCAGATATCTGATCACTGCCAGTAATTTTCAACACCAATTTGGAGGAAAATTTGAGAGGGGAGATTTTTTTCAATTTTAAATTTGGAGGGAGAGAAATTTGAGAGAAAATAAATTTAAGAGGGTAACTTTAGACTATTTTAGAGAGAAATTTATTTCGGGAAAGTGTGGAAATTGATATTATTATTATTATATATTATTATAATTATTATTATATTATAGTAATATGTATGATTATTATTAAATACAATATAGTTATAAATATAATAATAATAATTATAACTAAATATAATATATTAATATATATGACATATATTATTATTATTAAATATATATAGTAATATTATATGACTAAATTATTATATATAATATTATATATGGTTATTATTATTATTAAATCTATAATCTAGTAACATATATGATTATTATTGTTATATAATCTAATAATATATTATTATTATATTAAAATATATGATATTATATAATTATTAACTATAATATTATCATAAAATGAATCATTTCGATGCATTTCATGGCAACATATGTCCCTAGGGCCCCTAGTAACCCCTTTTGACACATTCCCAATGGGTCCCTAGGGGTCCTAGGGATATATATTGTCATGGAATGTGTCAAAATGGGTCATAGATCATCCTATGACCCCCTTTGACCCATATAAATGATTCTAATATGTCCTTATGGGTCCAAGGACCCCTAGGGACAGATGTTGTCATGGAATGTATCGAAAGGGGTCATAGGTCATCCTATGAGCCCCTTCAATCCATATAAATGATTGTAATATGTCCTTAGGGGTCTTAAGATCCCTAGAGACATATGTCGCCATGGAATGTGTTGAAAAGGGTCATAGGTCATCCTATTACCCCCTTCAACCCATATAAATGATTCTAATATGTCCCTAGGGGTCATAGGACCCCTAGGAACATATGTCATCATGGAATGTGTCGAAAGGGGTCATAGGTCATCTTATGACTCCCTTTGATCCATATAAATGATTGTAATATGTCAACGATTCTAATATGTCCCTAGGAGTTGTAGGACCCCTAGGGACATATGTCATCATGAAATGTGTTGAAAGGTTGTCATAGGATGACCTATGACCCCCTTCGACCCATATAAATGATTGTAACATGTCCCTAGGGGTCCTAGGACCCCTAGAGACATATGTCATCATGAAATGTATTGACCCTTCAACCCATATGAACAATTCTAATATGTCCCTAGGGGTCCTAGGACCCCTAGCGACATATGTCATCATAAAATATGTCAAAAGGGGTTATAGGTCATCCTATGACCCCCTTTAACCCATATAAATAATTCTAAGATGTCCCTAGAGGTCATAAGAACCCTAGAGACATATGTTATCATGGAATGTGTCGAAAAGGGTCATAGGTCATCCTATGACCCCCTTCGACCCATATAAATGATTGGAATATGTCTCTAGGGGTCTTGGGACCCCTTTGGACATATGTCATCATGGAATGTGTCGAAAGACCTATGACCCCTTTCAACCCATATAAACAATTCTAATATGTCCCTAGGGGTTTTAAGACCCCTAAGGACATATATCGTTATGGAATGTGTCGAAAAGGGTCATAGGTCATCCTATGACCCCCTTCGACCCATATAACTGATTCTAATATGTCCCTAGGCGTCCTAGGACCCCTAGGGACATATGCCATCATGGAATGTGTTGAAAAGGGTCATAGGTCATCTTGTGACCCCCTTCAATCCATATAAATGATTCTAATATGTCCCTAGGGGTCCTAGGACCCCTATAGACATATGTTGTCATGGAATGTGTCGAAAGGGGTCATAGTTCATCCTCTGACCCCCTTCAACCCATATAAATGATTCTAATATGTCCCTAGGGGTCCTAGGACCCCTATGGACATATGTCATCATGGAATGTGTCAAAAGGGGTCATAGGTCATCCTATGACCCCCTTCGATCCATATAAATAATTGTATTATGTCCCTAGGGGTCTTAGGGCCCCTAGAGACATATGTCATCATGGAATGTGTCGAATGGGGTCATAGGTCATCCTATGACCCCTTTTGACCCATATAAATGATTCTAAAATGTACCTAGGGGTCCTAAGACCCCTAGGGACATATATCATCATAGAATGTGTCGAAAGGGGTCATAGGTCATCCTATGACCCCCTTCGACCCATATAAATGATTTTAATATGTCCCTAGGGGTCCTAGGACCCCTAGGGACATATGCCATCATAAAATGTGTGCAAAGGGGTCATAGGTCATCCTATGACCCCTTCGACCCATATTAATGATTCTAATATATCCCTAGGGGTCCTAGGACCCCTAGGGACATATGTCATCATGGAATGTGTCGAAAGGGGTCATAAGTTATCCTATGACCCACTTTGACTAATATAAATGATTGTAATATATCTCTAAAGACATATGTCATTATGCAATGTGTCAAACCCATCTAAGTGATTTTAATGTCCCTAGGGGTCGTAGGACCCCTAGGGACATATGTTTTCATGAAATGTGTCGAAAGGGGTCATAGGTCTGACCTATGACCCCCTTTGACCTATATAAATGATTCTAATATGTCCCTAGGAGTCCTAGGACCCCTATAGACATATGTCATCATGGAATGTGTCGAAATGATCTATGACCCCTTTCAACCTATATAAATGATTCTAATATGTCCTTAGGGGTGCTAGGACCCCTAGGGACATATGTCATCATGGAATACATATTTCATCATGGAATGTGTTGAAAGGGATCATAGGATGATTTTCAACCTATATAGATGATTGTAATATGTCCCTAGAGGTCCTAGGACCCCTAGAGACATAGGTCATCATGGAATGTGTCTTCGACCCATATAAACTATTCTAATATGTCCCTAGGGGTCCTAGGACCCGTAGGGACATATGTCACCATAGAATGTGTTGAAAGGGGTTATAGGTTATCCTATGATCCCCTTTGACCCATATAAATGATTTTAATATGTCCCTAGGGGCCCTATGACCCTTAGAGACATATGTCATCATGGAATGTGTCAAAAGGGGTCATAGGTCATCCTATGATCCCCTTCGACCCATATAAATGATTCTAATATGTCCCTAGGGGTCCTAGGACCCCTATGGACATATGTCATCATGGAATGTGTTGAAAGGGGTCATAGGTCATCCTATGATCTCTTTCGACCCATATAAATAATTCTAATATGTTTGTAGGGGTCCTAGGACCCCTAGGGACATATGTCATCATGGAATGTGTTGAAAGGGGTCATAGGTCATCCTATGACCCCTTTTGACCCATATAAATGATTCTAATATTTCCCTAGGGGTCCTAGAACCCCTAGAGACATATGTCATCATGAAATGTGTCAAAAGGGGTCATAGGTTGTCCTATGACCCCCTTCGACCCATATAAATGATTCTAATATGTCCCTAGGGGTCTTAGGACCCCTAGGGACATATGTCATCATGAAATGTGTCGAAAGAGAAATAAATGATTCTAATATAAATAATATAGTAAAAATATAATAATATAGTAAAAATAATAATAATATAGTATAATAATCATATATATATTAATATATATATTATATTTATAGATTATAATAATAATAACATAATATATTATTATATATTAATAACATATATATATATATATATATAAAATATTACGTTATTATATTTAATAAAAATATAATAAAGATAATAATAATATAATATAATAATATATATTATATTTATAGATTATAATAATAATAACATAATATATTATTATATATTAATAGATCATATATTATATCTTTATTTTACGTTATTAGATATATTATATATTACATACTATTATATTATTATATAATATATAGATTATATATTATATTATATATAATAGCTATGTTATTATATTATATATTTGTATATTATAGATTATATCTTTACATATTTCATAACTCAAATTAGTCATATAACTCACAAATTCATTTTTCCCTCCAATTTTTTTGCCGCAAGTATCAGATATCCGATATGAAATCGGATATCCGATATGAAATTGGATATCCGATTTGATATCGGATATCTAATATGAAATCGGATATCCAATTTTACTAGCATGATTTTCCCCAAATATTCCCTGTCACTGTAGACCTGACAACATCACTTTTTGTGGGTCTTTTTCATGAGTTTTACAAAAAGTCATGTTTTGGGGCCCAACCAATCAAAAAAAGTTTGATAATATAACCCTAGGTGTCCGATATTGTCATCTGAATGGGGAGTAGTAGCTAAATGCAAAAGGAAGGTATCTAATGAAGACATTGCAGCATATAGGGAAAGGGACAAAATGGAACACTGAAGGAAAAGACAAGGTATGTTAAATGTCAGTCAAGTTGATGATGAATTAGTCGAAGGTGAAATCATAGAGTCAGATAATGAATATGTGCAATTGGGGAATGAAAATGTACCAATAAAAAATGATAATGCTGGAATTGAAAATTTAGAGAATGAAAATTTAGAGGATGAAATGCTACCATGTCATAATGTAAATTACATAATTGACCATGCTGAACATGACAATGCACACGAACCTAATACACAAGAACCTTACATATCTTCTAATTATAATTGACATGAAGGTTCTAGAACACCAAAATGGATAATTGAAATTGATGAAATGATTAGTACCAATTTGGAAGCAAAACCATTAGAAAAAACCATTCAGTTATGGGCTTCAAGACTATATACGATGTTTTTTGGCAACAAGACAGTGGTGGAGCAATGTCAGCTTTTCATGCACTTATTAGAGATGCAAAAGATGAGACCTATGCTTTCCAAATTGAATATTCATGTTAATAAAAAGTTAGAAAGAAATGCCATTATTGTGAAGAATCTTTTCAGTGTTCTCAATAGCATTGAAAAAAATAGTAGGGAGAAGGATAACATAGCTGCTCAAAGGGTTATTACAACCTCTTTGGTAAGTGATCATTTGAGAAAGGGTAGATATATGAGACAAACTTGTATTGATTTGAACCTAAATCATACTACTTTGAGAAGAGCACTTAGTCAACGAGAGAGAATTGATGATCCTCTTCAAAATAAAACATGAACATTTGGTGGGAGACTTTCACGTTTTGATAAGAAGCTATCTAATGATGTGAAGGAAGAAATTACACAATTTTTGCACTCTAGCTCATGAGTATCATCCAATGCTAAAGACATGTTAAAGTTGAGAATTGACATCAGAGACTGCACGCCACATTTCAAACATTGTTTAGAGGTAAGTCAAACTATGTTGCTCAAAAAATTTAGAGAGAGTCATCCAAGTCTTCATATATCACAAAGGGCTTTTGAATCTTTGAAGCCATTTTATTATGTTCCACTCAAAATTTGATATACATGTTGTTGCAAATATCATGTTGAGTTTTCTATGCACCATGAACTATTACGCTCCATCCGTTCTACTTTTCATAGTAAAAAAATGTTGGAGGATTGTGGTGCTAGTGGGCTTCCAAAATCATCAAGAGACTTGCTAGATCAATTTTTATGTCGTAGAGTTGATGGTTGTTTCTTTTATAGAAATGCTTGCTTAAATGAGGAGTGTTAAGAATGTGGTGGCTTATCCAAGTTTGACACATGTTTCCATGAGGGGTGTAAACAAGATCTTGAAAAGATAATAGTAAAAAAAAAGGTATATGAAATGGTGAAATACACATTGAAGAGTGGGGGCGAGGGCTCTAGATGTGAATTGGTTGGAAAAGATATCAGTGTGGCTAGTTTTATTTTAAATTTCAAGGAAATTTTTTTCTACAAGTATGCAAGACATAGTCACAGCTCTCAGTGGTTGGATCAACAATTTAGAATGTGTAAGGAGACTTTTCCCATTGGAACTATTATATTAGTTATTGATTTTGCTGAGAACTACACATTGCAACCTCAAAATGAGACACAATCTCAGCATTACAACTCCATTCAGATTGCTATTTTTGTTCACATAACATAAAGACATGCCCTTGATAGTGTGGAAGATAATCAAAAGATTATTAGAGAGCATCATTTTTATATGAGTGATGATAGATCTCACTCTCATGAGTTTGTGTAACATTATTTCAAGAATTATTTTGATTTCTGACATGAGCATGCAATTTCTATGGATAGACATATCATTTGGTTAAATAATTGTATAGGTCAATTTGAGAATGCTCACATCTTTTATTGGTTGTGTAGGATGCATGTAGAGAGGGGGGTGCCTCATATTTGGAGTTTTTTTGAGTCCATCCATGGAAAAGGGGAACATGATGGAGCAAGGGCATGTGTGAAGAGAGCTCTAGTTAAGGAGCAACTAAAGATTTCAACAGTAGAGCTTCTTGATGCTCGTAGCATTGTTGATTGGTGTAGTTTAGCATTATCACAGGGGGGAACTCTTGATTCAATGCTATGCAGGTTCTTTTGGTGGGTTGAGGAAGGGTCCATAGGTGATAGATCAGATTGTGTTATAGTGAGAGACTCATCAAAAATACATTCATTCTGGAGCTCTTATTCTAGTACATGGACCATTTGGACATGACAACTAGCTTGCTTTTTTCCTAGTTGTTTTCAGTGTGATTGGGATCACTGTGAGTCGAGTGAGTGGGTGGACACATGGTCTCCACATTATCTTACTCCATTTTCTATCATACCCTCTATTAGAAATGATGACATGGAAAGTTCACTTGAGCATAACCATCTATTAGATCTACTTCAGCTAGGACATGTCTTTGCATTGGTTGCACCATAGGGGAATGATGAGAAATCTGATTATTGGTTAGCACATTGTGTAAGAGGTAAATAAAAGCTTGCACAACTGATCATAGATGATGATGGCTTCACATATCCTACTAGTTCAGTGGTTGTCGCAGGAACATGGCTGCAGACATACATGCTTAGAAGGAACAAAATTCCTACATTTGAAGACTATCAGAAGCACAAAATAATTTTGATATATTCACATCTTATTATAGAAAAAAATGTAAAGTTGTTGAAGCATCAAGGAAGACCAAAATTAAAAAAAGTTTTTACTATTACTAATGCTGATCATGAAGCCCTGTTGGAGACCCTAAAACAAAGAGAGGACCCTACTAGAACACTCGACTAGGTATATTTACTTCTTATGTTATTTTCTTCAAAATGATTCAGTGAACCACTGATTATCTTGTTTAATACAATAATTTACTAAGTTTTTTATGATATCGGAATGTAGGTACATCATGAAGAGTAGGGGGGTGGGGGTGTTGGGGAGAATTCCTAAGATTTATGATGTATTATGATGTAAAATGTGAAGTTTTTTTCTATATGGTTTTTGTAATAATAAAGAAGACAAGTTATTCAAAATAACACATACCCATCCAAATGCATGCAAAAGATTTGAATCATTCTATTTTTATTTATGATGAGTGGTCTAAATTACATGATATAATTTAGTACTTGAAAATAAAAGATCAATTTAATTTTTTCCATGATTGTCTCTTTTACATCATTGTGATATATTAATTTCATAGAGAGGTGGTTTTTCAATTTTTATAAACTTTCTATAAGATTTTTACTCTTTAGTTACATTTCAAATTTTACTTTTTACATATGAAGGGGTTGGCAAGCCCTTGAAACCATTTATAGTAAGAAGATCCTTAGAACAACAACACAACATAAAAAGAAACTTAGTTGAGGAGGTAGGCCTCCAAAGACAAGTCCAATGGATTTTTGAAAGGAACCTAAAACCTTGTAGGGTTTTGAAAAGTACCCCAAACATTCAATGATTTTTCTAAGGATCCTAAACGTTCCAAGTCTACCAAAATTGCCATGTCTTCCCAACCAAAGAAAACATATATCTAGAAAATGCCCTTTTAAACTATCGACCAATGTTAGTAAAACTAGAGAAAAAACAAAAATAACTATATCCGCCCATACAAAGGAATTTTTTTCCCCTTTTATAGAAACCCAAAAGGGAAACAAGTCATATAGAGAAACAAACCCCCTAAACATAAAAACACACAAAGAGAAAATAATAGAAAAGAAATTTAAAGCTCAAAAATTGGGAGCCAACAACCCTTCTATAAGGAAATAACAAGTATTTTTAACTCCTCCAGACACATCCCAAAAATAATCCCTATCATCTTCAAAACCAATAATTGATCCCCAAAGAGAAGTTATATGCTCACTTAATGAGAAGCATGAAAACCTCATTATTTCTCTTCTTTCAGCCAATTTCCTAGTGCAAAAATCATAGCATGGAAAAAAAATGATCTTCAACCATACAACCTCCAGATATAAAAAATAAATTCTATTAAATAAATAGAACACTTCCCACCCTTTAGAGGGGAGATCTCCACCACGTAAGATGATCCACCAAAAACAACCATAAGAAATTTAATCTTTTGAGAAGGATGAGAAATAGAGACACTATAGAAGAAATGAAGAGTCCTCATAGAGAATCCCCAAAAAATTCTCAACATCTGCATGGAGAAAAATCAAATGGAGGAGAAATACACATACTACTATGCCATACTTACTATTAAATTTGCATCCCAACTACCACAAACATAGATTTTAAAAAAGAATAAACCTTGAAGCATAAAGGATATTCAAATATCATCACCAAGATAAAGAGAGAGGGGGCCAAAGAAACTGCATAGAATCTTGATCTCTCACAAATTGCCTAACATTACTCTCACATATCAACATAGCCATTCACCATAGGTAAGAAAAGAGAATAATCATGAGTAAGAGAGAATAAAGTTGCCACTAAAAGAAGAAGCAAGAGATTGAACATAGAGATAGGTTGTATTAGGAAACACAAAACCTATCTCAAGAACTCAAAAATGAAGACACCCTCCAAGCTAGAAACCTAAACCCTATACAAAAAATTGTGTCACTTACATAAGCGAAGACCCCAACGTAGTGAACACTGGTGTAACCCAACCTAGCCAAGACCCATGATGGTTTTGAAGACAACTTGATCACAAAGCTAGGGTTGATGTTAACATAAATTAAATGTATGAAATATTCTTTTTTTCCTTCTTATAACTCCATGCTTTTGTAGCCACATGTTATACAACTTTCTCTCTAAATGATTAATGTATGCGATTATTTGTTATAGAATATGTTTATTGTAAGTAACAATCTCAAGATTTTGTTCTGGAAAATTATAGAATCTTTCTTGTACTATCACAAGAGATTGATGCAATGGATACATTTTTTAAAAAATAATTTATAATTAAACATAGTGTGCACAAGCTTCATTAAATAAGATCCTCCATTTTTACTCAAAATTTTTGGCTTTCAATGTTCTTTAACAATAAAAGGGGAATTCATCAAAAGAAACATCTAGAATTCACAAAACATTTGTAGGTATCCAATTATATCAAAAAAATAAAGAAAATTACACTTTTTAATATTAAACATTAGATAATATTAATATTATTAAATCTTTAATTAAAGAGTTGATTTGTTGTCATCAAATTACACTTCTAATGTTTTCTTCATTTCATAAGTAGTTCAAGAAATGGGCATGTGGGAAATGTTTATCCTCTTCATGAAGAAAACTAAGCATAGTAAATTTCCCTCGGTAAGTTATAGCACTGTCTTTATCGATACACCCACCTAAAGAGATCTATAGACCCATCTAAAGAGATCTATAATATAATATTGAACTAACTAGACTACATAAGGATTAGATTCATACTTATTAGTCTCTATATTTTAGACATGAGACATTAGTTTCCATGTTTTTGAATTATTCAATTTGCAAAAGTTATTCAATTTTCAAATACACATCCATAAAAGTGCATAAAAATAACATTCTAACATTAAAGGATCACTAGAGTGTAACTTTGAAACCCTTGATCTTGGCATTGACTCGTCAGCACCATTAGCTTTGGGTGGATGGGTGAACCCTAGTGACACCCTTGTTCCATCCATGGAGACCATCCATCATCCGCAACCACCCCATATCGAGGAGTCTCCAAGGTGCTCTAAGTGCATTTTGAGGTCGATCTTCTGAGGGTCATAACTCAGAGCTCATGAGGGCTATTGATGAAATGTCAAATTCTATAGGACGGTGGTGCTGATGCCTAAAATAACCTATCTCATTTTTGCGAGATCACATTCCATTTGGATTCGGCACATCGATCTCACTCAAAGCCAAAATTTGCAGTGTGCCTCAATTCATAGGTGCACCAAAGAGTAACTTTGAAACCATTGATCTTGGCATCGAATCATAAGTTCCATTGGCTCTAGGTGGGTGGGTGAACCATAGTGACACCCTTGTTTTGGCCACAAAAACCATCCATCATCTGTGACTACCCCGTATCGAGGAGTCTCCAAGGTGCTCTAAGTGCATTTCAAGGTCAATCTTTCAAGGGTCATAACTCAAAGCTTGTGAGGGCTATCAATGAAATGTTGAATTCTATAGTATGGTGATGCCAAGGCCTAAAATAACCTATCTCATTTTCAAGAGATCACCTTCCATTTGGATTCAGTAAAGTGATCTCACTCGATGCCAAAACTCATAGTGTGCATCAGTTCATAGGTGCACTAGAGCATAACTTTGAAATCACTAATCTTGGCATAAAATTATTAGCACCATTGGCTCCGGGTGGGTGGGTGAACCCTAGTGACACCCTTGTTCTAGCCACAAAGACCATCCATTGTCCATGACCACCCCATACCAAGGAGTCTCCAAGGTGCTCTAAGTGCATTTTGAGGTCGATCTTATGAGGGTCATAACTTGGAGCTCGTAAGGGCTATTAATGAAACAAAAAATTCTATAGAACGGTGATGCCAAAGCCTAGAATAACCTATCTCATTTTTGAGAGATCACCTTCCATTTGGATTTGGCATAGTGATCTCACTTGATGCCAAAACTCATAGCGTGCCTCAGTTCATAAGTGCATTAGAGCGTAACTTTGAAACCGCTAATCTTGGCATTGAATTGTTAGCGCCATTGGCTCTAGGTGGATAGGTTAACCCTAGTGACACCCTTGTTCCAACCACAGAGACCATCCATTGTCCGTGAACACCCCATACCGAGGAGTCTCCAAGGTGCTCTAAGTGCATTTCAAGGTCAATCTTTTGAGGGTCATAATTCGGAGCTCATGAGGGATATCGATGAAACATCAAATTCTATAGGATGATGATGCCAAGGCCTAAAATAGTCTATCTCATTTTCAAGAGATCACCTTTCATTTGGATTCGGCAAAATAATCTCACTCGATGCCAAAACTCGCAGTGTGCCTCAGTTCATAGGTGCACTAGAGAATAACTTTGAAACTGCTGATCTTGGCATTGAATCATCAATGCCATTGGCTCTAGGTGGGTAGGTAAACCCTAGTGACACCCTTTTTCTAGCCACAAAGACCATCTATCATCAGCAACCACCCCGTACCGAGGAGTCTCCAAGGTGCTCTAAGCACCTTTCAAGGTTGATCTTTCGAGGGTCATAACTCGGAGCTCATGAGGGCTATCGATGAAACATAAAATTCTATAGGACGGTGATGCCAAGACCTAAAATAACTTATCTTAGTTTTGAGAGATCACCTTCCATTTGGATTCTACAAAGAGATCTCGCTCGATGCCAAAACTTGCAGTGTGCCTCAATTCATAGGTGCACCAGAGCATAACTTTGAAACCGTTGATCTTGGCATCAAATCATTAGTGCCATTAGCTTCAGGTGGGTAGGTGAACCCTAGTGACACCCTTGTTTCAGCTATGGAGACCATCCATCATCTGTGACCACCCCATATTGAGGAGTCTCCAAGGTGCTCTAAGTGCATTTTGAGGTTGATCTTCTAAGGGTCATAACTTCGATCTCGTGAGGGCTATCGATGAAACATTAAATTCTATAGGATGGTGATGCCAAGGACTAAAATGACCTATCTCATTTTTGAGAGATCACCTTCCATTTGGATTCAACACAACAATCTCAGTCAATGCCAAAACTCACAATGTGCCTCAGTTCATAGGTGCACCAGAGCATAACTTTGAAACCATTGATCTTGGCATTGAATTGTCAGCACCACTGGCTCTAGGTGGGAGGGTGAACCCTAGTGAAACCCTTGTTCAAGCCATGGAGACCATCCATCATCCACAATCACCTCGTATTGAGGAGTCTCCAAGGTGCTCTAAGTGCGTTTTGAGGTCGATCTTTCGAGGATCATAACTCAGAGCTCATGAGGGCTATCAATGAACTATCAAATGATACAGGATGGTGATGCTGAGACCTAAAATAATCTATCTCATTTTTGTGAGAGCACATTCTGTTTGGATTCGACACAGTGATCTCGCTCAATGCTAAAACTCATAGTGTGTCTCAATTCATAGGTGCACCACATCCTAACTTTGAAACCACTGATCTTGGCATCAAATCATTAGTGCCATTAGCTCCAAGTGGGAAGGTGAACCATAGTGACACCCTTGTTCTATCTACAGAGACCATCCATCATCTGTGGCCACCCTATACCAAGGAGTCTCCAAGGTGCTCTAAGTGCATTTCGGGGTTGATCTTCTAAGGGTCATAACTCAAAACTTGTGAGGGCTATCAATGAACTATCAAATTCTATAGGATGGTGATGCTAACACCTAAAATAACCTATCTCATTTTTGAGCAATCACATTCTATTTGGATTCACCACAATGATCTTGCTTGATGCCAAAACTCGTAGTGTGCCTTAGTTCATAATTACACCACAACGTAACTTTGAAACTGCTAATCTTGGCATCGAATCGTCAGTGCCATTAGCTCCAGTAGGTGGGTGAACCCTAGTGACACCCTTTCTTCAGCCACAAAGATCATCCATCATCCACGGCCACCCCATATCGAGGAGTCTCCAAGGTGCTCTAATGCATTTCGAGGTCGATCTTTCGAGGGCAATAACTTGGATCTCGTGAGAGCTATCGATGAATTGTTAAATGCTATAGGATGTTCATGTTAAGACCTAAAATAACCTATCTCATTTTTGAGAGATCGAATTCGATTTAGATTCGGCACAGTGATCATGCTTGATGCCAAAACTCGTAGTGTGCCTTAGTTCATAGGTGCACCACAATGTAACTTTGAAACCACTGATCTTGGCATTGAATCATCAGCACCATTAGATGTGAGTGGGTGGGTGAACCCTAGTGACACCCTTGTTCTAGTCATAGAGACCATCTATCGTTCGTGGCCACCCTATACCAAGGAGTCTCCAAGGTGCTCTAATTGCATTTTGAGGTCGATCTTTCAAGGGTCATAACTCAAAGCTCGTGAGGGCTATCGATGAATCATTGAATGCTACAGGATAGTGATGATAAGCCCTAAAATAACCTATCTCATTTTTGAGAGATAGTAACATAGTGAAAAGGGTTTGATCCAATGAAGTCTCTTAAGTTGGGATATTTTGAGGTTATGTTGAAATTGAAAAGTTGTAGTATGAGGATAGTAACAAAGTGAAGTGCTAGTTATCAAAGATTATGAGTCTAGGAATGAGTTCATGGTTGGGAATAGAATCCATGGTTGAGGAGTGGAGTCCTTAACTATGTTGAGATTAGATTTGAAGCCAAGAGTTATTTTCAAAGTTGAAGGTGGAGTTTAAAATTAGATTGGGGTTATCTGAACCTTGTGTAGGAGGTTAACAAGTGTGTTTATGTCATGATAACACTTCAGATTAAACATTGCATCCAAATTTGATAATAAAGGTTGTTAAAATGTTATTCAAAAATTATTGCATTTGAATCGAATATAACAAACATAATCAAAATTAATGATATTCCATAAACATGAATAATACACATGATCCACGATAAATTGAACAATACTAGATACTAAATTAATATGTATATCATTGTGCACATAAATGACAAAAATATATATCAAAATACATGTATCCATAACAAAATTTTTACAAAAATATATATCAAAGATCATGTATCCATAGACAAAGTACTAAAATATATATCAAAATACATAGATCCATATACAAAATATGGCTGATCATGGCATCAAAATGTGTATAATATCAATGTTTTTGTAAACAATGTGGCATATTCCATCTCAAAATATCTCATGACGCATCCTACGACAACTATACTATCCTAGGGTACTGGTGGATGATCAAAATGCAGCCTCTTCACTGCACTAGGTGGATCAGATGCCTCCTACATAAATAGAAAAGGAAAACGCAAAGTTAGACTACTAAATTTATATGATTCTTTGTATCTAACATTGGATTACTCAAATTCATAATGATCTCTTTTGTAATGAAGATTTATACTATTAAAATTTTATAATAAATACCTCTCTTGTTGACCTCCTGTGCCGGTCAGGAGTCCTCTCATATGCCCTCGACAATGCTTGTACCTCACTGATTGTGGGCTGTGTATGTTCAAATATGTTTGTTAGATGAATCTACAACTTAAAATATAACATTATAATTCATACCATGCTAAATTTATAACATATTTAATCATGATTTTAAACTACAAATTACTATTGTAGGCTCCTCCTCAAGATAGAGTGGCCGCATCATCAAATCTACATAACTCTCCCGTCGAACCTCATGTGCACTAGGAGTCTCCTATGAGATACAAAATAGTAGTTGTTAATATCACGAACATCAGTTTTGAATTTATTTATGAAGATAAGGAAAATAAAAAATAAATGATACTTATACATACAATGGGGCTCTCGATGCGAATGGAAATGCCTGATTGTCTACAATGCAGAATCTATACAGGCTCATCGCCAGTAGCCATTCCATATATACAATAAAGAATGCAATTAAATTTCATTAACACAAAAATTTTACAAGAATGGATCAATATTTAATCAAATAGAAAGCACCTAATTACCTTTCCTTTGCCAATACGTGTTGGCTCATCCCCCATACTTTGTTCCCTCGGGACAGGTGGTACCTGCAGGATAAAAGAAAGATTAGCAACCATATATGCTACAATATCATATAAAAAAAATAATGAAAACAAAACATAATGTACCATAGATGTCTCAAGGCTAAATGAAGTGGCCAAGAGTGTGGCATCATCAATATGTTTGAGCTCCTCCTTCGTCATCAACTAAACATGAATGAAGATCACATACATGTATAAGTGAGTATGGCTTAAAAATTAAAATTACTGTATTATAAAATTAACTTCAAATCAGATTTGTCATAATAAAAAAAATGTATACACATACTGACACCAAAGGAGTCCATGCCTTTGCATTCCCCTTCTCTCTTGCATCAGGGTCTGTAGCCTCTACACATGTGTTTGGTGTATCCTCATCTAATACAAAATGATACTTAGGAAGATCACCTATGGGACCTAGGAAAATATTTGTGCATGTAATGCAAGTGTGAGGCACACAAAGATGTGATGAGCTAGCCAATGATGAATTGGAACCATCATCATTAACATGGGGAGGCAAGACTAACCTAGCTTGAGATATCATTAGGCTACTCAGCCTATGAATGGCTCTAATGGTGTGAGAGCTAGCCTCTACCATAATATCAGGATGCTACACTCGAGGAGGGGGGGAGATATAAGTGGGGGGGACAAAAGTGCCAACTTTCTTCCATTGTGAAGAGGGTCTATCCTGAGGAGCTCCTAATCCTACACTCATGTTGGGCTTTATGCTCCAATAGTTCACTTTAAGTTTCAACACAAATTCTGCATATAATTTTCTAAAGAAATAAAATAGCATGTCTAAATTTCTATGTGGAGGGATGTCAAAAACCATCCACCAACGATCCCAAAAGTTTTCACGTATGGCATCATTTGTGCACCATTTAATCAATACTTTGGATTTCCTTGGGTTGACTAGTATACCCATTTTTGGGTTCTCAAAAAGGCTAGCCAAATCCTCTTTGGTTATATTGAGGGCCGTAACCTCATCATAGTCCAAACCATCATCAAACATCTCATGCATTTCATCACGCCAATGAAGAGTAGCATTTTGTTGGTTGCTAAGGGTTTCAATGTCATCCACTATGGTGTTTAATGTGGATAACATAGGAGCCAATGCAGGTACATTATTATCTGTTCTTCGCAAACCCCACAATTCGGTGAGATTTTCATTTATCAAATCCTCGATTTGAGGAGGGTTTTGATGGGGTAGAGGATCATTTGGTGGACGGTTTTGAAAGGACACTAGATCATTTGGTGGGGGGTTATGAGGAATATTATTCCTTGCCCCAATGTCATCATTTTGATCATCCATTCCTATTAAATTGCAAAACATAATATATATTAAAAAAACCTTAATTTTAACAATTTTTATCAAAAAAAACCCTAGAGTCAACTATAACTAACAAAATCATGATAAAATCTATTGAATTTATATTAAAAATGATTAAAAAAAACCTTAATATCGTTTATTCGAATTGGTATCTGATATCTGATCTTCGACATAAAAAGTGCTATTGAAATGAGCTCGCGGGCTCTATTCTTTTATATATATTGTCTGACAGATATTAGATATCTGATATTTCCACTAGTTCATATATTACTAGATATATTATATATTATATTATAATATATTACTTTATTATTATTATGTTATATTATATTATATATATATTATATTACATTACTATATATTATAATACTATACATTAGGTAATGTATTATATTATATTATTATAATTTATAATATTATATTATAACATAATTATAATTATTATATTATAATAATAATATTATATTATAATAATAATATCATATTATAGTATAATATATTATATAATATCTTATACTATACTATACTATACTATTATAATATTATATTATATCATATTATAATATTATACTAAATTATATTATATTTATACTATTGTATTATATTTTACTCGTATTAATCTTCATAAATAATATAATATATATTTATTATTTCATTATAATATAATGTAATAACTAATTTATTATTTCATATATATTTCTCCATGTTATCGAGTATCCGATATTTGATAATATCGGGTATTCGATATCAAATCAGATATCCGATAAGGATTGGGCCTTACTTTCCAAGTTTAGTACTTGGATATGTGAAAAAAAGTTAGCGCAGATTTTGAAGTGCTTTTAGACATCTTCAAACTCTATTTTTTTCACATTGCCACTTTTTGGCACACTATGATCCTGCACATACCCTAATGCTTTCCAAATGTTTAAGTCATACTTAGTAAGAGTCAAGAAGGAAATAGGTAAAAGTCTAAAATGTTTGAGATTTGATAGAGGAGAAGAATTTACATCAAATGAGTGTGAGATGTTCTATAATGATAGAGGAATCAAAAGAAAGACATCTTCTCCTAGAATCCCTCCACAAAATGGAATTTTTGAAAGGAGGAATAGGTCTATAATGGACTATGCTAGGACACTCATTATGGTGAAAGATGTTGCTTTGAAATACTAGAGAGAAGCTATAAGTACAAATATCTATACCTTGAATCGTGTACAAGTCAAGAAAGGTACTCATTCAACACCTTTTGAACTATGGTATGGATACTCACCAATGTAAAATATTTTAAGGCATTTGGAAGCAAATGCTATATTCTCAAAGACTTCAGGAATGGTAAACTAGATGGAAAAAGTGAAGAAGGTATATTCCTAGGATATACAAATGAAAAGTGCAAATGTGAAATTTGATGAATATAAAGAAGCATATAAGACTAAACCTATGACAGAACCAGAAGAATACAAATCATTTGTATACTTTTATGAAGGTATGCTTGTTGAAGAAGATACTACAAATCAAGCTACAAACAAATAGCAAGCCAATGATTACCGAGTCACATACTATGAATGCTGAGTTGCATTCAAGAGCCGAGCTATATTCAGATGCCAAGTTACAGAATAAAGTTGAAGCAGATTCTGATTCTAAAATTAATGTACATGAGAGAGATGTTGAACTACCTGACAGAGATGAATATAGTGACTTTGAAGTAAATAGACCAAATGAAGAAACTAGAGCTAAACCAAAATTTTCCAAAAATGTCAAGAGACATCATCTTGCTGCACAAATCATTGGAGATAAAGATGCTAGACCAATGACAAGAAATAAATTTAGAAACAAAGAGAAATAGTTAGTGAAAGATGCCTTAAAAGATGTGGACTAGAGTAAAGACATGGAAGAAGAGATTGAACAAATTGAGGAAAACAAGACATGGACTTTAGTTTCTAGACCAAAAGACAAAAATGTGATTAACACCAAGTGGGTATTCAGAAATAAGCTAGATAAAAATGGTGAAGTTAATGGGAACAAGGCAAGATTATTCTACAAAGGACATGCACAAGAAGAAGGAATTGACTATGGAGAATTTTTTTCTCCTATTGCTAGAATGGAAGGAGTAAGAACTCTTTTTGCTTATTCTGTATACAAAAGTTTCAAAGTTTATCAAATGGATGTTAAATCTACATTTCTAAATGGCATATTAGAGGAAGAAGTTTACATAGAGAAAAGAAGAAGGATTTGTTGATGTTAACAATAAGAATATGGTATGTAGACTACACAAAGCTCTATATGGTTTGAAACAGGCACCAAGAGAATGGTATGAGAGATTTCATAATTATCCTGTGAAGATTGGATTTGAAAAGACTGATGATAACAACAATCTATACACAAAGATTGAGAAAGAAAAACATATTTTGTTATCTGAAATTTTTGTTGATGATATCATATTTGGAGGTCAAGATGCTTTTTGTAAGGATTTTATAGATGAAATGAAGCAAGAATTTGAGATGTCTATGTTTGGAGAGATCAAGTTCTTTGTGGGTTGGCAAGTACATCAGATGAAATATGGTATATACATCACTCAGTCAGAGTATGTCAAGGAGATACTAATTTTTTTGGATTAGAGGATTCCAAACCAATAAGTACACCTATGGTGACAAGACATAAATTGTCAAAGAATGATCATTCAGCGGAGGTGAATCAAACATTATACATATCTATGATTGGTAAATTACAATATGTAGTACATAGAAAACCTAGTATTTTGTTATCTCTAGGGGTAGTTGCAAGGTTCTCTGCTAATCCTAGGGACAATCATTTGATGGTTGTAAAGAGAATGATGAGATATCTGAAAGGAACAAAGGAGTATAGAAGTATCTAGAATAATGTTGATTTAAGTGGATTTACACATGTTGAGTTTGATAAACTTGGGAAGATAGAAAAAAATAAAGTAGAAGAATCTATATATGCCATGATGGAAAATTTTAAGAAGATTTCGATTGAGATTGCTAACTCTTTACCCAAGAGCCTATATGATAGAGTTGAGTAAAGGTGGCAATATAGTCTCACAACTTAAATAAATATTAGAGACACTACACTTGCAAGAGTAATGCTAGACTTGAGTAAGTTTGAAATGACAAAGGATATTAAGGAGATTTACTCCAAAATACTGAGCCTTTAATATTTTATAGAACAATATTGAAGATGTTGTCCAAAAGACCACCCAACTATTTAAAGTGATATATGAGGTAGCAATAGTTGAGTCAAACAAATAGACACCTATGGAAGTAGGTGAAGACAAAGAAAAATGAGAGGTAGTTGAAGTAACAAATGATGAATATGTAAGGGAAGTACATGGGGAAAGCTCTATAGAGGCAACAAATAAGGAAGAGCAACAACAAGACTAGAATGTACAAGAGTTATATATGTCGAGTGCCAGTCCACAAGAAGATACAATAAAGATTATGTATGTGTCTGAAAAATACATTCACAATATCAATCCCCTAATAGAGGAGGATATGCAAAAGATATTAACTAATTCAACCACCAATGCACAACTATGAAACCATCCTATTTTGGTGAGTGTGAAAGAGATTGAGAAGGCATAATTGGCATCTACAGGGGAGAAAACACAAGCATTATCCATTACCCCCTCTCAATCTATATAAGTGCAACCTACCATACCTATGGTAGTATATCAAAGTAAGGACATAATGCCCTCACATATCAACACATTGGTGCAAAATGTATTAGCACCAACAGTTACAATAATTGAGGAAGAAGGGACACTAGTCCAAATAGGTTAGGAATCCAGTCCTAGACCTAGACCACAAGCACAAGGTGGAGTAGAAACTAAAGAAAAGGAGAAGGTTAGGATTGAAGATTAAATCTTGACTATGAAATTAGAGGAAGTGATAGTGATTTAGACACTAATACTCCTATTCCTAGCCAAAAACTTCATAGGACAAGCACATAAGCTACACCATTGCAAGCATCTAGGCCCAGTCCTAGCACATCTAAGGTTGATGAGGAAACATCCTATGATGATATCAACTTAGATGAGGTGATTGAATTTCCAATGTTTGATCTTGCATCAATCACAATAGAGAAAATGAGCATTTTCAAAATTCTTTGGAAAGGAAGAAACACCAAGAACTACTAAGAAAGGAGCATAGGAAGAAACAAGCACTTCATGACATACATGACATATTTCTTGATGCATTGAGCCTACCTATACTTGATGAAACAAAGATAACCATTAAGTAGTTGGAAAATATTGTGGAGAAGATCAATAATAAAGACCTAGATACTAATTCCAAATTACTGGAATGGTCTAAGAAGAAATTTCAAAAAAAAGTTAATGAATAGATATCTGGTGTCATTGCACTACACCAGGTTGAGTTAGCAACCAAAATTTATGGTGTGAAGAAGATGTTGGAGAAATTTTTCTCTCTTTACACCAAGGTGTGTGATGTTCCCCTATTCACACAAAAAGTGTAAAGACATATTGACCTTCTAGAGGGAGATTTGAAGAAAATAGGTACCATCCTACAACAATCTCATAGTCAAAGTTAGTCTCATTTCAGAAATTTTCTATAAGCACAAGATCAGTTAGCAACTTTACAAGCTCAAGATGCAAATATTAGGGCTACATTGATCAACATATAGTCCTTGTTAACCCCTCACATGGAGATATTACATAAGGAACTAGCCAATGTAGAGACATTGCTAAAGATAGATCCCCATCTTTCTACTCATGAAAGCCTAGTCACGCTTGCTACCAAGTTGGATATTCAAATCAAATCTATGGAGGTAGTGCATGACAAATAGGATGTAGCACTAAAGATTATGATGGAGGTCCATAAATCATTGTTGGAAAATACACAATTTGTGTACCACCCATGACATAGGTGTCAAAAGGGGGAGAATGAATGAAAGGAGAGAATAAGTACTGGGGGAAACCAAACAAAGGGGGAGAGTAAAGAAATAGAGCTAGAACAATAGATCTACTCAACAGGAGTATTTAGTTTTAGATTTAGAATAGAAGAATCAACTTAGGGGGAGTTATAGAATTTTGAGGTATGACTAATAACTCATAAGTTTTGAATTCTTTTGAAGTTTTGAGATTTTGTATGTAAGCCAAGTACTAAATAGAGATTATCTGAGTTATGCTCACAAGTTAAGGATATTCACAAATGACCAAGTATTTTTGCCACTCATGTCAAAGGGGGAGATTGTCAATCTTAGATTGGTTTTTACATATGAGTGACAATACACATAAGTCATTTATTTAGTTCATGTCAAACGAGTAATGTATGCCGAGCATAATTTTTCAGATAGCATATGCCAAATGAGATATTTAGTAAGTGTCAAGTCACTCAACTACCTAGTAGATAGTTGATGTCAATTCATTCAAATGTTGAGTGATCAATCTATGCCAAGTAATTCAGAGGAAAATTTACAACATTAAAAATAGAGTGGATGGCGAGCATCAGACACTTCAAGTGTCGAGTAAACAATTTTGGACATAGTTGTTTATAATGTCAAAAAATTCTTTGTAAACTATTTTTGAATCAACTTATGGATTATTTTACGATTCTAGATGATAATGACAAATCTATATTAAATATACCTATGCAGTGTTGGAATTATGATATATTTGTCATTAGTGCAAACACTTATTCAATTTTGAATGCTTATCTATCTCATCACTTAGTCTACAATGTATACCAAGCATTCAGTGGTTACCTTATAAGTTCAGCAGGTAAACAGTTCTCATTGAGCATTCCAGAGGATACCAAGTGAATGAGAAGTTTAGCAGTGTTTACCGAGTGAAAAATGTAAACGAAGGACTTAGTGTTTACTGAGAGAAAAAGGTAATCAAAGGACTCAGTGTTTACCAAGTGAAAAAGGTAAATGAAGGATTCAGTGTTTACTGAGTAAAAAAGGTAAATGAAGGACTCAATGTTTATCGAGTAAAGCAAGGTAAACGAAGAAGTTAGTTTCTACCTAGTGACACTATATCTACCAAGTCACCAATGGTTACCAAGTTCCAAGCAATGTTGTATGGCTAGTATGAACTGAACCTCTACTCCTACCAAGTACATGACGATGCTGAGTAATGTAGTGGATGCCGTGTATCAGAAGGTCACCAAGTCAGCTTGATGAACCTGAGTTTTCTACTATTTGGCCGACTCTGTAATATTTTGTTCTCTTAGTTTTGGCTGACCTTGCAATTGTAAATAGTGGAACGGTATATATGTAATGTATGATATCATTTGTAGAATGGATATATATGAAGATATAAAGACATTAATGTTCACATATATGAAGAAGGTATTGCTATATTTTGAGAATAGTGAAAGCAAATCAGCAGCAGAGTAAAAGGAATACAACAAGGTCAACATAGGAGCAGAAAAGTTATATCTATCACATCAGGTGATCAGTACAAAAAGGGATCTTATCAGCAAATAGTTGTAAGCAGATCCACTGCTTCATCCTAACAAGTGAATCAGTTTATAAATCTTTTAATAGGGTAGACTTAATAGTCTTTTTGTAAATCTCCTAACAGAGTGCATACTTTACTGTATGTTTGTAAATCCTCTAACAAGGTGGATCTAGTAGTCCTACTTGCTCCTAACAGGTAAGATCACCAAAAGTGATCATTGTCAGCCTTAATAGGCCAACTTTATGCTACAATATTCAAGTTTTGTGGGCATCATCCCCACCCCAGTTTTACTTTCTAATTGGAAGGTTTCTGGGTCACCAAATCATTGTGTTTATGTGTTATGAATGTTTATCTTTCCATGCATATTGATTTAAATTTTTCAAAGTTATTGATTCACCCCTCCCCTCTCAATAACTTAGCTAGTCTTAATTATTTCCAACAATTGGTATCAAAGCTCTTTGGTTATCAAGAAAAAGCTTGACAGCTTGAGTAAAGATCAAGGACAGTGGAGATATTCAGACTTGACAAATCTATTGAAAATGAAAAGCTAGATCTAGAAATGGCCATGGCTCAACTCAAAGAAGCAAAGGAGAATCTTTCTCAATTTGTAAAAATAAGTAAGGAACTTAAAAGACAAATGAATTATCATCAGTATGTTGAAGAAAAGATTGAAGACCTTTTACCATCAAGCAGTTCAAATGAAGCTACTGAAGCAATCAAGAAACTCCTAGCAAAGAATGGTTCTCTACAGGAAGAAGTAAGAAAGCTTAAAAGAGAACAAGAAATCCAATCACTCAGGCTATGTGAAGTTTTGAAACAAAGAAACAAGGCAAATGAAGACTTAGAGGAAAGAAATAATCAATCCCTTCAACATGAAGATCTTGTAGGTCACCTATCTAAAGAAAATGAAGAAATTATGAATCTAAGATCTGAGAATGAAAGTTTGAGAAATGATTTAATTACTGAAAGACAAATCAATGAAAGTTTGGAAAATGACTTGATCACTGAAAGGAAAATCAATGAAAGAATGATGAAATCTCAAACAGATATGAATCAATTGAATCAAAAAAATGAGCAAAATCTTCATAGACAAAAATGTAAAGCTGGTCTTGGATATAAGGAAGAAGGTGAAACCTCTAAACAAGGTGCCCAAAGGAATCAAAGACCCACTTGCAATCACTATGGCAAGATAGGTCATACATCAAACAAATGTTGGAGTAATGAAAAGGCAAAATTTAATGGTAAATGCTTCAACTGCAATCAACATGGTCACAAAGCTAATGAATGCAAAGGAAAACCAAAATTTGAAGGCAAATGTCACAAATGCAAGAAACAAGGTCACAAGGCATCTAAATGCAAATAAAAAACATTCAATCCAGTAGAACAAATTATCAAAGCAATATTTGGTTGGGACTACAATACTTGGTGTAGGTGTCACTATTGTGGAGAATATGGACACATTGGGATAAACTATGTAAGACATCACCTAAGAAAGAATGATACAACCATAAGATGTTACACATGTACTGAAATTGGTCATATAGCCAAGAATTGCATGAATATTGGAAGAATTAAAGATGAAAAGAAAGCTAAAGATGATAACATTCAGAAGCAGATGAGACAACAGTGGATTCCTAAATCTACCGAGCAAGACAGTTCAAATAATGGTCATGTCACTCAAAAAGTGGGTGACTCCACCATTTCCAATTAGATTTAAGAAGAATCAGGAACTGCATCTTCTAGCCATATCTTAAACAATTCAAGAGTGAAAGAAAGCAAATTGATAAAATCAGTATTTTAGATACAAGGATCAAAGAAAAGTTATCATTCACCATGCTACATCTACCGATAAAGGTTGGCTAAAGACCTTATTGAGCTAGGTCGGGAGTATCAAAGATTTTGTTCAACCATCGAGTTGCAAGGTTTTACCAAGTAAATCAATGATAGACTGGAAAGCACTATGTCATCTCAGCCACCTTTGTACTGAGCATTAATGACAATATTTCCATCAAAAGGGCAGAATTTGATTTCATTTTTCACCATGACTTTAGAATACTTAGAGCTAAGAGATTTCCAGTTGCACGCCAATGATTTCAAGCAATTTGAAGCAAATTTCTTGCGAAGAATTTTTCATCCACTGAGTAATAATGGCCTCTGCAAGCACCAGCAATAGTAAGGAAATAAGGAGTTCTGAAATGCTCATAAAAGGAGTCGAATGGAAAGCCCCAAAATTCAAACTAGTGCCTGCAATTGCTTAATCACTTGACCCACACGGAGCTCAATCGAAAATTCCACCTAAGGTACTTCTTATTAATGATATTCACACTCATTTCAAATACACTATTCAAGAAATTGGTACATTAGATATGGACAATTATGTGTTGATGGAGCCCCAAAACTTGAGCATAAACACTTAGAAGAAAAATGCTTGACCCACATTCCACACCTACCAAGGAATTTCCATGTTAAATAGGTGAGATATGTTCTGAGCCGAGTACACAATGGTTAGTTGTGGTTGGAGCAACCCGTATTGATAACCAAGAAGATGATTCATAAAATCACGGGTTTGCCTATGCTCAGCAAAGCCAAAACCACTAAAACCCTAGGTCAGGATGACTTGTAGAAGAAAACCCTAGCAGAATGGGACAATAGAGGACTAAAGCTTAACAATATATCTCACATGGAACTCAGGTTTGGCATTTGTGTAATTGCATATAAACTATACAATTCCAGTAGATTGAATAGTGTACCATGTGAGGCTGTGGATTTAGCATTTAAGATAGTAAAGAAAAATTTGGAATATGACTTGGCAGACTTACTATTGAAATAGTTAAACAAGAATATGGAAAGTATTAGGAATTCAAAGAATAACCCTTGTAAATTTGGCTCATTGTTAATTTTCTTGTTCTTTTATGTACAAAAGTTTTTTCCATCCAAAGGATCTATAGTGTGGAGAAAAGATGTTCCAATTCTATATCAGATTAATGAGTTTATAGAAGAAATGTGTGAAATTTTTGATAAAGTCATGGATAACTATTTTGAAGACTTCAAGGAAAGGATGAATAATAGGTTCAAAATTCCTCCTAAGCTTGTTGAGGATTATAAAGATGATAAATGTTTCATGGTTGACTATGATAAAGTGTACATACAAGCAGTCATACCCTGAGTGGCATGGGTAAAACCATTGCCTTATGAATTAAATATTGATGAAGCAAGAGACATCATTGAGGCACTACTGAATAAACCAGCTATTTCTAACATCCCTACCTTTGGAACTTATGATGAAGAAAAGGCCAGAATTGAGCTTGAAATCAAGCTATCACAGGCCATAAGCAAAGGCAAGAGGAAGATAGCCAAATTGAAAACTACAACTGGTCCTCTCATGCTAACAGAAGGAAAAGGTGAGGACAAAGAAGATGATGAAGAAGGAGGAGAAGAAGAAAAAGAAGAACAAGAATCTAAAGAAGAACCTCCAAAGAAGAAAGGTAAGGCAATCATTACCAAACCTAAGAAGAAGCCTACTGCAATATTCACTAGAAGATCCAGAAAAGGAAAGCAGGAACCTATACTGGTTAGGCCTCTACCCACATTTGAGGAAAGGTTCAAATAATTGGAAGAAGGAGCTGGCATCACAAATTTCAAGGCATTGAAATTTGAAACAAGAATAGATGCTAAGAAAATGTAGATTGAGGAATTGGTACTCGATAAGATGGGTAAATGGAAATACTCCTCGGACTAGCTTGCCTCTCAAATCTCCAAAGAACTACTAGAGAGATTGCAACCAAGATGGGAGCCAACCACCCAAATGGTAAAAGACATATATGAGCAATCTCTGAAGAATCTTCTACTGAGTCTCACTGGAGTAGAAATAAAGGCTACAATGAAAAACCATGAAGGTAAAATGATTATCAGATTTCACACCTGTTTGATTTTAATCAAAGAAATTGAGCATGTTGTAAATGATGCAACAAACATGTGGAAACACATCTATCATCTGCATAAGCCTAATGAAGACCTAATAGAAATCAAGGATGATGACAGTAGTGACAGTGATGATATTGATGGCACTCCATCCATCACAATCTCACCAGGAGACCTAGATGCATTAATGGAAGACAAGGAGGAAGAAGCAAATGAGGAAGAAGATGATCTAGTTAAAATTGTAGTAGAAGTGATTGCATACCTTCCTCACTCTCCACCAAAAAATGTTACATCCACCAAGGAGACAGCTTCTGCAAGTGAGATTATGAGCACAACAATCACATCAATTGCTCAATCTTCACCAACCTCCTCCAAACTCCAAGTATTTGAAACAGAGGTGCCAAGCACTTCATCTACCAAGCTGACTGTTACTTCTTTAGCTACCGAGCCAACCTCCTTAGCTCCATCATCATTAGTCAGTATAACAGTAAGTTCCACAATTTTGTCAGTTCCAGCTTGTTCTAAAATTTTTTCAGCATTATCTGCATCTACTTCAAATCCAATTAGTTCAGATCTTGCTATACTGAGTGTATCATCATTTTTGGGAAGTATTCTAGTTTTTGATCCAGTAAATACTTTTATTGGCATTCAATCCTCAAGTCCTATCCTAGTTTTTACTGCTAGTCCTTCCATCTCCACTGTTGTGTCTATTCGTAAGATCAAACTAGTCATCATAGAAGTCAAACAAAAGCATTCATTAAGACTTCTGATCACTGGAAAGGAAATTCCAGAAGATATTGACTTAGACACAGAGATCATGATTCCAAATATTGACTATGAAAATGCTACCATTGAAGAAATGAGGTTTTCTAGTCAACTAATAGAGATGAAAGCTACACAGAAGCAATTAAGGTCTAAAAGGGATAAGGAATATAGAATAATTGAGAATGCCAAGAATATAATTATAGATGCTATAGGTGTTGAAGTAGATTCTACTCAATACATTTTGATTCAATTAGAAGAGGTTGTAAATAAATTCAATGAGGACACCTTTGGTCAAGAAAAAATGATTGAAAAGGCTGAAAGGAAATTTGATAATAAGGTGCTTCAACACATTGCAATAAAATAGGTAGAATTGTGCACAATTTTGGCCAATCTTGAAAATTCCTTTAATAATGTAACTTCAATTTTTGCCAAACTTTGTGATGTTATCGAGTACACCAAGGAGACCAAAGAAAAATTGAATAAAATTGATGAGGATATGAAGGTCAGTGCCCAAATGTTGCAACTTGACCCCAATTCAAGTTCATCCCATCATCTCAGAATGAAATTTTTGTCAAAAAAGCAAGCAGAATTATTGAGAGAGGAAGCAAGGATCAGGTCTACCTTGATTGACATTCAAAATATGATCCTTCCTATCATGGACACAATGCAGAAACACATTGTCTACTCCAAAACATTGATCCATGACAACAATTTCTCAATTACAGATCATATGATTGAACTTTCAGCTAAAGTTCAAATAGCGCTCTCCACCTACAAAATTTTGCAAGAAAATTGGGATAAGACTTTGGCTCTTATTATCAAGGTACACTTTGAGTTTATCTCCCATTTTGGTGTCTCTGTGTAAATACATATTGTGTAATTTGGCATTATTGTCAAAAAAGGGGAGATAGAGTACCAAAGAAAAGATAGAGATATTTGTAAATACTCTGTGCATATTGTATGGGGGAGATATATGTAAATCAGTATGTCAAATTTTGCACATAATTTTTGGCTCATAAGTGTTTTTGTCACTAATGCCAAAGGGGGAGATTGTTGGAATTAGGATATATTTGTCATTAGTGCAAACACTTATTCAATTTTGAATTGTTATCTAGCTCATCACTTAGTCTATAGTGTATATCAAGCATTCAATGGTTACCTTATAAATTTAGTAGGTAAACAATTCTCACCGAGCATTCCAGTGGATACTGAGTGAATGAGAAGTTCAGCAGTGTTTACCGAGTGAAAAAGGTAAATGAAGAACTCAGTGTTTACTGAGTGAAAAAGGTAAACAAAGAACTTAGTGTTTATCAAGTGAAAAAGGTAAATGAAGGACTCAATGTTTTTTGAGTGAAGAAGGTAAATGAAGGACTCAGTGTTTACCAAGTAAAGCAAGGTAAATGAAGAAGTTAGTTTCTACCGAGTGACACTATATCTACTGAGTCACCAATGGTTACCGAGTTCCAAGAAATGTTGTGTGGCTAGTATGAATCAAACCTCTACTCCTACCGAGTGCATGACGATGCCGAGTAACGTAGTGGATGCCATGTATCAGAAGGTCACCAAGTCAACTTGAGGAACTCGAGTTTTCTACTATCTAGCCAACTCTGTAATATTTTGTTCTCTTAGTTTTGGCCGACCTTGCAATTGTAAATAGTGGAACGGTATATATGTAATGTATGATATCATTTGTAGAATGGATATATATGAAGATATAAAGAGAGTAATGTTCGCATATATGAAGAAGGTATTACTATATTTTGAGAATAGTGAAAGAAAATCAGTAGTAGAGTAAAAGGAATACAACAAGGTCAACATAGGAGTAGAAAAGTTATATCTATCACATTAGGTGATCAGTACAAAAAGGGATCTTATCAGCAAATAGTTGTAATCAGATCCATTGCTTCATCCTAATAGGTGAATCAGTTTATAAATCCTTTAATAGGGTAGACTTAATAGTCCTTTTGTAAATCTCCTAACAAAGTACATACTTTATTGTATGTTTGTAAATCCTCTAACAAGGTGGATCTAGTAGTCCTACTTGCTCCTAACAGGGCAGATCACCGGAAATGATCATTGTAAGCCTTAATAGGCCAATTTTATGCTACAGTATTGAAATTTTGTGAGCATCATCCCTACCCGAGTTTTACTTTCTAATTAGAAGGTTTCTGGGTCACCAAATCATTGTGTTCATGTGTTATGAATGTTTATCTTTCCATGCATATTGATTTAAAGTTTTCAAAGTTACCGATTCACCCCTCCCCTCTTAGTAACTTAGCTAGTCTTAATTATTTCCAACAATGTAGTACATGTAACCAATTAGTTAAAGGGATATCTTAAGCGAAAAAATGGGTGAATCACAATTGTTGATTCATACCTAACCCTAAGTCACCTAACTCCTTATAAGGAGGAAAAACCCTAAAATAAAGATAGTGTGCAATGCACAAAGAGAGAAGTTTGCATGTACAAACATAGTATTTATGGTGCCTAAGAAGTTGTGTCGAATTGAGATACATTGTATAATCAGATAAAGGAGAATAGGGGAAAGGAGTTAGAGGAAAAAAGTGACACATCTAATTAGGGAGGATTGTTGGCAAATAGATTTGTTTTTAAACAAAATAAATAAATAAAAGATTCTATACCCAAGTCTCACAAGACAAATACAATTTTCCAATAGTTGAGGAATTTCTACTTTCTTGATTCCTCTCTAAATTTTGATAAGGTTCAATTTCCTTCCTATATTTTCAATCAAAACTACCTTTCAAATAAGAATTACTTTTAACCTAAAAGTAATAAGGCTTCCCATCTATTCTTGGGTAGAGGGAATAATCTAATTAATATCAATTAAATAAACACAAATACATGCAAAGGAGAGAACACAAAGTTTCTGTATCACTCACCATTTAAAAAAAAATCAAAATTGATACATATTCACCATTAAAAAGAAATCCAACATCAAAGGAATTTCAACAATTCAATACTAATTCAATACTAAACCAATAATGAGTAAATTCAGAGCATACATCTTAAAAAATTCAACCATTCCCTTTCAAAAAGAATAATATTGTTTAGATGTAATAATGGAAAACTTAGAATACTTGTATAGCTACAAAATTTAGATAAAATGGTCATAGCATGATAACCATCAAAAATTGCCAACCCTTAGCACTACTAAGTTTCAAACTTAAATAGAAAGCTATCTGAGAATATCCTTGAAAACCAAAATCTTGAATAGTTAGAAGTAGTTATGAAAACCAGCATTAAAAAGAGTACACAAACCCAAAGTTTAACTTTTTAAAAACCATAAATTAAAAAGTTTTGAAAGCAATTAAATAAAAAAACACTAATCATCTATTGATTGGTCAAGAGGTTCCTCTTCCTCCTCATCTTCGGCATCACCTTGACCACATGCTAGCTTCTATGTCCTAAATGCATTCATGAATTTAGTCATGACAGTTGTATTTGGGTTCTTAATGCTTTGCAAATGGTTCTTCCATATTTCCTTGTCTAGATTTATTTTGCTTATAGTATCTAGGTAATTGGGGAGTCACAGAGTGTAGATTCTTGACATCATTTCACTTTTTTCCAACTTGGAGAAGTTGAATGATGTGAGATCAATTTTTTCTTTTACAGACTTCATGCATTCTTCATGTTGTTTGACCATGATCTCTACATCAAAACCTCCTTCTTTAAGAGGGTTAGGAAAAGTCGAGCCAATGGATTGAAAGTCTCTACCTACCTACTTAGTAATGCTTGGAAATATTTTTTGTATGATTGCACACTTGAGATCAAAAAAGTATAATTGGACACCCTCTAGGCTATATATTTTCTCTGAACTTGAATCAATCCTATGTCTACATGTTGTAATGGGTTCTCTTGGAGGAACTTTTCTGATCCAAAATCTTCCACTTCCACTAATTAGGACACCATGGCTGATAGTTTCTCAAATTCTATTTTCCAAGACTTGAATTGAACACGGGATTCATCAAGTGTAGTTTTGGCCAGAGAAACAATTTCATGTAAATTATGCATGAGCTTAACAACTTGATTTGTTACCAGGTTAATCCAATTGAACACTATAGATGCCATCATTTTTCCTTTCTTTAAATCTTCTAACAACTACTAATTTTCAAGGCTGTTAGAATCAAAGGCATGTTGAGACTAATTACCAAGAACTAAACTTTGTCCTTTCAATGATTTTATATACTCAACCATTTCATTATTTTCGACTTTTAGTTTTTTCCTTTACAATTCCATCCTTCTGTGATTGTAACACAATTTTATTTGTAGACATCTCTACCTAGTGTTCTTTCATCTCATAGTTTATTATCCCTAAATCGGTGCACATAATTTCAAATTTTATCAAGTCCAACTTGTTAGATCCCTCTTTTTGGTTATAGGTGGCTACCTCAACTATGCTTCTCCTAGTCATACTATCAAAGGTTATCCGAGCTATGATTTTGGTCCTTTTGGGTTTGGGGGCCTTACTGGTATATTTACTCATGATATCATCAACTGGGAAAGAAACTAGAACTATAATCCTTTTCCTATTCACCAAAGCCACAAGCCAATTAGGAGTGATAGCATTTTTTTGTGATTTAGTTTCCTTTTCTGGGTTATCTATAGTCTACATCCTTGGAGGAGATAAACCCACAATCATTTGAACTCTTTGACTATTATCAATGAGCTCTCCACCTTGGTCTTTGTCTTGTTCTTCATCAACCTAAATCACTTGTTGAAGACTTACTGGCACTAACATTTTAGTCTTCTCTCTAGAATTTTTTTTCTGCACAAGAGGGGGATTATGAATCTTTTTCTTAGAGATCCTTGATGACCTTCTGCTACCTATAATTGTAAGAGAAACATTAGAAATAGGGTCAACTTGTACATTAGCACATGTGTCTTTTTTCATTCTCAACCAAGACTTTGTCTTTTTAATCATATTTTCTATCCTTTCAAGAATATTATCTTCTTCTTTAGAATTTCAATCTATAGCAAGGTTTACTAGTTCAATTTATTGGGGAGTTGGGATGTTTGTCCCATTTTCATCTATTTCTATAATATCTATACCCAAATTCAATTGGAAAAGATGAATTTGGGAAATGGGGAACCTAGATAACCCCCTTCTTTTCACCTGTAATTCGTCTGTACAATCTTCCCAAAAATCTTCCATAGTGGATACATGTATAGTCCTTGCATGAGTAAAAAATAGGCTGTGGATAATTCTTTTGCTATCAAAGTCTAGCTGAGCTTGATAGGAACCAAAACCAAACTTAACCAAATCAAAACATATACACTTTGCATCATTCATACTTCCACATTTCAATTTTCCTAGATTAAGTGGAAAAATGATATCACAAGCCTCTTCAGCTAAGAATTTTTTATTATCATAGAGGCTAATTTACACACTACTTTTGCTAGGATGAAACAATCAAGGGAAAATTTGGGAAGATGTATAGGTTCCTCATCAAAGCCTCCTACTCTCAAATAAGTAAACCTTGGGAATTGGATGTATAAGCTACCAAAAGATTGGATGAGTCTTTTAGACTCAGGTGATAATCTATGTTGTAGGGAGCTTTTCATATCAAAACATAATTTTCCAGAAAAGACATCATGAACCCTTCTAAAGTATTCCAAGACTTTATTTTTTTGTAACAATGGACAATAATTATATATGGTGATACTCTCAATCCAAGGTTCGTGTGGCAAATGCTATGAATCCTAAGTGGTAGCTAGCATGTACATTAAACATGATGACATGAAAAAGTCCTTTTTTAGGTTCAAAGCACCTTTCAACTAATCTATGAGAGATCTAGCTATTAATTTTGCCCAGTCTAGAAGTTGTGAACCTTTTAACACAATTTGAATATAGAAGTACATCCAATTTTCAAAAATAGAGACATCAGGAGACCCACAAATTCTATGTAAAAGAACCATGATATCTTGGACCTGAGTAGTCATTAGGATTTTCTTCAAGGTTTTTCATAACCTAGAACCACCTTTATAGATGGATTGAGTCCAACTTTTTGCAATGAGATTCCTATAATCACTTGATTTCTTAGAAAATCTAGCCATAGACAAGGCCGAGGTAAGGTTAGCAAATTGTTGCTCTTCCAAGTGAAACAAGCTAGATATAGTCTCCCTATAGACATTCAACAAAATAATTCCATCTTTAATTAATGTCATTTGATTTCCACAATCCATTAGTAATATCATGAGAAGATTTTTTGGAGCTTGATCATGTCACAATTTTTTAAGCATCAACATTTTGGATTACACACAGTGATCCATCATCATGATGAGGAGTGCAAGAGAATAGAGAAAAATTAAAGTGATGATGGATCACTGTGTGATCCAAAAAGTTGATGCTTAAAAAATTGTGACACAATCAAGCTCCAAAAAATCTTCTCATGATATTACTTCTATCTTTCTTCAATATATTTCCTTTAGACAAATTGTACATATGTATGCATTCTTGAATCAATTTTGGGAAAGGATATGTTGGTGGAAAAGTGGAAGCCATGAGAAAATTTGTATCTAACACTTTAGTGGAAAAAGGTTTGGCCAGTCTCTCACACAATATTTTGGAAACACTTCCTAAATCAACTCCTAACAAGTCTGTATCAGCTATTATGGGGGACCTACATTGAAAACTATGAGTGTTCCCAAATAGGTGTAGTGTAGACTTCATGGTATAGGAGCTTTACTTTGAATTTGAAAGCAGAGAAATAACCACAAATATGATTTGCTCAATAGGTAGGAGAAAAATAACTAGAAAATAGAAGGATTACTAAAGAGTGACGACCGTTTCAACTATGGAAGAGGCTTGTTTTCTCCATTTTTCCTACGACTACTTGTCTTGAACAAGAAAAATAAAATTAATGTTTCCTTTTTAAAGGAGAAAAAAATTCTTTTAGATGTATCTCAAAAAAGAGGAAATGATCATTAATTATGCAAAGGATAGAAATAGTTTCGGCATGTCGTGAAGGAAAGATGACAGAACAAATTAGGTACTAATATTAAACCAGGAGGCAAGTACTTCAAATAATTACCCCTCTTTACATGTGTCGAATCTTTATTTTTGCACCTTTAAATCAAAGCTCTAGTGCCATCATTTATGGTAATCTTAATTTGAACATTAATTACCTATACTTACCTTTTAGATCAAGACATCACCCGTGACCATGTCATACATGATGAAGAAACCAATTGCTGCATATCCTATATACTACATGCATATATGATAGGTTAAGTAGGCCCACCAAGGGACATTTCTTTAAGGAGAAAATGAATCATTGAACTCGTGAACTAGTTTTGTTGGTACAAATGGTTCAACGTGGCTTAGCTTTCTTTGAACTTGGTACAAGGGGTACAAGATGTTCAAGCAGTACAAGGAAACTCACATATTATATCAAGAAACCTTCTAAACTTTAATAATATTATGCTTTGGAATAAATCACTCTCAGTTAATTTTTTCTAAAAAGGAGGACTTGGTTAACAATTAGCTTGATGGAAGGATTAGGCAAAATATGATGTGGACTAGATATAAAAATGTTAGTACAACTTCATTAATGGTTCAAACCAAAAAAATTGAAATGATAGTGAACAAAAATAAATAAATAAAAGAAACAAAAACAAATGGTGACTTTTAAAAACATGAACTAACAAGGATCAAGTACACATTAGAAAAGAGGTGATCTATTATCTAGCAGCAGAGTGCTAATTGTAGGATCATTGCTAGGACATTCTAATAGGTGAATTAGTTAAATCTCTTAATAGAGTAGTCCTATTAGGGTGTTGTAACTACTTTAACAGGGTGCTTACTTTATTATAAGTTTTAAATCCTTTAATCAGACACACTTCTAACAAGGTGTTGAAATCCTTTAACAAGGTAAGATCTAACAATCTTGTAAGCCTTTAACAATGAAAACCTTTCATTGGGTAGATCATAGTTTATGATCAAACATTGTAGCCTTCATTAGATACACTTTATTAGTGCTGTAGTGAAGATTTTTGGGTGTCATCCCACCCCATTTTACCTTCTCATTAGAGGGTTTATAGGTAACCAAGTATCTTGTGTCATATATATGTTGAATGTTATTGTCTTTCATGCTATGGATGAATATGTTTAGCTAGCTATTTAAGTTTACATCAAAATTGTGAGATGGATGTGTGGTGAATGATTATATGGTTAAAGTTTTGAAGGATTGATTCACCTCCCCCTCTCAGAGTTTACTTTCCCTATTGTATTTCCAACATTGGATTCAAGGTAGAATTCATGAATGGGAAGGCCAAGTTTCTAGATGGAAAAGGAAATCTAGGTGGGTCTAGTAACCAAACAAAAGATAACTTATTCTACCTAGATCTTAGTGAAAGTTCACATTTCATTACTCAAGCAGAAGAAAGTTGGTTATGGCATAAAAGGTTATGTCATGTGAACTTTGATAATCTAATGAAGATAAAGAAAAAAAGAGTAAGAGGTATTCCTAGCTTGAGGAAACTTGATATGGGCCTATGGAAAAAATTTCAAATTGGTAAAGATGGACAAAACAAGTTTCAAAAGAAAAAAAACTATCATTCTAAAATAGTCTTGGAGCTAGTTCATACAAGCTTATGTGGACCTATTGAAATTGAGAGATATAGTGGAGATAAGTATTTTATTCTTTTTGATAATGATTATTCTAGAATGATGATTGTAATGTATCTAAAAGATCAGTATGAAGCAATTCAAAATTTTAAGTGGTATCTAGCAAGAGTAGAGAAGGAAATTGGAAAGAAGCTGGAGTGTTTAAGATTAGATAGAGGTGGTAAATTTATTTCTAATGAATTCAATGAAATTTGCACTAAAAGAGGAATTAAAAGACAAGTATCAGACCCTGGTACACCATAGAAGAATGGTATAGCTGAAAGAAGGAATAGATCAATCATAGATTGTGTAAGAACCTTGATGATAGAAAAGAATGTTGAAATCAAATACTAGAAGGAAGCAATTAGTACTAAATATAGTTGAAGAAAGACTCAAATAAAACTCTTTAGGAACCATGGTATGACTAAAAACCTAATGTAAGTTACTTAAAAGTATTTAGTAGCAAATGTTATATCTTGAAGGAATCTAGGAAAGGTAAATTTAATGTCAAAGGTGATAAAAAAATATTCCTAGGATATTCCTATAGAAGTAAAATATATAAATGTTTGAATTTATCCTCTCATAAGATCATAGAAAGTACACATGTGAGAATTGATGAGTTTGCAACAAAGAGTGAAGAAGAGAGCAAAAAGGAAATTGAGGATTACATAAATTTTACCTACTATGAACCTGATACATTGCCAAATCTAATTGGAATTCAGTACAAATCACCTCCTAAGTCCCCAAAATCTATAGAGGCTGCTGAGTTGCAGCTAGTACAACTTGAGTCATAGTCAAAAGCTACCAATTTATTGCTAGAGAAAACTAAGTTTGAAGGACCTAAGTCACAGATAGTGGGACCCGAGCTTGATATAGAAGATCATGGTGAGGCAAGTGGAATAAATTCTAAATCCAAAGTACTTGTGTTAACAAGACATGTGAGAAGGCACCATGCATCTGATTAGATCATTGGAGACAAGTCAGATGGAACAATGACAAGAAACAAATTGAAAGATACATGTTTTCTTACTGAATTTGAACCTAGATTAGCTAAAGATACTTTGGATAAAGAAAGATGGAATGAAGAAATGAATGAAGAGATAGAATAGATAGAAATAAATAAGACCTAGACTCTTGTCCCTAGAACCAAGGATAAAAATGTAATTGGCACAATGTGGGTTTTCAAAAATAAGCTGAATGAAGATGGAGAGGTTTCTAGAAACAAAGCATGGTTAGTATGCAAGGTTATTCTCAAGAAGAAGGTATTGATTATAGTTAAACTTTTTATTTTTTTGCAAGACTAGAAGGTGTTAGGACCTTACTTTCTTATCCTATACATAAAGGATTTAAAGTCTATCAAATGGATGTGAAATCTACATTCTTGAAGAAGTTTACATAGAAAAATCTGAAGGTTTTGTAGATCCTAGAAAAAAGGATATGGCTTGTAGCACAAAGAATTAAATGGACTCAACAAAGCTCCTAGTGCTTGGTATGAAAGGCTTCATAACTATTTGATAAAGATTGGTTTTCAAACAAAAAATGATAAAAACAACCTATACATCAAAGAAGGACTAGACAAGAAGATTGTGTTGGCATAAATCTTAGTGGATGACACATTATTTACTAGAAATGATGATTTATGGAAAGTTTTTTTTAGAAGATATGAGTAAATAATTTGAGATGTCCATGTTTGGAGAGATAAAGTTCTTTGTTGGATTACATATTCAATAGAATAAAGATGGTATCTACATTACTCAATCCAAGTATATCAAGAAGATGCAAAAGAAGTTTGGAATGGAGGATTCAAGACTAGTTGGAACATGTATGTCTACTAGACATAAGATTTCAAAGAATGACAATTCCAAAGAGGTAGATTAGACCATATAAAGATCATGATTGGTAAATTGCAATATGTAGTGCATACAAGGCTTGATATTGCATTAGCAGTAGGTATGGTGGCAAGATTCTCAAAAAATCCTAAAGAAAATTATATGATGGCAATAAAGAGAATCGTGATGTATCAGAAGGGTATTGGAGACTATGGATTATAGTACAAGAAAGGAGGTAATTTGAATCTAAAGGCCTTCGCAGATGCTGATTGGGAAGGAAGTGTTGATGATAGGAAGAGAACCAATGGTGGAGTTTTGTTTCTTGGTAAAAGACTAGTGTCTTGGACAAGTAAGGAGTAGAATTGCATTTCTTAGTCTACAACAGAGGTAGAGGATGTTGCAACAACTATTAATTATTCCAATATTTTTTGGTTCAAGCAACTATTGGTAGGTATGGAGATATAAATTAAGGATCTAGTTGGTTTCTTTTATGATAATACCACTGCAATTAATATATCCAAATATCATGTGATGCTTACCAAGACCAAGCACATTTGTATAAAATATCATTTTCTAAGAGAATTGGTGCAAGATAAAGAGGTAAGCTTAGAATATGTGAATACTAAAGAAAAAATTGTAGACATGTTCAATAATCCATTACCTAAGGATGCATTTTTTAATCTAAGAGCTAAGTTAGGGGTTATTCCCCTATCTAAAGATCACTAAATAAAGTTTAGTGATGCATCAACTAGTGCATGTTGAAGATCAGTCAAGTTGAGTCATTATTTAAAAGGAAAGATTGCATATGAATTAGTACATGAGGTACATTAATATTCATTGAATATTGTATTTGAAATAAGATGTCAAAGAGGGAGACTTTTTTGTCATATTCACAAAAAAATAATACAGTTGGAGAGTTCTATGAAGAGGGAGAATTCAAAGAGATGTCAAAGTGGAAGAACTTGGTCTAGTATCAAAGAAGGATCATTTTCTATTAGAAGAAGATGTTGAAGAAAATGTTTGCTAATAGAGGGAGAAACTGAAGGTATAGGGAGTTCACACTAATAGAGGGAGTTCTCATGGATCAAAATCAGAATGAAACTAAGGATATTTTCCTTAATTTATTTTTCTCTAAAATTTCATTGTATTATGACATGTTGTGTTTCCATCAATTCCAAAGAGAGAGATTGTTGAAAGCAATTTGTTAATTGTGTATTGTCTTTGACGTTACAAAAAATGTCATATTTTTACCATTAGCATACGCTAAGCTCACTCAGGTGATGAAGATGGTTTTCTATGTCTATCAAGCATTCCATTATTTTTCAAGTTCAGAAGTCAGTGTCCACCAAGTTCACTTAGGTGTTGAAGAGAAGTTTGCATAATTTGAGTGTTAACTGAGTTCACTCAGATAATAAAGGAAATGTTGGATGGAACTAGTGTTAAATGAGCTCATTTAGTTAACAAAGAAACTTTGTGAAGATGTAGTGTTAATCAAGTTCACTTAGTTAACACAGGAAAATCACTAGTGAGTTAGTGTCTATTGAGCAGGGTCAACTAACAAAAGATTTTCTTGTTTTGGCATATTGAGTTCAATGGATTTATTTCTTGGTTCTAGCTGATTGAGGAGATGAATATTGATTATTTTAAGTTATATTCAAGATGACTTGACAATGGATATGATATAAGTATAAGGTCAATTTGAGGATTGAATGTGTGAAAGTGTATGGAAGAATAAAAGATGCTAAGAGGAAGTGAATTAGAAGGATAATTAGAATATCCTTGCGGAGCTGCAAAGATTTACTTGATTAGGAAGGATTAAGAATTTGATCCATAATTGAGATCTGTAATCAACAATTTAGTTGCATCAGAAATGAGGTCATCTCATTGTTACTCTTTAACCATTGTAGCAGTGATCTAAATCTCCTAATAGAGTTGTCTTAACAACTATTTGTAAATCCACTAACAAGGTGTCATTTATAGATTGAAGTGTCTAAAGACCTCTAAGAAGGCCACTCCTAACAAAGTGATTAAATCCTCTAACAAGGTCACACGTAATAGTTTTTTTTGTAACCTTTAAAAGGGTTGGTTCCTAACAAGGCTCACTTTAGAAGAGTGGAAATCAGTAACTAGTTGTAATTGGTGGTTTTTTCCAAATTGAGTTTCCACATTAAATCTTGGTATCTCTTATGTTCATGCTATTTCTTTCATGTGTATTCAACTTAGTTAATTAAGGTTAATCATATATAATATCTTAAGATTTTCATGTTCAACATTTGTTGGGTTACAATTGTTATTTTAATGGTTACTAAGAATCTATTTGTTTGTGGAGAAATAATACTTTTCAATGAAATTTATGTTTTGTATTGAAATCAAGGATTTGGAATTTATTTTAGTGGTAACTAATTCACCTCTTCCCTCTCAGTTACTTCTCTTATATTTCCAATAGCAAGATCATCAATCACATGAATTTAGATCTAAGGTGAACAATACATCTACTACACCTAGATTTGAGGGATATTGTTATATTTGTCAAAAGTATGGACATAGAGAACATAAATGTAGATCACATGCAAAAATAAAACTAGATAACCAAAAGGCGAGAAAATGCACCTAACAAAAGTAGCTCTTACAATTGGGATTACAATACATGGTATAGCTTTCAATATTGTAGAGATGTTGAGAATGGATTGAAGAAGCTAATCAAGAGGAGGAATTTTGATAACATATAAGTATTACCAATATGCTTCAATCATTATTTTGTCACTAATGTCAAACCTGCTATTTGATAGTAAGACAATTGCTTATATGATTTAAGTACTATCACTTAGATGATTGATGAATAGGATTTGATCAAAAGATGTAACAATAGCACCTAGAGGAAAGGTTGAGTCATGATTATGTAAAGAAGTACAAGAATGAATTAAGATAGTGATAACATGATGTGTTGATAATATACTAAAGGTTACAAAGGCTGGTTACACTAAGACAGTTTAGAAAAATAAAGTTACACAAAAGGTTGTCTACCAAGCTTGGTCAAGTGAAGAGAAGCTATCGAGAAAAGTCAGTGCAAGCTAAGAAGAAAATTAGTTGGAGTTGAATAAAAGTTCATTCTAGTGTATATAGAGTAGAATAGTAGATGCCAAGTAAACTTTAGTTTGTGCTAAGTAATTTCAAAGTAGATGTTGAGCAATGTAGTATGTGTTGAGCATTAGAAACAAGATAATGCTGAGCTGCTGCATTATTTAAAAGATGTTGAATTCAATGGGTTTAAGCCAAAGAGTTTGTTTTCTTAGATTATGTGAACCAAGTAGAAGATAAGGATGATGATTTGGTGGCACAAAATTTAAGGTAAACCATTTTTAGATGAATTCAAAGTGGATTCTAGGAGAAGTTTCTAGAAGATATATGGAATGTGGGATAGATACATTATATCCTACCTAGTCTATCCTAATCCTAAATTGGAGGATGGAAAATGACTGGAAAAATATCTTAATTTTCTATTTATAGGAATGGCTAGTCATGAAGAAAAGTTGTCATGTGTGAGAACCTAAAGAAGACAGGGTGTCAAGGGTTTTGCTTCGTCAAGTGACCTAACAAAAGACTACATTGGCATGTTAAGAAAGAAGGCTTAAGGATATGTATGCTTAAAAAGGTGAACAAGTCATTAGATCTACAAAGTATGAAGGCCAAGCAAAATTGAGGACTGAATAGATGTTTGTAACCTACAAATAAAGTTGTAAGTTGTATCAGATCAAGCCTTACTATCACTCTCTAATAATTGTATCAATCTAGGGTAAATCCTTTGGATTAAAGTTGACCTAATAGTCATCTTTAAATGCTTTAACTGGGTGACATTCAAAGAGAATGGTCTAAAGTCCTCTAAGAAGGCTCAATCCTAATAGGGCTATTGAAATCCTTTAACAGGGTCACATTTAACAATGTATATTGTAACCTTTAACAGGGTTGGCCTTTCACAGGACATCACTTCAGAAGAGTGAAAAGAGTAGCATGTTACTAGTGGTTATTCCTAAATTGGGTTTCCATATAAATCATTGTCTCAAGTGCGTTGATGAATCTATTATGTTTCATGTTTTACATTTTTTCAAGTTGATTAAATAGTAACCTAAAAGTTTTTAAGTGATTGCATAATCTTATGGATGCATACATGATGAATAATTTTTTTATGGGTTCAATGAGTTGTGAAAATTTTTAGTTATACATCTGGACCTTGGATAACTAATTCACTGCACACCCCCCTCCAAAAAAAATAAAATTATTCTAAAGTATTCCAGCAATTGGTATTAGAGCCATCTGCTTAAGAAGTCTAGTTTGAAGATACTAGAAGCACAAAGATCAATATGTTGAAAAGAGATTTACTCAAGCTCAATACAGATAACTTTCTTGCATGGAAAATTTTGATGAAGCTATACCTTGGAGGACTTGGATGACATGCAAAATCTTGCATTACCACTAAGAATGTTGATCCTATTGAAGTTCTAACTACTGAGAATATGAAGAATAAGAAAGAACACAATCAGCCAATGCTTGAGATTGCCTCTTCCCTAAGCTACGCTGAATTTGATGATATCAAAGGTCTTGATAGTGAAAAGAAAATTTGGGATGCCCTAAACACCATCTATGGAGGAGATGAAAATGTTCTAAGAGAAAAAGTTGAAAGTCTCAAAGATAAGTTTGATGATATGAGAATGGACGAAGGTGAAAATATTGCTCAATATGTTGCTAGGATAAAAGAATTTGTTAATGTAATAAGAGGAGCTACTAGTAAAATAGATGATGATACTATGCTAAGAAAAGTTTTAAGGACACTACTACCTATATATGCTATTAAAGTTTCTACAATTCAAGAACTGAAATGCATACTGGGGAATGATCTAGCACTATACTTGCTTCCTTTGAGCTATCTAACTTTGATAATTACAAACTTGAGAGTATTGAATCTGCTTTCAAAGCTAAAGTGTCATTGAAGGAACCTGATGAAAAGAAAAAGAAGTATATGTCCATTGATAGTGATATAGATGAGTAGGATGTTGAATAGATTGAAGCACTACTAGCAAGAAGATTCCATAAAGGTAAAGGTAAGTTCAAAGGTAAATTACCTATAATTTGTTTCGATTGCAATGAAGTTGGTCATATTGTTGCTAGATGTCCAAAGAGGAAAAATTATAGAGGTGGTGCACAATACAAAAATAGAAGAGATGAAGATAGTAAGGACTACAAAGACAAAGGCAAGAAGTCATGCTACATTGATGAAGAGAAAAAAAAGGATGATTCTGATGAACATGATGATGAAGTGGTGTATGTTGCAATGAAGGAAAAATTTGATGAAGTTAAGGCAATTTCACTTGTGACTTGTGTGAAAAAAAATGATAGATGGATCATTGACAGTGGATGTTCACATTACATGATTGGAGACAAGAGTAAGTTCATTACCCTGAATTGTTATGATGGAAATAGTGTGAGATTTGGTAATGATACACCATGTTTGATAAAAGGAAAAGGTTCTATCAACCTCACAGATAACTTTTTATGTGACAATGCTTACCATGTTGAAGGACTTAACTATAATTTGTTGAGTGTGTCACAATTGAATAATTTGGGATGTAAGGTTGAGTTTGAAAATAAGATTGCTAAGATATATGACACAAATGGGAAACTAATTGGAAAGGGTGATAAAACTAGAAGTAACCTATTTTATCTTGATATAGAAGATGCTACTTGTCTTGTTGTAAGTTTGATGATGTATGGCTATGGCACAAGAGGTTGTGTCATGTTAATTTTGATAATTTGGTTAGTATCAATAACATGAAGAAAGTTAGAGGTTTGCATAAGTTGAAGAAGCACGATAATGTAATGTGCAAACAATGTCAATTTGGAAAAATGACAAAGTCAAGTTTTAAGAGTAAAACCTACACCTCTTAAGAAATACTAGAGATTATTCATACTAACTTTTGTGGACCAACTAATGTGAAAGGCTACAAAGGAGATAAGTACATTATGTTGTTTGTTGATTATTATTCTATAATGATGACAATTATGTTTCTAAAATAGAAATCTGATGCTTTCCAAATGTTTAAGTGGTACTTAGCAAGACTTGAGAAGGAAATAGGTAAAAGTTTGAAGTGTTTGAGATCTAACAGAGAATGAGAATTCACATCAAATGAGTTTGAGATGTTTTGTAATGAGAGAGGAATCAAAAGACAAACATCTACCCCTAGAGCCCCTCCACAAAATGGTACTTCTGGAAGGAGGAATATATTTGTAATGGAATGTGATAGAACAATCATGATGGAAAAGGATGTTGCTTTGAAATATTTGAGAGAAGCTATAAGTAAAACTATCTATACCTTGAATCATGTACAAGTCAAGAAAGGTACTCATTCAACACCTTTTGAAGTATGGTATAGATACTCACCCAATGTAAAATAATTTAGGATATTTGGAAGAAAATGTTACATTCTTAAGGATTTTAGGAATGATAAACTTGATGCAAAAAGTGAAGAAGGTATATACCTAGGTTATTCCACAAGAAGTAAAGCTTATAAATGTTCGAATACTAAAACTAACAAAATTGTGGAAAGTGAAAATGTAAACTATAATGAATGTACATAAGTATATGAGGCTAAATCTATGAAAGAAATGAAAGAATAAAAATTATTTGTATACTCTTATTTAAAAACCAACAACAAGTTTTAGTGACTGTTGAGTCACATACTATGTTCATGTCGAGTTGCATTCAGGAATTGAGCTACATTTAGATGTCGAGTTATAGAATGAAGATGAAGCATATTATGATACTAATATTAGTAGAGATATTGAGTTACCTGATAGAGATGTACGTAATGAAGTTGAGATTGAAAGATCAAGTGAAGAAATAAGAGCTAAACTAAGATTGTTAAAATATGTCAAGAAACATCATCCTGCTGCACAAATCATTAGAGATACATATGCTAGATCAATGATAAGAAATAGATTAAGAAGTGATACATGTCTGCTAAGCATGAATGAACCCAAATTAGTAAGAGATGCATTAGAAGATGTTGATTGGAGTAAAGCCATGGAAGAAGAGATTGAATAAATGTAGAAAAAAAAAACATGGAATCTAGTTCCTAAAATAGAAGACAAAAAGTGATTGGCACCAAGTGGGTATTTAGAAACACGCTAGATAAAAATGGAGAAGTCACAAGGAACAAAGAAAGACTAGTTTGAAAGGGATATGCACAAGAAGAAGGAATTGACTATGGAGAGACATTTTCCCCTATTGCTAGATTGAAAGGAGTAAGAACTCTAGTTGCTTATTTTTCATACAAAGGTTTCAAAGTCTATCAAATGGATGTTAAATTTGCATTTCTAAATGATATATTGGAGGATGAAGTTTACATAGAATATCCAAAAGTTTTTATTGATGTTAACAATAAGAACATGGTATGTAGATTACACAAGGCTCTATATGGTTTAAAATGAGCACTAAGAGCATGGTATGAGAGACTCCATAATTATCTTGTAATGATTGGATTTGAAAAGGCTGATGCAAACAAAAATCTATACATAAAGATAAAGAAAGGCAAAGGTATTTTGTTGATGATATCATATTTGGAGGTCAATATACTTTATGTAAGAATTTTGCAAATTAGATGAAACAAGAATTTGAAATGTCTATATTTGGAGAGATCAAGTTCTTTGTGGGTTTGCAAGTATATCACATGAAATATGGTATATACATCACTAAGTCAAAGTATGTCAAAGAAATATTAAAGACTTCTGGGTTGGAGGATTCCAAACTAGTAAGTACACCTATGGTGACATGATCAAAAAATGATGATTCAGCTGAGGTGAATCAAATATTGTATAGGTCTATAGATTGGTAAATTAAAATATGTAGTACATAACATACCTAACATTGCATTACTAGTAGGGATAGTTAAAAGATTATCTATTAATCCCAGGGAGAATCATTTAATGGTTGCAAAGAGAATAATGAGATATTTGAAAGGAACAAAAGAGTTTGGTCTATACTATAAGAAGAATGAGAAATTTGAATTAAGAGCCTATACTGATGATGATTGGGATGGAAACATTGATGAAAAAAAAAGCACTAGTGGAGGAGCATTTTTCTTAGGTGAGAGGCTAGTTACATGGACTAGCAAGAAACAAAATTGCACCTCACAATCTATTGCTAAAGCTGAATATGTTCCTACTCCTATAAATTGTACAAACATTTAATGGATCAAAAAACTACTCAAAGGAATGAAGGAAGAGATCATAGAACCAGTGATATTTTTTTGTGACAATACAAGTACTATCAATATATCAAAGAATATAGTGATGCACACAAAGACTAAGCACATTGCAATCAAGTATATTACTTGAGAGAGTTAGTTCAAGATAAAGAAGTGAAGATGGAATATATACACTAAAGAGAAAATTGCTGATATCTTCACAAAGGCATTACCTAATGATGCTCATGAGTATCTAAGGGGTAAACTAGTGGTGATACCCCCATCAAAGGCTATCTAAGTAACAAGAGGAGTGCCCTAAATCAAACAAGATGATGTTCATATGTTATAAATTGATGTAGAGGATCTTACTCTAGGAGCTGTCTAAAGTAATCAAAGAGTTGAAACTTCATATCAGTCACAAGCAAGGTGGCAGAGAGAGAAATTGAAGAAACTGAAAAACTTATATTTGCATAATTAAAGGTGATAAATCTTTGGCATTGTTGTCAAAGAGGGAGAGATTTACTGATCAAAAGGATGATAAGGAAAATATCAAAAGATAATTTTCAAGAAAGAGGGAGAAATCCTAATTTCTACCTAGTAAGAGGCAGATATAGTAAGAGATCAAGAGTATGATTGCTGGTCAAAGAGATAATTGTTGATATTGCTGATCAGGGGAGAACATCATGGAAAAATTCATGAAAGAGGGAAAAATCCTAATATATACCTAGTAAAAGGGAGATATAGTACGAGGGAGCTATAAGAAGGAGTTTTGTAACCTATTAAAAAGATGGAAATTGCTAATAGAGGGAAAGATTTCAATACAAGGAATTATTTTCTTTTTGGTATTGGTATTGTCTTACTATTTTAACCTAGTTAGTTTGGTTGAACAAGGTGTTTACCATTTGGTTGATTTGGTTGATCAATTTGGTTTGCAATCAATGCCAAATAGAGAGATTGTTGAAAATGGAGTAAAGGAGCTAATCAAAGAGGGAGATTGTAAAAGGAGATTGTTGAGAACATACAAGTATGACTAATATGATTCAATCAATATTTTGTCACTAATGTCAAACCTACTATTTGATAGTAAGAACACTACTTATATGATCTAAGTACTATCACTTAGATGATTGACAAAGAGGATTTGATCAAAAGATGTAACAATGGCACATAGAGGAAAGGTTGAGTAATGATTATGTAAAGAAGTACAAGAATTAGTTAAGATAGTGATAACATGATGTATTGATAATCTACTTAAGGTTACAAAGGTTGGTTACACTAAGAAATTTTAGAAGAACAAAGTTACAAAAAGGTTGTCTGCCAAACTTGACCAAGTGAAGAGTAGGTGTTGAGAAAAGTCTATGCAAGCCAAGTAGAAAATTAGTTGGAGCTGAGTAAAAGTTAATTCTAGTGTATGCCGAGTAGAATAGTGGATGCTGAGTAAACTTTAGTTCATGCTGAATAATTTCACAGTGGATGCCTAGAAACACAGTATGTGTCGAGCATCAGAAGCAAGATAATGTTGAGCTACTACATTATTTAAAAGATCATGAATTTGATGGATCTAAGTTGACAAGTTTGTTTTCTTGGATTATGTGAACTAGGTAGAAGATAAGGATGATGAGCTAGTGGTATAGACTTCAAGGTAAACCATTGTTAGACAAATTCAAAGTGGATTCTAGGAGAACTTTCTAGAAGAGATATGGAATGTGGGATAGATACATTGTATCCTACCTAATCCATCCTAACCCTAAATTGGACAATGAAAAATGAGCAGAAATATCTTAATTTTCTATTTATCAAAGCTAAAAAGTATGAAGGCTTAAGGATATGTATGCTTGAAGGGTGAACAAGTTATCAGAGCTATAAAGTATGAAGGCCAAGAAAAATTTAGGACCAAACAGAGATTTGTAACCTACAAATGAAGTTGTAAGTTGTATCAGATCAAGCCTTAATGTTACTCTCTAATAATTGTATCAGTCTAGGGTAGATCCTTTGGATTAAGGTTGACCTAATAGTCAATTGTAAATCCTTTAATTGGGTGACATTCTAAGAGAATGATTTAAATTCCTCTAGCAAGGCTCACTTCTAACAGGGTGATTGAAATCCTTTAATAGGGTCACATTTAATAGTGTTTATTGTAACCTTTAACATGGTTGGCCTTTCATAGGGCATCAATTCAGAAGAGTGAAAAGAGTAGCATGTTACTGGCAGTTTTCCCAAATTGAGTTTTCATGTAAATCATTGCGTCAAGTGTGCTGATGAATTTGTTATGTTTCATGTTTTACATTTCTATGAGTTGATTAGATAGTAACCTACAAGTTTTTAAGTGGTTGCATAATCTTATGGATGCATGCACAATGAATAATGTTTTATGGGTTCACTAAGCTGTGAAAAGTTTTAGTTACACATTTGGACCTTGGATAACTGATTGACCCCCCCTCTCAGTTATTCTTAAGTATTTTTATAGGAGGGTATGATCATACTCCAAGAAATTACATAAAAAAACATTTTAGAGGCAATTACAAGAAATGGTTGAATGGAAGCACAGGTTTCTATAATTGTTAAAAGACTAGACATGTGAGCAAAAATGGTAGGACCTGAGTACTGGCACCAAACAATGAACACATCATGAAAAAAGGAAAAGTGGATGTGGACCAAAAAAAGGAAATTAATAAAAACTAGAAGAAGAAGGTAGAAGTTGGAAGCACTGGAACAAATGAAGTTGTGAACACCCATTCTAATGGAGAAGGTGATCACACTATCTCAAATTGATCAAGAAAGGCATGTAAGGAACTGCATATTTAATGAATTATCTTACATATATTTACACTAGACAAGATGAATTAGAACATATTTATGGAAATAATAGTGTAATGGAATCATTTACAGTATTGGGTGTCAAGCATCAGTAATACCATCTATATTTACCAAGCATTGCAATATGGACCGAGCACTTAAAAAGACCAAACTAATGTATAGGATGAGTTAGATGGAATTGAATGAGTCATATAATAGAGACTAAGTTAAAAGTCTAATGATGACTGAGATAGTTGGATTCCACCTAATTGAACACACACCATTTATGAGAGCCCTAATTTGAATAAATGAAGGTAAATAGTAAAAATTCAAAGGCATTCTACATACCTTGCATTCATATTTTCTAGCCTAGGCAATTTGAGAAAATTGAGAAGTGATTTCTAAGATGATTGAAAGAAAATCCATAGTTGTAGTGTAATTCAATGTTGATTTTAAATTGTGCCAAGTTGTTCGGAAAGAAAAATCTCAAAATCCTAACTTGAAAATGAAATCACCATTAGCAACAAAGAATCAAGGAGAAGAGGTAAGCAATGTTCAGTTGGTGAAGAGTAAAACTTTTCATCCACCTAAATATCATGTTATTCCTAAATTTCTATGAAAAGAGATGTAATGGATACTTATCATTGATACCACCTAGGGTTATTATGATTCATGATGTACAAAGTTGTTATTTGTGTAAAATTGGTGAAGTGGGAGATTATGGTTTTTTTTTTTGGCATACCAAAAGTTATTTGATGGAGGAGTATTAAAGGTCAAATTCAATATTATTGAGAGGAAAGGGTTAAAGTATGCCCTATATTTTATAAGAAATTTCAAAATTGAAGGATCAAGGCTATGATAATCCAAATTCACAACATGGAGTTATGGTTGGAGAATGAGCTGGTCAAAATCACAAAGAAAATTATTCATGTTGCCAAAAGATACTCAATATTTGATAAAACAAATATTATGTGATGCTAGAGAAAAGATGCAGTCGAGGAAAACACCAAGATGACATGTCTATTTAAAACATCACTGATCCATTGATTGAGTTTGTAGTGAGAGCGATTGCACATAAATTCTATTAGTCAAGTCAACTGAACAATGTGCCATGTATGGTTGTAGATCAGGCTTGGAAGATCATAATGAAAGATTATAAATGCAATTTTATCGAGCTTCAATGGTTACAAATAGAAGAAAGCCTTTTATCAATTAAAAAGGCTGAAAATTCAATGTGTATGTTTGAATCATTGATAATGTGTGTTCTATTTTATACTCAACATTACTTTCCTATTGTTGGAAATATTGTGTGGGAACAAGCTAAACCTACTACTAGGCATATAAGTGAGTATATTGAGAACTTGGGAGACAATTTTGAGAATGTATTAGATGGCTATTTTGATAAATTCAAATAGAAAATGAGGAAAATAACAAGGATTTATGCATCCTTAGTTGAAAAGTATTATAATGATGTATGTTTTCTAGTTGACACTAAATACACACATGTTTAGAAATTTAAGCCAAGAGTAGCCTGGATTAAACCTTTTGGATATGATATTGACATCAATGATGTGAGTGTAGTAATTAATTTGTTACTTACTAAAGAGATTGATGTATAGGTCGAGCCCCTAAGCAATTATAAAGAAGAAAAATCAAGAATAATAGTAGACATAAAGATTTCTTCTACTAATAAGAAGAAGAGTAAAATGAGTAAAGACCTAGAAGGGAAACTAGGCCCACAAATTAGGAGTGAAGAACCATTGATGATCATAGGAGGTCTTGGAGAGGATCAAGATAGTGATGGTGACGCAAAAGAAGAGAAAGAAAGTGCAGAAAAATAGGGTAAAGAGCTAGCACTTGTCACCCCACTAGCAAAGAAGGCCAAAATAGTTGAAATCATTGAGCCTAAAGTGAAGGAAACTAAAAAGAAGGTAATAGCTAAGCCCCTCTCTCCTCCTACACCACTAAGACCAATAACAAGAGAAACAAAAATATATAGTACTAAGTTACTATTGATGAAGGGTATTGTAAGGATTACAAAACCTAGTGAAGGTTCAAGTGGTAGAAGTGCAGTAAAGAGAAAATTTATAGCCAGGAAAGGTCAATGAAGAGGAAGAAACTTGATAGCACAAAAAGATGATGATGAAGAAGATGTAGAGAAAACTAAATCTAATGAACTAGGTCACTATTGAGTTGTTGTGTGACAAAGCCTAAAACTATTGATGAGATATGTGACAAAATAAAAAACTCTATAGGATTTTTTGGTGTCTTTCAACTATTAAGCACAAAACTTAATACCAGGATAATAAAAGAGCACAACAATCTAAGAATTGGCTACTTCCTATAAACAATTGAATGTGTTTCATATCTAGATCCAACTTCAACAAAATCAATATAGATTTTCTACTCTTTAGGCTCTACAAACTCAAAGTTAAATGTAAACAAGTGCTAACCAACATTGATATTCTTTGAACATTAAAATAAAATTGATATCAAATTCAAGCTTGATGCTTATTTATGATCTTTCCATCTATAGACTAAAATAATTAGATTAGTGCCTTATCTATTGGGATTCAGAGTCTATTCAATTCCTAGATCTGATTGATTGCATTACAACCAATATAATCAACAATTCTTACTGAAACTCATTCTTATAGACATCCCTCCTACTACTATGGCAACCCTATCAATTTTACTGAAGCATTTACTTAATTCTTTGAATTAAAAGCAATAGTAAATTGGCATACAATTTGATTTAATTGCATTTAATTGAAGAAGACTTGCTTATACAACTTCAAAATAGGCATGTAATGAAAATGGAGACAAGATTTAGCCAAAAAAGATGCGGGGACAACTCATCTTTTTATTAATTTCATTTGAAAATTTATATACAATTGAACAAGACTCAAAATGACTCAAGACAAAAACATCTAAATCCTGTCAAACTGATGCATTCTCATAAACTTGCAGAGAAAACATGTATCACAAGGTATGCATTGAAAACTGGACCAAATAGAGTTAGTAAATACTTAGAAAGATAATAATTCAGACCCCTTCTCTAGCCTTGGAATCTCACTTAAATAATGTGAGATGCAACAAGCTTTAGGCATAGAGAACTGACAGTTTTCCTTTTGAAAAAAGATATTTACATTTTATAGCTGTCACAAGAAGACAAAATTGTGTGTAACAAAAAAACTTTACATTAGAGTATTCTTTTGGTGGTCCCATTTTCTATTACACTTTCAAAGGCTATGAATTCCATGATTGGATCTTTTGCTATTCTGATTCCTTAGAATATGTGGTTATCAAGCTTGCTAATGATGTGTCCTATTTCGATGCTTGCAAGTTAACCTCAACTTAGGCATCTTCACTATCTTCATCATGAACTATTAGGGTAATAATTACTTTTGATTCCTCAACAACCCCACCATCTTCTACCACCTATTCCAAAGCCACAAGTTCTTCTTTCCATTTGTTGAAAATAGTGTCATCAGGGCAATCAAAATTCAAGATTTCCCACTGCATTTTTATTTCAAAATTTTCTATTTCAACAAAATATTTTCTAATAATATTATAGAACAATTATACTTTGAAAAATTCTTCATTGGTTATTGCCCATAGTACATGTCCCTTTTCATTTATCACATTGTTCATCTTGTGGAAAAACAACTGATCTAGTTCCTTTCCCCATTCTTCTTTTTATTTTATTTTGTCAACCCTTTTAAGGGAATTGGGAAAAAGATAAAACTTTTCTGCTATATACTTAGAAAAAAAAATTGTTATTCTCTTCTGAATAGAAACCCATTTCTCATCAAAGTCTTTCAGATTACTAAGTATATTAAAAATTTTCTCTATTTGATGACATGATAATTGGATGACAGAAATACACATAACAATAATATCATTATTTCTTTCACTCCATTTCTACACAATGGGCTTCCATTTGTCTTCACCTCTCTTCATTTCATGCCACATCTCGAGGATTCTTGCCAACTAGTCATAAAAGGCCACTCAATCTTATCTACTAACTACAAAATTTCTTTTTTAAGCTTTTCTTCATATTGATTATTTAATTCAACATGCATTTTCGACAATTTATTTTTTTCCTCTTCAAATTCCTCTGCGGTGTAGAATTCAGGCCTCTATTGGGTATTTGATAATTCAACAATGGGGGTGGATTTAAATAGCCCAATTAGGGGGTGAGGATATACAATTCTTGGCTTGCTAGATTTTCCAATTTTCCTTTTTCGAAGCTGTTTACCCATTTGGGATATTTGATTTTCTAATAATTATATCCTATTTCTTCTTTCCTCATATGCATTAAGTATTTCTTCAACCTTGGAATTGATTTCTAAGAATCTACTCTTTTCACTTCTAGCTACCACATCCCCAAAATTTAACATTTCTTGAGCCATTCTTATAACCTACTGACTATCTACTTCATCAACCCTATATACTGTAAGAGCACTAGTATGTTCAACACTTGAAATTTCTTGCATTCTGGTCCTATTTATTTTTTCAATATACCATATGACTAGGGTTTGGTGATAATAGTTGAATTTTATTCCTCTATGTTCTTGTAATATTTCTTCTTGTATTTTGAACTACACATCTTGTTCCTTTTTGATGGAGTCAAAAATCATAGCATTAGCTATGTCCCACTTAGGAAAAACCAAGACTCTTGACTCTCTAACCAATTGCCTCCCAGCCTTAGGTGTTAGCTAGGAAAAGTCCTCCAAAAATTTGGCCTTCACCTATTCCTCAATTGTAGAGTCTAATTTTATTGGTTGCTCTACCTTAATTGCTTTACATTTCTCCTCAAAATTTCCTATACTTTTCGTGCAAAAAAAATGTGCAAAGACCCTAAATTTAACAAAATTTTCATCATCTATGAACTTTTTAGAGGATTAAGCAATGATATGATCTATCTCCTTACCTCTATAATCAGCAACAATGAGGTCAAAGGATGACATAGGAGGCTGCTCAAGCACTCCTTTTTCTATATTAGTAGTGGTAATAATGATATCTCCTTCTACACCCATTTGTCTTAATTTTTTTCTTAGACATGCTTCATTTTCTATCCTGAGAGGAGTTTGAGATGTTGAATACTCTCCTACATCAGAAGAAGATCCCTGTTTTAATCTTTATCTCTTGGGTTCACTGGTGTTAGGTGGGCTCTCTTGTCTTGGCCTTTTGTAGGAGAGAACATGTTGTATATTCTAAACCACAATGTATCTAGCCCTCCTTTGTAGTGTATACTAGCTTGGAGTAACCACCATTCTGCTATTTACCCTTCTCTGCACATCTGCTACTTTATCAAGATATGCTTTGACTAAGATGCTTTTCTATTCATTCATAGCTTTCATTATCACAACAAAAATATTCATCAATGTATTGATTCTGGCCCCCCAATACTTCTTATCTTTTAAGGGGTTATAATCGGGCTCAAAAACATTAATGAATTTTAAAAATTTTCTAAACACCATCCATTTTTATTTTCTAACTTCCTATTCTTGTAATGAAAAATATTTCTGATTACATCTTTCGAGAAGTATACATTTTGTGTAATAGCCTTAGCTTTAGTTCTCTTCCTTAGGAGGTCATAGAAACCTTCTAGATCAATGTATCTTGCATGGATTCTGCCATGTGATACCTATCCAATAAAAAATTGAGATTCTTCCATCATTTATTAATGAAAAAAAAATCATAAGCCATAGTGACAATAGGGAAGAATGTGCCTTTACCCTTTCCTAGCATATCCCTTTCCTCAATTGTTCCAATCTGCCATAGTAACTTTGCAATTCCTATCTTCAGAGGCACATGAAAAGGTAAAATATGAGGTTTTCCCAAGAAATAATAGACCATAATCATAGTGGAAACATTACATGGGATTATATTCCCCAAATTATGACTGACCAAAAGTCCCTTGGCATGGTCCTTGGGTCTTATTAGTTCTAGTAGAGGCTGTGGGATCCTTGGAATGTCCCTTCTTAAGAGAAATTTGAGCCTTGATGCAAAGTATCTGTCAAATCTGACATAGCTAGCATCCCTGACTTCCCAAGTCATGTCAGCACTCCATAACTAAATTAGGAGCTTCTTTCCATTTATTTCTAATTACAACTTCATTTCCTTAGAGAATAAGGTAACTCCCTTGTATATACATATGTTCATCAACAATGAATACCAGAAAAAGGCCTGTTCACCTTACCTTGAGATATTCCAACTAAACCATTATGAATTTCCTTAGATAGGAAAGTAGCAAAATAAAGAATTGTACTCATTCCAAATTGCAAGGTTTGAGCCATAATGAGAACAATAGAGCCTTGAATGTATTCGTCCTCATCCATCCCAAATATTTTGCAAAGAGTAAAATATAAGGCTTGGGCTCTAGGATTAAAGTATTTTTTCATTAATGGCTCTAGGGTGCTTGGTGTAACCAAGGGTAGCAACCCAATCTTAACAATATGTTGCTACAATGACCACTCTCTCAAATATACCCTCTATGCATCATATCTTTCCTAAAGATCATCCATATCAATTATCTCATAGAATGCATGGTTAGGGTTGAATTTAAACACCTCACTAATCAATGCAGGTGAAACCCTAAAATTTTTATCTCCAACATGATTCTTTACAATTCTAGTGATGTGATCATATTTCTTAGCCATATTAGACAATAGATCACTATCAAAGAAAACCCCAGGAACCACCAATTTATCGATATCAAACTCAAAAACATTACTCAAAGGGGTGTCTAGGTTGCATTCAATAAGCCATTTTAAAAACAATTCTAAACCTCCTACAAAAACCTGAGCATCTCTTACCCAATTGGCTTTAGCATAAAAACTCTCACCCACAACCAACCTAAGGCTTTTTGGGATAAGCTCTTCACCTTTTGTTAATTCATGTACAGACAAAGGAAATTGTTTAGGGAAATCATCGTGAATAGATCTCTTAAGGTATTCAATAAAACTAGAGAATTTCATTTTGTGGAGGCATTTTGAAAATTCAACTTCACATAGTTCTAATTTCTTGATTTTTAAAAGTTACTATAAGAATTTGCCTAAGGGAAAAATTCACCTAGGAACTAAGAACTCAAACACAAGCACATAGTAGATCAATGAGAGAGTATGATCAGAATGACAATGTATTCAATATGCCATCATTAATGCAATGTTCAGGCAATGTAAAAGTACACTAGGAGTGCCTGTATATAAAGGCCTCTAAGATATATCTAGAATGCCTCGTAATTAGCACCATGATGAGTCATACAACCAAGCACATGTCCACCAGATATGGGTTTTCCTCCATTAAGCACATAAGTAAGTACGGTAATGTGAGGATAAACCTACAAGGGTGTGATGTGCAAAATAGTGTTGTAGACACCATGCGCTTAAATAGAGTTGCGTAATCCTGTGTTGTCTACATGACAAATCAAAAAGGTGAGAAAACTCCTAAGTGTCTCACAAATAAACATAATAAAATAATGCAAAATAATTAACTAATGCATAAACCTAAGTAAACTTAAGTAAGTGTAATAAGTGAATACTTATTTACACCAACACCCCCCCTTAAGTGCAACTTAGGGGAATGCCCTTAAGCTTATAAACTAGGATGAAGATGCATAATGGGTCTCGGCTACTAGGACATGTTAGGTACCAATGTACATAATGAAAATGCAATCTCCCATAAAGAAGGGAAAGAGGGAAAACCTCATGGGAAAAACCCTCCCCCAAAAAGAGAGATAAATGAGGATGCATCGATGGATGGAGTAATTAAGACCCCCCCATTACAACATACATCCAGTATATACATAAGAGAATGAGAGAAGGAAGATAGATAGAATAGGCTCCCCCCCAAAAGAAGAATGCCAACAAGTGAAAGCTGCTCTGATGAAGAAGCTGGTCAAAGAATGCAAAATGGTGTTCCTCCCTTTAGGAAGAAACAAAGGAAAAGGTACACTATTGAAGATGTATGGTGGTCCTGAAACCTGCTTAAGTACCCTTGTACTGATGCTAATGTTCACCCCTTTCAATTGTGCTAAAAAGAATGAATGCAGATCTAGCAAGGATGTCTATTGAACCTGTTCCATTGAACCATCTGTCTCCTCTACTGACAAAGAGACCTCCACTAATTGCTGTTCATAAGGATCCACAATCACACCAACCTGAGTAGATTGATCATGTAGAGAATGGACATGAGGGTCAGAGTGAGCCCTCACAACAACTATAGAAGAATCATCATAAATAAGAAGATGTAAGTCCTTGAGTCTATCTCCCAAGTCAACTGAAGCTGGAGCTGGAAGACAAGATGTACCATGCTAAGATGGACCTTTCACTATGGCAATGTAAGCATATGGACTAGATTGATGTGACCTCTCACTGCAACTGTCAATAGAACCCCACGTGTTTGAACCTGTTGAAGCACTATCGCTGGTGTCACTATCAGTTTCCACTATGTATGATGTGCAAAGAGGAGTAGAGGACAAGCTAGGTGAACTCTCCTCAAAATGAAGATCCTTCTCCACAAAGATCTCATGAGTCTCTGGATCCATAAGTCTATAAGCCTTCACATTGTCTTCATAGCCGATGAAGGTACAAGGCCTAGGTGTCGGTGCCTTGCAACTCCTGGAAGATAGGTTTGTCCATGCTAGACAACCAAAGAATCTAAGGTGGCTCACAACTGGTTTTCTTCCGCACCATGCCTCAAAAGGAGTCTTGCCATCTAAGGCTAGATGAGAAGACCTATTAAATATGTGAGTAGCACTGCTAATGGCTTCAACTTCAAGTGTAGGATCAAGAGACTTGGCCTTAATCATGTAACTTGCCATGGTCTTGAGAGTCCTAATCCTCATAGCTACAACATCGGTCTTGTGCAGACTAAATGCTAGTGAGTTTTGAAGATCAATCCCCTCAATTCTACAAAAGTTCTTAAGTCTTCTGTCAACATATCTGTTCTCATTGTCCACCCTTAGTACTTTGATGGCTTTCCTTGACTTGTGTTCAACATGAGTCTTGAAGTCTTGAAGCTTATGAACCAATTCATTCTTATGATGAAGGACGAAGACCCAAGTGAATCTAGAAAAGTCATCAACAAATGTGAGTATGTAGCGGCCTTAGCTAACTGAAGTCATTGCAAAGGGTCCTGCTAATACCATGTGAACTAGATGAAGAACAACTGGAGCTTGAGAAGACTTCCCTTTATCATACTTCTCCTTGAGATTCATATTCACTAAACAAGATGAACACTCTCCCTTAGAAAATTTGATATTAGGTAGACCTTTGAACATGTGTTTTAAGAAAAGTTGCTGAAGAGAGCAGAAGTCAAGGTGGCCAAACTGCTCATGCCATAAGTTGATGTTTGAAGTAGAGTGAGTTAACAAGGCTTGAGAAGGACTCTTAGGCACAAAGTGGGAGAAGGAATACAATCTCTTGTCATCATTGACTTTCCCCACTGCAACCACTGAATCATCTTTGAGACTTCGCACCATCACTAAATTTGGAAGGAACTCAACCTTATGACCATCTCCAAGGTGAGTGATTTGGTAAACTGATAGGAGATTGGAGCTTAGATTTGGAACATAGAGAACATCTTTGAATTCCCCATTTTCCATTTCCACATGTCCTTTCCCTTTAACTTCCATCTTAGTATCATCTCCCACGAAGATGTGTGGTACCTTTGACTGCTTCAATGAAGAAAAGTCATCCTTTGAAGAACCCATATGGTAAGAGGCACCTGAGTCAAGTATCCATTCTGAAGAACTTTTGTTTTCCATAAGTGCTTGACCTTTAATTTTTGAAGAGGTTGGAGTAGAATCCTTAGAAGTACCTGGCACTTGAATCTTGTTCTTCTTGAGTAGATTTTCTAACTCATCGATTCTTTTTGTCTTGCAATGATGTTCGTCATGATTTGGATTTTTGCAGTATGCACAAAAGAGTTTTTCCTTCTTTTCATTACTTCCCTTCTTGTTTGAAGAAGAACCGCCTTGTTGAGAGGAGGATTTTTGTGTCTTAGATTGTATTTTCTACTTCCACTACTTTTTGTTGTTGTTTCTTTTTTGCCCTTGACTTGATTTGCGATCATCACTAGCCACCAAGGATTTGGTCTTTGATGACTTGAGAAGTGCAAAATCCACCAAGTGAGATTGTTCAACAATCAACATGTCTACAAATCCATCAAAGGAAGACTTCTGGTAAGCAGATCCCATGGTCAACCTATGAGTATTAAAACTTGATGCAAAGTTGGTGTACTCAGAAGGTAGCCTCTTTAGGATGTGATGAATCAACCTGTCATCCTTCATAGGATTTCCACAATCTTTAAGAAGTGCCCTATACTCATTGAATTTAATGATATAATCTTGAATTGTGTCATAATTCTTAGCATCCAAAAGAAGTAGATCATCTTCAATCTGAAATCCCTTTTCTTTATCCACTTTACCATACAACTATTCAAGTTTATCCCATGCTTCTTTGGATTCTGAAAAATTTTTAATGTGAAAGAGAAGATCCTCATGTACGCAACTCCTGATAACTCCTAATGCCTATTGGTCTTTTTTTTGCCAATCAATGAGTTCTTTAGCATCAGCAGGTTTGGTAATTGTACCATCAACATAAAGACTATATCCTTTTTCCATTAATCTACTCCATGCAATATCTTTCCATGTAGAATAGTTGTGTGAAGTTAGAGGAGGACATTTAAAATCTATGATGCAAAAATGAAAAGAGCACAAAATAGAGACACAAAAACACAGTACACCCCCTCCCCCCCTTTTTACTCAATCAAAAGACCCCCCCAAAAGAGATGCTGTTGGCACTTTATAGGTAGTGCGTTTACAATGGGCCACTCATCAAAATGAACAAAGTGGACTTTTTAATTTTACTTTTACAACTACCTTATGAGGCTAAAATCTATCACTTAAGCACTATAGCTTAGGTTTACAACATTTTTGAAAAAGAATTAAAGCTTTACAATGCCAAAGAAGGCCTAGTTGTGAAAGTGAGAAATTGGTCCACACAACTCTCAAATCTGACTTCAGATCTAAAAAGTAGATAAAAAATACACACTTTCAAAAAAAAATATAACTTGAAAAAGTGATCAGATGTGCCCATACGGAGCTTCTGAAGTTGCAAAATGCAAGATTATGCAGGTACAACCACAAAAAAAATATAATTTCTACAAAATCTATGAACCAAAACTAGAAAACAACACCACCACTAGAAAATTTAGGAAATTTTACCCATTTTAAAAAAAAATTGCACATGAATTAGAGTCTGAATGTCCAAGATATGAGCTTGCAAAGTCAGGCTACCAAATTGAAATGCAATCAAGAGAGGGGTCTGGGAGAGAAAATGCAATGCTAAATTTCATGGTCAAACGACCGTCACTACAGTTGGAAAATACCTAAAAATGATAGTCAAACAGCCGTCAAGTTTAACACCATTCTCTACTGATGTCAGTAAAAAATCCACGCCCTGGGGTGACATGGCAGACTGAGATAGCGTCTGTATTGTATAGAATGTACAGATGCTCAGTGTGTGTGTCTAGTTGGTGGTTTACATGAAAAAATATCGACTGTCCATGGGTTATGTGGCAATTTTGGTTGTCACAAGAGTGACGTGGTGATAAGTCTGTCCAAGTGTCTGTGGACGAATAGAATAGCTCCTCGTGCAGGGTTTCGCGTGCAATTTTTTTTAAAAAAATGTCAAAAAAATGTGACGAAATAATAGTTGAGCTGGAAAATCTCTCAAATAGCTAAGAAATGGTATAGTGTCATTGGTAAACTGAATGCCAAGCTAGAGTTTCCCTCATGCAGAATATGCCTCGGGCAGAAGTTTGAAAAATAATGGCGTCGATAGTGTTCTAACGTGCGAAAGGGAGATTTAACTGTCGTATTTGCCAAAAGTTCAATGAATGGTGCTAGAAAACACCTCTGCGCGTGGGCAAGAAATATTAAAGCTTTTTTGGAGGTTCAAATCATAGTGAAAACCATAGGCCGGGAGTTTAGTGGGTTTATCCCACATTGAGCCTGCAGAGGGTTTCTAAGAGCTTTATAACCCAAACTCCTCGACAATTAAACAAAAATAGAAACCTGTTGGTATGAGTAGAAGCTCTTGCCGCTGGTTGGTGGTGATTGTCACTGTTTCAAATTATGTAGAATATTTGCTATGATTAAAATATTCTCTGTGACAAATAAAATAAACTTCCACAAATGGTAGATCCAAGGTGTCACTGCTCGGGTCTGCTAAAATTTTTTTCTCCAAATTTCTGCAAATAAACTAACAAAAAATAAATAAAAAAAAATTCTCCAAATTTTCACAAATAAACTAATGAAAAATAAATAAAAAAGAAATGAAAAATTACAGATTTGAAATAAATCAATTGAATTTGTGAAAAATGACCATGCCCATACCACAAATCGGGCCTCCGGGTTCCGATTTGCAATTTTTTTTTGCCTCACAGTCAACTTTGGGCCAAAGTAGGCATGTTTATAGTCAATTTTCATGGTTCATCATTTTGGACACAATGGCAAGGTCAGATCTGGCTCTAGATGCTCCCAATTTTTGCAACACTCCAGATTCAGGCTGAGGTGATGAAGCAAGTGTGGTCTCAAATGGCTATGTGATGAGAAAATCTCCAAGTTGCTCTGATACCATGTAAGAATTTGCTTAATGGAAAAATTCATCTAGGAACTAAGAACTCAAACACAAGAACACAGTAGACCAACAAGAAAGTATGATCAAAATGACAATGTATTCAATATGCCATCATTAATGCAACATTCATGCAATGTAAAAGTACACTAGGAGTGCCTATATATAAAGGCCTCTAAGATATATCTAGAATGCCTCATCATTAGAACCATGATGAGTCATGCAACCAAGCACATGTCCACCAGATATGGGTTATCCTCCATTAAGCATGGAAGTAAGTGCGGTGATGTGAGGATAAGCCTACAAGGGTGTGACATGCAAAATAGTGTTGTAGACACCATGTGCTTAAATAGAGTTGCGTACTCCTGTGTTGTCTACATGAAACTCAAAAAGGTGAGAAAACTCCTAAGTGTCTCACAAATAAACATAATAAAATAATGTAGAATACTTATTTACACCAATAGTTACAGACCACTTACCCACTGAATTATGCTTCCTTTTTTCTATAAATTGTTTTGTAATTCACTAAAAACCTTGCAGAATTTCATGCCCTAGCCCTATAACCCTTGAGCTCTTAGAAATTTGCAATTATGTGGCTTAGTAATGGTGAATTTGCAAGTTATATTGTAGTATTAAGATCACACAAAGGAATTTTGAGCAACATTAATGTTCCTAACCATTAATTTTCATGTTACACTTTAGGTTTGAATTTCATCCATCGATCTCACAGCATTGGATGGCTTCACTTGAAAGATAAAAGGTTTTTTAAAAATTTAAGATCCTCACCATGTGTCAAGTAGGTGCCTCCCTTCTTTTCTTAAAGCTCATGCATCTTCATAAAGTGGTGAAGTGCCAATCATTGATCTTACCAAGATAGAAAATCACAAGAAACAATAATATTTTATTAATAAAACCTTTTGAAAAGTGGCTGCATTGGCCAACTCATTTCAAACCTAGCTAGTAGTAATTTATCTGGCCAATTAATTCACTCCATCTAAGTACCTTTTCCAACCTGGCATGAATCAACGGCTTTCTATTACCACAGGTCCTACCTTGCCACATGGTGGAATGACACTTCCACACTTTGTTTAAAATTCCTACAACTTCACATTACGGGTAAGCATCAATCGTTGATCTAATGAAGCTCAATGGTTCTTAAAAGCTGCACCTCTATAATGCCTAGTTAGCCATACTCACCAATAGAATGGGTTCTTTTTTGCAAATGTGTCTGAAAACTACCATGATAGAGACTTCATTATTGCCTTTGAAAAGAGTGGGTCCATATCATTATCTACCACATGTCTCATCTTGGGATAGTGGGAAAGTTCCATCCATTGATTTGACAAAGATCAATGGTGGAATAGAGTTACATCAGGTAGTGCTGAGTCAAATACTTTAGCCAATGAATGCATTACACTTTTCATAATAGTATTTGACACCTATCAGTAGTAGTAATAATTTTTAGAGACTGTGGTGCTGATATGACCATGTGCCAAATGTCAACAAGGCATTTTCCTACTTTGTTTAAAAACCTTTCACTTTCATCTTGTAGGTAAGCGCCAGTTGTTGATCTCGCTGAAATCAACAGTGTAAAAAAAGCATGCCTAAGAGTATGTAACATTTCTCCTATCATCATCTTGGACAGGTGTCACCATGGTGCTTCCCCACTTTATTTAATGCTCATGCAACTCCTTTAATTGGTAAAGTTCCAACCATTGATCATACCAAGATCAATGGTACAACAACATGTTGAAAGAAAAATAGCCCCCCAAGAATAGCCAACCAATGAGATTGTAGAAAATTAGAATGTGCACTACCAAGTCCTAACAACTTTTGAAAAGGATTTGACAAACTTGAAATTTTGCAGTGCAAACAGGACCTATTGTCAGCAAATGTTACATGGTAGAAGGGCACTTCCGTGCTTTGTTTAAAGTTCATGCAATTTTACATTATATGTAAGCGCCAATCATTGATCTCAAAGAGATCAATGGTTGGCCAAAACTCACCATCTAAGTGTAGATGTTTCATACCATGCTTATGAAATATAACCATAGTTAGGGAAAGCCTAGAAATTAAGAGGCTTAATTTGCAAAAAATAAAAATAATCTTTATAGAAAAGAAAACTTAGGGTAAGCCCATCTCACACTATTATAGTTTGGAAATTACATTTAATTATCCTTTTGAAAGCTAGGCCACAAAATGAGGGCTTTTTAAATTTTAAACTAGGGTTTTGATAGAGAAATACCAATTTTTTTTATGACCTAGGGTTTTTCATTATGATGTATGACATATGAATAAGGGTGAGAAAACTAAGCCAATAGTGGCTATGTTTGGAGACAATGAATAAGAAAAAATTCATATGAGGGCTTAGAAACCCTGGGAGAGGTAGGCCAAAAAGCTTGACTTTCCTTCAACTTGATAACTCTAAGAGAGCAACAACAATAGAAAAATAATATAAAAGAACTATATAGGAGACACAAAGGATATAAAAATATACAAAACCCCTAAAAACTACTATTCATGAAAAAATAAGTATTCTTAGCAAAAATATCTCTTCAAGCACTGTCCATGAATTGGTAGCTCAAGAATGTTTCCTGATAGATCTTTAAGAGTATAAGAGTCCTCTCCCCACATATCTTCAATTAGATAGGTACCTAACCATATAGGATCAAATTTTCCATGTTTTCTTTTATCTTCAATTCTAGCATTCCACATGAGGACTAAATCTTTGAGTTCAAATTTCTTGCTCACAATTTTCCTATCATATAGTATTTTGACTTGTAGTTGTAATTTATGATTTTTGATAGATGCTTCTTTACTAGTCTCAGCCAATCCTACCAACTCATCCAATCTTTCTTGCATATCATCAATGATATCTTCATCATACATTTGGATGTAATTAGATAATCTGATTAAATTATTCTGAGGCATTCTTTCCTGGATCCCATATATGATATCAAAGGGCGCTACACCTATAGCCTTTTTCATAGTCACCCTATCATCCCATATTGCTAATTGCAATTTAGAATCCCAAGCTTTCTTGTTATCATCCAATTTTCTTTTTATCACTTTCAACAAGCTCTTATTTGTAGACTTAGCTTGTCCATTTCCTTGTGGATGATAGGGTGAAGATGTTGATCTTATAATTCCATACTTGTCAATTTTTTAGATAAATTTATCAGATCTAAAACACATAGCATTGTCTGTCACAATCCTCTGAGGACAACCAAATCTTGAAGTAATGTTATTGAGCAAAAAATTGTTAACTACTTTACTAGATGCATTTTTTGTTGGAACTACCTCCATCCATTTTGTGAAGTAATCAATAACAACCAATATTTATGAATAACCAGTGCTAGATTTGGGAGAAATCTCACCTATAAAATCCATTCCCAATTTCTAGAATGGTGCTTGAACTTCCACTAGTTTTAATGGAGTGTTTCCTAAAAATTTCAATTTACCTACAAATATCTGATAGACATCACACCTTTTGACCATCATCTGAGCATCTTTAAAGAGGGAAGGCCACTAGAGTCTAGCTCTCATCACTTTGTATGCAGTGGTCTTGGACATATAATGTCCTCCACATACTCTAGAATGCATTTCACTCAACACTTCTTTTGATTTTTCTTGATCAACACATTTTAGTAGCACTCCTTCAAAATTTCTCCACCATAAGCTATTCTAGACAATAGTATATTTGATGGCTTGTAAATTGGTGCTTCTTTTTTCATTTTTAGTCAAATGAGAAGGGACTTCTAGATGTTGTACATAATGAATGATATTAGTATACCATTCAAAATGGTCCATGTCATATAAGTTTGACTGCAAATCATCTGTTACTATATTGATCTAATTAGCATCTAAGTTGGATTGAGCCATAAGCTTAGCTAATCCTTGACCTCTTACTAATTTTGTGATCTGAATTTCAATGTTAAATTTTTGGATTTTTTTGATCCATTTGCATCTCCTAGCTGACACCTCCTACTGAGAAAATATGTCTTTGACAGCTGTGCTAGGTACAAATGCAATAACAATGGAACCTGTCAAATAACACTTAAAATCCTTAATATATTTCACCAATACATATGCTTTTTTCTCATTTATTTCATATTTCAGTTCAACAGGCTGCAATGATTTACTAAAAAATGTAATGGGTTGTTCATATCCTTCCTCATTCTTCTATAACAAGACTACATCTACAATATGGAAGGAGGCAAAAGATAATGTGTGCATTGGCTTAGTATAATCTAGGGTTCTAAGTATTGGAGCATTTTTTATAGTAGTTTTAATATCTTGAAAGGCTTGTGAAGGTTCACCATTCCAATTGATAGTAGCTCCTTTCTTAAGCATTTTTGAAATGGGCCTACTAATCTCAGCAAAATTTGTAACAAATCTCCTTAGGAAGTTTACTTTCCCAAAGAAAGATTGTATTCCCTTTACATTTTTTGGCTTAAGAACCTTGACAATGGCTGCCACTTTTTCGAGATCTATCTTGACTCCATCCTTTGATTCTATATGTCCTAGTAATTTGCATTTAGTTACCCCAAATGAACATTTCTTTGGGTTTAAGGACACCCCATATTCCAAGGCTTTGATAAAGATCTTTTCCAATATCTACAATGGTCTTCAACCTTCTTGGAATAAGCTATGAGGTCATCTTGGTATACTACCATGAACTTGTCAATATATTCATGGAATGCTACATGCATAGCTCTTTGAAAAGTTGTACTTGCATTAATCAATCCAAATGGAATTCTCACATATACATAGGTTCCCCATGGAGTTGTAAAAGCTATCTTAAATTGTTCATTTTCTTTCACAAGGACCTGATTGTATCCTAAAAATCCATCCATCATGGAAATCAATTCAGAACTAGTCACTTGTTACAACATAGCTTCCATATTTGGTAGCCCATAATTGTTCTTCAGAGATGCAATATTCAAATTTCTAAAATCTACACATAGCCTTATATCCCCATTCTTTTTCTAGACAGGTATCCCTTAGCTTCATCAACTCTTCTTGCATTTTGGGGGCTAGTGTAGGATTTATTGGTCTTTTCTTTTGCTTGAAAGCTTTTACATTATCTTTCAATGGTATGACATGTTGGAATAAATCTTCTCTATAGGCTTTGAGGCCATCATATGACTAGGTGAAGACATGTCTGTGCTTCCTCAAAAAATCAATTAGTGGTTTTTTAATTTCAACTGGCAAGTTTTGGCCAATGTATACCTTCTTAGGAGCTTCTTTAGTACCAAGATTTATTTCTTCTAATTCTTGAGGCTTAGGGTCCCTAGTTCCAGGTTTTACTCTATCTTGATTATCAAAAATATTCTTCTAGACAACTAACCCCTTGGATACCTTATTAGTTTTCAACTGCATGATCTCCTGGCCTAAAATTATTTCCTTACCATTAATGGTTTCAATTAAATCACTAAAATCCATTTCTTGACAATGGTATTTTTCCTCACTTATCATGATGTTTAAAATATTTTTTTCATATTCAAAGACTTGCAAATTTTCAACATTGTTAGGTATTGAAGTCTTATTTTGAACCTCCATCTGTGAAATTCCTACAAATGACATTTCCTTAGGCTTGATTGCTACATTTGCAAGTAGGTCTTCCATTTTATTTTGACTTCTATCCCTTCATGAAATACCAAATGTATCAAAAATCTCTATCTAGTCCCATACTGCATTTCTATATTGTTTCAACCTTTTTTTTTGAAGCACAAGTTTCCTTTATTTGTGAAATGGCCAATTCAAAGTCACCTATGACATGCAATTTTTTGATTCCATGGTGGGTGGCAACTTTTAATCCTAACAAAAGAGCTTCATATTTTGATATATTTTTGGTACAAGAGAAGTTCAAAGTGAAAGAATATCTAAATGTATTTTTTTCAAGAGAGACAAAAACTATTCCTACCCTCAAACCTTCTTTGAAACTAGCTCCATCAAAGTACATGGTCCACAAGACTGGTGAATCCATACAACATTCCACTTTATGTTCAATCACAATAGACAATTTCTCGACTTCTTGAATGATCAATTCTACCCTAAAGGCATTCACATCAATATCTAAGAAATAAGTTGAATCCTTATCAATTCCTTCTCCCAAAATTTTATTGACCCTTGGCTCCCTATCTACCCTAACTGCCTTATCACCTATATGGAAAGTTACATAAGACAAGTCACATTGTAGACTACCTCCCATAGAAACACTCCATTTTCTTTAAAGAAACATTCCATAATGTTTTGAAATGTGAAACACAAGGACTGGCACGATCATTTCTACTTTAGGATATGCAACTAGCTTGAATGGTAATGCATTAATAGTACCTATGATTGGGACTTCTCTAGCATCCATACCTCTACATCTACCTTGTTTAGTATCTACTTTCATACCTAAAGCTTCCATAACTTTAAAGGGAATGATGGTATTAGATGCTCCTAAGTCTATCATGCAATTTTTTAGGGTTTTAACTGTTAGAACTGCTTTAGAATAATTGGGGTGGGGGTGGGGGGGTGAATCAGTTATTCAAGGTCCAGATGTCCTATTCAAACTTTTCTCTTAATAGAGTGAACTAATTCAAGCATTCACTCTTCAAAACTTTAGCTTGTCAAATTAGCAAGTTACTATAAATTAACATGCAAGTATGACACACAAGAAATCAACACATAACACAGTGATTTACATAGAAACCCAATTTGAAAAAAACCACTAGTAACATGCTACTCAATTCTCACCCTTCTGAAGTGATACCTTGTGAAAGGCCTACCCTATTAAAGGCTTACAACACACACTATTAAATGTGACCTCGTTAGAGGATTTAACCACCTTGTTAGAAGTGGGCCTAGTAAAAGGACTTTAAAACATTCACTTAGAATGCCACCCTATTAAAGGATTTACAAATGGTTTTTAGGCCAACCTAAGTCCATATGATTTTATGATCTAATACAATTTCATAGAGAGTATTAGAAAATCTTGACCTGACTTCAACATACAACTTATCTTTTAGATTTTAGATCACTTCTCATCTCATATCCTTGCTTGGCCTTCTATCTCTGCAACTCTTAACTGCTTGCCTTTTCTTTCAAGCTTTATCTTTTTGATTCTCCATACTCAATGTACTAGTGCAATCATCTCTTCATGACCACTCTTATAAGCATAGCTTCTATGCTCTTCCTTCTTCTAGATGTCTCCTTCTTAACACCCTTTCAATCACTTCACAGTTTTTTGGCACTTTTGTAGCAAGAAGATTAGCAGCTCTCTTCTTCTTGGTCTATGACTTCTTAAATAGAAGTCTTGGAGTTCCTTTTCCTACTCAATTCTTCCATTTTTCAATTTTGATTTGCAAGGATTAGGTAAGATACATTGTATCTATTCCATATTTTGTTTCCTCTAGAAACTTCCTAAATAATTCATTAGAATTTTCCCAAAAATGATTTACATAGAATTTTGTGCCACCAACTCACCATCCTTATCTTCCAACTCATTCAAAAAATTCAATGTAACCACTATTTCAACTCAAATTTGGTGAATCTTAATCATTCAAAATAATGCAATAGCTCGACAGTATTGAAATACTGGTGCTTGGCACATACTGTGTTACTCGACATCAACCATGTTTTTCCTGATGCTCGGCACCTAAAGATTACTCAGCACATACTAGAAATTTTGTGATGCTCAGTACCTAATCTTTACTTGGCACTTGAAGATCACTCAAAATTAACTAAGAATTTTGTTACTCGGCATCAACTGACTTGCTCGACACATACTAATGATCAAAGTTAAAGCTTTGCAGTCAACCTTGTTACAAATTCTTCCTCCAATTTATCTAAATGTGACCAACCTCTATATCTTTGAGTTTGTCATCAATACATTACTTGACCAATGTATTAACTTATTATTGCATTTCATTGCAATATCATAACTCAACCTTTCCCTTAGGTGCTCTTGTTACATCTTGTTGATCAAATCCTCTTCATCAATCAACTAAGTGATAGTGCATGAATCTTGTAAGTGAATATCATCCCTACATATAGTAGGTTTGATATCAATGGAGAAAAAATGATTGAAAACAATCTTTTACAATAATCTCCCTCTTTAATCTTCAACAACAATGAGCTTTTCAATCAGATTTCCAACATTTCCTTTTATGATCAAATTGAGAAAAAATGGGTCAATATCTTCTATGTAGGCTATTGATGAATCATCCAAAATATTTGAGGGATTTGGGATATAATACTATTATCTTCTACCACTACTATGCTTTTTTGAATGGCACTTGATTCAACCACATTACCATTATTTCCTATCCCACCCAACCATGACAATGTTTTGCTCTTATGCTCTTCAATTCTAAACAAATCAGACAAAAACACTTTAATAGTTATTTGTGACATCATGGATATCATATAAATAGGTTCAACTATAGTGAGCTTTAGAAGAATACTTGGAGTAGAAGTATTTTGAATAGTAGTAACTATCATTGGTTTTACAATGTCAAACTCTAACTTCTTCTCTTGTACAATTTCCTTTACTGCATCATTTATTTGGAACTGAACTTTCTTCTTGGGCTCCCACTTCTTGATCTTGCTATCCTTGACCTTAGCTAGATCTATATTAGCCTTCTTGCTATCATCCTTCATCTTATGTGTGATATCCTTAATGAATATACCAAAAGGTTTTCCAACATCATTAACTATTGTTTTTCTTCTCAAATTGTAATTGCTGTGCACTTGAGAAATCATCTCTGTAGTAATTCTATCAATCTCCTCTTTGGAAGGTATTCTCAAATTCATGTTATCAATATTTGAGGATGTATTAAATACTTTTTCCTTATCATAACCTTCATCATCCAAGAACACTTGCTAAAGGTGTAACTAATAGACAATTCTTTGATCTACAACATCATTTTCAAGTTCTTCCAAATCACAATCCACACAATAATCAAATATGCTTACCATATTGCAACTTACATCATCATGAATTTCTTCTTCTTCTTCTTCATGTTGTGTACTTTGATTTGAAGAAAATTACTGGGCAATTGCACAATAATCTATAGAGTGAGGTGATTGACATATAATACACCATGACACATCATCATTCGTATTAATAGAGCTTCTTCACAAAGGATCTAGTGTACCCTTATCTTTTATATTCTAGGTTTGATTAGGAATGGGTTTACCATCTTTCCACTAAGTGGTATAAGGGTAATTTTGCATCCTTGGCTATCTATTAAAGTGGCTATTGTTCTTTGGGGCCTTGTCACCAACATTAGGTTTTTGTGAATTGAAAGTTGGTGGGTTCATCTTCTTTAATAAATGCAATACTCAACTTATTGTAGCTTCTTCAGGTTTCTTTTTCACAAGAGACTTATCATTGTCCCTTTTGTTATTCTTAGGGTTAAAGAACTTTGTATCATCTCTTCTACCCAGCTTACTAGATGCCTTTCTATTATTTTTAGTATTTACTAAAAACTTGAAAGCATCCCTTAACATTTTAGGCTCTTTATCCCTCAATTGATAACCCACCTTGCTATCAAAAGCATTAAAGTATTTTGTAAAGAATAAAACCTCATTCAATCTCATGACTTGAAACAACTTGTACATTCCCTTTTGAAATCTTTCTTACATTAAAATCAAATTTAGACTCATTAGGGTCCTTTTTGATATTGTTGAAATCATTTAACATAAAATCAACATTAGTGTTGTCTCCATATTGATCTTTGAATAAATTCTCCAAATCATTCTAGGAATTAATACAATCATCTGGTAATCTTCTAAACCAATTCCTAGCATCCTCATTCAGAAAATGTACAAACAATTTTATCACTACATCTTCATGTTCAACCTCAAAGTTGTTCAACATATCTATGAAAACCCTTAAATGCTCCTCACCACTAACAATGTTATTTATAGAAAACTTGACAACCTTGTCCCTTAGATCAAAAGATATAGGGTGAGGAAAACTAGAAATCCCTACAAATGATATTTGTCTATATTTTTCCATATATATAGGCTTCTTCTAGAAACTAGCAGTATTGGGTGTGCTTTCTATGTTAACCTGTTATCAGCAACATTTTGGGATTGATGTATTTGAATAGTAGGGATCTACATACTATTAGTGGATGATGACATAGGGGTAGATTGAGACATAGCTTGACTAGAGATTATTGGTCCACAGGTAGGTATAGTAATTGCAACTTGGGTGGACAAATTGGGCCAAGAGGCTAAAGAAGAGTTAAACTTGATGAACTGAATCTTTCTCCTAGTTTCTGCTTCTTGAGCTTCATTCTCAACCTTCTCAAGTTCTTTTTCCAAATCCTATTTCTTCTTTCTAGCCTTTTCTAGATCAAGGTCTAGGTTAGAAATGGGAGGATTTGTAGATTTGTTTAATCTAGTTGAGGGTTCATTTATTTGGTTTCCTATAGCTTTGTCCTTTCCTTTATTTGTGGGTTTCATAGGAGGTTCTATAGGATCTATATGGATAGGCTTGTAGGCTTGGACATGAGAAATGACAAGTTCTTTCCTTTGGCTCATGAGCTTTTCTTGTTATAGAACCTTAGATCTTAAACTATCTATATCCCCAAACACATCAGCATGAAGGACTAAGGTCCTTTCTTCTAATTTCTTATTTTGTTCCTTTAAAGTAGACATCCTTTGAAGTAGGTTATCTCTTTCAATAATGACATTTAAGGTGGCTTTCTCTCTTTCTTTCTCTAACCAAACATGTTTGGCATCCTCTTCTATAACCCATTTCTTCAAGACTTCTATCTCTGAGCATACTTCCTTAGGATTTGTAGAAGTTTCTTCTGAATTAGTAGGATTATCAAGATCTATAAGATTGGTTTCCATAAATGGGACTGTTCCTGGATTCTTCATTATATTTCCATATCCTAACCTATGATTCATATCTAATCTATGAAACATATCTCCTACTAAGGAAACATTCTTGTCACGATAAACTTGGTCTTCTTGCAGTGGGGTACTAAATATCCCCCCCAAAAGCCTCATAGTTTCTAACTCAGAACTCAATGAAGAGGATTCCCTCCCTACTACTGGTTGCTATTGAGGGTAAACTGATGTCTTGCCCCTTGGTTTCAATGTGAGATTTGGATCTACTTTTCTTTTTTCTTTGATTCTTCCTACCACCTTGGGGCAAATTAGTATATAATGGTACATGAGGATTGGCTCTTGTGTATGCTCCTGTATTTTTCCTTTTATTCGCTATTAGAGAGAATTTCTTGTTAAATAAGCACTAGCTTCAAAACCTTGACTAAGTCACCACCCTATTCTAGGAAAAATGTGACAATAAAATATCTTTTGAATTCAAGGGAAAAAGTACAAGAAAATACCAAATAACTTTGCAACATAAAGGGACCAATCACAAAAAACACATGCCTGCAACTCTTGCTTGATAGATAAGACACTTCATAATGGCTATACATGTCATTGTAAGTTTGTGGTACTTATGGTCTTTCTCTTTTCTTTAAATTCTCAAGGTTTGTCACTAAAAAATCATCACCACCATGAGCAATACTAGAAGCTTGGACATACACATCTACACCAGGACCAAAGAAACTATAGTACATCTTACACACAAACATGTGTTAAGAAACTCCCTAGCAGAGTTGCCATTTTTTTGGTGTTTTTCAACTATTAAGCACAAAATTAATACTAGTATAATAAAAGAGCACAAAAATCTAATAATTGGCTACTTCCTATAAACAATTGAATGTGTTCCATATTTGGACACAACTTCAACAAAATTAATATAGATTTTCTACTCTTTAGGCTCTACAAAACCAAGGTGGGTATATCTTAGGGATGGAATATTTTTATCTTGACACTTTCTACATATCTTATTCATTTCACAACAATACACATCCCTTGAAGAAGATTTTCTCACTCTTCTTAATTTTGCAAATACTTCAAGCAACAGTAGCCAACTAAAACTCAAACTTAATTGTAAACAAGTGCTGACCAACATTGATATTCTTTGAACAATAAAAAAAAACTGATTTCAAATTTAAGTTTGATGCTTATTTATGATCTTTACATCTGTAGACTGAAGTAATAATATTAGTGCCTTATCTATTGGGATTTAGAGTCTCTTCAATTCCTAGATTTGATTGATTTCATTATAACCAATATAATCAACAATTCTTACTAAAACTCATTCTTACAGACATTCCTCCTACTACCATGGAAACCTTGTCAATTTTACTAAAGCATTCACTTAATTCTTTGAATTGAAAGCAATAGTAAATTGGCATACAATTTGATTTAATTGCATTCAATTGAACAAGACTTTCTCATTCAACTTCAAAATAGCCATGTAATGAAAAAGGAGACAAGATTCAGCTAGAAAAGATGTGGAGACAACTCATCTTTGTATTAATTTCATTTGAAAATTTATATACAATTGAATAAGACTCAAAATTACTCAAGACAAAAACATCTAAATCCTGTCAAATTGATGTATTCTCATAAACTTGCAAATAAAACATATCACAAGGTATGCATCAAAATTTGGACTGAATAGACTTAGCAAAGACTTAGAAAGATAATAATTTAGACCCCTTCTCTAGCCTTGGAATCTCAATTATATAATGTGAGATGCAACAAGCTTCAGGCATAGAGAACTGATAGCTATCCTTTTGACAAAAGATATTTACATTTTATAGCTATCACAAAAACACAAAATTGTGTGTAATAGAAAATTTTTACATCAGAGTATTCTTTTGGTGGGTCCATATTCTATTACATTTTTAAAGGCTATGAATTCCATGATTGGTTCTTTTGCTATTCTGATTCCTCAAAATATGTCGCAATCAAGCTTGATAATGATGTGTCCTATTCTGATGCTTATAAGTTAACCTCAACTTGGGGATCTTCATTGTCTTCATCATGAACTATTAGGGTAACAATTACTTCTAAGTCCTCAAATACCCCATCATCTTATGGCACCTATTCTAAAGACACAAGTTCTTCTTTCCATTTGCTGAAAATAGTGTCATCAGGCCAATCAAAATTCAGGATTTTCTGTTGCACTTTTATTATAGAATTTCCAATCTTTTCTAATAATATTATAGAATAATTTTACTTTGACAAATTATTCATTGGTCATTGCCCATAGTACATGTCCCTTTTCATTTATCACATTGTTCATCCTATGGCTAAACAACTCATCTAGTTCCTTTCCCCATTCTTCTTTTTCTTTTATTTTTTCAACCTTTTTAAGGGCACTAGGAAAAAGATCAAACTTCTCTATTATATACTTAGAAAAAAAAATATTATTCTCTTCTAAATAGAAACCCATTTCTCATCAAAGTCTTTTAGATTACTAAGTATATCAGAAAAATTCTCTATTTGATAACATGATAATTGGATGATAGAAATACACATAACAGTGATATCATCATTTCTTTCGCTCCATTTCTACATAGATTTTGACTAGGATCTACAATTTTTTCCTCATTCCCTAAATTTTGAAGAATAGGGTTGGTTTGAGGCTACAAGGTTTTTAATTCAAAAAATTCTACCCATGACATAGGGGAGGAATCCCTAAGAGACCTTTCAACTAAAAGTTTGATGAGGGTATGATGAGAAATACAAATTGCGTTTCCTTTCTGAGTTTCCTTAGCATTAATACACAACATATTATGAAGGAAATTGGGGACATCAACTTGAATGTTATGTCTTATACAACTGAGCAACTTAAAATGGTGAGCATGCAAGTTTGAAAACCTACCATCATAGGTCAAATACTTGATGATATGGGTTATCAATTCTAGATATGCTTTGAAATATCCAATTGAGGGTCACTTGGCCAAAAGAATTGTGCCAGTGATGACCTGACATCATGTTGATTTGGATAATGCTCCCCATTTGCTATTAGTCCTATGACTTTTGCTATACTCTCCTCAATAGCAATCATTCTTAATCCCCATATTGTGGCTTTCCTTTCATCAAATGTTCTCATAAACTTTGCTGCTACTTTTTCATTGAGCTCAATTAATTGTAGGAAGTAGCCAAGACATCGACAGGCATGAAATCATTAGACTGCTTCTATATCCACAAGTAAAATACTATGGACAACTAGCTCATATTTCTGTAACTATCCTCCCATCATCAAAATTCTCAGTCTCAAATTTCTCTATTCTCACTACCCTGATAATTTTTACTTCTTCAAATACCCTCTTCTTAGAATTTCAAATTGATTTTTTTGAGAAATGTTCATATCTTATTCTCTTAACAAGACTCTGTTCTATTTGGCATATAAAATAATGATGCAATTGATTATGAAGGACATTAAGGTTTAACCAGAAGTTTTCTCATAATAAATCATAGTCCTTTTTTAGTCATGTCAATCACAAAATATTTTTCCAAAAATTGTAATGAAAAGGTACAATAGATACAAAAATATTTCAAAAATTAAAATCAAACCACTGCTAAAGTACAACATATAATATGGACATGACTAAGGTGACATGGAGATGACATTTGGAAATTAATACACTTTCTCAGCCCTCCACTAAATTTTGACAAGTGTCCACACTTAAAAATTTTGGTATAAGAATGAGAAACTGGCTTAAGGCTTAAACGATACATTTAATGTAGTATTATATATAAATATTGAAATTAATGTGCTAAAAATGGATAAAGAGTAAAAAATATTGTACCTAAAATTTGAGAGCATACTTCTTCATGAAAATTGATGAGGTGGAAAAGTTTGATGACCGCAAAAAAAGTGCTAACAATATGGTTTATTGAAAGCAGTAAAAATAGAATTGATGGGTGATGTGGAGTGTGAGTGGATGATAGATAAAGAAATGAGATGAGTTGATATGAAGAAAAGAAAAAAAATGAATGAAAGAATAGATGTGAGATTAGATGAGGTTTTATTATGAGTGCTCCATGAGGGTTTTTCATGGTATGGTTACAGGAAGAAGGTTTTCACCTTCTACTATAGGAACTGTGTCTGCTGGGAAACTATTTAGTTAGAATTGCTGTAGGAACTCATCTTTGGTGTGTGGTTTATGATAGAGCCACAACCTATGGCCATTTACAAGCAATTTGAACTAGACATGATCAATGGTTTTCAACTAAACTACTTCATATTTCATAAGGCTCTAGCCACTAAGTCTACAACTTCCTTGGATTCTCTTTAAAATGAGAATCATATAGGAGAGCCCAATCTCCCACTTGGAATTGTTTATTACCAATAAGTGCATCATGCCACTTCTTTAACTACTACTAAATGATATCCATTCTTTCCAATACTATCTTTCTCATTTCATCCAATGAGTTCAAATAGAGAAGCCTCTCTTGTTGTGCTACAGGAAGACTAATGTTTAATTCCAAGGCAGTGCACAAGGTTTTATGTTCAAATTCAATAGGCAATATTATTACTTTTCCATACAAAAGTTCAAATGGAGTAAATCTAGTTGTTTTCTTACATGTAGTTTGGTATGCCCATACAACTTTAGTTAACCTACTGCTCCAATCCTTCCTATGTATTTGCATTGTCTTGATCAAAATGACTTCAATTTTCTATTGGTGACATCTGCTTGCCCATTTTCTTGATGGTGATAAGGAATGGATTTCTGGTGCCTTATGTTGTATTCTTTCATAACTTTAGTGATCAAGTTTGATGTGAACTAGGCACCATGATCTGTGACAAGTTCTTTGGAAACTCCATAGCATGTGAATATTTCTCCATATAAGAATTTAACTACTTTCTTATCTCTTGCATTTTTCATTGCCTTGACCTCGACCCATTTAGTTAAATAATTTGTGCATATTAAGATGTAGGATTTTCCATTTGATGGTGGGTCAATTGGACCTATAAAGTTCATATCCCACTTGTCAAAGGGTGTTCCAATAATCTATGGATTGAGTGGCATCTCATTTGACTTGGTTGGTCGGCTCATCCTCTAGCATTTGTCACACTTGGTGGTATAATTTGTAGCATCCTTATGTAATGTTGGCCAATAATATCTAGTGTTAAGTACCTTTACTACTATTCATCGTGATAGGCATGCAGTATGTCATATATCTCATCCTTTCTGACACATCTCCTCATGACCTAATCTAGTTTAGTATAGAAGAGATTGTTATCTCTCCATGAATAATGAAAAGTTTTCTCTGCTAGCTTCCTTCTATCCTCATGAGAGAAGTGTGGGGGCATTCTATTTGCAACAAGATAGTTTTCTATGTCTACATACCATGGTGTATGAGTTGCTCTATGGAACAAGTGCTCATCTAGAAATATATCTTCAATTAGAGTTGAATTTTCATCAATAATGTGTAGTTTGGAAAAACAATCAGCAACTATTTTGGACTTGCCTAGATTATCAATAATGGTAATATCAAACTCCTACAACAAGAGCCATCTTTCCAATCTACCCATTACAACAAATTTTTTCATTAAGTACCTTATTGCTGAGCGATCAGTATGAAAAAAAATAGGATATCTAGTTACATAATGTCTGAAGTTATTCAATGCATAGACTACAACTAAAAGCTCTTTCTTGATTACTATGTAATTCAGTTCAGGACCATCAAGGCTTTTACTAATATAGTAGATGGCATTTTTAAGATTGGAAGTCTTTTGTCCTAATACAACACCTACAACATAGTCTGATGCATCAGTATGGATATGAAATGGAATTGACCAATCAGGTCCCTTCAAAATTGGTGTTGTAGTGAGGAGTTTCTTAAGCTATAGGAAGACTCCATGACATCTAGGTGTCCAATTGAATTTAACTTCTTTAGTCAATAGTGTATACAAATGACTAGCTATTTTACTAAGATCTTCAATAAAAAACCTAAAATAGATAGCATGACCTAAAAAAGATCTTACATCCTTTGGTTTTGTAGGTATGGGCAATGTTATAATTACCTCTTTCTTAGTCCGATCCACTTATATTCCTGCATTTGATATAAAATGACCAAGCACCACTTCTTCTTGCATGAGCATGGAAAATTTCTTGCTATTGAGTGATAGATTATGTTCTTTGCACTGGAAAAAAACCTTTTTCTAGATTCATCAAGACTTCCTCAAAGGTGACTCCAAACATTGTAAAATCATCCATATATATTTCCATGTAGTCATGCAAGATATCAGCAAAAATGTTGATCATAGCTCTTTGAAATGTCGCAGGAGAATTACACAAGCCAAATGGCAACAAAAAATATGTAAAAGTACCCCATGTGCATGTAAATGTGGTTTTATCTTGATTTTCAGGAGCTATACTTATCTAATTATAACAATTGTACCCATCAAGAAAGAAAAGTATTTCTTTCTAGCTAGAGTGTCCAAAAATTGATCCATGATGGGTAAAGGAAAGTGATCCTTCTTGGTTGCCTTATTCAATTCTCTGTAATCTACTCAAATTTTTCATCTCCCTTTCTTTTTAGGTACTATAACCTGAGGTGAGACCCATTTACTATCAAATATAGACTATATAAGACAAGCATCAAGCAACCTTTGTAGTTCAATTTTAACTATTTCTCTGAGCGCTAGATTAATCATCCTCTGGGGTTAACAGAGTGGCAGGAACCCTTCATTGATATATATTCTAGGAGTGCATAATGTAGGACTTAACCCTTTCATATCCCCATAGTCCCATGTGAAAGAACTTTCATGTTTTTAAAGAAGCTTTGTTAATAGTTTCATTTGTTTGGAAGGCAATTTTTGATCGACATAGAGATCATGACCTCTTGACAACTCAATAGTAGTTGTAAGATCGACCATAGTAGCTTCAAAGATTGGACTTGTACCTAGTTCACATGGTAAAAGCTGATGGACAATGTCTAGATCCTTAGGAAAACAATAATTCTCATTAAATTCCTCATATGTCATTAGTTCCAACACAGAACTATCAGATACATCTTTGTCTACCATACAAGTATAATTAAGAATACCTTAGATTACTAAATCATCCTCTTGTAGGTTCTAAAAATATTGTCTATGTAACGTCATAAGCTATGCTATAGAGTTTAACTCTTCTTCTCCATCCTCTATATTTGGCCATACAAATGTACTTAAATCTAGTTATGGTTGTGCTAGAAGATACAGGTCAAATTTCTTTGTTGCCTATCCATCTGATATGGTCATACTCCTTGACCTAAAACTTATTTTTGCATCAACTGTAGCTAACCATGGTCATCTTAGAAATAATTTTGGGACAAAACTATGAAATATGCAAGGTACTCCAGAGAGTCTAGGGTTACTACTATGTCTTCTATCATCCCATTAGGAGTGATAGTAGAACTATTTGCAAGTTACAGAGTTGTTGGGGTAGCTCTTAACCCTTTTATATTCAAATTTTTCATAGTATCCTTAGTCATAATATTTATAGTAGTACCAAGATCAATCAAAGCATTTTTAACAGATTGACCATTTATAATCACATTCAGAAGTGGACTTCCTGGATCAGAATATTTATGAATAATCAATTTTCCTAACATAATATCAGCCAATTGTCCTACAACATGGACTATGGTTGGGTCCTTTTTCTTTCTCCTAGGCTTTTTCAAACAGACTTCTCTAATGAATTTTCCATAAATAGGAACATCTTTAATGGCTTGGAATAAAGGAATTTGGACATGCATGTTCTTTAGTTGATTAATGGTGTCAATGGATTGTTCCTTTGTTTGTGCAGGATTACTTTGTATGAGTTTTTGTAGAAAATGAGGTTCAACTATTGTTTGAGTTTGAGCTGAGCTAGTTGTATTGGTTGGGTCAACCATTTGTGGCTGAGAATTTGTAGGTTTTGATGTTGTAGGAGTATCTGGTATCTTAGTTATGAGAGGTAGTTTAGGCACTAGTAGGGTTGTACCAGATCTCAAATGTATATTTGCAACATTTAGGGTATAAGTAGGGTATCGTTGAGCATCAATAGAAAACATGGGTTATTTTTGTTGCTGGTTATTTGGATTTGGCTAAGGTTGTGTAGGCAACTGAGTCTTCTTTTGAGGTCTAGAACTTCCAGGTGGTGGCATTAGTGTAGGTTGTTGGACTGTAGGTGGTAATTGTGGATTACTAGTATTGTGGTTAGGCCATTACTAAGGTCCTCTCCATTGGTTTGTATACTGCCAATTCCTTTGGGGTGGCTGCCATTGGTTCTGTTGATTCTATCATTGATTATTTTTCTAGTTAGACCACTGGTTGTTTTTTTGATTTGGCTAGGAAGGTTGGAAGTTCTAAGGCCATTGAGGTTGTTGTGAATTATTTTGCCAAGCGTTATTCCAATTAAGTTGACTATATTGTGGAGGACCTTGGTTGCTACAATTTTTCCATTGGTTATCATATAGATTTGAATTTTGTAGAGGGTCTTGAGGCATACCTTGACATGAGGCCCATGGATGGCACTAAGAAATGAAGAATACTTTCTCATCCTCTCCTTCTATCTTGATGTACTTAGTTAGAAGATGTTGGTTCTCCATGCTAGTGACCAATTTGCATCGACAATCTTTCTTCTACTTTCAGCAATGTGGACAACACTCAACTAATTGCACGTCATCTTCTACATGTTTCTTCTTTGTAGTCATTGTGTTGAGATGTGTAGCGACATCATTTATGATGTCCTTGATGAAATCTGATAGTAGACTAGATATCTCAAGCTTTGAAATAATTTGATTGATTCCTTTAGTAGCTATGGATCAGTGTCCTCTACATTTCTTCATAGTTGACTTTGATTAGTTAAGACAAATTTTCTTGAGGTCATCCCAAGAAGATTGATATACATCCCATTAGGAGTGACAATAGAACTATTTGCAAGCTATAGTGTTGTTAGGGTATCTCTTAACCCTTCTATGTTCAACATTTTCATAGTATCCTTAGTCATAATATTTATAGCAGTACCAAGATCAATCAAAGAATTTTTAACAGATTGACCATTTATAATCACATTTAGAACTAGACTTCCTAGATCAAAATATTTAGGAATAATCAATTTTCCTAATATAATATCGTCCAATTGTCCTACAACATGGACTGTGGTTGGGTCCTTTTTTTTTCTCCTAGGCTTTTTCAGACAGGCTTCTCTAATGGTGTTTCCATAAATAGGAACATCTTTAATGGTTTGGAATAAAGGAATTTGGACATGCACATTCTTTAGTTGATCAATGTTGTCAAAGGATTAATCCTCTATTTGTGTAGGTTTACTTTGTATGAGCTTTTGTAGAAAAGGAGGTTCAACTTTGTTTGAGTTTGAGTTGAGCTAGTTACATTGGTTGGGCCAACCATTTATGGCTGAGAATTTGCAAGTTCTAATGCTATAGGAGTATCTAGTATTTTAGTTATGAGAGGTGGTTTAGGCATTGGTAGGGTTGTACCAGATCTCAAATGTATATCTGCAACATTTAGAGCATAAGCAGGCTATTGTTGAGCATCAATAGAAAACATGGGTTATTGTTGTTGTTGGTTATTTGGATTTGGTTGAGGTTGTGCAGGCAACTGAATCTTCTTTTGAGGTATAGAACTTCTAGGTGGTGGCATTAGTGTAGGTTGTTGGATTGCATGTGGTAATTGTGAATTACTAGTATTTTGGTTAGGCCATTACCGAGGTCCTTTCCATTGGTTTGTAGACTACCAATTCTTTTGGAGTGGTCGCCATTAATTTTGTTGATTCTATCATTGATTATTTTGCTAGTTAGACCACTAGTTGTTTTTCTAGTTTGGCTAGCAAGGTTGAAAGTTCTAAGGCCATTGAGGTTGTTTTGGTTTATTTTGCCAAGCATTATTCCAATTAGGTTGACTATATTGTGGAGGACCTTGGTTACTATAGTTTTTCCATTGATTACCATATAGGTTTGAATTTTGTAGAGGGTTTTGAGGCATACCTTGACATGAGGCCCATGACTAGCATTAAGTAATGAAGAATACTTGCTCATCCTCTCTTTCTATCTTGATGTACTCAGTTGGAAGATGTTGGTTCTCCATTCTAGTGACCAATTTGCATTGACAATCTTTCTTCTACTTTTGGCATTGTGGACAACACTCAACTAATTGTACTTCATCTTTTGCATGCTTCTTCTTTGTATTCATTGTGTTGAGATGTGTAGCGACATCATTTATGATTTCCTACTTGAAATTTGAGAGTAGATTAGATATCTCAAGCTTTGAAATACCATGATTGATTCCTTTAGTAGTTGTGGATTGATTTCCTCTACATTTCTTCATAGTTGACCTTGAGTAGTTAAGACAAATTTTCTTGAGGTCATCCCAAGAAGATTGATATACATCACCACCAGCCATTAGGTCTAGTGCTTCCAAATAATTATCATTCACCCCTCTCAAGAAGACTAGTTTCTGTCAATCCTCTACCAGTACATGCTAGGGGTACTTCTACAATGTATAAAAGAAACATGAAACATAGTCTTCCAATGTTTCATCCTCCTTTTGTGATTTCTAAATATATCATCTCCTCTTGAATCATTTTCCTTGCAATACTCTTTGTGTTTCTTCAAAAATAGATTTTGCATTTCATCTTAGGTACTTGATGCATTGGCTCCTAAACCCCTAAACCATCGTAAATATGATTCTTTTAGTGTTGCTAGAGACAACATGAGCTTATAGGCATCAATGTTATAGTTAAAGCTATGATAGAGTATGTCAAACTTAAACAAGAAAGTATCAAGATCTTCAATTGCAAGGCCATAGAACTTTGGAAGAGTAGCTGTGGGTATATTTTTGAGATTAGCATTTGTTATGAGGCATGGGAGAGGAAATGGAAAAGTAGGTTGTGCCATTATTGGAGGTATTTGATTATGGGGTTGCTGCTAAAAAGGAACATTGGCTATTAGATTGTTAACAATAGGTGGATTTGGACCAACACTATTAAGAAAGTTGGCCAAAATTTTAGAAAAAGGTTGAAGACCACTTGTATTCAAGGGTTCTTCTCTAGAGGAATATCATGTAGGGAAAATAGGCTTGCATCCTCAAAAGAAAACTCAACTTCTTCTTCAATTTCTTTGTTCAAATTAATAGACTCCCGTGGAAGAAATCTCCCATATTCATCTCATTGTCTTCCTCTTCGATGCATGAAATTGAATTGGATACTTGTTAATCAAGCCCACAACTGTGCAATTTTTAGTTAACAAACTAATCTGAGAATAAATAACTCATAAAGGTTCCTAGTTTGACACCATCCCCAGTAACAGTGCCAAAAATGTAAGGGTTTCACAATAGATGATGATAATCACACCATTGTCTTTCTCAAGGATACTATATCTATTCTGAAGACTACCTATTCCATCATGAAATACATTGAATTGTCAACCCAGAGATGCAAGACTTGAAATGGGTCAACATAGTATGTGCACTAAGTTCCTTTAAGAGTCTTAACACTTATGCTGTAGGAAAGTAAAATACATGGAAGGAATCTATACTACTATGATAGAATAGAAAACACACTTGGACTAACAATAGGTAACTATAGAAAGATTTGGAAAATGAATTCTAAACTAGTTAACAACTCAAAACATCCACCATGATCATTTTCCACAAGTGCTATAGGACTAAAACAATAAATCTATCTTGAAAATAAGAAATTGTAGGGAATGAATCTACTCTACATGAATCTATTCCACCTCCCAAGTGGGTCCCCTTGGTTGGCTTCAACTAACTAAGAACACAATATGTATTCCAAAATAACTCTCACATTAAAATCCTTCTTTGATTACATCAACTGAATAATTCATGAAGAACAGGAAAAAAGTAACTTCTAAATCTTAAAACAGCATTATTTTCTTTCTCATTACCATCCCCTAAGACAATCCAAAAATCCATTAAATAGAGGATTGGATTCTTATTAAAAAGATGACATAAAAGTGTTGAAGAAACATCACTAGAAAAGAAGGTGGAAGATCAGCCATAACATAGTGTATTTATTAAGCAACAGAACAACAACTCAGGGGAAATATAGCAAGTCAGGTCTTCCTAGATTTTCTAGAATAGTAACTCCTCTACAAGCACTTCTAATCCATAAGAACTAAACTGTGCTTTCCTCTCCGTGAGTGGTCTCCATCATCTTCTTCCTTTAATGCAATAATCACCACCCTTTTGTGCCACTATTCACTTCCTAAAAGTTAGAAACATCTGGATCACATATGCAAGATAACATTCCTACTCTTATTCAGATATTAGAACATAGCTTAAAATATTTATATGAACTATTGTATTCTATGTATAATATTAAGAAAATTATGTCATACATGCTACCCATAGGTTTAATAGGTTCTAGTTGTCTCTAGCATAAGTTCACAAGATATTTAAATAAATGTTTTGGAAATGTTTTTAGAAAAAGCACAAAGAGTAAGTCCAAATTATAAAAACTATATCAAAATTGAGACATTAAATTGCCTCATCAATTCTTTTCTCAGAACCTTTAGTTGTGAATCATTTGCTCATATAGATTTAAAAAATAGAACCAAGCTAGAAGCAAAGTCAAAGAAATGTGTATTTGTTGGATATGGTATTAATGAATTTGGTTATAGGTTTTGAGATTTTGAAAATCATAAAATTGTAAGAAGCAATGTTGTCATATTCAATGAGATAGTGTTGTACAAAGATCTGTAGTAGAAACATGAGAAGAAAGAAGATGATTATATAGTGCTAGATGATACTCCAAAAATTGATGTTCCAACAATTCCTCATGATGTGTAAAAATTGCAACAACAAATACCACACACCCTAGTGAATGTTAGATAGTCAACAAGGATGAGTAGACCACAAATTTTTTTTTCTCCCTCTTTGTATTCTATTTTACATACTGATGCTGGTGAACTTGAATGTTATGATGAAGTTGTGCAGGTTGATACTAAGATTCAATGGGAGTTTGCAATGAAAGATGAAATGGACTCTTTTATGAAAAATAAGACATGGGATTTATGCAAGTTGCCTATAGGTAAAAGGGATTTACAAAATAAGTGGGTTTATAGGTTGGAAGAAGAGGAAGGAGGTAAGAAAATATTTAAAGCTACGTTAGTTGTTAAAGAATTTGCACAAAAAAAAGGAATTGATTTTGATGAGATATTGTCTCCTATTGTTAGAATGACTTCTATCCATATTGTTTTAAGTATTGTGGCTACTAAAGATTTGCATTTGGAGTAGCTTGATGTTAAAACAACCTTCCTTCATAGTTATTTGGATAAAGAGATATATATGGCACAACCACTGGGATTTTAGGTCAAGGGTAAGGAGAACTTAGTGTACAAATTGAAGAAAATTTTATATGGCTTGAAGCAAGCACCTCGATAATGGTATATGAAATTTGATAGTTTTATGCATAAGCATGGATATAGTAGGTGTCTTTTAGATCATTGTGTTTACTTTAAGAGGTTGGATGATGACAACCACATTATTTTATGTTTATATGTTGGTGATATGCTTGTATTTGGGTCTAACATGGATCATATTAAGGGGCTAAAATGCCAATTAGTACATGCATTTTCTATGAAGGATTTAGGGGCAGCAAAGAAAATCCTTGGCATGAATATTTGTAGAGATAGAAAGAATAGGAAATTGATGCTATCTCTGGCTGATTATGTTGAGAAGGTGTTACAATGTTTCTTTATGGAGAATGCTAAAGTTATCAACATAGCTTTACCTACTCATTTGAAGTTGACTAAGAAGATGTGTCCAAAGACACAAGAAGAGGAGGATAAGATGTCCAAGGTATCCTATGCTTCAGCTATAGGCAGATTAATGTATGCTATGGTATGTACAAGGCAAAATATTTCACATGCAATGGGAGTCATTAGCAGGTATATGAGTCATCTAGGAATTGAAAATTGGAATGCAGTCAAATGGATTCTTTGATATTTGAAAGGAACATCCAATTAGTGTTTACACTTTGGGGGCTCTACTACTAATTTATAGGGCTATATTGACTCAAATTTGGCAGGGGATATTGATACAAGGAAAAGTACTATAGGTTATGTATTTACTATTGTTGGGGAAATGGTGAGAAGGACAATTATTTGTTTACAGATAGTCAAAGTGCCATTTAGCTTGCGAAGAATATGGCTCTACATTCCAAGGCAAAACACATATAGTTGCCATGCCATTTCTTTCAATCCATTTTGGATGATGGATAGTTAAAGCTGGACAAGATATATATAGATGAAAATCCAATAGATATTTTTACAAAGGTAGTGATAAGGGAGAAGTTGAATTCCTCTTCAGCTTAGGTTGGTCCTATGTTGCATAAAAATGTAACTAAGGAATAACACTAAGCAACTAACGCACATTCCTACATTATCATGCAAAACCTCAAAATATGAAAGAAGACATGTAAATGAACAACATGAAACAAAAAAGAGCATAAAAGCATTCAAAATATCACTATGCAAACCTCATGAAACCATCAAGTGGAGATGATTTCATCACTCATTGGATGTGGTTGCTCACTATTCCTATAGCATAACAATGAGGTAGATAGTGCTTCATGAAAAATGAGGAGAGGGCTCTTTTTTTATAGGAAAATGGATGCAACAAATGGCTAAGATCGAATGCAAGATGGAGGGCTAGGATCCCTCAGGATTGATGAGGTGTGAATGAGGTGGAGGCCAAGTAGACTCCACATGGATTAGGGTTTTGACCATTCAAAGGGGGCAATATGTTCACACATGTGTGAGAAACCTTTGATGGTGACATGATCAATGAGGTGTGAGAAGCATGGCTTCTCACACATGTGTGAGACAACTTGATTCTCATGCAAGAGGACAAGTGTGCAAGAGGTGTGAGAAGGATGGCTTCTCACACCTGTGTGAGACAACTTGACTCTCATGCAAGAGGACAAGTGTGCAAGAGACATCAAGACATGAGGGATGAGGGAAGTGTGAACATCTCTTACACATGTGTGATAATACACTTAGGATTAAGAGGAGATTCGCTAGGATGATTGTGCAAAGCAAGCATGATTAGGAAGTGGGTTGGTTTAGCATGAAGTGTTAGGTAGGCTAGTGAGGTTAGGTGAGGGTTAAAAGTAGGAGCCATGTGCTCAAATAGGATTAAATGCAATATTTAATTCTTAGTGGGATTAGGAAAGGGGATTAATTAAGTAAATGACATACTTAATTAAAGGAGCTTATTTAGATCAAGGAAAGGCTAGGATTTAGATAAACCTTAGTTTATTTAAATCAAGGTAATGCAAACGTAATTAAATAAATGTAAAATTTATTTAATTAAGGTAGGGGAATTAAATAAATATTAAATATTTATTTAATTGGTCATGAAATGGGTTTTGGAAAATTTTTGGTGTCTACAGGTCCTCTAGATTGAATAGGAATAAAAGAACAACAAAGTCTAGGGTGGTTTAATCTAGTGGGAGCCCCATGTGGTAACGGTATTGCTACAGGATCAATCTCCAAGTATGAGATTGTTGTCTAGTGTGGAGTCTAATCAGTCCCCAAGTGGGAGATTGTTAGTTTGTGGTGACTAATCAGGGAAGTACTGTACATACTTCATAAATAAAAAATTTAGGTCCTATTTTATTGGGATTTTGGGTTGACATGTAATTGTTAATCATAAGCCTAAAGTGCTAAAAATACTTGATGGGGTCAAGCCAAATAACAGAATGGACACAAAAGGAAAGGGAAAAATTTATTAACTATGTAAATATGCTAATACATTTAGTATAGAGAAAATAGACTTCAAAACATGCCCTAAGGACTTACAATAGTATAAATCTAGAGATAATTTCTTCTCCCAGTACCTTCTCTCTCCACTCTGAACTGCCTTTTACAATGCTAGAAATGTCCTTAAATAGACCCTAAAGGGTTAAAGATTAGGAATACATTCTAGAAAGTGCTAGTTGGAATCCACCACCAAAATAGAAGGCTCTAGAAGTCTCATTAGAAGTCGGTGAAAAATTAGAAGAATCCAGAAACGGTAACCGAACTTCCAGGAGGCATAGCTTTTGAACCATAGCTCTGATTGACAAACCGTTTACATTTTTGAAAAGCTCTTGAAGTGCTCTATAACCTTATGGACCAAATTTTCTCATACCCCATTTTTTGGCCCTATATGAGGCTGTTTAATGCTGTGAACTTGACTTTGAAACATTCTTAGAAGGTCTCCAGAAACTAAAAAACTACGATAACTTTCAAACCATGCAACCTTTTGACCCGATTCTTTTTTTGGAATGCTCTAAATTACAATTTTAATAATTCCTCTAATTTGCACCTTCTAACTCACCAAAATTATGGCTCAATTACATACTCCTATTTTTCTAGCATTTACATGTATCCCAAGGTGCTTAAAAACTCTAACCCAAAACACTAATAGTGGAACTATGAGAGTTAAAAACTTTATTTGACCCAAATGGGTATCTAGAAATGAAAACACATGAATCAGAAACTATATCTAGGTATATATTTTTTTTGGGTGACATAAGATTGCCCTTATACCTCTAGATGCTCCTGCATCAGACACCCAGGGTAGATTGAAAAGTGACCTTGTCACTTTATGGATGGTAGAGGAAATCTCAAATGGGAAACCTCAGTTGCTAATATCCAAGTTGATTCCTCTATTGGCCATCCTTTCCATTTAACCAAGTACTCTACATACTTCCTATTGCTGGTACTCCTACCCACACAACTATCCAAAATCTCCTCTATCTCCTCCTTCTTAGAAGTAGGAATTGGACATGGCTCTAGCACCAACCCCTCATCTACACCATCATCATGATACTCTGTTAAGTTTGCAATGTTGAAAATAGGAGAAATGTGAATTCCATTTGGCAACTCCACTTCATCTGCATTTCCTAAGTCATGTTTCTTCAAAATTTTGTAGGGGCCAAATTTCTTCATCTTTAGCTTGTTGTAAGTACCTGCTAGAAATCTTTATTTTCTTAAGTGTACCATGACAAGATCCCCTACTTGGAACTCCTTATGTCTTCTCCTTTGATCATCCCTTGCTTTATATTGTTTGTTCATCTTGGTAATGTGTGCTTGGATCTCCTCATGTAGATGCTTGATATGATCTACCAATACTCCTATTTATAGAGTTATTGTAAGAAAACTCTAGTTGTGGTAGAATCAAATCCCACCCCTTGGGCTTATCCCCAACTAAATATCTCAGCAAATTTCTCAGACTTCTATTTACCACTTCTGTCTGGCCGTTAGTCTGCGGATGATGTGTGGAACTAAATTTCAAGTTCATTCTCAACTTCTTCCATAATGTTCTCCAGAAATACCCCAAAAATTTAGTGTCTTTGTCATAAACTATACTCTTTAGGAGGCCATTTAGTCTAACCACTTCTCTGAAAAAAAAGTTTGCAATATAGACAACATCATGAGTTTTGTGGCATGGGATGAAATGTGCCATTTTGGAAAACCTATCAACCACCACAAATACTGAGTCATTACCACTTTGTGTCTTCGAAAATCCAAGAAAAAAATCCATACTTATGTCCTCCCATGGCTTTGTTGGAATAGGCAATGGCTAATAAAGTCTAGTATTGTGACTAAATCCCTTGGCCTCTTGACAAACTTGACAACTCTGTACAAACTTCTTCACATCTTGTGAAATATGAGGCCAAAAATAATGTTCTCTAAGAATGGCAATGATCTTATCTCGACGAAAATCTCCTATCATCCCTCCACTATATTTCTCCTTAATCAAATTTTCCCTCATGGAACTCCTTGGAATGCACAATTGACTTCCCTTGAACAACATACCATCCTGAATTAGGTAGTCTAACCACTTAGTTTTCTCTACATCAACAAGTTTTTAACAAGCTTTCCATGCCTTAGAAAAATCAAGATCCTCAGGGTACAGATTCTTGAGTTCATCAAACCCAACTACTTCAACTTGCATTACTATAAGCAACAACTGCCTCCTGCTTAATGCATCTACAACCCTATTAGATTTTTCACTTCTATGCTTCAACACAAATGTATAACTCTGCAAGAACTCTACCCACTTCATATGTCGTTGGTTCAATCTACCTTGGCTATTTAGGTACTATAATGCCTGGTGATTAGTATATAAAAAAAATTCTTTTGGCAATAAATAATGCCTCCATTTCTTTAAGGCCTGAACTATTGCATAGAACTCTTGATCATAAAGAGAATACTTCTTTTTTGTGTCATTCAATTTTTTACTAAAATATGCAATAGGCTTACCTTCTTGGCTCAATACAACTCCAATAACACTATCACTAGCATCACAATCCACATGGAACACCTTTCTAAAATTTGGAAGTGCCAACATAGGTTGTTCCATCACCTTCTTCTTTAGCAATTCAAAACTTCTCACAGCTGCCGTAGTCCATTTGAACTCTTTTCTATCCCCTCTTATTGTGTTAGTTGGGGGTGCACATATGCCACTGAAATTCTTAATGAACTTCCTATAAAAACTAACCAGACCATGAAATGATCTCACCTCAGTAGTAGACCTTGGAGTATGCCATTCCAAGATGGCTTTTACCTTCTTTGGATCAATTTTAAGACCTTCAGGTGATATAACAAACCCCAAGTAGACTAACTCCCTTTTTACAAAGATACACTTCTTCAGATTAATTAACAGTTTCTCTTCCCTCAACCTTTCAAGGACACTACAAATATCCAATAAATGTTCTTCCAAAGTCTTGCTAAAAATTAAAATATCATCCAAATAAACAATAACAAATTTTTCCAAGAACTTCTTAAGTACCTCATTCATAAGCCGCATGAAGGTGCTTGGGGAGTTCGTCAATCCAAAGGGCATGACTAGCCACTCATAAAGACCCTCCTTGGTCTTGAAGGTAGTTTTCCACTCATCTCCTTCTTGTATCCATATTTGGTGATAGCCACTCTTGAGGTCTATCTTTGTGAAGTATTGAGCTCCACTCAAACAGTCCATAAGATCATCCATTCTTGGCAAAGGAAATGATACTTGATGGATATCCTATTTATAACTCGAGAGTCTATACACATTCTCCACTCTCCATCCTTCTTTGGTGCTAGTATTGCAGGTACTGCACATTGACTCAGGCTCTCTTGAATCAAACCCTTTCTCAATAGCTCCTGCACCTATCTGTTTAGCTCCTCAATTTTAGTAGGAGTCATCCTGTGAGCAGCCTTGTTAGGAAAACTAGCTCCTACGATTAAATCTATTTGATGACTAATTTTCCTTGTTAGTGTAGTTTTTTATTTTTCCTATTGTGCTAAGTTTTTCCTATGCTTTTAATAATCTTGCTTAGGTTAATAAAGCATGTCTTATTAGGTGAATGGTTGTGAGGTGTCACCTTCCTACATGTGAGCATCCATTAGCTATCTTGGGAAGATACTTTGCTATCTTTAGTCCGATAGATGGTTGCTCCTCATTGGTTGGTGTTGTCACCTCCTCCCTCTTCCTAGCCTATATAAGCATGCTACCTAACTTGTATTTGTATCTCTTATTTTTGCATCCTCTTAATGCTATTTTGCTTCCAACATTAGAATTACTCTCTTGGAGACTAACTCTATGATGCTATTTTGATTTTGTATCATTTTCATTCATAGTTTAGATATTTATTCTTTGCACTAGTTTTCTGGATTATTAATCTTATCAGATTCTAACATGGTATCAGAGTTTTTCTATGTGCAAGAGTAGATTTTAGTTTTCTTATTTGAGAGATTCAGGGGGGGGGGGCTAATAAAATTTCTTGTAGTTTTTTGAAAAATGAAGTATGCTCTTCTCTTGCATCTTTGGATGATCCTGAGAATCAGAAAAGTTTTGACAAAAACGGTTTTTCTCTGGGGTTTCAATCTCAAATCTGATAACCAACTTGCATATTTGGAGTTTTCAATCAATTTTGCAGGTTCTAGCATGCCATTGATGGACTTAGGAAGCTGATCCAACATTTGCATGTCATATTCTGGTTGCTGGGGTCATTTTTTGATTTTTGGAGCCATTTTTTACTGTTAAAGGCATCTAATTTACACTACAACAACATCTTTTGTACATCAGCAAGAGAAATGCTATCTGGGTTTTGTTTGCAGCCCCAAAAAACCATTTGGGTATCTTTTAGATTTTGCATGCAAGCTGTATATTTTGTAGAATCGAGCATGCAAAGCTACAGCCATACCCCTCTCCATTGGCAGTCACAGATTTGAATGCAGTTTTCAAATGTCTCATTCTTACTCATACGGACTCCAATTTTGATGATTCTTGTTATGAACTTGGCTTTTTTTTTTGTGCTCTATCCACTAGTGGAGTTGTTTTTTGATTTTCATGTATGAATTCTTTATAAATTGCAGATTCTCAGCCATGATTATGCACAGTTCTCATTTTGGAAATTTTGGAGGATCATAACTTTCTCATACGACTTCATATCGAGGTGATTCTTTTTTTGAAAGTGCATGATTTTTCAAGTAGATTGTAGTGGTGCTATTTGTTTCCTTGATTATTGTGCCCAAGTTTCACTTTTAGCATATGCTCTTCATGAGGAGGCCTTGTCAATTTTTCTTCCATAACTTGAGCATATAGATGTATTTTTTCGATCTGAAAAATGCATCAAAAAGCTAGTTCTGAGACAGAGATGATGGCATAGGTTTTTTTAATTTTTGCTATAGTTTGGTTGCCTGTTTTGGTAGTCAAAGCTAGATGTTCTATTTTGCCTTTTGGGAGCCATATCTCGCTCATTTAGAATCTTTTCTGGGCTTGCCAGATATTGTTGGAAAGCTGGTTCTGTGAGTTATTTAGTTGCGAAGGTCTTTTATCCAGATTCTGCTCTAGGTTCTTTCTCCTTCGAGTTTTGCACTTTCGCACTCTAGCGGATTACTTGGATTCTATAGGTCCTGGAATCTCTTCTTCTATTCTTTTGGCTCACTCTTCTTTGTGACTTTTGAGCATTGTATGCTTCTATTTTGTTGCATTCCTTTTTCTGTAAACGCACTGAGATAAAGTGCCTACTTTTTCATATCTAGGATCTTGTACAGCTTGTATTTATTTGTACTTGCACTTAGTTATAAAGTGCTATGGGGGGTCATGATGTTTTTCCATTTTGTGCTCATCCACCTTTGTCAAGTGAATTTTTATTCCATGACATTAGCCCATGCAGTGTGTCAGTGACACCGCCCTTTATCTTGTGCTTTTACTTCTATTGCACTATTGGTGTTCCTGATTCTTCTTCTTGTAGATTTTTTGGCATTACATTTCAGTGTTCCTGTCACCCCTCTCCCTGTTCAGCATTATGGGAGGGTTCACTTGTTGGCTCTATTGCTTTTTTGGTTCGGTTGAGTGATCTACGTAATCAATTTTTGTTCCTATGTACTAGGCGGATGCAGTGGCTAGGCACCTATGCATTTCGGTGAGATGGTTCATCTACTATATAGACACTCATTCATTCCTAACTTTGGAGGTCACCTCTTCGATTGATCAACTCTTCAGACTTTGTCTTCTCTTCCTGGTCATGCACTATTTTAGTGGGGGTTCCAACAGTTTCTTATGACAGTGTTTGCAGCTTCATGCTTCGAAGATACTTCATGCTTTTTTTTTGTTCCTCTCTTTGGGACATTTCCTAGATTGGAGGCTTAGTTTCCTTCATCTAGTTCTTTTTCTTGTATTGGGTACCTGATCAGGCCTTGTTGCCCGGACCCATTTTCCTGCTTTCATAGCTTTGCTAGGTTAGCATCCACCTAAGCTTCACTTATGGGGGGGTGTTAGTGTAGTTTTTTATTTTTCCTATTTTGCTAAGTTTTTCCTACACTTTTAATAATCTCGCTTAGGTTAATAAAGCATGTCTTATTAGGTGAATGGTTGTGAGGTGTCACCTTCCTACATGTGAGCATCCATTAACTATCTTGGGAAGATACTTTGCTATCTTTAGTCTGATAGATGGTTGCTCCTCATTGGTTGGTGTTGTCACCTCCTCCCTCTTCCCAGCCTATATAAGCATGCTACCTGGCTTGTATTTGTATCTCTTATTTTTGCATCCTCTTAATGCTATTTTGCTTCCAGCATTAGCATTACTCTCTTGGAGACTAACTCTATGATGCTATTTTGATTTTGTATCATTTGCATTCATAGTTTAGATATTTATTCTTTGCACTAGTTTTCTGGGTTATTAATCTTATTAGATTCTAACATTTCTTATCGGTGGCAATCCTTCTAGAACATTATTAGAGATGATATCTCCAAACTCACCTAGTAAATCTGAAACTTCAAGTGCTATTTCACTACTACCTTCCTTATCTTTCCTAAGAATCAAAGCATAACACATATGCTGATGTTTCATGCCATCTAAAAACTTGCTTCCATAAACAAGACAAATCCTAGCACTACTACATACCTTTTGGCATTCCTTTTTCATGGGCTTCAATTTGTGGCAAACTCCATCCTCGGTTAGAGAGTATGTGTTTGCATGACCATCATGTACTGCATGCCTATCAAACTGCCATGGTCTTCCCAACAATAGATGACAAAAATCCATTGGAATAACATCATAGAGAACTTCATCATGGTAACTCCCAATTTTGAACTTCACTAAACATTGTTAACTTACTAGGACCTTATGATCATCCTTCACCCAAGTGATCCGATAAGGCTAGGGGTGTTTCTCCCTCTTGAGCTTCAACTTAGAGACCATCTCCTCTAATACCAAGTTATTAGTGCTACCACCATCAATGATTACATCAAAACATTTATCCTCACACTTGCACTTGGTACAGAATAGACTCCTCCTTTGTCCTAGTTCAATCTCACCACTTAGTAGGACCCTTTCATTTACTAAAGTCTCTCCTCTTTTTGCATCCTCTAAATGTGATGATTGTGCATCCTCATCCACATGAGCAATCCTAGCTTGACCCTCAGCTCTCCTATCTCTTGTTCCTTGATGTTGAGGGCATTCAAAGGCATGATGACCTTCTTCATTACAATGGAAATAGGTACCACGGAAGCCTCCTCTTCCTTGCCCACATCCTCTACCTCTTTCTCCCTAATCTCCAAAGTCTTGATCACGGGAGCGATTGAAACCCTTGTTCCTCTGGTTCTTGCTAGTACCCACATCTTCATTTTTCTTTTGGGTCTCATTTGAATGTCCTAGCGACCTACCGATGCCCCTTCCTCCTTGACCACACCCTCTTTGTCTCCCTTCAAACCTTTTATTTAGCTTCTCTTCAACTCATAGGGAAAACTGGTATGCCTCTTCAATGCTGGTCATTCTTACCAGACTTAATTCCTCCTAGATGCTAGGTCGTAACCCACTAATATAATGAGAAAAATTTTCCTTATTTGCTTCTACATGCGCTACTCTAATAAGAAGTTAGTAAAACTCCTCCATATATTCTTGGACCAATTTTCCTGCTTGCTTTAACTCATGCATCTTCTTAAACAAATCAAGCTCATAGTCAACAGGAATGAACTACTTCTTTAGTTTGCCCACCATGCGATCTCACCTTGTGATCTTATCCTTTCCTCTTCTATTTCTTTTTGATTGAACCTCTTGCCACCAAATTTTGGCATGGCATTTCAGTTTGGCCTTTGCAAACTTAACCCTATTTGGGTCCTTGATATCATCATACTCAAAGTACTCCTCTAGTTCATTGATCTAGTCGATCAACTCATCTGGTTTCAAATTTCCTAAAAATACACCCACATCAACTGTAGGTCTTTTTAAAAACTTAGTAATGGCCCAAAAAATCCTCTCCTCTACTTGATTCAGAACTTCCCTTCAACTTCCCCTTCCAGTCCAATTTTTTCTTCTTCATTGTCATCCTCACTTTCGTCACTTGCAGCAACATTTTTTCTCTACGGAGCTCTTCTTGCAATGCTTGAACCTGCCTTTAGAGGGCTCTAACCTCCTCAATATTAATAGCTCCAGCCCTTCCACCATGATCTCTTCATGGAGGCATCTTCTTAACTCAAACCCACAACCACACAGTCTTAGTGCAAACTGCTTCACAATCGATGCTCTGTCTACACACTCGGGAAAACCTTGCTCTGATACCACCTGATGGGGTCAAGCCTAATAAAAAAATGGACACAAAAGGAAAGGAAAAAAATTATTAACTATTTAAATATGCTAATACATTCAGTATAGAGAAAATAGATTTCAAAACATGCCCTAAGGACTTACAATAGTATAAATTCGGAGATAATTTCTTCTCCCAGTACCTTCTCTCAAACTCCACTCTGAACTGCCTTTTATAATGCCATAAATATCCTTAAATAGACCCTGAAGGGTTAAGGATTAGGAATACATTCTATAAAGTTCTAGTTGGCATCCATTTCCAAAATAGAAGGCTCCAGAAGTTGCATTAGAAGTCGGTGCAAAATTAGAAGAATCTAGAAATGGTAACTAAACTTTCGAGAGGCATAACTTTTGAACCATACCTCCAATTGAAGAACCGTTTACATTTTTGAAAAGCTCTCAAAGTTCTCTATAGTCTTATGGACAAGATTTTTTTGTACCCCATTTTTTTTTCCCTGTACAAGGTCATTTAATGATGCAATTTGACTTTGAAGCATTCTTAGGAGGTCTCCAGAAACTGAAAAATTGCGATAACTTTCAAACCGTGCAACCTTTTGACCCGATTCTTTTTTTGGATTGATCTAAATTACAATTTTAATCATCCCTCCAATTTGAACCTTCTAAATCACAAAAATTATGGATCAATTACATACTCCTATTTTTTCAACATTTACATGTATCCCAAGGTGCTTAAAAACTCTAACCTAGAACATTAATAGTGAAACTATGAGAGTTGGAACCTTTATTTGACCCAAATGGGTATCCAAAAATGAAAACACATGAATCAAAAACTATATCTAGGTATATATATATATATATTTGGGTGACACAGGATTGCCCTTATACCTCTAGATGCTCTTGCATCAATACTTGTATAAAAGGGCTTAGGGTTAGGGATTGTTTCATTATGGGTGATGCAAAAATTGGTTCCTATAATAGTATTGAGCTATAGGGGATTATGGATTGTAATCAAGTTGTAATCACTAGATCTTAATAATATTAGACATGTTGTTTGGTGGATGTAGCCTAGGGATTGGGTGAACCATATTAAATCTTTGTGTCTTGTGTTTTTTTTGTGTGATCTGTTATTTTTTGATATGATATATATTTGCATGTAATTTTTTTTTTTTTTGAGGTTTAATTCTAATAGTTTGTGCAAATACTCTTTGCAAAAAAAATTTGGTTGGCAAGAATCAAAGAAAAAAATGGGTGCTTAACATAAGAGATGGGAACCCCCTAACTATGAGAGTGGAGATAGCACACCCAATTTTGGGATATTCTTGAGAGACTTGGTCTGATCACTATTGGATCTTCAATTTAATGTTTTTTTAATAACCTAGTGATAGGAAGACATACACCTAGGGGCAACTAATCACCATGTTCAAGGTACTATTCAAACACTGGGGCCAACTATAAGGCTATACTCCTTCTACTTTAGGCACTACAAGACATAGGTGGGCAAATCTTAGATTCATTCGTATGGTACCAGTTTCCAAAAACATACACTTGAATCTATACAAAGAAAATAAATCCCTAATTCTTCTATGCTTATGCAAATAATCATGGATATGAAATAGCTAATAACACAACTCATGAATTTGATAAACTAAGTGAGGGTAACTCTTTTCAGCTCCTAAATAGAAAGGGAAAAGATATTTGCTTAAGGATTTGAATTATCATAACCCATATATGCAACAACAATAAACATGTAATCTCCAAGTTGATCAATCCCTTATCCATTGGGCATTAAATAAGTTAGAACATACAAATGATACCTAAGATATACTCATATACCTAGATATCTGATCTATCCATTCACCTTGTAAACAAACATCTATCTTCAAAATGAAACTCATACTTATCAAATCCTTCCATGATCCCTACAATTTTGTCAATGCATATCAAGAAATTTACTCAAGTCCTTGACCCAACAACAAAATACTCAATGGCATACAACTTCAAAGCCAAGCTGCAATTGGACAATATGCACCTTGTACATATATCATAAAAAATTACAAACCCATAAAGAGAAGACAAATTTTAGATTGAAACTTTCAACAAAGTTTTATATTCATTTCTTTGAAACCAATACATCAAATGTATGTTAAAAAGCTCAGAAAATACACAATGCATGACTATATTATTTGCAATTCTTATAAGAAATTACAATGTTATTCATAACAGAGAAAAATGTTGGACCTAAATGGTGGTCCTAGGTAGAGCTCTACTTAGTAGCCTAGAAATGACTAACCATCAGCAACCTTAGAAAATGAGAAAAGAAGAGAATAAATAGATAGAAAGAAATCCTAGATCAAATTTATGATAGTACCACATGTCCACATGAAACTCTTCCACCTATTGTTGTAGAAATCATCTCATCTCTCCTTAACCAAAAATCAAATCTCATCACTATTAGACAACAAAATTGTAAAAATATCTCCTTAAAATGATGAGAAAACAATCCTTTGATGGAATATCAGATACACATCCAAAATGTGCAGGATTTTTCAAAAAAAAAAATTTGTCCTCTACTTCCCTTACCTATGTAAATATTCAACTTCCTCTTGCTAACATAGCCTTATCATCTACAACTTCCCTCAAAACATTTATTTCATTCTTGGTGGTCTTTAGTGAATGTGATTTCATCTAAATCTTCTAGATCTAATTTTATTCCACTTGAAAAAATTGAATCCTAATTATTGTTGAGAATTCCCTAGATTTAAAAAAAACTTCTTGTAAAATTTTCTATTGAATAGCTATGCAAATTCTAACTGTAAAATGGAAAATTTAGCTTCTTCCCTTTCCAATAGTATATTGTACTCCATATTTTACATAAAAATGGCGCCCCCGATGTTTGTCTAAAAATTCTAGGCCCTGGCCATGAACTGGGCTTTTAAAATTGAAAATTTTAAAATAATTATATAGTCCAAACTATTCAATAAATCCAAAATTTAATTCAAATTTTCAACTTTAGAATGGATGTAGGCTCAGGGAATATTTAATTTGAATTTTTGGACTTTTTCACCTTACTCCTCCTATTCTATTTGGGTACCACATGTCAAATTTTTATTGGTCAAATTGGCCAAGCATGACCCACACAACTTTATGCAACTTTTGAAACACTTGCTTCCTGATATCACAATCAATCATATCATCTTAACCTTGCAATTGGGGGCTCTAAATCTCATGACCAATGTACTAGCATAGCATCTTAAGTCTCAATTTTTTGCTTTATGATCTCTTAGCATTTGTAACATCACCACTCTATCTCCATCGCATTCATGACTATACAAAATTATTGGATTCCATGGATTCATAACATCAAATCTCCATTTCTCTCCTTTCACGATCTAACAAAATGCACTTCAATTTTCTATGTGGCATCATCTATGCTATTTGGGTCAAAATTTCTACCTTATGTCAAAATCAACTAGTCAGGTAGGCCCCTCCATGCATGACTTCATCTCTCAAGTGATTTCCTTTAAGACACTAAGCGTCTCTGTGTTCACATATAAAAGGACAGAAACTCTCACCTCCTAACCCATGTGGGATATTTATAAAGACATTTTCTTCAAAAGCATAAGGTTGCACACTAATGGGCCACTCACTACTCAGATGCTATCACATGTCCATATGCCTTCAAGAGGAACAATAGATAATGGAGCTTGAGTTTGATGGAAAATAGTGCAATGTCTCCTTCCATAAGTCATGGTTCTTGGCAGCCCAGTGTCCTTGAAAGGTTGATCCCTCCCCCTCACCTTATTGTTCAATGGAACCCTCATGGGCCTATCTCCCTACGTCTTCGAGGGAGCCATCAGACACTAAGGGGGTCTCTCAATTATAGACCAAAAGTCCTTGGCATGATCTCAAGGAGGACCCCAAACTTGCTCATCTCTATGTAACCAATAAATTGCAGTGTCAAATCCATCTTGACTAGATGTAAACTTTCCAAGGTCTCCCCTAATGTTTAGCTTATTAGTACGAGGACATACACAATCTTGATCTCATTATCAATTGGCTCACTCGCAAACTTGGGGTGTCTATATCATCAATATAATTCCTTGGTACATGATTGATGAGGATTTTATTTCTTTATTTGTGTGTCTCTCTTGTGTAGATTGTCTAGTCTTGTCCCCCTTCAAAGTCCACAACTAAAAAGGGCTTCATGTCAATTACATCCTCCAACCTTGTCAATTTAGCATTTGCACTATCACTTGCAATCTATGCAAAGAATCTATCATACTTCTATATATTGTCTTTTGAAAGAAGTTCTAGTTTTTTGTGAAAGAAAAGAAACACCCATCAATAGAGATTGGAATGGTAGCATTTGCAAACATTTATGTTCTTATCATATTATTTCCCTTAGTGTCAGTATTTCTTCCTACCTCACATATATTTTGTCTTCTTTTTTCTAGACATAGGTTATTTTAAACCTTATATTTTTCTTCTTGTTGTTACTTAGTAGTTAGCATATCTTGATTTACCCATTCAATCCCATCTTTCATTTCCACCTTGTAAACTTTGTCTACCTCATGGAATTAGTTGGCCTCTAAAGTGGGTCCAACTAATCTTTTTTTTGAACTAAAACATTGATATCCCAGACTGATCCAATGAACATCTGGCATTGATAAAAATCAGATTTGACCATTGATTTACCATTTAAAATTGAGTTCACCTTGTTCTTGTGAACTATGATTCTCTAACAGGAAGGCCTATGAGTTGGCCTTAAAAACTGACCAAAACAGTTGGTTGAGCTCTAAAAATAGAAACACTAATTCTTTTTTCCACATTCTCTTAGACTTTGGGGTGAAAAGCTAATGACCATCAAAGTTTCCTTCTTTGAACTACCTGCAATCAAACATGTCATAAAATAATCAAATGCATTCGATTTTGGTTAGTTTGGAAAAATGTCAAACAAATATTCGGGGGCACAAAAATTGGGGTATTAGTCTATTATCATGAGGAGAATATAACTCTTTTATTTGGTCTCATAATGAATATCATGGTGCATTTGGTAGGCATTTCAATTGGGGTACTCAAAATTGTAGGATTGGGGACATTGGTAGAGAATTGATTTGCTCAAATGAAATGGATTTGGGAAAGTGTGAAAATGGATTCTTCATGACTTGAAAATTGGCACAAAAATGATTTTTTATATTAGAATATAGTGGTACAATAAATTTGGTCTCATCTATCATAGATTCAAAGTTATGGAATCTTGAATAGAGCTACTGATCAATCTACATTTCTTGACACTAGTAAGACTTTATAAAATGCATTTGGAATTGTGTTTGAAAACTAGTCAAATTGATTCATCATAAAATCAAATCTAGGAAAAAGAAAATATTTGACCCCTAGAATATAATACAAAAGGAAATCCTTCATTTCAGTCAATAGGGTCAAAGTTATAACTGGTCAAATAGGGCCCCCTAAAATTTTGAATTATTTGCATCAACATGACAATAGTAAACAACCAACTTTAGGGAGCTTAAAACCTAGTTAAAACATATTGAAATGACTTGAAAAATGAAACATAGGTTTTATAATATGCATAAAAAAAACTTCCAAAGTGGCAAGTCATGTAACATAACCAGGTGTAAAATATTCAATTACAAACTAGGCTTCTTATCATTGTTTGACACTTGGGCAAAAATGTAGATCTGAACAAAGCTCAAAATGAAACTTAATAGAATGACTTGGAATGGAAATTTATCATTGTAAGATGCATGGATATGTTGAATGCAAAGTGCTAGAAACATAAAACACCTCATGGGCCTCAAAGTGATAGCTAGGTACTCAAACATTAAATGTGCTTATAGGGTTTAATTTGACTCAAAATTCTAGAATGGTACTCAAAATGGGGATGCAATTTTGAGTCCCATCAACCACCTTCATGGAAAGAATCCATGGTGGGAATCCTAAAGTCACTTAGTTATTCCTAAGAAAGTCAAAAAATGGTACACTGAATGTGGGTGGCCAGAATATTGTCATCATAGAGGAGCTTATCTCCAAAGTGATGCACATCCCAATTGTGGACAAGAACTTCTATAGGGATCAAAAGTTCTTGGATGTAGCTAGTGTTCAATTTTTGAAGGATCTAGTTGAGCGTGAGGCCATAGTTAGGCAAGAAGATAAAACCTATTTCTAGCCCAAGTGTATCAAGAAGCTCTAACTATTTGTTTTGTGTGCTATTGTATTCTACATTACAATAGATGGTAGATTTTCTAGGGTTTTCTCACACTATTTTACCATTTTGAACCATTTTAGGCATGTCATTAGAATATCCATTCCATTTTATCTTTATTCCTTGATGAATGCCACTATTAATGGGTTGAGAGAGAAAATTCTTACCCATCCTCCTCTTTATGATATTAAAATGTTTCTTATCGACAAGAACATTAAAACTCATTTTGTGGGGAAATCTATAGAGGTAAAGGGCATGGTGGAATCAGAGGGTTACTCTAATACTAAAGATAATGAGGGGCTACATTTGGAGGATGATGACTTTTCTTCGAAAGGTAAGGCCAAGGGCAAGGGATTTGTTACTAAAGCCCCTGTACAGTCACCTAAGAAGAAAATAAATCTTTCTCTAGGTAAGAATTAAGGAATGAAGGCTATGAAATTTGATGATGATTACCTCAAAGAGGATGAAGACATGGAAACTAATGTTGAGGAGGTGGGTCATAGTAGAAAGACATAAGGGAAGAAGTTATAGAAGAAGCTAAAGGAGGATATCCTAACCATAAAAAGTTTCAAAACCCCTACGACCAAGAAAAAATCCACAAAGTTGTTATATCTTCTAATGATTATGATGAGGAGAGTGATGGCATGTAAATGAGCATTGAAGAGGAGAGGATGAGTAAAAGTGCGAAGCCCTTAAGGGGAAAATTTTTGGTAAAGGTGATGATGGCATCAACAAAGGATTAAACTCCCCTATGAATTGTATTAAAGACTAGTATGGGGATGACTCTCCTATTGAGGAGGTTGAACAAGATATTAAAGCCACCCAAGAAAACTAGGTCAAGAATATTTCTAAAGTCTCCTCTACTTCTTCCAAGGGTAGGAGAATACTCTGGAAGAATATGAGCATGAAATTGTTGAGTCTTGACATTTCCAGAGAGATATTGATCTCTTGGTTGATGAAGTAGAGCTAGGAAAAGTTGAACTTAGGAGATCATTGACCCTTCAATGATTATCCTCAATGACTATAATAAGGAGGAGAACATGGATGTGTTGAAAAATACCATAAATGACATATTAGATAACTTCAGATCTATCAAGTGGTTGTTCCATTAGGTTATGCATTAAAAGGACAAGATGGGTTTCCTTTAGGGTAGGATGGACACCCATAGGATTCCAAACATTGCTAATAGGGAGAGCCTTGTGATGGGATCATTGACTAATATGGAAGCCTTTTAGAGACTAGAGGCCAATGTGATGGAGTTGTTCAACAAGTTCAATGTTTTTGAGAGCACTCTGAGAAGTATTGCTAATCAGAGTTATAAAATTCTCAAAGACTCCATTCAGCACATCAAGATTCTCATCAATAAGTTGGAGAATTCTATAGGGGAGAAATCCATTGTAGTTGTTTATGAGGATCAAGGTGGAGCAACTAATAGAAAGAAAAGGATGAGTAAGAGGAGTAGAGCTAGTACTAGGAAGATGGTTGTAGATGTCTCTACTGATGTGAGTTAAATTAAGGAAGAAACTAAGAATATGGACTAGTTCAAGATGAAACAAAAAAGATTTTAAAGAATATGGGCTAAGTTAATTTCTGTCCTAGTGCTTCCTATATCTTTTGTGCTTTTTTGTTAGTTAGTTGGTTTGTTTTCCTTTTGTCATTGGATTTTTTCATCTACTAGAACTCTCCCTTTTTGTCTTGTTTTTCCTAATGGGCTAAATGTTTAATCTTTAAGGTTTCCATGTACAAGGTTTCAAGGGTCCTTCAAAAACTATTTTCTTAATAAAAAACTTTCTCATTGAATATGAAATTATTTCTTCTTAAAAATTTATGATTTTTAAAATACCAAATTCTATAACCAAATTTATCAATGTCATATCCAATAAATATAAATTTATTTGATATAGATTCTAGGTTGGTTCTATTTTTAGAATTTATTTGTGCAAATAAATCACAAGAAAGATTCTTAAAAAGAATAAATCATCCTTTTATTTGGCATGCTTCCTATGGAATACCACAACCCAAAGGAATATAGAGACCTCTACTGATTAAAAATATATTATTATTAAGACATAATAAGGAAAATAACTTCTATGGGGTATAGTATGAAATGAATCCTCTGAATCTAAAATACATGAATCATCAATATTTTCTAAGGAAAAGAGAAAAGAATCCTCTTCAAATTCACTAATTACCACATTTGCCTCCTTCATTCCTTCTTCTTTGTCTCATTCATTATTCTTCTAAGACTAGATATCTTTATTCTTATGCATTGGATTCCCATATTACCAACAATCTCTTGGTCTTTTGGATTGAGATCTCATTCCCTTTGGTTTTCCTCTTGGTTTCCCATGATGTCTAAAATTATTTTTCTCTCTCATTTGTTATGTGTCTACTTTTTCTATTCAAGACACTTCTTGATGTAGATCCACCTAAGATTTTCCTATGAATTTCCTCATGCAAAATAAAAATAATAATATCATTAGATTTTAGTGTATTAGAACCAAAAATAGAGTCACTCATAGCTAGTACCAAGCCATTCCTTCTTTCAAGATAAGGACACAAAATCAAGAGAGCCCTAATTTCTTCATCAAAATTAACACTTACATGATTAGTAATAGACCCATTATATTAAACTCATTTAGATGATCAAAAAAATACTCACCTTCTTCCATCTTCATATCAAATAAATTCTTCATGAGAATACCTTGTTCAAAGTGAAGGCTTTTCATAAAACTTTGGCTAGGGTTTCTGTCAACTCTTCCATTGTCTTCACTTTCATAATATTAAATGGAATTGATTTTTCTAAGCATTAATGAATACTTGTAAGTGTCTTTCTATCCAAAATATCTCAATCCTTATCCATCATATTTGGGTCTTTTTTAGATTTTCCTCCCATGGCTGCCATAATTGAATGTTCTACCCATTAAACTTGTCAACCTTTACCTTACCCTCATCTATAATTTCTCCCACTCAATTGTGAATAATTAAAACAACTAGGCTTTGATACCACTTTTTGTGATTAAAGAGATATAATTAATCTCAAAAGAATAAAGAACACATAAGTAAACAAAACACATAAATATTTAACATACCTCATCCAATTCTTTGGCTATGTCCACCAAAGGATGAGTCCAATATTATTATCCAATGATTTCAACCTGATTACAATCTCTAATCCCTTGCAACTCAAATCACTACAAGAAGCTACTAAATCATCATACATAATAAAATCCCTAACCCTAATTCATTCAATGCAAGATTTATGGTCGTTACAAAATTAGGGCTATAATATGTCTTTCAATAGAAAAATGGCTCCCATCACCTTTTACAATAATAAATTTATTTTTGGCCTTGGGGGTATTGCCCCTTGACTGCACCCTATATCACGATAAAGATTCATTCTAGGGCTCTTCCCTAGTACCCTACCTTGGGCACTTCGCCTAGATCCTGAAAGGAGCACTTCCCCTTCATACAACAAGGGGAATTTCCCCTTGACCCCTACTATGGTGGTACTACCCACAAACTCCCATAGAAGAAATCGGGGGGGAAATCACGCTAAAGTGGAAAAAATTAACCTTTAAGTCTACTTAGGATCCACATAACAACAATATTCTCCCATCTCAATTACAACTTCTCTTTTAACAAGTTAATTCATTTTTGGTTGTTCATCGTATGCCACTAGATTTTGTTTAAACTTGTTGGAACTAGTCAAATATTAGAAAGCTCTATTTCTAATATCCCCACATTAAAAAAAAGTACCTTTGAATTATCTATTTATTTTTATTTTGATCACATTCATCTTGATCTAGAAGCATTCTAAGTTGTCTTGCTATCATCCTCACCTTTGTTCATTTTGCATGTTGGAGCCAAGTGCCAGTGGTTTCCAAGTTGTTGTTGCTGCCAAGTTGTTTAGTGTTGACTTAGTTATTACTACTAGTGATGGACGAGTTACTATAGCTAGTGATTGTCAAGTTATTCTAGCTAGTGATGGTCAAGTTACTATAGCTAGTGATGACCAAGTTACTCTAGCTATCTTGTATTGGTCAACTCATCTAGTGTTGGCCAAGTGTTCCTTCATGTATTGAGTAAACTTGATATTTATTGATGCTTAGGTCCTTCTTTTAGTGATTTTGTCATGATTGTTTCTTAGTTTAAGCTGAATTACATATTTAATTTGGACCATGAATTTAATGATGAGATCATGTCTTGGGATGAGTGCATACCATTCTGAGGTTGACCTTTCTATTCTATAATAATTTATAATCTTCTGTAAGCCATTTTGGCAAGTATAAGTAGAGGTATTTGGTTTGATTTAGAGGTAGGACTTAGAGAGTCAGAGAAAATATTTCTAGAATTACAAATTTGAAGATGGATCATAGATCTTAAAGTTATATTATGTATTTGGTCATAACCCTGAAAGCCTTATAGCTAGGCATGTATGCTGATAACTTGATGAATCAAGAAAAGTGTTTGTTCTCTCTCTCCTTGGTATTGTTCTCTATATATTTGCTTCTATTGTGTTTACTCAATAAGGTGTTTGGATAGTTAGGCATGCCTTATGTCCTAGTTATTCATTACCTCCTTGCACCAGGTGGTATCAAAGCTTGAGATTCATCCTTGTGGAGATTGGATTATGTAGAACCCTAAGTTGAATTTGGTTATAGGGTTTCATATCTATAGATTTGACTCATAACTTGCATAGGGTTATGATCTTGTAGGAACCTATTTGCAAAGATGGTTTTAGGTAGAGGAAATGTTGACACTACTATTATGGACATGTTGAGACAAATTGTAGCCAAATTAGATGCTATAGAGACATCCCATAGGGGAGGAGAACATCTTGGTGATGTGAGTGATGATGAAGCAATAGCACCAAGCCCTAAGCCTAAACTTGAGGAAGATCAAGATGAGGAAATATTATTGAGAGTATTGTCTAGGGAACATTCAAATCCTATTGTAGAAGTTGTTCCTTATGATAGAAAATTGGATACAAATGTTGTGTTGGATTGGATCTCTAATATGGAGAAGTTCTTTGAGTTTGAAAACAAAATTAATAATGGGAGGGTGAAAATTGTAGTCACTAGGTTGAAAGGTCATGCCTCATTGTGCTAGGAGCATTTGCAAACTCATAGACAAAGGAGAGGAAAGGAGAAGATTGAAACTTGGCTAAAAATGGTGAACAAATTGAAGAAGTTCCTTCTTTCTGATTACCAAGTTAGCTTGTTGAGAAAGATGCAAAATTTGAGATAAAGGGACATGATTGTGAAGGAGTACAATGGAAATTTTTATAGATTAGAAATCAAATTTGGACATGTGGATGATGAGGTTGAGAAAATTAAAAGCCATCTCAATGGATTAAGATTTGAAATTCAAGATGCAATAAGTTTTATGAAATTGGAAAATGTGAAAGAAGCATACTAATATGCCTTGAAAGTTGAGGAGATCTTGACAAAGAATCATGAACAAAGACAAAGAGGTAGGGGTGGTAGATTCTAGAAAGATAGAGGTAGATATTATAGTGAAGGTGGTAGATATGACAATTTTGGGAAAGATAAGGGAAAATATGAATGTAAAAATGATGAAAAAGAAAAGATTGAATGGAAATGTGGTAATACTTACTGAGGAGGTACTAGTTCTTACCAATGAAGAGGCAATTCTTATCCTAGAGGTGATTTTCATGTTAATTGTTTCATATTTAGTAAAGATGGGCATAAATCCTTTGGTGAGAAAAAATAAGGTAACATAAATGCTATGATTTAAGGAGACATTGAGGGTTCACCAAGTGGAACTAAAGATGAGAAAATATGATGGTGAGAATAACTTTGTGTAATAAGGGAATTGATGAGGAAGTTGTCCTAAGGTGAAGTCTCTTCAAGACCAGATGTAAGATGGTTAGAAAATGATGCAAAATGATCTTTGACAATGGAACTTAAAAAAATTTGGCATTAGAGGAGTTGGTTACAAAGTTATGATTGTAGAGGCTAAAGCATCCTAAACCCTATCATGTTTCATGGATCAAGGATGAGCATAAGATATTGGTAAGTGAGAAATGTGTTGTGAAGTTCAAGATTGGCAATTACTTTGATGAAGTTTTATGTGTTGTTATTCCTATAGATTGTTGTCATATTATGTTGGGTAGACCTTAGCAATATGATAGATATGATATACATGATGGAATATTGAATTAATATACCCTTTGGTTGAATGGGAGAAAACAAGTATTGGAAATATTGATTGAAAGTCAAGTTGAGGTAAATTGTAGTACTATTGAAGTTTGTATGGTTAATGGAAAGAAATTTGAAAAGGAAATGAAGAAGAATCAAATTTGTTTTGCCATAATTCCTAGAAGACCAAGCTATACTAGGAATAATCAAGTGACAGACAATGACAACCAAATGACAATAGAAGGTGTTAGTATTGACCGAGTGCCAGTAGAAATTAATTTTTTTTGAATGAGTATAAAGATATTGTTTCAGAGGATATACCATATATTTTACCACTAGTAAGAACTATAAGTCATTGTATGGATCTAATTCTTGGAACTATTTTTTTGAATAAAGCACCATATAGATTAACACCTATAGAGGATGAAGAACTTAATAGAAAAGTACATGAGTTGTTGTAGAAAGGTTTGATTATAGAAAGCTTGAGTCCATATGTTGTACTTGTTGTATTAACACCTAAGAAGAATGAAGAATGGAGAATTTGTACTGATTCTAGAGATTTTAACAAGATCACAATGACATATAGGTTTTTATGTTGAGGGTGGGTGACATAATGGATTTTTTGAGTGGAGCAAAGTATTTTACCAAGATTGATTTGAAGAGTGGTTATTATCAGATTAGAATTAGAGAAGGTGGTGAATGGAAGACTACTTTTAGGACAAAAGATGGTTTGTATGAATAGTTGATAATGCCTTTTGGTTTGACAAATGTACCTAGTACTTTCATGATTTTGATGAATGAAGTTCTCAAGAGATTCTTGGATAAGTTTATGATTGTTTATTTGGATGCTATTTTGATATTTAGTAAGACTAAGGAAGAACACATTGAGCATGTTAGACAAGTATTGCAAAGATTGAAGAAGAGATGATGTAGTACAAGGTAGGAGAATCCCCAAGGAGATGTCCTAACCCCTAGAAAATAACCCCATAGAAAAAAAAATACAAAAATGCAAGATCTAATACCAATTCACAACTCTTTATTCATAAAATAATGATTATAATTAATGTGTCAAGATGCAAGGCCTTCCCAGTTATGGAAAAACATAATGCAATTACAATAGTTCATCAAGATCCCTCGAGATCCAACTCAAATCCTAACTAGCCCACATTTTTAATGGAACAACAATCTGGTAGAAACCTCCAGCAAGATCTAAACTTGTGCTTGCAAGCCACCAAACAACCTCCTTGTTTCTAAACCACAACCACTAGCTCTTCTTTAAATTTTCTATCTCAACTACTCATATACTGATGATATTTAATCCTGAATCCTCCAAATCATGATATAAATTAATCCTCCCATAATACACACTGACTTCTACATGAACTCAAGCTCCTTATATAGCTAGCTAAGCCACAAGTTAGCTAGTCAAGGATTTAATTACATGATAGGTCTACCTTGGAAGAGTAAACCAAAACTATAGAAAATATGAAAAAAACTTAATAAAAAGTTATATTTAGGTCCAAACATGACCCAATAATATGTTTCTAACTTAATAAGATCCCATTTCATCACACAAAACTACACAAGATGAAAAACTCCACACATTTTGCAAAAACCACTTGAAAATTGATACTTGAGGAAAACAACAATATCTCCCAACTCTAGATTAATTAGGACTTACACTTTAAAATAGAGGTATTATTTTAGGTCCTTTTAAAACCATTAAATGTTCCAAGGATGATTCATTAAGGGTCAAAAGATACACAACCCACAAGTAGCATACATAAAATAGAAAATACAACTCCAACCACAAGGTAAAATGACTCCAACTTCAACATGATGACTCCAATCTCTATGCGCACATAGGAGAAGGTTCCTCAATATGCCTCAAACACATTCCCAATTTTGAAAACAATAACTCCTAAAATAAAACATGAATCCTCATCATATAGGATTGTTGAATTCCACAAGATGCTCCTACATCAGACACCACAAGTGAGAAGAAAATATGTTCTTAATAGCTATAAGAACATCTTTTAGGGTTCAAAATATAAACCTCAAATTGGTTCTTCACATAAATTTCCTCCATCTCATCAAATTGTACATTGTTTCCTTTATTCATCTTCTACAACTTCTTTTCTGCAACTATTATCTTCACAATTGTCTTCAGTGCACAACAAGCTTGCTTTCCACGCTAATGTCTAACCCTTTTAAAATCCTCTAACTTAACTCAAATAGAAATAATTAGGTTCCTCCTATTGATTTCTTCATTATACAAAGGAAAAAAAGAATGCTTCTGACTATCTTTATCAATAGTAATCACATTCTTAACACAATCATGCACAACCCTGCAATCATACTGCCAAGGTCTCCCAAGTAATATGTGACAACTACTCATGTCTATAATATCACACAACACTCGATCCTTATACTACCCAATCTAGAAATCAACAAGACATTGCTCCCTCACTTCCAAAGCATGTTCATCTTGTAAGCAACTAATCCTATAAGGATGAGGATGCCTTACCCTCTTCAAACCAAGTTTCTAAACCATCTCTTCAGCAACTAGGTTATTAGTACTACCACCATCTACAATCACATTATAGATCTTACCATCAAACTTACAATGAGTCCTGAAAAAATTCCTCCTTTGATAAGGTTCTAGTGTTTTCTTTCCAAGAAACACTCTTTGAATCAATAAGTTACCCCCATTGTGCTCAAGTTGATTTAATAAATCTTCAACTTCTTGCACCATAGCAGTTCTTCTATCACCAACCTTCAAAAATTCATAAGCTCTATGTCCTTTTTCATGACATTTGTAAGAAGTACCCTTAAATGTACCTTTGTTTGTTCTCTTCCTTTGTTCAACAAGTTTTGGTTCATCTACAATAATTTTTTTGTTCTTCACTAAGTGATCCTACTCCTTTCCTTGAGGATTACCTTGATGTATCCTCTTCAACTTCTCTTTTTTTCTCAAACAATAATGATAAGAATCCTCAACCCAAGCAATATTCAGCATACCAATCTCATCCTAAATATTAAATCTCAAACCATTAATATATCTATCCACCTTCTCCTTAGATGATTCTCTATGTATAGAGAAAATAGTGAACTTGTAAAAATCCTCTATATAATCTTTCATAGTCATTTTCTTCTTCTTAAAATTCTACAATTTCTTAAAAAACTCAAGTTCATAATCAATAGGAATAAACTTATCCTTTAGTTTAGTCACCATCAGTCTCCATGTATTAATTTTTAATTCACCTTCTTCTTCTTCTCGATCTTGCTATAATTATTTCCACTAAAGAGCATCATGTCCTTTCAACTTAGTCTATGCCAACCTCACTCTGAGTGGATCTTCAATATCCTCTAACTTAAAGTAGTCTTCTAATTCACCAATCCAATCAATTAGGTATTTAGGATTCAAAGTACCTAAAAAATAAAAAACTTCCATCTTATGCTTCAACTTCAACTAAGATCTAGGTCTAGGAAACTAACCAACCCTTTTTCCAACATGTATCTCCACACTGATAAGTTCTATCCTCACCACTCAATATAGTAAATTAAAAGTGTTTAGGAAATTCCTCATAACCATCTTTAGTACTCACATTCTGAGGAATACCACCTATAACATTTATGATTTCAGCAATAATATCAATCTTCATCAATGCCATTTAAAATCAAAATTTTTCTTTAACCTCCTCAATTTTAGATCTAAAATATGTTTTAACCTTCTTTTTGATCCTTGCTTCCAAAACATCACTAAGATCATCAATTTCCCTAGGGTCCAATCTTCTCAAAGAAATCTTCCAAGATCTTCACAAACCCTCTACAATAATTGCCAAGATCAAACCTTCACTCTGATAAGATCAACCAACCATATCAACCTGGCTATGATACCACCTGATGTAGTGCAACCAAGGAGAATCCCCAAAGGACATGTCCTAGCCATCAAAAAATAAGTACATAGTGGAAACAATACAATAATGCAAGATCTAATACCAATTTACAACTCTTTATTCATACAATAACTTATCACAGTCAATGTGTCAAGTTGTAAGGTTTTCTTGGTTATGGCCAAATACAAAGAAATCATAATAGTTCTTGAAGATACCTCAAGGTCCAACTCAAATACTAGCTAGCCCAGATCTTTAACACAAGAACAATCTTGTAGAAACCTCAAGAGAGATCTAAACTTGTGCTCACAAGCCATCAAGAAACCTCCTTATTTCTAAACCACAGCCACTAGCTCTTCTCCAAATTCATTATCTCAACTATACATCTAATGATGATATTTAATCCTCCAAATCATGATACACAAAAATCCTCCCATAATCCATTCTTATTTCTACATGAACTCAAGCTCCTTATATAGCTAGCTAAGCCATAAGTGGGCTAGTCAAGCTTTTGTTTACATTACAGGTCCACCTTGGAAGAGTAAACCAAAACTATAGAAAATTTGAACAAAACTCAATAAAATTTTATATTTAGGCCCACACATGACCCAATAAAATGTACCTAACTTAAAAAGATCCCATTTCATCACATAGAACTATGCAAGATGAAAAACTCCACATATTTCATGAAAACTAGATGAAAATTGATACTTGAGGAAAACAATGATATCTCCCAACTCTAGATGAATTAGGAATTGTAATTTAAAATAGATGTATTAATTTAGGTCCTCTTTAAAACCTTAAATTTGTAAAGTCTAATTCATTAAATGTCAAAAGATACACATCCTATAGGTAGAACACAAAAAATAGAAAATACAACTCCAGCCGCAAGGTAAAATGACTCTAGCTTCAACATGATGACTCTAATATCTATGTAGACATAGGATAAGGTTCCAAAATATTCCTCAAAAACATTCCCTATTGCACAAACCATAACTCCAAACTCAAGCATGAATCCCCATCGTACAGGATTTTTGACTTCCCTAGGATGATTCTACATCAAGAGAAGTTGATGATTAACTTGAAAAAGTGTTCTTTTATGCAAGAGGAGATTGTGTATTTGAGATTTTTGATTTTAGTTTATAGTTTGAGAATGGATTCTAAGAAAGTTAAATTAATTTTAGAATGGCCTATACATGAGAATGTGGGTGAGGTAAGATCATTTCATGGTTTGGCTAGTTTCTACAAGAAGTTTATAAAGAATTTGAGTTCTGTTTGTAATACTATGATTGAGACAACGAGAGGAGATAAAAAGGATTTTAATTGGACACATGGAGCTAATAAGGGTTTTGAGATTTTGAAACAAAAGGTTTCTGAGTTACTTATATTGGCTTTTACTGATTTCAATAAGATATTTCAAGTTGAATGTGATGCAAGTGGTAACACAATAGGAGTTATGATGCAAGAGCATCTAGAGGTATAAGGGCAATCCTATGTCAACCAAAAAAAATATACTTAGAATTAGTTTCTATTTCATGTGTTTTCATTTCTAGATATCCATTTGGGTCAAATAAAGGTTCCAACTCTCACAGTTCCACTACCAATGTTCTAGGTTAGAGTATTTGAGCACCTAGGGATATGTGTAAATGCTAGAAAAATAGGACTATGTAATTGAGCCATAATTATGGTGGATTACAAGGTGTAAATTGGATGGAGGATTAAAATTTTAATTTAGAATATTTCAGAAAAAGAATTAGGTTAAAAGGCTGCACAGTTTGAAAGTTATCACTGTTTTTCAATTTTTGGAGACCTCCTAAGAATGCTTCAAAGTTAGGTTCAGGGCATTAAATGACCTCGTACAGGGGTAAAAAATGGGGGATGAGTGAAGCTAGTACATAGGGCTATAGAGAACTTTGAGAGCTTTTTAAAAATGTAAACAGTTTGTCAATCGGAGCTATGGTTCAAAAATTATGCCTCCCAGAAGTTTGGTTACCGTTTTTGGATTCTTCTAGTTTTGCACTGACTTCTAACATGACTTCTAGAGCCTTCTATTTGGTTGGTGGATGCCAGATAGCACTTTCTAGAATTTATTCCTAATCCTTAACCCTTTGGGGTCTATTTAAGGACATTTCTAGCATTGTAAAAGGTAGTTCAGAGTGGAGTTTGAGAGAAGGTACTGGGAGAAGAAATTATCTCCAGATTTATGCTATTGTAAGCCCATAGGGCATGTTTTGGAGTTTGTTTCTATACACTAAGTGTACTAGCATATTTTCATAGTTAATAAAATTTTCCCTTTCCTATTGTGTCCATTCTATGCTTGGGTTGTGTCCCCATCAAGTTATGTTGAGTCAAGAAGGTAAACATGTTGCTTTCTTTAGTGAAAAGTTGAATGATGCTAAAAGGAAGTATTTTGTGTATGATCAAGAACTTTATGCTATTATTCAAGCCTTGAAGAAGTGGAGACATTATTTCATTCCTAAGGAGTTTGTGTTGTATATTGATCATAAACATTTATAGTATTTGGGAAGTCAACATAAGTTAAATCAAAGACATATGAAGTGGGTTGAGTACTTGCATAGTTTTACATTTGCGATCAAGCATAAAATTGGAGTTAGTAACCAAGTTTTTGATGCATTGAGAAAAATAAATTATTTGTTGACTAAGATGAAGGTTGAAGTTCTTGGTTTTGATGAAATGAAAGAATTGTATGATATAGACCCTAATTTTTCTAAGGCATGTAGAGAGTGTAGAGCACCAAATTTATCAGATCAATGAGTAAATATGATGAGTATTAAATTCAAGAAGGCATTTTTTCAAAGGAATTTGGTTATGTATACCAAGAAGTTCTATGAGATTTAATTTGATTAAGGAAAAATATTGTGGTGGATTGGCTAGACATTTTGGAATTGATAAGGCATTGAGTTTGTTGAAGGACAAGTATTATTTTCCATATATGTATAAGGATATTCATATATTTATAAGGAGTTGTGAAGTTTTTCAAGTTGCAAAAGGAGTAAGTAAGAATACTGGTTTGTATATACCTAATTTTTTTCCTAAGAACTTGGAGTGACATAAGTATGAATTTTGTTCTTGGATTAACTAAGACTACAAGAGGGTATGATTCCATATTTTTTGTTGTCATTGGATTTTCTAAAATGGCTCATTTCATACCATGTAAGAAGACATCAGATGATGTGCATGTTTTTAGGCTTTTCTTCGAAGAGATTGTTATATTACATGGATTACCAAAAAGTATTGTTTTTGACAGAGATAGTAAGTTTTTTGGTTATTTTGGGAGGACTTTACACAAAAAGATGGGTACTGAGTTGAGATTTAGTTCTACACTTCATCCACAAGTAGATGGACAAACAAATGTTATGAATAGAAGCTTGGGTAATTTGTTGAGATGTTTAGTTGGAGATAAGCCAATTAATTTTGAGTTGGTATGGGTACAAGTTGAGTTTTTATATAATAAATATGTGAATAGGAGTATAGGGAAAACACCTTTTGAGATTGTTACTAGAATACAGCCTAGAGGAATATCATATTTTATGGATGTTGTTGGTGCAGAAAAGAGAAGTGCTAAAGGGGAATAATTTTCTAGTTTTATGAAGTCTTTGCATGAGGAAGTAAAGTTGAAGTTGGCACAAAGTAATCAGAACTATAAGGAGAATGTTGATAATTCTAGAAGGTATCATGTGTTTTAAGTTGGTGATGAGCTGATAGTTCATTTGAAGAAAAGGAGATTTCTTGTTGGAACATACAGTAAGCTGAAAATGAAGAATTTTGGACCTTGTAAGATCTTGAGGAAGTTTGACAGTGGTAACACTTATGAAGTTGAGTTACTTGATGACATGGATATATGTCCTATATTCAATAATGTTGATTTGTATAAGTATCCTTAGTCAGATGAAAAATTTGTTGTACCTAATGATTATCCTAAGAAGAAGATTAATAAGATTGAACAAATATTGTATTAGAGAGTTGGTAAAATCCCAAGAGGAAAAGACTACTATGAGTATTTGGTAAAGTGGAAGAACAAACCAGTTGAAGATGCTACATGGATTTCTCAATCTAAGTTGGATTCAACTCAGGTTGTGGCACTTGCATGATTTAGGAGAATTATTTCTTTCAACATTGGTTGTCTAATGTAGGAGCATCCTAGGTTATCTTGCTATCTTTCTCATCTTTGTTCATTTTTCATATTGGAGCTGTGTGCCAGTGTTTTCAAAGTTGTAGTTCTTGCCAAGTTGTTTAGTGTTGGCTAAGTTTTTGTAGCTAGTGATGGTTGAGTTACTGTAGCTAGTGATCATCGAGTCACTATACCTAGTGATGGTTGAGTTACTATAGCTAGTGATGACCGAGTTATTGAAGCTATCTTTTATTGGCTTAGTCATCCAGTGTTGGTTGAGTGTTCCTTCATGTGTTGAGTAAACCTGATATTTTTTGTTGCTCAGGGCCTTCTTTGACCAATTTTTTCATGATTGGTTCTTAATTCAAGCCAACTTACATATTTAATTTGGATCGTGAATTTAATGATAGCATTATGTCTTGCATTGAGTGCAGAACATTTTGAGGTTTGCCTTTCTATTATGTAATGATCTAGAATCTTATACAAGTCATTTTGGCAAGTATAAGTAGAGGTATTTGGTTTATTTTAGAGGTAGGACTTAGAGAGTTAGAGTAGATGTTTTTGGAATTGTAAATTTGAAGCTTGATCATATATCTTGAAGTTATATTTTGTATTTGGCTATAACCCAAAAGACCTTGCAGCTAGGCATGTATGCAGATAACTTGATGAATTGATAGAAGTGTTTGTTCTCTCTCTCCTTGGTATTGTTCTCTATGTATTTTCTATGGTTGTGTTTACTTAGCAAGGTGGTTGGATAGTTAGGCATGCCTTATGCCCTAGTAATTCATTACCTCCTTGTACCACATCTTCAATCACAAATTTATCTTTTCCTTCATCAAAAATTGGATAATCCCTAAACCTAGGGGTAAATTATTCGAGCATCAACTTATCTTCTTCCTTCAAGGAATATGGACAAGCATCTTCAACTATATTAATTTTTAGCATACTCATATCATCTTAAATGTTAAGTCTTAAACCATTAACAAATCTAAATCACATTTTCTTTGGATGAGTGTTGGTGTCCATATCTAATTATCATCTTGAAGAAATCTTTTGTAAACTCCTTAACCATTAGTTCTTTTTACTTTGGATTTTATAACCTTTTAAATAATTCAAGTTTGTAATCTACTAGCATGAATTTAGATTTGAGTCTAGAATCCATAACCCTCCATCTGGTTATCTTAGGTTCAACATTATCTCCCTATATTGTGGTACTTATTTCCACCATAAGCAACTTGACCCTTCAACTTAGTCTATGTTAACCTAACTCTTTGAGGATCCTTAACATATTTTAGATCAAAGTAATCCTCTAGTTAATTAATCCTATCTATCAATTCTTTTAGGTGTAAAGAACTACAAAATCATGTAGCATCAATTTTGTGTCTCTTACCTTTTTTTGTGATAGCATCAATCTCAACTTCAATTGTCTCAAGATCTTCAAATACTTCTCTAAAATCATCTTTTATCTTAGGGTTTCTCCTAGCCCCATCTAAAGTATCTAGATTTCATTCTTTATCTCATTTATGAAATCCTCCATCATTTTCTCTAGTCTTTTAGAATTCATTCTTCTAGGTGAAATGTTTACCAAGATACTAATCTTTAATTTCTCAAGCTTAAAAATCTGATCACAAGTTTTCATTGCCTTAAATCTAATCTAACAATATACCAACACCAATTATCTACCTCAAGATAACCAGAAAGAACATATCACTTTTACTAACCAACCAATCCTTCTTGTTCAACCATTACAATTTTATATTAGATTTTATCTTCTACTAGACCCCATGATTAAGATCATAAGTGTGATCTTAATCTTGCAATAGAAAATCCTTCTTTTTCTACCTTGCACTTACTTCTAGTTGATGTAGATCACAACCTCATCTTTTTCCACTCCACAAAAAGAAGTAAGAAAAGTAAAATACAAAATTAAAAGTGTTTGCTCAAATTTTATCTACAACTAGCTTTGATACTACTTGAAACAAACAAGGATAGAAGGTCACCAAAGGATATATCCAACCTTGCCACAAAAGAATACAATAGCCAAAATGCTTAAATAGAATAACAAGAAAAGAAAGAAAATTGAAAGAAAAATCACTAGATTATCATCCAATCAGCCTAAAAATTTAGATCTCAAATCACCATTTTAAATATACAACTACTAACAAGTCCTATGCATTCACTTTCTTGATTAACAGATTCACAATTGATCATTTCTCAAAATTGAGCAACTACAAAAATACCAAAGTTATCCTAGTTTCTTTCTAGATCTATTATATATCCTAATCATGTAGCATAATTGTATCTTCTTCTACTACATTGCACTACTTAAAAATTGAATCTCTAACCTACTTATATACATTATCACCAACTATAGGTTATCTTATCTGATCATTAATTTCAAAGACAAAAGCATTTTATCACCAATAGATAAGTCAAGACCCAAATCATAAGAATGACCCCAAATGAGTATGTCATATTATGTTAACATACAAGAGGGTCAATGAAACATATATAAATATTTAACAATTCACCAAAATGCATGAAATTTTATGAATCTCCATTACAATTCGTAACTTCAAATATTGGTAAATATTAGAACAAGAAAGCTATTGTATGGCCAAACCAATCCTAGGATAATTTCATCTAGAAATGTCATAAAACTATGAAAAGGTAAATGTGGGATTTGTTAGAATGATATAGAATAACCAAGATGAGGGTAGGGGTGGGGGGTGTGAATTAGTTATCCAAGGTCCAAATGTACTAATTGAAATTTCAATCACTTCAAATACTTTGGATCTAAACATTTAATGGCTTGGTCTCTATAGTAGATAATTGGTAACATAAACTTGTACTCAACTATCCTAATAGTAAGAAACTTGCAAAATGTAAAAGATTAATAGTAAAACATCTTAAATGACATCCACACAAATATGACAGTAGAATTTAATGTGGAAACCCAATTTGGGAAAAACCACTAGTAACATGTCACCAATTTTCACCCTCCCCAATTGAGCTCTATTAGGAGACAACCTTGTCAAAGGTTACAAAATACACTATTAAATATGACCTTGTTAAAGAATTTAATCACCCTCTTTAAGTTTAGCCCTTGTACCTCCCTAAATAGGTAATTATGATCTTTTTCTACTTAAACATCATTGTAGATCTTAGGATTAGGTTAGATTCATCGAATCCTTCTATCATTTTATCTCCTCTTTTCTCTTCTATAAACTTCTCCTTGAATCCTTACATAGAAATCCTGAAACATGGTTTCCCTTAAATTAAATGTTCCAGGTCATCCATACTTAACATTAACACTCTTTAGATATTCCATGCAATCATCTATTTCAGCTAGACATCATGATTTCCTCATAATATATCAAATGGTGTCCCTTGATCAACACTATGTTTTGACACTCGATCATCACTAGATTACTCGATCACTACTAAGTTTTATGTTCAACACATTTAGCGTTAGTCAATCAATATAGATGCTTAGTCAACACTATATTTTTATCAACTTATATTTTCACTCGATCAACTCTAACATTGCTCAACATAAACTTTAAATTCCTTAATCTTTTTCTTGGCTGGGCCTATGCATTTATTCATTCTTTAATCACTTCTAGGCTTCAGTATAACTATCTTCTTCACTTGTAGCATGATAAAACAATCACTTTATCTTGTCAAAGTCTAACTAATGAAATGCCCATTGTAATTTCTCATGACTCAACATTTCCTCTAGGTCCTTTTGTTATGTCCTTCTCAAATCCTCTTCATCAATCATCTTGATATGTCACTCTACTTAGATAGAAAACTATCTTACCAATAAGGTTTGACATCAATGACAACATAATGATTATCTCAAATGTAATTTCCAATAGAATCTCCATGATGCCTAGACCACACCATATGGATTACATATTAAAATAAGCCTACTGGATCAATCACAAGCTAAAAAAACCAATAGATTATTCAAATGAATAGTAAATATATAAATTAAAAGGAAATATTTTTGGGTGATACAATATTTTGAGTGGGGCAAGGATCCTCCTATATCATCTTGACACCTTTTTTCAACATTCTAGGTCATCCATTCAATGTTATAAAACACAATGTTATAGATTGTCTTTTCTTCTTATTCCATTATGTATTCTTCAATTTGGATGGAGGTGCATTTAAACTAAAGAAATTTTATGGTTCCCAATCATTCCTTTTTCCTTTTACGGATCTCTTGTTGACATTTGGAATGAAGTAGAGACTTTAATAGAGAGGAAATTTTTCTACTAGATTATAATGTTGTTTTCTCTAGCTAGTAAATTCTATTTTTGTTTCAATTTTTTAGATAGAGTCATGTTGGGATCCTTCTAAATACTTTAGAAACAAGATTGAAAAAAAAATACATGATTTTTTGTGGGCCTTTAGAGATCTTTATCATTGATTTCATAGAGTTACATTGGAGTATAAGTGTCTTCCAAAGGAATCTAGAGGTCTTGGCCTTCTTTATACCCAAAAGAAAGGCTTGACCTTGTCTACTAAATGAGTTATTAGATCCATTTCTAGCACTAAGGCTTGGAAAATTCTTCTCAAGTATTCCATTTCATATATTTATCTAGTTCATAAAATTACATGGAATTATATTATATTTTAAACACTTATAGTTATGAGAAAATTAGTTCAAATCTAAGGTGCATTTGTTGGCAATTTGGCTAAGTAGATGTTTTTGTTAGAAACAATAGTTCACCAAGATAACTGAGGGGGGGGGGGGGGGGGGATGGGTGGGGGGGTGAATTAGTTATCAAACAATTAAAAAATTTATCTTCTTTAAACAAACTTAACCATTCAACCAAAGTAAACAAAAACCATAATAAGATGCACATAGACAATTACATCAGATATGTTGAAACCCTTTATCAGAGGGAAAACACCGATGGGAATGATGTCCACAAGATGATGTTCTAATGTAAATATTTCTTGTTAGAGGATGGGCCCTGTTAGGAGTCTACTAAAAAATTTAGTACATAGAGTCCCTATTAGGAGACTTTGAATCCTTGTTAGGAGATTCCAACCCTATTAGGAGTTGTAGTACAATGTATGCAGGATGAAACCACTACCCAAACATACAATTCCAGCTACAAGAAGAGCTCACTGCTCAAACATGTAGTTTAATGTTGTGTTCTTTACTTTGTTCTATCAACCAAACTAATCATTGTTAGACCTTGTAGACTAGGTCATGAACCTTAGATCCAAATATAAAACCTTAGATTGCTCAGTAAAACCTTAGTAATGAGTTCCTTCACTTTCGCTATGCTTTGGTCAACTTTGCATTTTGCTCTTACTATAGCTTATAATATTTTGCATCCATAAAATTACGTACCATACCATATCCTCATGATAAAGGAAGATGTTCTTCCTTTATAATGAGTCCTCAAAATGATTCCCTAAGTTGGCTATTAGACCTCCTCAATCAATCATTATAGGACCACATTAAGAACACATTGCACTTAGCGATAACATTAATCTTCCACCTTACAACTTGAATAACTTTTTGTACACATAATATTATGATGATTAAACTTAGCCATGTCATCACCAACATGTCTTCTTCACATCCTCAACCTTGATTCTCAGAATATCAACTTTGCTAAGAGATATAGCAAGTTTAGAAAAACATGCCTTTGTAAACTCTATCATAGAATAGACATTACCAAAACTCTCATAACTTCTTCCAGAATTATCATTTCTTCTTTTGATGTTAACTTCATATACTAGATACTCAAAAGTATCTCCCATAATCTTGGATAGTTAGAATAATCAACTAGTTTTTCATACCAACTTGATCTTTCTATTTTTCTTCTAACATAGATGTAAAACATCTAGTTCCAAGAATACTAACAAAAGACTCTTTATCTTACATTTCAAATCCTCTTCATCAATCATTATCCCCTATTGATATACCTCAAGGTGATTTCTATCAAACTGACATTCCATGCTATACTTCTTTTGAACGTATTGTACTCATGCCAAACTTCTCTCAACTATCATGTTGTACATGATGTTTTGCATGCTGAACTTCTCCCCCATTGACACCAATGTCAAAGGTTTTAGAAACCAACTTTACTACATCAAACTTTGAAACATATGATTTGTACTTAGCTCAAGTGTCCAAAGAGACTATTCAAAAAAATATCCAACAAGAGTCCTAGATGACTCTGTCCATTACAAATACTCCAGATACTCCCCCATATAGGAAGCATCACCATTTAGTCTAGATGATAGTGGTGCTTTGTTACATTGGACTGATGTACTCTTGCATCTTCTACTCTGAAGTAGGAAGGGATATAATCCCAAGCATAACTTGCAAATACTCAAAAGTCTCTTTGGGAAGAGGATTAGAGAATATATCTACAATCTTCTCTTTAATGCTCAAATACTCCGATCTAATTTCTATTTCTGTAACTTTCTCTCTCAACATGTGATACTTAATAGAAATGTGTTTAGTCCTTGAATGCAATACCAGATTCTTAGACATATTTACTATACTTGTGTTGTCACAATGTATCACAAAATATTCATTGATTTATATCCTTATATCCTTCAACATTCTCTTCATCCGAACAACTTGATTACAATTATGTGTTGCTACAACATATTCTAGTTCCATCATTCTTTGTGATGCACAATCCTGCTTCTTGCTTAGCCAAGAAACCAATCTTCCTCCAAGAAAGAAGGCCCCACCACTGGTGCTCTTTATGTCATCCATGATGCCTTCCCAATCTAGATTAGTATAAACACCTAGAGTAAAATCATTAGATCTGTCATACCACAATCTGAACTCAGATGTTCCTTTCAGATATCTAAATATTCTTTTGATTGTTGCATAATGCCCTTCTCTGGGATCAGCTTGAAATCATGCAACAATTCCAACTATTTTTTCTATAGATGGCCTTGTGTGAGTTAGATATTGTAATCCTCCAATCATAGATCTATACTTTTATTGCTTAATAGTAGGTGTCTCATCCTTTGTAGATAACTTGTGTCTAGTTACCATAGGTGTTCCAATGGGTTAGCATGTTTCTAAAAGAAACCTTTTTAGTAATGATTGCCTTTTCTAATTTTGTCAAGATCCAATATCCTAAACCCATACATAAAAAAATGTTCTTCATCTTTTTCTTCTAGCTATCATAATTTTTTCCATCGAACTTCAGAATATCTTTCCTGAACATGCTCACCATGGATCTCCCAAATTTGTTAAACTTTATCTTCAAGGACCTGATGCTTTGATACCAATTGTTAGAAACAATAGTCCACCAATATAACTAAGGGGGGGGGGGGGGGGGGGGTGTTGAATCAGTTATCCAACAATTAAAACATTTATCTTCTTTAAATAAACCTAACCATTCAACCAAAGTAAACAACAACCATAATAAGATGCACATAGATAATTACCCTAGATATGTTAACAAGGGAAACCCTTGATCAGAGGGAAAACCTTGGTGGGAATGATGCCCATAAGATGATGTACTTATATAACTATTTCTTGTTATAGGATGGACCCTGTCAAGAGTCTATTACAACATTTAGTAGATAGAGTCCATATTAGGATACTTTGAATCCCTATTAGGAGATTCCAACCCTATTAAGAGTTGTGCAAACCTTGTTAGGAGTTGTAGTACAATGTATGTGATGTCCCCACTTTGATATATAGTTTAAATAATAAATAAGTATTATATATTAATTTTAATATTAAAATAATAATGTTCATAAGTAATATTATATTAAAATAATAATATTTTATAACTAATATTATATATATTCATATAATAATATCATCACATTATAGCAATATGGAAGTATGAAATGAATAAATGCTAATCTAATATAATTATAAATAAATAATGATATTATAATGATTAAGATATGATTTAATATAGGAACATTATATTAATATAATAATAGTATATATAGTTGATATATTATTAAAATAATATATGTTATAGCATAATATAATATAATATACATTATTATTTTAATTAATTTAACTAATCTTATTGATATAAATATATAATTAATTATATTTATATTAATGAAAGGGTGTGACTCTATGAAATGCACACATATATATAGGATATCAAATATTAAGAAGGATATTAGAAAAAATATTATGAAATTTATACAAATAAATGAAAAATTAACTAATGTCCTAAAACGGGACATTACAAGTGGTATCAGAGCATTCAATCTTGCCATCCTATGAAGTTTGTGAAGTTTGTGAAAAAAAAGAAATTACTAGATAAGTTGCTGCTAATCATTTGAGATGCTCTAGTTACAAATCTATTGTTTCTCGGTGTAGCTACAAATTTGAATAAATGAACGGGCCATTGATCTATTATTTTTATGATCATCTGACAATGTTGAAAACCGATAAGGAAGAGGAAGAGTATATGGGATAGCTATAAAAAATTATTTGCAAAAAATATAAATGTCTATGATATCAATAGGTGGCCCCCCTTATAACCTTTGAAATGTGGTTCAACATTTTTCTTTCACATAAGGAAAGATGGCTAGACAAAAGATTTTAGTTTTGTGCTGCCTGCTCATGAGTACATTTTGTTCAAAGCTCGAGACCTTCATCTTGGTTGCTATTTTTTGACTCTTCATTGTAAATATTTGGGCTTATTTTCATCACAAGTTTTTTGAGAAATTTTGCATTGATTTTGATAAACAAAGAGAAAAAAAGAGAAAAATGGAGCACATAAGAAATAAAGAAACTAGAAAGAAATATTGAAAAAGGCAATTGGAATCGTGTAGAAAAGAACAGTTACGAACATAATAACAAGATTGTATTTTCCCTAATCATCCTCAGGTAGAACAAAATTTTTAGATTCTTCCATAGCACTTGATGAGGCTCAATAGTAGGAACTACAATCCATGTATCTGTAAGATTGTGAATGTACAACCTGTGTAGTAGTAGTAGCCACAGGCCTACTATTAAACATTATAAAAGTGGCTCTAGCCTATTTCTCTGCCAATGCAAGCTTTTGTTTCATATACAAATTGACTATTTTAACATATATTAAATTTGATTTACTCTCACATTACCAAAAGGACAACAATGTCATTGATTGTCATCATAGCCAAACATCAAAACGACTTGCATATGGACTTGTAAAACAAGTAGAACTAGATTGAATAAAGAGATTATAAAAGGATAACAATAGTGTAGAAGTATCAAGGAGGGTTAAAAAAAATGCCACACTTTCCTTCACCACGGCTTCTGAGAAGATGAGGGTTACATTTACTAGTCATCTCTATGTGATGCGTAGTGATGATGGCATTACTTTATGTAGGCTATTGTTTGATCAAGCTGTTCTCAATTGATATAATTTTTAGAGTCATTCACAATTGGCTTATTTTATTTTATTTTTGGACTTAAGAATGGGTGCCAGGATGTAGTAATAAGTTTTTGTGCACATTTATTACTATGTTTTTTCTATTTATGTGGAGTGAGTTTCTATTTGGATATTAATAAGTTGGCATTTCTTTAAGTTGTGTGGTACAAAAAGATGTCTTGTCTAGAAGATTGGGGAGACAACGATGCACAGTCATGACTATACATCCAACTAAACCATAAAATATATAAGTTTTTAGAAAATTTTCCCTATGGTAAGATATGAGTTTTAGTTTGTTGTTTGATGTACAAGATCCTCAACATCTTAAACGCAATAGATCCTGTATGAACCTAAGGAAATAGGGATTGATATTTTTTTTGGAAAATGGTTCTTTGTGATAATATAAGGAACAATAGGGTCATCATGTTTCACATCGGCATTAGCAAAAGGACATGGAATGAAGTCAAAAAGAGCATTGCATCACTTGAAGAAGGTGTGAGATTTGGGATACTCAATGCATTGAGGCCATTGATCCTGAATTGAAACCTTGGGCGTGGCATACATGGTCATCACACTATCACATAGCCAGTGGTAAAAATAAAACATTTAAGTGGAATGTTAAACCATTGGGTCAGTGCCTTGAGAGCCACATACAGTGGGACCCATCACTTACCAAGCAAGGGTTAAAAGAGGAAAATTTGAAAGAGGTTCATCATAGCACATGAAAGATGAAAGATAAAAATAAGGATTATACAAGAGGAAGACCTTAAGTGGATATGAAGATTACTTCATACTCATAAATGGCCACTTCAACCATAAAGGTGATGAGGTAAATTATATATTTTCTTCATATATTATGAAATAATTGTTAGTGTCTTTGTTATTATTGATACATTTTGTTATTGTGATGAATATTAAATAGTTTAAATGCTTACTATCAATGATTCTAATCAAGTAATTACAAGGAAATCATATTGAATTTTAAGTTGATAATAATCAAAGAATGTTGTTGAATAAAATAAAATTATCTAAGATCATTATCATCCAAGACGAGATAAGGCTTGCAGTGGAATGGGCTGGGCGACACCACTCAATGTACTAAATAAAGTCTATGGGTACTAGGTAAGGCCTATAGTGGAGCGAATATCCTAGGGTACATCATACAAAGGCACCATCTTGGGAATGATGATTGGAGAGAGGTAACGATAATGAGGGAGAATGGTGAGGCCCATAATTTAGGTAACAAGGCACCCCATTATGGTTTCTCCTCCTATAATTGAATGATAAGATTAAGTATTTGATATTTCAAAGATTATTCTTTAAAAGACTTCTTATTGAAAAATAGTTGATAGAATCACCTTAAGATCACAATTCTCCAATGATGAGATAAGGTTTGCAGTGGAATGGGCTAGGTGACACCACTCAAGGTACTAGATAAAGCCTATGGGTACTGAGTAAGGCCTACAGTGGAGTGAATACACCAGGGTACATCATACAAAGGCACCATCTTGGGAATGATGATTAGAGAGAGATAACAATAATAAGGGAGAACGGTGAGGCCCACTGGTTGGGTAACCGAGCACCCTATTATAGTTTCTCCTCCCATATTCAGAAAATGATGAGTTAATAAATGGACTATACTTTTGATTGACAAGACACTAAAACTGAGACTCTAAACACCTTGTCAGGAGATTGATTTATGTGTACTAATGATTTTTTGGTTGCAAGTTCACAATTAAAGAAATGCATAACGTGTGTATTGTGTGTTTGCATCATGTTTGCTTCATGTCTTCATCTGTCTGCATCATGTTTACTTCGTGTTTTCATTCGTTAAAGATGTATATTTCATAAATCTTTTAGGACTTTGATATGCAAATATGTCTTGTGTCTATGACAAAGCTCATGTATGCAAGATTTTTCTTGAGGGCAAGCAAATTTGAGAGGGGAGGACTGTGATGTCCCCACTTTGATATATAGTTTAAATAATAAATAAGTATTATATTAATTTTAATATTAAAATAATAATATTCATAAGTAATATTATATTAAAATAATAATATTTTATAACTAATATTATATATATTCATATAATAATATCATCACATTATAGCAATATGGAAGTATGAAATGAATTAAATGCTAATCTAATATAATTATAAATAAATAATGATATTATAATGGTTACGATATGATTTAATATAGGAAAATTATATTAATTTAAAGTATTATAATATAATAATATTATATATATAGTTGATATATTATTAAAATAATATATGCTATAGCATAATATAATATAATATACATTATTATATTAATTAATTTAACTAATCTTATTGATATAAATATATGATTGATTATATTTATATTAATAAAAGGGTGTGACTCTATGAAATGCATGCATATATATAGGATAGTAAATATTGAGAAGGATATCAGACTAAATATTATGAAATTTATACAAAGAAATGAAAAATTAACTAATGTCCTAAAACGGGACATTACAATGTATACAAGATGAGCCAACTTCTCAAACATGCAATTTCAACTACAAGAAGAGCCCACTACTCAAATATGTAATTTAATATTATGTTCTTTTTTACTTTGTTCTATCAACCAAATCAATCACTATTAGACCTTGTAGACCAGGTCATGAACCTTAGATCTAAATATCAAACCTCTGATCACTCAGCAAAACCTCGGCAATGAAGTTTCCTTCACTTCCTCTCTTACTACTACTTATAATATTTCACATCCATATAATTCCATACCATACAATATCCTCATGATAAAGGAAAATGTCCTTCATTTACACCAAGTCCTCAAAAAAATTCCCTAAGTTTGTTGTTTGACCTTCCAAATTAATCATTATAGGACCACATTAAGAACACATTACACTTAGCGATAATGTTAATATTCTGCCTTGAAACTTGAATAACTTTTCGTACACATAATATTATAATGAGAAAATTATCCATGTTATCAGCAACATGTCTTCTTCACATATAAACCTCAATTCTCAGAATATCAACTCTATTAAGAGATATAACAAGTTTACCAAAACATGCCTCTGTAAACTCTATCTCAGAATAGACATTACCAAAACTTACATAACTTCTTCTAGACTTATCATTTCTTCTTCCAAATTTAACTTCATATACTAGATACTTAGAAGTATCTCCCACAGCCTGAGATAGTTAGAATACTCAAATAGCCATCCGTACCAACTTGATCTTTCCATTGTTCTTCTATCAGATACCAAAAAAAATTGCTATGTTGACATCAATCACAAACTTAGTTATGAATGTAACATATCATCAAAATTCATGCTTGCAAAAATCTTATAATAGTTTTAGGGTTTTAATTTATGGAAAAATATATGCTATGTTAAGTAAGAATGGTATCAGGATATGATTTGGTATTGTGGACTTTAAAAATTGTCTAAGTACCACTAGAGCATATTTTATACAATGATAGTATTTTGGATGACAAGCTTCACATAGAGTATAATAACATGTATTTAGTTACCAAAAGCTATAATGGATAGTTTAATACATTCCAACAAGTGGGCTTGAGTTATGGATAGTTTAATACATCTCAAAGAACCTAGAGGATTGAATGCATGTAACTTCACTTCTTAATCCATCAAAAGTATGTTATGTAAAAGGAGGATCAAAAGTTAGACTAGTTTGGGGTGATAATATATTATTTTTCAATGGCAACAATGCAAAGTGGTGACTCAATTATCATTAATGGAAGTGACCCTTTCACCAATAAAGTATTAAGGATAAGTGCACTCACTCAATCATCACTCATCACTTCATGAATTCCCATTTATTCATTCATCATTCACTAACATATCCAATTATCAAATCAGAGTAAATAATTCAATCATCCATCAAACATCAATTGGGAATCAAGCAAATAGAATAGCAATCAGTTCATACATCAATTTAATCAGTCTAATATCAATCATTCAAATATTAACCAAATCACATCATAGCATCAAAGAAAAGGACTAAGGCAATCAATCAAGGGAGAGACTTTTAGTTCCCAGTTGATGAAACTAGTTAGCAAACTTATATACTGGTCAAGGATTTGATATGATACATGATGCATGGAACTTTGATCTTGCTGACTTGTTATCTAGTAAGCAGTTAACATATTATTGCTTATATTTATTTATATGTTGTTATTCTTCCATTATGATACTTATGCATAATAGATAATATATATGCAACTGTTTAATTGATCAATTTTCTCATTATGGAGGATAGAATGAAATACATAATTAGGAATACAATTGGAGCAAAAGTAATCAAACACTCTATGTTGTATGGGTAAACCATTGAAAAGGATAGTCATCATGACGTCTTCAAACAAGTCATCATGTAAACTATAAAGCAATAACCATCACAAGATTATCCATGATCAAATGGTGAAGGATCCTTAGCATGACATCTGGCATTGAGAAATCATTCCTAGATGAAGGAAAGTAGTCATATTAGAGAATCACAACTATGGATAAATCATCATTTAGAACTATTTTCACTGATAACTAAGATATCAATTTGCATCATACATGGAAGAAGTTGAAGAGCATAATAAGATTTATGCTTCTGGGTAAGATTGTGTGAAAGTTTTTTTGTATCAATGTTTTGGATCATACTCAATGATCCATCATAAGGATGAGAGTGCTAAGAATGTGTCAAAATATGTTGCAGACCTAGACTAAATAAAGAGAGGAGGAGAGGGGTAGAGGTAAGCACACAAACCCAAGGAGAAGGATAAACTATATAAATAGGAGAAAAACTAGGGGGCATGAAGAAAGAAAACAAGACCACGGGAGATGAAACATGCAAGATAAAAGAAAATGAAACAAGCCTCAAATACAAAAAATACAAATACTTGCTTCGTTCTCTTTTATCTTGCATGTTTCATCTCCCCTAGTCTTGTTTTCTTTCTTCATGCCCCCTGGTTTTTCTCCTATTTTTATAGTTTATCCTTCTCCTTAGGTTTGTGTGCTTACCTCTACCCCTCTTCTCCTCTCTTTATTTAGTCTAGGTCTACAACATATTTTGAAACATTCTTAGCACTCTCATCCTGATGATGGATCATTGAGTATGATCCAAAATGTTGATACAAAAAAAATCTCACGCAATCTTACCTAGAAGCATAAATCTTATTATGCTCTTCAACTTCTTCCATGTATGATGCAGATTGATATCTTAGTTATCAGTGAAAATAGTTCTAAATGATGATTTATCCATAGTTGTGATTCTCTAATATGACTACTTTCCTTCATCTAGGAATGATTTCTCAATGCCAGATGTCATGCTAAGGATCCTTCACCATTTGATCATGGATAATCTTGTGATGGTTATTTCTTTATAGTTTACATGATGACTTGTTTGAAGACGTCATGATGACTATCCTTTTCAATGGTTTACCCATACAACATAGAGTGTTTGATTACTTTTGCTCCAATTGTATTCCTAATTATGTATTTCATTCTATCCTCCATAATGAGAAAATTGATCAATTAAACAGTTGCATATATATTATCTATTATGCATAAGTATCATAATGGAAGAATAACAACATATAAATAAATATAAGCAATAATATGTTAACTACTAACTAGATAACAAGTCAGCAAGATCAAAGTTCCATGCATTATGTATCATATCAAATCCTTGACCAGTATATAAGTTTGCTAACTAGTTTCATCGCCTGGGAACTAAAAGTCTCTCCCTTGATTGACTGCCTTAGTCCTTTTCTTTGACGCTATGATGTGATTTGGTTAATATTTGAATGATTGATATTAGACTAATTAAATTGATGTATGAACTGATTGCTATTCTATTTGCTTGATTCCCAATTGATGTTTGATGGATGATTGAATTATTTACTCTGATTTGATAATTGGATATGTTAGTGAATGATGAATGAATAAATGGGAATTCATGCAGTGATGAGTGATGATTGAGTGAGTGCACTTATCCTTAATACTTTATTGGTGAAAGGGTCACTACCATTAATGATAATTGAGTCACCACTTTGCATTGTTGCCATTGAAAAATAATATATTATCACCCCAAACTAGTCTAACTTTTGATCCTCCTTTTACATAACATACTTTTGATGGATTAAGAAGTGAAGTTACATGCATTCAATCCTCTAGGTTCTTTGAGATGCCTATTGTAGACCGATTCAACAAACATCATTCCATTTCAAATTATACAACACAGCTGGAGCTTGCATCAAAAATTAAAAATAATGAGTCAGTTGTAGTTTGCATGATGTATCAAAATCAGAGCAAGATTCATCCTCCTGTTGCTTTTGTAGATCCTTCTCTTCCACCTGGTCACCTATGCCAACATTTCTCTTTGCCTCCTCCACTAGTTGATAAGAAAAGAACAGGGCCTCACTGTAAGTTGTCACTACCATTAGCATTGAAAAATATGTACAGTGAATTAGATATATTCAATGTATTCTAAGCTTAAGAAAAGAAAACATTTTGTCATCAACTTTTATTTGGTCTAATTGGCATAGACTTCCGATCTTACTTGTTGGATGCTTCTTATGACATTTTTCTTATAGCATGCCCAGTTTGTTATCTGCCTATTGAGGAGGTAGCAAAGCTCATGCCTTCTATTCCTTCTACTACCCTTGTTATGAAATTGACATATGTTACCAAAGTGGCATCTGTTGTGCCAACACAAGGTTGCAGTGGTTTTGATTTTGGTGGCTATCCAACATTAAAGCAGAGAGATGATTATTTTAATGTCCAGGTGTCTACACATGTGCACTGTGGGTCAGTTTCTATTCTATACTTGGTATTTGACAAGTGATGTTTTTCAAGTATTTGCATTAGCATGTAATGGAAAATTTTTAAATACCGGCTTTGAGACATATTATTGAAGTCATTGGAATGATAAATATGAATCTTTTGCCATTGATTATATTTTCAATTTTGTGAAAGGATCTACACCAGGTAATTCAACTGGGTTTGACTTTGAGAGAGATGATATTATTGATATGAACCACTACCATAGGATTGTTGTTGCTTCAACTATATTTGGTTTGTTTCCTTAACATAAATATCATAATCTATTACTTTTTGTATTGAAATCCAATGAACTCTTTTCATAGATGTTCCCCATGGATTATTCTTTAGATTTTTTATGGCAAGCAACTATGATGAGATACAATAGCCTGGAAACATTAGCAAGATATCTAAAAGGGAAGTCCGCCTTATGTTTGTTGATGAGACAACAAAATCATTCTTATGAAAAACTACTTCTTCAAAAAATTCAAAGATGATTGGATTGTGGAGAATAGTGGTGGTTCATAATCTACCTTATTCTGATGGATGTCGCACTGGAAAGGTATGATGATTTTATACTTTTCTCCATCTTAATATTTGATGATGGAAACCAATTATGGCTATCTGAAGTGGAGAAAAAGACTTTGGAACTTAGTAGGTGTAGGATTAGGGGTATTTCGTGGTTGTTAAGTAATGATTTCTACCCCTTTGATTAACCTTGAAGTGAGACTTATCCTATAAACAACACATCAAAAAGGAAATTTACATTTACTCTCTAAACTATGGATTTTGAGTGTTATTTGTGCTAGGATCATTTTTATGTGGTTCAAATGTGTGTTGGTGAATTTCCATTGGATGATTCATGGAATTATTTTGGATTTCTTATTAGCTTTTTAATTATTATTCAAATTGATACATACCCTTGACTCTCAAGGCTAGAAATAATACACATAAAATGTAACTATAATTAGTAAGTCCAGCATTAGAAAGCAATATACATCCACTTGATAAACCATGGTTGATGAGGGTGTTCTACTTGGGTATTTTTATTTTGGTCAAACATTCATTGTTCAAAGTTGAATGTTTGGTACTAAATTGTAAGAAATTGAGAAATTATTCAACTTTTAGAAAATAGATTTGTACCTTCTATCAGGTTATTTTGTTTGCAATGTAGTACATTGTTAGCAGATTCATATGGCTCTACGCTCTTCCTATTATGTTCTCTTTCCAACCAATGCCCTTTGATTTTCAAGGAGCTATCCAAAAGCACAATGTAATTTTGCATATCATTTTATTTTACAGTCATCCAATCATTTGTAATAATAAGGGCCAATACAAATTTATTAGATGATTATTATATACCCATTTTTTTGTATGGGGCCTACATTATGTAAATTGATTTTGTCTTGGTTGAAGGTTTATTTACATCCCATTTTGACTGGTGTGTCCTATTTTTGCAAGTTCTTCCTAAACACAAGGCTTTCTTCTTGAGTAAATCCCTCTAAAATTTTTGGACAATAGGTAGTATCATGCCTTGAGCTTGGTTGGCCATTTTAATGTAGAATTTTGTGCCCCTATCCTAATCTGCAAAAGACCGTTATGCCATGAATATTTATACATACTAAATTTAGCTTAAAATACCTTATATAATGTCATAGTGAAGTTGTGATAAGATGGTTGATAAGTATTTTTACTTGGTATGATGGGAATATACCTTGTAGAGTATGTTGTTTTGTTTGTATTCAATTTTTGTCATCTTGTATCACTTGCAAATCTTATTGTTCTTTTAGGATATTCTAGAATTTGTTTGCTAATAATATTGTCAAATTTATGGTCACTTCAACATTTGTTGTTTTGAATCTTTTTTTTTTTGTAGATTCCAAAGTTGCTACTTCACAGGATCTTCTCCAATGTGAATTATTCTTTGTGGATTGATTGGAAGCTTCAACTTGTGGCTAATCCAATTCAAATTCTCGAAAGGTAACTTTCCATAGTTTGTTTTTTATTACTTTTGCTCCAATTGTATTCCTAATTATGTATTTCATTCTATCCCCCATAATGAGACAATTGACCGATTAAATAGTTGTATATATATTATCTATTATGCATAATTATCAGAATGGAAAGAATAACAACATATAAATAAATATAAGCAATAATATGTTAACTACTTGCTAGATAACAAGTCAGCAAGATCAGAGTTCCATGCATTATGCATCATATCAAATACTTGAGCAGTATATAAGTTTGTTGACTAGTTTCATCAACTGGGAACTAAAAGTCTCTCCCTTGATTGATTGCCTTAGTTCTTTTCTTTGATGCTATGACGTGATTTGGTTTATATTTGAATGATTGATATTAGACTAATTGAATTGATGTATGAACTAATTGATATTCTATTTTCTTGATTCCTAATTGATGTTTGATGGATGATTGAATTATTTTCTTTGATTTGATAATTGGATATATTAGTGAATGAAGGATGAATAAATGGGAATTCATGTAGTGATGAGTGATGATTGAGTGAGTTCACTTATCCTTAATACTTTATTGGTGAAAGTGTCACCATTGTTAATGATACTTGAGTCACCAGTTTTCATTGTTGCCCTTGAAAAATAATATATTATCACTCCAAACTAGTCTGACTTTTGATCCTCCTCTAATATTTTGTTTGTGAGAGCTTATTGGGGTTTGAGCAGTAGACTACAGAGTTGTCTTAGTATGATGTCTCCTTAACACATCTCTATGGCATACAGATATGTGATCATGAGATAATTATTGGTTTTTAGATTTGAGGGAAAGGCATGTCAGATCCTCTACTGTAATGCCCATGTTGCTACGAAACTTAAGTGGTTTGATCTAGACTAATTTTTGTTACGTTTAGACTATCATCAGTAAAATCCTTAATCCATTGCTTTGAAGATAAGTTCTTTCTTCAGAAATTAGGATATCAGTTAATTTAAGGATTAAAGTGGGAAGGTAAAGGGTACACTACACATATTTGTTTAAAGGCTAATGCAACACTCTCTACAATGTTTCTTGTAAAGGAACTTAAGCTCCCAAGATAAAGTGAATGTTAAGAAACTTAGAAAAAGATGAGCTGAACAAATAGATGGTGGATCTCTTGATGAAATTTTGATGTGTTTGATTATGAGAGTTACCCTTGATTGATCAAAATTGGTCTGTGTGATGTATGTATGGGTTTAAGCTACTATATTTGAGTGCTCTAATCTTTCAAAAGAATAATATGTAGGAACACAACTATTTATGGAACCAATTCAATCAAGGTGGATGATTGGAGAAATTTTTCCATTGATACAAAAAAAGGTGTGGCTTTGACTGAAGAATTTTTTATAGTGTGTGTGATGGAGGTCATCCTTGATTGATTTAGATTGTAGTTATTAAGGTAGTTGTGGGTTCACGTAGGATATAGGGATGATAAAGAAAAATGCCATTCATGTAGATAATATGGGCTATTTCTCCCAAGATCTTAGTTTTGTTAAGATTGTGTATTGTGAATCATCCTTTTGATCTTTTTGGGTTATGGCTAAAACAAAATTTAGGAGGAATTTGTACAACCAGAAGGTGGGTGGGGTACAAGGGGATTTTCCTATGATGCTAAACCTAAGACATCTAAGGTATATATGCCTACTTGGCTTAGTTGTGGCTTGTGGCTATACACTTATGATACTATTCAATTGAGTTTCACAACTTTCATGGAATCATGTCTGTATAATTGTATTATTCAAGGAATAGTGGTAGTGGATTTGTGGAGTTGTTATATAGGTTGGTCCAATACTGAGATTCTTCTTTTAGATTTGAGTGCTGCAGTATTATATAGTCAACTCAAAGCTTAACATGTGATTTAATTGATCCCATTTGACATGAATTATCGTGGGATGGATATATATTATTGTTATAGCTTGCTATATGTTCTATATTTTATCATTACAGCCTACCAAATTTCCTGACCTGTTGATACTAGTCATCTACATAAGTATGTTGTCAGATAGAAAAGCAACTGAAACATATAAATGCAAGTCTCTAAAATTCATCCCATGCAATGCATTTGAAAGTAGGAAGAATCAAACTAGAGGAATATTGTAACTATCCCTTGAATTGTGCCTAACTTTAGCGAGCTAGTTAAACCTAATCCTTTTCTATTACACCTCTCTAGGGATCATTAAATGTGCTCCTGTCTTTTTTTTAAATAGAAGCTATATTATGTAAATTATATTTTACCTTCCCAAGAGTTAATAATTATTACTGATAATGTTTGTTGGATGTGACTTTGTATTGATTTATGCTTGTATAGTGGCTTAGTATGGTTTAAATAGTATAACTCATTGTAAGACTTTAATGGTTTCAATGGTTCCTATAGAGTAAAAGAGAAAAAGGAATCAATGACTATTTTTCTTTGTGGTTAATGGTTTCAATGGTTCCATAGCCATGTAGGAATAAGGTTCATTTAAAGTGATCTAGTGTTTCACTCTATCTCCAAACTCTTGAAAGAAGACTTCATTGTAAGCTACAAAGTCCTTCTTGAATTGTTAGGAACACAGTTTCTTTTATGCAAGTATGATGACCAAGAAAATAAATTAAAGTTTAATGGTTTACAAGTGTTGCTACACAATGATTTGAAGCATCTTTTATGATTTGAAGTCTCTTTTACAACTAGTAGTGGATAAGTTCATATTACTATTATTAGTTTTATGATTATCCTACATAGGCTAGTCAATCACTCTGAAAACAAGTTGAGATATCTCTTAGGAGTCTTATATATCTTTGATTTTGTCTCCATTTTTGGTCGATCTTATTACCTTGGATACAAGGTTGATTGGGAAATATCTAAATCTACTTTATGATTGAAAATGCATGCAGAAAACAATGTTATGTGTATGGTACTACACTAGATTCAGTAGCTAAGGTCAAGGGACTCATAAAGTTTGATCTTCAAGCAGAACTTGAGGTGGGAAAGTTTCAGATTGATGTTGGAGGAAATGTGCTAGGGGTTTTTGACTTTGGACCTAAAAGATTTGGTTTTGAGGCAATATTTATACCCACAGATTCTGGGTTAGATCTAGAGGAGGATAATGGTTACTTGTTTTGTTTTGTTCATGATGACAACACTGGGTATGCTTCTAGCTTACATTCAATTTTTTTGAGTCTTGAGTTGTCTTATATTTTTCTCTAGAGATGATAAGAAGAAAGTTATATTTATGTGAAGGCTATTGTCTCTCAAATACATGATGAATAGGTTGTCTAGTACATGCCACTATTTTGAGAGATATAGTCTTTAACAAAATGGCTCAGAATAATAACAATACCGTAGCTAATACTAAAACTAAGGTCAGGATAAATCATAGTATTTACTATTAATCACTATATTATTAGGTGACCTGTCAGGAAAAAAATGATTATGTTAGAGAAATCAGTAGTTATGAGATGATCAATTAAGAGGAAACAGTTGAGAGCTTAGAGTGACACAATTTTTAGATGATCATATGAAATGAAATGGGCCTGCGAGTAGAAAGAAACTAGAAAGACATTGTGTATAGATGAAGGCATGAAATGGATGGTTTTGGAGCAATTAGCATAGACACTCAGCATTTAGTACATATCACCATTCGAGATCAAATGGTACTGAATGCTGAGTGTCTGTGCTGAGTACTCCAAAACCATCCATTTCATGCCTTCATTTGTACACAATGTCTTTCTAGTTTTTTCTACTTGCATGCCCATTTCATTTCATATGATCATCTGAAAATTGTGTCTCTAAGCTCTCAACTATTTCCTCTTGATTGATCATCTCGTAACTGTTAATTTCTCTAAAAAAAAATTGACCAAGCATTGGTCAAAATTTTGACCAATGCTGTGCAATTTTCTACCAACATTGGTCAAAATTTTGACCAATGCTTGGTCAAAAAATGACAGTTGTTGGTTGAAATTTTGACCAACATCTAGATGCAAATTGCACCATGGTAACACACATTTTTTGACCAACCCATTGGTCAAAATTTTGACCAACCAGATTTTGGTCAAAATTTCAATGGGAAAATTTACGACCAATGGGTTGGTCAAATTTGGTTGAAAGTTGGTCAAAAAATGACCTCAAATGTACTAGTGATGACACTCTCTCCTAATGTAGTCACATGGAATTCCTTTAGCCAAGGGTATGTGCAACATCAGGGAGGTCCAAAAAGTGGTGATGTGCAAAAAAAAATCACTTTGGGAATGACAAAAAATTATTCAAAATCATCTCTAACACTTTCCCCCCCAAGCCTATCACCATATAAAATTTAAGTATAATTACCTGATACCTATGGTAAAATATATGCACCTATGACCTTATTTTTTACCAGTTTTTACTAATGCTTTCTTGTATTTTTATCTTCAAGATTTCGAGTATATGAAATAATTTTAGGTATCAGATTTGAAGCACCCTATTTGAAGTCAAAGTAAGTAAAATTTTTGTCATTTCTATATTTTATTTATTTTTTCAATCAAATTTAGTTGATTTTAAACAATAGGGCTTATGTGGTTTTTGATTGAATACATTTATAATTTGAATTGTATTTCTAATCTAAATAGGCATGACTAATAGACTTAATCCTCAAAACCCCACCAATGAAATAATGAGGCTCAAAACAAACTATAAACACCTCCACCCAAAGCACAACCATGCCTAAATGATCCATTGTCCCCTCAAAACTCTCTTTGTTTAGAAGATTTGATTAACTTGAATCCAAACAAACTATAGAGGTTTCAAACAACATTCATGTTGTGATGAGGAGCCCAATCAAACTTGGAGGTTTATTCGACGTATTTTTCTCCCCATATGATTTCTACGGGGGTTTGGGGGCAATGCCCCTAAGACAGGGTCAAAAGGCAGTGCCCCTATGGGGTCTTAGGGCCAATCACATACTGCAAAAGGCATCGGCTACTATTTTTCCTATTGGACAACTTATTCTAGCCCTAATTTTGTAAGTGGTGAAAGCTTGTATAAAAAGGCTTAGGGTTAGGGATTTCATAATGTGATGGTGATGTTGTAGCTTCTTTCAGTGATATTGAACTATAAGGGATTGCAAGTTGTAAGAATTGGATAATAATAATATTGGACTTTTTGTTGGTGGATGTAGCCTAGGGATTGGGTGAACCACTTTAAATCTTGTTGTCTTGTATTCTCTTATGTGTAATCAATTATTTTCTAATATTGGTTATATTTGTATGTAACTATTATTTTTGTGCTTCATTTCATGTTATACCTCATAGAGGTTATTTCATTGATTATGTCTAAGGGGATTTTGGGCTTGTTTACTTGGGGGATAATAAACCCTACCAAATTGTTGGAAAGGGAAAAGTTAAGATTAAGTTGTAGAATGGGAATCATTGGCTACTACATGAGGTAAGACATGTTCCAAGGATGAGTATGAGATTGATTTTAGTAGAAAAACTTGGTGATGAGGGTTGTATAGTCACTTTTAATGATAAAAATTGGAAGGTTTCAAAAAGTTCCCTTCTAGTAGCAAAAGGTGTGAAAGTAGGCACCTTTATATCTTTGTATAGATCATACTATTCCTCCTACTTTGATTTTTTAGAGAAAATTTAATGTTCAAGAATAGTTTTTATAATTGAGTAAGGAGAAGAAATGATTGTTGTAGATTCCAATACATCACTATGGTACCACAAACTTGGGTACATGACTGAGAAATGTATGAAAGTAATTTATTTGAAGAAAGTTTCACTAGGTCTTAAATGTGTTAATATGGATTTATGTGAAAGTTGTGTATATGGAGAAAAAAGAGAGAGTGAGAAATTAGAAATTGTTCATACAGATATATGGGTACTAGCTCAATCTTCCCTTGGTGGCTCATTATTATGTTACATTTATTGATGATACAACTAGAAAAGTATGGGTTTATGTCTTTACACATAAATTTGATGTATTTCAAAATTTTAAGAAATGGAAATGCTTGGTTGAAAATGAGACTGGTAAGAAAATAAAATGTCTCAAATCTAATAATGGTGGTGAGTATTACAATCATAAATTTAAAGATCATTGCTCCACTCATGCTATTCATAGACAAAAAAATATTCCAAGGACTCCACAAGAAAATGGAGTGCCTGAATGCATGAACATGACTATAATGGAGTGTGCAAGAAGCATGAGGTTGCATGTAGGGTTGCCCTTAATCATGTGGGTGGAGGTTGTTAATACTATTGTATATTCATTAATAGAGGTCCTTCTACTACTTTGGGTTGTGGTATTCCAAAAGAAAGCATGGAGCAATAAGAAGGTGAGTTATTCTTTTTCTCAAAACCTTGGGCTATGAAGCATTTGCTCATATAGATTCTGAAAATAGAACCAAGATGGAAGCTAAGTCAAAAAAATGTGTATTTTTTGGATATGGCATTGATGAATTTAGTTGGAGGCTTTGGGATTTTGAAAATCGTAAAATTTTAAAAAGTAAGGATGTCATATTCAATAAGAAAGTGTTGTACAAAGATCTTTTGGAACAACATGAGAAGAAATAAGATGATTATGTAGTACTAGCTGATACTCCAAAAGATGATATTCCAGTAGTTGCTCATGATCTGCAACAACTGCAACAACAAATATCACACACACCAATGACTATTAGATGGTCAGAAAGGCTAAGTAGACCTCTAGAAAGATTTTCTCCCTCTTTTTATTATATTTTACCTACTGATGCTGGTGAACCTAAATGTTATTATGAAGCTATGCAACTAGATACTAAGATTCAATGGGGGTCTACAATGAAAGAAGTGGACTCTTTGCTTCAAATTAAGACATGAAATTTATGCAAATTGCCTATAGGTAACAAGGATTTACATAATAAATGAGTTTATAGGTTGAAATAAGATGATGGAGGTAAGAAATGATTTAAAGCTAGATTAGTGGTAAAAGAATTTGCACAGAAAAAAAAGGCATTGATTTTGATGAGATATTCTTTCCTGTTGTTAAAATGACTTCTATTCACAGTATTTTAAGTATTGTTGCTACCGAAAATTTACATTTGGAGTAGCTTGATGTTAAAACAACCTTTCTTCATTTTTTTTTGGATAAAGAGATAGATATGACACAACCATAGGGATTTGAGGTCAAAAGTAAGGACAACTTAGTGTGCAGATTGAAGAAAAGTTTTTATGGCTTGAAGCAAGCACCTCGACAATGGTATCTAAAATTTGATAGGTTTATGCATGAAAATGGATATAATAGGTGTCACTCAGATAATTGCATTTACTTTAAGAGGTTGGATGATGATAGCTAAATTATTATATGTTTATATGTTGATGATATGCTTGTAGTTAGGTCTAACATGGATCACATTTAAGGGTTAAAGGAATAGTTAGCATATTCATTTGCTATGAAGGATTTGAGGGTAGTAAAAAAAAATGTGGAATGAAGATTTTCAGGGATAGGAAGAACAAGAAATTGACATTATCTCAAGATGATTATATTGTGAAGGTGTTGCTACATTTCTCTATGGAGAATGCTAAAGTTGGCAGAACACCTTTACCTGGTCTTTTGAAGTTGACTACAGAGATGTGTCCCAAGATACAAGAAGAGGAGGATAAGATGTCTATGATACCTTATGCTTTGGGTGTAAGAAGCTTGATGTATGCTATGGTATGTACTAGGCTAGATGTGGCACATGCAGTGGGAGTTGCTAGCAGGTATATGAGTCATCCAAGAATTGAGCATTATAATATAGTTAAATGGATTCTCAGATATTTTGAGAGGAACATCTAGTAAGTGACTAAATTTTTGAAGGCTCTACCACTGATTTACACAGATATGTTGACTCAGATTTGGTAGGGGATATTAACACCAGGTAGAACACTACAGGTTATGTATTTATTGTTGGTGGAGTAGTAGTGAGCTTGGTTTCTAGGTTATAGAAAATTATTTCTTTATCCACTATAGAGGTAGAGTATGTTGTTGCTACAGAGATAGCCAAGGAGATTATTTGGCTTTAGTTCTTCATGGAAGAGTTTGGGCATCTACAGAGGGATACTTATTTCCTGAAAGATAGCTAAAGTGCCATTCATCTTGCAAATAATTTAGCTCTGCATTCAAAGACAAACACATATAGTCACGGTATCATTTTATTTATTTAGTTTTGGCTAATGGATAGTTAAAGCTAGAGAAGATACATATAGATGATAATTTAGTAGATATGTTTACCAAGGTAGTAACAAGGTAGAATTTGAACTCCTCTTTAGCTTTGGTTGGTCTTGTAGATTGAACAGAATAAAAGAACAACAAATTCTAGGGTGGTTTTATATTCCAATGGGAGCTATAGGTTTTATAGTGCTATGATCACTCTCCAAGGGGGATGTTATTGTTGTGGAATCTAATTAGTCTCCAAGTGGGAGATTACTATGATGTAGAGCCTAATCATACTTAGAGGTTTATTTAGTGTGGTTTACTCCCCATATTATTTGTATAGGGGTTTGGGGGTAGTGCCCTAGGTGTGCTTCTTTTCATAGTATAGGGTGGGGTGGAAGGAAAATGCCCCCATGGGGATTTTTTGGGGAAACACCCCTAAAGCCAAAAATGACCTTATATTGTAAATGACATTGACTTCTATTTTTCCTATTAGATAACTTGTTCTAATCCTAATTTTGTAAGTGGCAAAAGCTTGTATAAAAATTCTTAGGGATAGGGACTTCATAATGTAATGGTTATATTGTAGCTTCTTGTGGTGGTATTGAGCTATAAGGGATTAAAGGTTGTAATCATTGGATAATAATAATATTGGACTTATTGTTGGTGGATGTAGCCTAGGGATTGGGTGAACCATGTTAAATCTTAATGTTTTGTGTTCTCTTATGCGCAATCTATTATTTTTTTAATATTGGTTATATTTGCATGTAATGATTATTTCTATCTTTTGTTAATCCTAGTAATTCAAAACATTCTTTTATTGGCTCCCATTCTATCCACTTTGAGCTCTATAGTATAAAACATTGAGACACTTATCAAGAATCATAATGTCTCTCTTTGTTGGCATGATAAGATGCATGCACAATTTGATGATGGGCTAGATTATGATGAGGTTTCAGCCATAAAAATTAGTGAAGATGACTTGACCAACCTATATGTAAACCTGAAAACTCTCATTAAAGTCTAAAGATCCAAACTAAAATTTTCAATAAAATGGTGCACAAATGAGGTAATGCATGCCCAATTTTGGGACCCCTAGTGGATGATATTTGAAAAACTACCACACAACAATTTGGAAGTTCCCTTTTATTTTTTGATTAAATTGTATATCAATTTTGTGCTTGGGAAACAAGGGAACTATTAGTGCATGAGGTCCAATGAGGGCATAGGATTAATAGTACCCCTAGATGGATCATTTTCATAGAGGAAGAAAGTGTACACCTATTTTCCCCCCACTGATGTCTCCCACCTCCTCCAGTATAAAATCTCCATGTGATTACAACAACTACCTAAAAGGCAATTAGATTGATTGATTCATTAGGTTATTTATTGGTTTCCCATTCTAGGTTCATGTTACCTCCTTGTGTTGACGATACTAGCATGATTTTATCATCCAGAAGCTCACATATTTTCATGCCTCATACTTGCATTACATGAAAGAACTTATTCTTGGGTCCCCTGATTGAGTTTGATGTATATTGGTATGTATTTGAAGAGGAGGATGCAAATAACTTGGGTACAGATGTTGGAGCATCTCACAATGGGTTGTCTCATGCAAGAGGTGAGGAGGGGAAAGCCAAGCCATGGTCTTCTTATGTTTTGATAAGTATATACATTTTATTTCACAACATAGTTAATTTAAAATGAATTTTTTTATTAGACTAATTTGAACAACTACACACTAACACATTGTACATGTTTATGTGATTGACATGTTCAGGTAATGACTGAAGAAGAGATGAGATAGGTCGATGAGTCCATGTTGTTGTCCATTTCATTTGACCTTGAGACATCCATGGTATAAATTGTTTTTCTGAATTTTATCACTTTCTTGATTTATAGTAAATTTTATATGGTTTCTCATCTTGTTTTTGTCTTGAAGGTTTCACCTATTGCTAGGGGGAAAAGTGAGGGGTCTGAAGCATGTCACATTGAAAAGGGGAAGGTAATGAGGTCTTTTAAAGATATTAAATGTAGATGCATACTTTTATCTTGTGTGTACTAACTGTTGAGATAATGGGTGTTACACACATTGCATAATATTGTTATTTTATTATTTTATTTTATTATGTAATGTTGTACCTAGATGGACGTGCAACATGTAAAGATTCCCATGGAATATTCTTGATGAGTTGTATTGTAACATTGTAAAAATATTTTATGTAATTATTTAATATTGGGGAAAAGAATTAAATGCCTAGTATTAAATGTGGGGTCAGCGGGTTAGGTAGCACATGGTTTTAGCACATGGTTTATGTAATACCACTTAGTGGTTTTGTGGGACTTGCTACTATATAAGCAGCCACAAGGGTAGTTGTTGTAGAGAGAGAGAGAGAGTGACAAGGAGAAGACAAAAGGCAAGAGTCAAGCAGGACAAGGCTTGACAGGTTAGCCAAGGGAGCATTTGTGAAGGTTGAAAGCATGGCATGGGATGTGTGGATTCATGCTTGTTCACATAGTTTACTCGGTTGTGGCTATGGCCATGAAGGCTTCCATGGTTGTATGACAATGGTTATTTTGCTGAATAATACACGGTGATGGATGCTTTTGGAGGCTGGGTTTTTCTCTCAATGAGGGTTTCCCAAGGTATATCTTGTGTCATATTTTATGGGTATGTTGTCTATTCTCTTGCATGTGGATTTTAATTTTGTATTTATTTTAGATCTATTATGGGTTATGTGGAAATGGCTATATTCTTTATTTCCAAGTTTCCTTACAAGTGGTATCAGAGCTATGGTTTTATTATTGTAACCCTAGATTGAATCCATGGGAATGCATGAGAGGATAAAAGAAAAGGGCAAGATATATGAATGATTTATTGTAGATCTAAGGGTTTTAGATTTGCTGTTATGATGGGATGTTAAAAGATTTGGGCATGTGAAATTGTTGGACAAAAGATTTTTTCGGATGTTTCATTTAAATAAGGGTTTTGGGGGGTAGCTTGCAGAAATGACTTCCTGGGTAAAAATAGACCTCACCATTGGATCCGGGTCATCATTTTCATAAATTTTGATATATAATATGCCCTAGTTTGGCCATGTTCAGAGGAAATGAAAGATTTTTTTAGTTTCAGCCCATGATGGCCATCAAATTTAATCCCGTCGGAATTTTCGTCATTGAAAAAATAAAAAATGAAAAATCGTATTGAAAATGGTAAAAAGACTATCTTAGTAAAATGACCATAACTTTCTCTCAGAATATCAAATTTCAGAGTTCTTACAGGCGTTGGAAAGCTAATTCAGGGCACTACAAGATGGTGTATGTTTGGTTGTATGATTTTGAAATTTTGTTAGGTTTTAAGAGCCCTAAAGTCAGATGTTGTTTATTTTGAGCATGAATTAGGGCATAATTTGGGCATACGGAGTCGAATTTTGGACTTCAAGTAGTCAACGAAAAGCTCTTGGAGAGCTTTACACATTGGTTCAGATTTGGTGCAGGTTTGACATGATTTATTTGTTGATATATTGATCTGAAAAATTTATAGATATATTTTGACTATGGTAACATTGTGAGTTTATGGCATTGAAAATTTAAGATTTGATATCATTGTATACTCAGTTCATATTCAGATTGGTCTCATGATGATATGGTTATCGATGTTTGATTTGGATATGTATGATGACTTGTTGGGTCTACAAGTTGTGCAGTGTTGTAAGCGGTCTATACTTACAGGTTGCATTTATAGCTTGGTTATGGGTTGTCTTTGCCCATTGATCTTTCATTATTGATGCATATTCAGATTGGTGGCTTGGATTTGGGTTGTCTATGCCCTAAGTCACATGATTTACTATTTTCTGCATGCAGAAGGGATGAGATGTTGTTACCAGGGACAGTCATGGTGGAAGATTGTAGTTGACTATTTTATGCTGACAGGTTGGACATATTGAGAGCTTGATACTCAGTTCATGGATGTGATCATGGTGTCATGGATTTTGGCATGACATGATTGGATATACAGGTACATCCTTGATGTTCATTAGCTTGGATTTCTGATTCAGTTATGGTGGTATATCTTCTTGGTTGAGGATCATAGTTATTTGGTTTCTTTTGAGGAGCTCATGATGTGCACTTTGAGTTCTTTGATAGTTTGATGCCTTGGTTGATTCTCATGGTTAGAGGATGGTTTTTCATCATTATGTCATGGATAGCTTGGATACATGGTTTAGTGGGAGCTTGTGACAGTGATGGGGTGACAGTGCAGGATTAGTTCCTGGTTTGGTTTATATCTTCTTGGTTTGGAGAGGATGGATTTTATGATGCCATAGGTGACTTGGTACCAAAGTTGAGTGGTAGTTTTGTTGGCATTGATATATTTGTTGAGTTTTTGCAGATGTTGGAGGTTTGTCTTAGATCATGTTGCTGCAGAAGCGTCTTTGACATTTGCATGGTGCACTTGTTATCTTCATGGTGTATGAAGATGGTTAGATCTTGAGGACTCATGGAGCTCTTGGTTATCTTCATGGTGTGTGGAGATGGTTCTTTTTGGTATGTGAAGATGTTTTTCTTCATGGTGTGTAGAGATGGTTGCATCTTGAGGACTCACAGGGTTCTTGGCAAAGGTGTGGTTTATGATTTTATTTGGCATGTTATCCTTGGTGTGATGATGGTTTCATTATTATGTCATGGTATACTCTTGATACACATTTAGAGTTGTGACATGTTATGGTGTGTTCATATGGAGCATGTTATCTCTTTAGTTGAGATGGTAAGATCATGTTGTCATGTTTATGTTCCTGAGGCCATGGTTGGAACTTTGACATTGATCTTGGTTTAGTTTCTTGGTATTGAGTACACTGATCATAAGCTGGATACTTCATGATATTTCTATGTTGCATTTGGAGTTGGCATGGATTGATTGGTTACAGGTGCTCATGGATACTTAGAGACGGTGGTGACGTTGATTTCTCTTGGATTAGAGAATGATTTTTTGGGACGGTTGATGGTTTCAGCAGAAAGTCCGAGGGGTAGTCACCTGATATGGACTTGAGAGGAGATTGTTCTTAGATGAGTCTTGGTTAGAGACTTGGGTATCTTGATGAGCATTCTCATTCTCCACTCTTGGTCTACTCGACGGTTTGCTACTTGAGAGGTATAGCCCATTGTTTCTCTTAGTTGCATTATATTTATGCTTATCTTTCATGTATATGGATCTTGAGCTATGGTACATGAGTTAGTTCTGGAGGGTTCATTTGAGAGATGGTTTAGCATTGGTTATCTCCATGTGCATATTTTGTTATGCTGGTTGAGTTTGGGAGATGTTTTTATATTAGGCATTTTCCTTGGATTAGGAATGGTTATTCCTTGGTTTAGGAATGGGTTTATTGAGTTTGATCTTCTTGTGAGAGGCTTACATCCATAATTAGTTATATGGTATGATTTGGGTGTTGTTGAGGCTTCTTGTTGGGGTTTTATGGAGGAGATCATACTTGCACAGTTTACATCTAGAGGTGTGTGTAGAAGGACATGATACAGGTTATGATTTGCATGGTTTCTTTGGTCTTGGTTATCTTCCTGGATGTTCAGTTTTGACTACATTGGATTTGAGATTGGTTGGAGATTGTGATCACTGGTTTGTGCTCATGTATGTCATGTGAGAGATGACATGGTTATTTCTTTATCTCTTTCTTTTGTTGGTTGTGGAGAATTTAGGAGAGCATTGGAGACTTGTTATGAGAGTTGTTCTTACAAAATATCAGTTTATGTATTGTGGATGTCCTTGATACTACATGGATTCACTTCTTTGAGATGTGTTGAGTGGATTGGTTATAGATTTGACATTATCTTTTGCAGTGGGAGCTTCTTGGTATATATGTGGCAGGTATTGCTCTTGAGGCTTGTGATTGCAGGTTGCAGATTAGATATGTCAGTGATATGAGATTCACTTGTTATACCTTTGAGGTATGGATAGTTGGATGGGTTTGGCACTTGCTGTGGGTGCTATTTCAGCTATGGATATTTTGACAACTACAGATACATGTGATTACCTTTGGATTAGGTTATTTGTGCTTGGAATTTCAGTTGGTACAGGATTTTATGATCTTCTAATGCGACAGATTGGGTGGTTTTCTCTTTGGATGGCTTCTATGTATGTCCAGTGGGAGTGGCATAATAGGAGGTGAGATCATTCATGTTCGAGATGCTGGATACTTTGATTTTGTTGCAGGTACCAGGGTGGAGCACTCGGTGTATTTTGATCCATGGTGGTGGATGTGCTTGGAGGGATTGTTCCCTTGTTCATTTATGTGGCTACGGATTGACCCTATGCAATGTATACAACAAGTGCGAGATTGTTGAGATAATGGGTGTTGCACACATTGCATAATATTGTTATTTTATTATTTTATTTTATTATGTAATGTTGTACCTAGATGGACGTGCAACATGTAAAGATTCCCATAGAATATTCTTGATAAGTTGTATTGTAACATTGTAAAAATATTTTATGTAATTATTTAATATTGGGGAAAAGAATTAAATGCCCAGTATTAAATGTGGGGTCAGCGGGTTAGGTAGCACATGGTTTTAGCACATGGTTTATGTAATACCACTTAGTGGTTTTGTGGGACTTGCTACTATATAAGCAGCCACAAGGGTAGTTGTTGTAGAGAGAGAGAGAGTGAAAAGGAGAAGACAAAAGGCAAGAGTCGAGCAAGACAAGGCTTGACAGGTTAGCCAATGGAGCATTTGTGAAGGTTGAAAGCATGGCATGGGATGTGTGGATTCATGCTTGTTCACATAGTTTGCTTGGTTGTGGCTATGGCCATGAAGGCTTCCATGGTTGTATGACAATGGTTATTTTGCTGAATAATACATGGTGATGGATGCTTTTGGAGGCTGGGTTTTTCTCTCAATGAGGGTTTCCCAGGGTATATCTTATGTCACATTTATGGGTATGTTGTATATTCTCTTGCATGTGGATTTTAATTTTGTATTTATTTTAGATCTATTATGGGTTATGTGGAAACGGTTATATTTTTTCTTGCCAAGTTTTCTTACACTAACGACATTTTATTACACTCTTTATTGTACAAGGTCTAGTCACTAATGATAACTTCATGTGGATTTGGCACCATAGATACTCAGATATTTCTATTCACAATTAGAGCCCTATTGTATGTACATATTTATGATTTCTTTGTTTTTAAATTTTTTTTGTAAAACTATACAAAAACAATAATCACATTTTTTAACAATTATGCTCTTGACTCCTATAGGAAATACTTACTATGATGGAGGGAGTACATTAGAGTTTTGAACCTTTTTTGATGTTTACAAAGGAAATTTCACCACAAGTAAGTTAATGTGAATGTTTTACTATGTTATTAGTAATAATGTTAAATGATAAGTCTTAGAACAATATCATAAACTTGTACAAACATATATAGATCAGATCCAGCGATGCTCAACCATTGGTGAAGACTCTTGATCGCTTGAGGAAGACATGGAGAGAGGCATGTATGATAGTTTCCACTTGAAACAAGAGCTCTAATAGAGCAAGAGTCCTTGCCTATTGTTTAAAGAAAAGACACTAAGATAATGCATTTTACCATAGGTTGTATACTTTTCTAAAGATTGTATATTTGTTACTATTGTTTGTTAACACCAAATAGTCGAAGGTGCATCAAAACACATAAGAAGATGAAATTATATTTAATAAAACTTGAATTTTCTTCAAAGTTTTGTTTGAAATAGAAAAAATAATTACAAAAAATGTAAAAGAGATTCCATGAACCATCTTCAATATAATGTAGTAGAATAAAGTGAAATTTTCAATTAGAATATATTTGTTTGAAATGTTTTATAATAGATTAAGTTGATATTCATTCTAAATTAAACATAATAAGAATTAAAATCATTCTACATAATCAATTCAATGTCTTATATATTTCTATTTTTCCTAAATTGAAAACTTTTTTTTTAATCATCTTATTAATCAAAATGGTGTTTTGAACTTTGTTTACTAATAAAAGATTTTAAAAATATAAATGAAAGTCACAAAAAAGTATTTAAATTTTGTAGAAATTTATAAATAACATTTTTACGACCTATTTTAATATTTAGTTTTAGACAATATAAACATAAATAATATTTTTATTTGAAATATAAAATAACTTGCATAGAATTATGATTTTCTTATCATGCGTTCCAATTTCTTAGACCCTCAAGAAAAGGGCTCAACAACCAAAAATATTTGATACACTATTATAATTGAATACATGACATTAAAAGAAAACTATAGTATTTCATGTCCCATCTCTGATTTCACAAAATTCATAAACCAAAAGATCAAGTCATTTCTAATAAAAAGAGAGCATACATCTTAATGGTTTTCCAATCTCTTCACAAGTTCACAAAGAAACAGAGGGAAAGTAGTGCTTTTATGTAATTTTTATTAGTTAGAGTATTTTAAGAAGGCACATAGGTAGAGATGATGTACAACCTAGAGAAGTGAGGGAAGGTGTTCGTCCTTAGGTTTCTTGGAGGCAAAGACCACATATTTAATCCCACCATGATTGACACCATGTGCAACGTCCTTAAAGAAGTGGAGCAATCCACGGACGTGGCAGCTCTGGTAACAAATACTTCTCCAATGGTCTCAGCTTGTGATAGATTATAGAGAGCCCTGGCAACATATGGCAAGTATCTAGAATCAAAACCATATTTTTTTGAAGGCACTAACATAGGAGGAATACCCTGAAAAATTCTAGAACTTTATTCTTCTAATTTTTTGTGTCAAAAAATTCAATATTACCCCAAAAAAATTGCTACTGGCCAATGGAAAAATAGAGATTACTAATTGAAAATTAATTTAAAAATAAAATAAAATATATATATATATATATATACATACACATATATATATAGATATATATATATATATACATATATATATGTATATATACATATATATATGTAATACATATATATATATACATATACATATATATATATATACATATATACATATATATATATACATATATATATGTATATATACATATATATATGTATATGTATATATATATATATATATATATATATATATATATATATATATTTTTTAACTTTAGACTTTAACTAGTTTTTGTTATATAAATTAATTGGAAGAAGCATCCAAGAACTTTAGTTCCCTACCTATATATAGGCAGGGACTAATAATTTAATTAATTTTTTAATATATATTTGAGTAATTAGTATAACTAGTATAACTTAACTAGTTTAATTAAGGGTTTGGCTTTTTCATGCAGGAGTTATCAAAACAAAGAGCACATGAAAGAGGTTGCATTTTGATGATCTACTAGTAGCATAGGATGTTATATAGTAGTTTTGATATGCCTCGTGGAAATTTTCTAGATGGCATACATTCCATATTGTATCTAGAAACTTTGATATTGTAGACATATTTTGATGGCATGTGCCACATTTTGTAATTTTGTTTGAGATGGCATCCATGGCATAGTATTTGAAAATAGATTGATACAAGTATGAGAATGTGTTTCAGTCATTATTTTGTCACTGATGTCAAACCTACTAATTGCTGGTAAGACAACTGCTTATATGATTTGAGTACTATCATTTGTTTGATTGATGAAGTGGTTTTGATCAAATGAGGTAACAATAATACTTGGAGGAAAGGTTGAGTTATGATATGGAAAAGGAGAACAAGGATCAATTAAGATAGTGATATTATAGTGCATTTATTATCTACTTAAGGTTGCAAAGGATGGATACACTATTTAAGTTCATAAGAACAAGTAAATCAAATTGAGTCTACCAAGATTAATAATCTACAGAGTAGATGTCGAGAAAAGTTAGTGTAAGCTAAGCAGAAAATTAGTTGGAGACGAGAAAATTCAAATTTTAGTGTATGCCAAGTGATACAATGTAATCCAAGTAAAGTTTAGTTAATGCCAAGCTCTAGTAAAATTTAGTTCATGCCGATTGATTTGATAGTGGATGTTGAGCAATGTAGTATGTGTCAAGCATCAGAAACATGTTAATAGTTGAGTGACAACATTATGAGAAAGATCATGAATTTGATGAATTTGAGCCAACAAGTTTTCTTTTTTGGATTGTGTGAACCGTGTGGAAGATAAGCTTGATGAGCTGGTGGCATAGAATTCAAGATGAACTATTTTGTGGTGAATTCAAAAAGGATTGAAGGAGAAGTTTGTAGAAGGGAAAAAAATGAAAAGATGGGTAAAATCATTGAATCCTACCTAATTATACATAACCCTAAAATGGATCATAGAGGTCAAATGGAAAAAGATCTTAATTTTCTATTTATAGAGATGGTTCGTTAGAAGAAAAGGTTGTCATGTGCAAGAACCTAAGGAAGACAAGAAGTCTAAAATATTACTTCATTCAGTGAACAAAGAGAAGACAATGCTATTGGGAAGAAAATCAAGAAGGCTCAAGGGTATGGATGCTTGAAGGGTGAACAAGCTATCAGAGCTAAAGTGTGTAAAAGCCAAGTAGAATGGAGGACTAAAACATAGATCTATAATATACAAAGTGAGTTATAAGTTGTTATTAGATCAAGCCTTACTATTACTTTCTAATCATTGTACCAATCTACAATAAATTCTTTAGATTGAGGTTGACCTAATAGTCATTTTAAAGTCCTTTAACTAGGTGGCATTTCAAGTGGATTATCTAAAGTCCTCTAATAAGGCTCACTCCTAATAGGGTGATTGAAATCCTCTAACTAGGTCACATTTAAAAATGTGCATTGTAACTTTTAACAAGATGGGCCTTTCATAGGGTATCACTTCAAAAGAGTGAGAATGAGTAGCATGTTACTGGTGGTTTTTCCCAAATTGGATTTTCACATAAAATCATTGTGTCAAATGTGTTATTGAACCTATTATGTTTCATACTTGATGTAGAGCCTCACCTTGGAAAATTTTGGAGGAACTCAATCACTCAACTAAGTTACATCAAGGGGTACATAAACATTCTAGGAACAATTTTAAATCAATATCAGATTGCTATCCAACTACTTTACTTCATATCAATTCATAAACTATCATGTGACATGAACTTTCTCAACTTCCTATCGCCACATTTTGGTTTCCTACATCAACTTAGTGCAAGATGACCACTTCCTCGTTTATATTAAAATACATGGATGACTTCATCATTTGCAAATACAGAAAATGGAACAACAAACTAAGTGCAAACTAATTATTAAACAACACAATTCTATATGATTCGTAAACCCCAAATCTGAATATTATATTCATGATATAACCTGCTAGTATCATGGTATGAATCTGACATGCCAAATCTTCAACCAAATACTAAATGTAAGAACAAAAAATCTCTCTAAATTTCTAATTTCAAATGGGTTTCCTTTTAGCCCCAAATCTATTTTCCAAATTGATTCACATTAAGCAATAAAATATCCCTTGGAAATCATATTTATCAAACCAAAATCTGTAGCAAGAAAATTGGTAATATTATATCAAAATCTAATTTTTCTTTGTGCCAAATTAGAAAGAATCTGAACTTTCCAAACATCCAAATCTGAATTTTGTATCACTTGACAATTTTAAATACCAACTCTTAGTAACCCAATCACATTTTCCATGCTTTTTTAAATCATATTGAAATCAATTCCTTAGTTGGAAAAAAATGGATTCTCTCCATATCATAAAATGGAATGCCAAAATCGATAAACTCAAAATCTTCAATCAAACTCTAAATGAACTTTTCCTAGAAAATACATTAAACCGACAACATGAAGCACATAGAGTATAAAATAGAACTTATGCTAAGAAAAATTTATTGAAAACTACAAAAACTACAAAAGGAAAATGGCCATGACTGTCAATAGTTAGAGGGCTGAAATATTCTCACATTTTGTTCTCCCTCTAAACTCTCCTATTTCTCTCTATTGATCATGCTCTTTATAATTATTTTGGGTAGTTACAAATGACTATTCATATTCCTATCGGTTACATAATTCTTTGGATTCCTTTTCAATTACAAAAGAATTCTCATTACATTTGGCACATCCAACATGCATATTTCTCTCTTAAATAAATATTTTCAACATTATACAACTTTTGCATTTTAATAATATTTTCCTCTGTCAAATTTCATGTCACAAAAATTCTGCATTTTACTGATATTTTAGGTCGCCTTCCTATCACCACTAGACTTCATGTCATAGACATGCTCCTACACCATACTCCCAAATTCAAAAAGTTTCCATGTCCCATGGAAACATGCTTGACTTAAACCTGCAAAAAAAAACCTTAAACTTTTCCTCTTCCTCTTCACTTTCTTTGATGTCTCTACTAGACCATTTCTCCAAACTAAGATTCTTATCACTAAAATTTGTAATGGCTACCTCCAAAAGTGATACAAGAGCATCTTGGGTTGCCTTGTTATCCTACTCATTATTTTTGTTCATTCTGCATGTTGGAGCCAAGTTATTGTAGCACTTAGTTGGAGCCGAGTTATAGTAACACTTAATGGGAGCCGAGTTATTGTAGCACTTAGTTGGAGCTAAGTTACTGTAGCACTCAATGGGAGCTAAGTTACTCTAGCACTTAGTTGGAGCCAAGTTACTATAGCACTCAATGGGAACTGATTTATTGTAGCACTTAGTTGGAGCTAAGTTACTATAGCGCTCAATGGGAGCCGAGTTACTGTAGCACTTAGTTGGAGCTGAGTTGCTATAGCACTCAATGAGAGCTGAGTTACTGTAGCACTCAATGGGAGCTGAGTTACTGTAGCACTCAATGGGAGCTGAGTTACTGTAGCAATTCCTTCATGTGCCAAGTTACCTAGTGTATGTCGAGTGACTCTTCATGTGTCAAGTTACTCAGTGTATGTTGAGTGATCCTTCATGTGCCGAGTGTCAGCATTTGGACATGATTTTTACGAGCTGACTTGTGGGATTTATTTTGATCATGACATTTATGTTAAGATCTTTTCTTGGAATGTGTCCAGACCCTTGTTGGGTCAGCCCTCCTCTTATGTAATTTTCTAGAATAATCTATAAGCCATTTTGGCAAGTATATATAAAGTGTTTAGGCTTAGAGTTAGGAAAGTTTTTGGAAAGAAGATTAGAGAGCAGAATTGAAAGTGCGAATTTGCAGTTGGATCTTTGAATGTGAATGTATTTGTAATTGGTCGCAACCTAGAAGACCTTACAACTGGGCATGTATGAAGATATTTTGATGAATCAATGAAAGTATTTATCTCTTCTTGCTCCTTTGGTTGCTATTCTTTGTGTTTGCTTCTATTGTGTTAAATCTTGTAGGGTGGTTTGGATAGCTAGGTGAGTCTTTGGCCCTAGTTATTCACCCTTTTCCTGTGTGAGTTGGTATCGGAGCTTAAGGTTCATTCCTTTGGAGATTGGATCATGTAGAACCCTTATTTGAATTTGGTTGTAGGATGGTAGATCTGTGGATTTGACCTATAATTTCTAGAGGGTTATGATCTTGCAGGAACCTAATTTGTAAAGATGGCTCATGGTAGAAGAAATATTGATGATGCTATATTGGATTAGTTGAGACAAATTGTAGTCAGATTAGATGTTGTGGAGATAGCCTAGAGGAGAGGAGCACATTTTGATGATGTAAGTGATGATGAAGTAGCAGCACCAAACCATAATCCAGAACTTGAAGAAGATCAAGATGAGGAAAGATTGTTGCAAGTGTTGTCTAGGGAAAATTCAAAGCCTATTGTAGAAGTTGTTCCTAATGATGGAAAATTGGATACCAATGCTATGTTGGATTAGATCTCTAATATGGACAATTTTTTTGAGTATGAAAACACTCCTGATAATAGAAAGGTGAAGATTGCAGTTACTAGGTTGAAAGGTCATGCATCACTATGGTGGGAGCACTTGTAAATAGATAGACAAAGGAGAGGAAAGGAGAAAACCAAAACTTGGCCAAAGATGGTGAACAAGGTAAAGAAAAAATGCATGACCTTGAAAGAAAAACTTGCTGAGAAAGATGCAAAATTTGAAACAAAAAGACATGACTATGAAAGAATATACCAAGGAATTCTATACATTGGACATTAGATCTGGACATGTAGATGATGATGTTGAGAAAATTGCGAGGTACATTAATGGATTGAGATCTAGAATTCAGGATGAAATAAGTTTTTTGAAGTTGGAAAGTGTAGAAGAAGCATATCAATATGCCTTAAAAGCTAAGGAGATCTTAACAAAGAAGCATGAACAAAGACAAAGAGGTAGAGGTGATAGATTCTAGAGAGGTAGAGGTAGATCTTATGGAGAAAGTGGTAGATCTAATAGTTCTATGCAGGATAAAAGAAAATATGAATGGAAAAATGATGATAAAGGCAAGACTGAATGGAAAAGTGGTAATTCTTATCAAGGAGGCACTAATTCTTACCAAGGAAGAGGTAATTCCTATTCTAGAGGTGGATTTCATAGTAAGTGTTTCAGATGTGGTAAAGAGGGACATAGATCTTTTGAATGTAGATCCCCTAAAAGTGGGCAAGGTAACATAAATGTTGTGATTCAAGAAGATGATGAGGGTTCACCAAGTGGACCTGAGGCTGGAGAAAATATGATGATGAGAAGAACCTTATACAATAAGGGAAGTGATGAGGAACTTGTTTTAAGGAGAAGGCTTTTCAAGACAAGATGTAAGATGGCTGAAAATGCTGCAAAGTGATCATTAATAGTGGAAGTTCTACAAATCTGGCATCAGAAGAGCTGGTGGCCAAGTTGCAGTTGCAGAGGCTGAAACATCCCAAACTTTATTAGGTTTCATGGATCAAAGATGAGCATAAGATATTGGTAAGTGAGCAATGCCTTGTGAAGTTCAAAATTGGACATTACTTTGATGAAGTTTTGTGTGATATTATGCCCATGGATTGTTGTCATATTTTGTTGGGTAGACCTTGGCAATATGAAAGATATGTTGTCCATGATGAAATATTGAATCAATATATTCTTTGGGTAAATGGCAAGAAAAAAATATTGCTACCTTTGATTGAAAGTCCAAATAAGGTTAATTGTACTACTATAAAAATTTGCATGGTTAATGGGAAACAATTTGAAAAGGAAATGAAAAGGAATCAAGTTTGTTTTGTCGTAGTTCCTAGAGGATCAAGTGTTAGTAGTAATGGCCGAGCAACAGAAGCTTGTAATGACCAAGTGACAATAGATAGTGATAGCCAAGTACTAGTAGAAATTACAGAATTGGTGAATGAGTATAAAGACATTATTGTTGATGATATTCCTGATGGTTTACCTCTAGTAAGAAGCATAAGTCATTTTATGGATCTAATTCTTGAAGCTAGTTTGCTAAACAAAGCACCATATAGATTGACACCTGTAGAGAATGAAGAACTTAAAGAACAAGTTCATGAGTTTCTATGGAAAGGTTTGATCAAAGAAAGATTGAGTCCATTTGTTGTACCTACTATATTAGCACCTAAAAATAATGGAGAATGGAGAATGTGTACTGATTCTAGAGCCACTAACAAGATAACAATGAAATATAGGTTTCCAATGTCGAGGATGGATGAAATAATGGATTGTTTGAGTGGAGAAAAGTATTTTATCAAGATTGATTTGAAGAGTGGATATCATCATATCAAAATCAGAGAAGGTGATGAATGGAAAACTGCTTTCAAGACAAAAGATGGTTTATATGAATGGTTGGTTATGCCTTTTGGTTTGACTAATGCACCTAGTACTTTTATGAGGTTGATGAATGAAGTTCTAAAAACATTTCTGGGTAAGTTTATGATTATTTATTTGGATGATATTCTGATATTCAGTAAGACTAAGGAATAACATCTTGAGCATATTAGACAAGTATTGTAGAGGTTGAAGGAGGAAAAGTTGTTGATTAATTTGAAAAAGTTTTCTTTTATGCTAGAGGAGATTGTGTATTTGGGATTTGTGATTTCAGTTAATGGATTGAAGATGGATCTTGAGAAGGTTAAAGAAATTTTGGAAAGTCTTACACCTAAGATGTGGGTGAGGTAAGATCATTTCATGGTTTGGCTAGTTTTTACAGAAAGTTTCTAAAAAAATTCAGTGTTGTTTGTAATGCTATGACTAAAAAAATGAGGGGAGATAAAAAGGAATTCAAGTGGACACATGAAGCTAATAAGAGTTTTGAGACTTTGAAACAAAAGGTTGTTGAATTACCTATATTGGCTTTGCTTGATTTCAACAAAGTATTTCAAGTTGAATGTGATGCAAGTGGTAATACAATAGGAGCTATATAAAGTCAAGAAGGTAAACCCATTGCTTTCTTTAGTGAAAAAATTGAATGATGCTAAAAAGAAGTATTCTATGTATGATCAATAATTTTATGCCATTGTTCAAGTATTGAAGAAGTGGAGACATTATTTGATTCCTAAGGAGTTTGTGCTATATATTGATTATAAAGCTTTACAATACTTGGGAAGTCAACATAAATTGAATCAGAGACATATGAAGTGGGTTGAGTATTTGCAGAGTTTTACATTTGTCACTAAGCATAAGAGTGGAGCTACTCATAGAGTTGTTATTCTTTGTTGACTAAAATGAAGGTTGAAGTTCTTGGTTTTGATGAAATGAAAGAATTGTATGATGTTGATCATGATTTTTTTTAGGCATGGAGAGAGTGCAAAGAACCAAATCTGACAGACCACATAAGTAAGTATGATGAATATTTTATTCAAGAAGGTATGTTGTTCAAAGGTATTGAGTTGTGTATTCCTAGAAGTCCTATGAGGTTGAATCTGATTAAGGAAAAGCATAGTGGTGGATTAGCTAGACATTTTGGAATTGATAAGACATTGAGTTTGCTAAAAGAGAAGTATTATTGGCCACAAATGTATAAGGATGTTCAAAAATTTGTAAAGAGTTGTGGAGTTTGTCAAGTTGAAAAGGGAATGAGTCAAAATACTGGTTTTTATACACCTATTACTATTCATGAGAAACCTTGGACTAACACTAGTATGGATTTTGTTCTTGAATTGCCTAAGACAGTAAAGGGATATGATTCTATATTTGTTGTAGTGGACAAGTTTTCTAAGATGGCTCATTTCATACCATGTAAGAAGATATCAGATGATGAACATTTTGCTGAACTTTTCTTTAAGGAGATTGTGAGATTGCATGGATTACCAAGAAGTAATATTTTAGACAGAGACAATAAGTTTGATGGTTATTTTTGGAAGACTTTGTGGAAGAAGATGGGTACTAAGTTGAAGTTCAACTCTACATTCCATCCATAGACAAATGGACAGACAGAGGTTATGAATAGAAGCTTGGGTAATTTGCTAAGATGTTTAGTAGGGAATGAGGCAAGTAATTGGGAGATTGTATTGGCACAAGCTGAATTTACATATAACAATTCTATTAATAGGAGTACAGGGAAGACACCTTTTGAGATTATTACTAGAATGCATCCTAGAGGTATATCAGATTTGAGAGATGTTGCTGGTCAAGAAAAGAAAAGCACTACAAGAGAAGAATTTGCTGATTTTATGGAGTCTTTGCATAAGGAAGTGAAGTTGAGGTTAGAAAAAAGTAATCAAAAGTATAAGGAGAATGTTGATGAGTCTAGAAGACACCATGATTTTCAAGTTAGTGATAAGGTGATGGTTCATCTAAAGAAAGGAAGATTCCTAGTTGGAACATATAGTAAGCTGAAGATGAAGAAATTTAGACCTTGTAAGATCTTGAAAAAGTTTGACAGTGGAAATGCTTATAAAGTTGAGTTACCTGATGACATGGATATATCTCCTATATTCAATATTGCTGATTTGTATAAGTATTATGACTTAGAGGATCAAGTTGTTGTATCAGAAGATTATCTTAAGAAGTAGATTGAAGAAGTTGAATAGATATTGGATCAAAGATTTGGAAAGAGCACAAGAGGAAATGATTACTATGAATATTTGGTGAAGTGGAAGAATAGAACTATTGAAGATGCTTCGTGGATTTCTCAATCTAAGTTGGATTCAACGCAGATTGGTACCTCTAAATAATTCAGTGGAATCATTACTTTCAACCCCATTTGTCTAATGTAGGAAATTCTGGGTTACCTTGTTATCTTGCTCATTTTTTTCATTATGCATGTTGGAGTCAAGTTACTATAGCACTCAATTGGAGCCAAGTTACTATAGTACTCAATGGGAGTTGAGTTACTGTAGCACTTAGTTGGAGCTGAGTTACTATAGCACTCAATGGGAGTTGAGTTTTTGTAGCACTTAGTTGGAGCCAAGTTATTGTAGCACTCAATGGGAGCCAAGTTACTATAGCACTCAATGGGAGCCGAGTTACTATAGCAATTCCTTCATGTGAAAAGTTACCCAGTGTATGCTGAGTGACTCTTCATGTGTCAAGTTACCCAGTGTATGCCAAGTGATCCTTCATGTGCTAAGTGTCAGCATTTGAATGTGATTTCTATGAGCTGACTTGCAAGATTTATTTCGATCATGAAATTTATGTTAAGATCTTTTCTTAGGATGTGTCCAGATCATTGTTGGGTCAGCCCTCCTCTTATGTAATGTTCTAGAATAATCTGTAAGCCATTTTGACAAGTATATATAGAGTGTTTAGGCTTAGAGTTAGGAAAGTTTTTGGGAAGAAGATTAAAGAGTAGAACTGAAAGTGTGAATTCATAGTTGGATCTTTGAATGTGAATGTATTTGTAATTGGCCATAACCCAGAAGGCCTTTCAACTAGGTATGTATGAAGTTATTTTGATAAGCCAATGAAAGTATTTCTCTCTTCTTTCTCCTTTGGTTGTTTTTTTTTTTTTTTTGTGCTTCCATTGTGTTAACTCTTGTAGGGTGGTTTGGATAGCTAGGTAAGCCTCTAGCCCTAGTTATACACCCTTTTCTTGCATCAAAATGTCCACTTCTCTAGTATTGCATTCCTCACACACAAATAACTTCTATTGCTCACCTAGGAGTTCCTTCCATGCCTCTCTCCCCAAGACTTTTGGCAAACAACTTGGACCTCCTTCTAAGGCCCTCATGGAAGACCTCCATTTCCACCTCTTGCGGTGAGTGAACAAACATTTGCAATGTCATGTCCCCTTTTCAAATAATTAAAAAATAATAATTTTTGCTAAGGCAGGCAGGCCCAAGAAAGTGAAGTTTCGGAAAAAGGGGGTTAATCTTTGGAAACCGTTGGACTAATAAGTGAAAATTATTATTAAAATATGTTTCATTAACCTCTCTTGGATGTGAGTTATGGTTATGACCTCTTTTAAGCGGTTTGAAGGCATTTTGGGCTGATTCCAGAACTTGATTTTGCTCATTTTTTTGTTATTCTTCAAAGGCTGCCAAACCTATGGAGAAGGAGACCCAAGAACGGGAGTTTATAGGTTTCCAGGGAGACCCAAGAATAGGATTTTGTAGGTTTCTAGGAAGGCTAAGGATGAGAGTTTGAAGCTATTCCATGTGCATGCTCATACAGAGTTTGCCTTTGTGCTGAACAGTGCAGATTTGTGGGTTTTCGAGTGTGTTTTTTGTATGAGTTTGGTGTTTTCAGTTGAGTATTTCATATCAGTTTGGGTTGCTTCTGTATTTCAGACTTTAAGGTATTAAAATAGAGCTGAATATATGTATTGGGACATGATTAAACTTCTGGGATAGATTATTAGTGTTTTTGTGGTGTTTTCAGACATTTTTGTGTTAATTTCGGGAGCCCGATGAGCATAGTTTTTGTCCTACATTTGATAACTATTGTGTAAAGGTTATACGGATCTGGAAATGTCATTTTTTAGGCTGTTATGCTGCTGAAATTTTTGTAAAAATTTCCACTTTCAGATTTATTAATAATAGGTGAAGCTGTGAAGCTTTTGGCACAATTTCTGGCATAGCCGATTTGGGGTTTCTTGAGAAATTTGGTGGATCTTTGTGATATTAGTTGTTTGATCTTGAAAATCTGATTAGAGGTTGGAAATATCATACAAAATTAGTAAAGGGACATTTCATGCAACCAATAAAACTCCACTAACAGAAATTAAATTAGAAAACTCTTCCACTTCCCAAATCTTTTACTCAGCTCTAATACCAAAATATGATACAGATCCTCACCTTGGAAAACTTAGGAGGAACTCAATCAATCAAATAAGTTACATCAAGTGGAACATACACCTTCCAAGAACAATTTTTAATTAATCTTACATTGCTATCCAACTACTTTACTTCATATCAATCATAAACTATCATGCGACATGAACTTTCTTAACCTCCTGTCGCCACATTTTGGTTTCCTACATCAACTTAGTGCAACCCAACCACGTCCTCATTTATATTGAAATACATGGATGGCTTGGCCATCCATGAATACAGAAAATGGAACAATAAACTAATTGCAAACTGATTATTAATCAACATAATGCTATATGACCTGTAAACCCCAAATCTGAAAATTATATTCATGATATAACCTGCTAGTATCATGGTATGAATCTAACATGCCAAATCTTCAACCGAATACTAAATGAAATAAAAAAAATCTCTAAATTTCTAATTTCAAATGGGTTTCCTTTCAGCCCCAAATCTATTTTCCAAACTGATTCACATGAGGCAATAAAATATCCCTTGGAAATCATATTTATGAAACCAAAATCTATAGTAAGAAAATCGGTAACATTATATCAAAATCTAATATTTCTTTGTGCCAAATTAGAAAGAAATCAAAACTTTCCAAACACCCAAATCTAAATTTTGTATCACTTGACAATTTTAAATACCAAACTCTTAGTAACTCGATCACATTTTCTATGCTTTTGTAAATCATATTGAAATCAATTCCTTAGTTGGAAAAAAATGGATTCTCTCCATATCATAAAATGGAATGACAAAATCGATAAACTCAAAATCTTCAATCAAATACTAATTGAACTTTTCCCAAAAAATACATTAAACCAGCAATATGAAGAACATAGGGTATAAAATAGAACTTATGCTAAATTTTTATTATTGAAAACTACAAAAACTACAAAAGGAAAATGGCCATGACTATCAATAGTCAGAGGGCTGAAATATTCTCACATTTGTCTCTCTCTCTAAACTCTCCTATTTCTCTTTGTTGATCATGCTCTTTATAATTATTTTGGGCAGTTACAAATGACTATTCATATTCCTATTGATTGCATAATTCTTTGGATTCCTTTTCAGTTACAAAAGAATTCTCATTACATATGGCACATCCAACATGCATATTTCTCTCTTAAATAAATATTTTCAACATTATACAACTTCTGCATTTTAATAATATTTTCCTCTGTTAAACTTCCTATCACAAAAATTCTGCATTTTACTGATATTTCAGGTTACCTTCCTATTGCCACTAGACTTCCTATTGCAGACGTGCTCCTACACCAATACTTACATTTCTTCAAAGTTGATTTGCTGGAAACTTACTTTTTTATGTTTCATGCTTACATTTCTTCAAAGTTGTATGATCTAATGGATGCATGCATGATGAATATGTTTTATGGATATGGGTTCACTAAGTTGTGAAAATTTTTATTTGTACATCTAGACTTTAGATAACTATTTCAACCTCCCCCCCCCCCCTCAATTATTCTAAATAATTCCAACAGTTGGTATTAGAGCCATCTTCTTAAGAGGATTAGTTTGAAGGTACTAGAAGAAAATTATCAAGATGTCAAAAAGAAAGGTATCCAAGCTTAATAGAGATAGCTTTCCTACATGGAAAAGTTTGATGAAGCTACACCTAGGAGGTCTTGGACATCATGCACAATCTACCATCATCACAAAGCATGCCAATCTTGTTGTAGCCCTAATAGCGAAAGATCTAAAAATGAAGAAAGAACACAACTAGGCAATGTTGGAGATTGTCTCTGAACTAAGTTATGTCAAGTTTGATGATATTAAGGGTTTGAAAATATGGGATGCTCTTTAAACCATTTATCGAGGAGACACAAATATTCTAAGAGTCAAATCTGAAATTCTTAGAGGTAAGTTGGATGATGTGAGAATGCAAGAAGGTGAGAATGTTGCTCAATATTGCTCTAGGATAAAAGATGTTGTTAATACAATAAGAGGAGCTACTAGTAAGATAGATTATGAGACTGGACTAAGCAAAGTTTTGATAATGTTTTTCCCTATCTATGCTATTAGAGTTTCTACAATACAAGAGTTGAGATGTATACTTGGTTCTAATTTGACTCTTGAGGTTTTGTAGATAGGCTTACTACTTTTGAGCTATCTAATTTTGATAACTTCAATTCTGACAATGTTGAATCTACTTTGAAAGCTAAGCTATCATTGAAGGAACCTAAGGAGAAGAAGAAGAAAAAGGTAAAATATGTTTCCAATGATAGTGATACAGATGAGGAGGATGTAGAACAACTTGAAGTACTACTGGAAAGAATATTTCACATAGATAAAGGAAAATTCAAAGGTAAGTTACCTATCATGTGTTTTAATTGCAATGAGGTTGGTCAAATTGTTACTAGATGTCAAGAAGAGAAGAACTATAGAGGTGGAGACAAGTACAAAATTAGAAAAGATGAAGACAACAAGGATTACAAAGACAAAGGAAAGAAGTCTTGCTACATAGCTAAAGAGGAAACTAAATATGGATCTAATGATCATGATGATGAAGTGGTGTATGTTAAAATGAAGGATGAATTTGATAAGGATGAGGCAACTACACTAGTGTCTTGTGTGAAGAAGAATGACAAATGGATCATTAATAGTGGCTATTAACATCACATGATTGTAAAAAAAAGTAAGTTCATTACCTTGAATTATTATGATGGAAATAGTGTAAGGTTCAATAATAATGCACCTTGTCTAATAAAAGGAAAATGTTCTACCAAACTCAAAGAAAAGATTATATGTGAATTGTTAATTATGTTGAAGGATTTAACTATAATTTGTTAAGTGTGTCAAAACTACATAGTTCAATTTGTAAGGTTGAGTCTTAGAACAAGATTGCTAAGATAGATGATCAGAGAGATCAAATTTCCATAATCCTTTAAAATTGTTGGCAATTTCTTCTAGATTAGATTGTGTTGAAATTTGTACCATCAATGTTTCAAATCACACCGCATAATTCATCATCATTCATCAATGTTTCAAATCACATTTTGTTTTGAAACTCTTTCTCTCTCATCTTGATGATGAATTATGTGGTGTGATTTAAAATGTTGAGGAAAAAATTTCAACACAATCTAATCCATAAGCAATTGCCAAAAAGATATATGATGCTGATAGAAAACTAATGGAAAAATGTGATTAAACTAGAGGTAATCTATTCTACCTTGATATGGATGATGCTAATTGTCTAGTTGTAGAATTTGATGATGTGTGGACATGGGACAAGAGGTTATGTCATGTTAATTTTGATAACTTGGTTAGTATCAATAACTTGAGAAGAGTAAGATATTTTCCTAAGTTGAAGAAACCTAACAATATAATTTGCAAACGATGTCAGTTAGGAAAAATGACAAAGTTTAGTTTTAAGAGTACAAGACTCATACCTCTAAAGGAATATTGGAGATTGTTCATACTGACTTTTGTGGAAAAATTGATGTTCAAAGCTACAAGGGAGATAATTATCTTATGCTATTTGTTAATAATTATTCTAGGATGATGAGGGTTATGATTTTAAAATAGAAATCTAATGCTTTCCAAATTTTTAAGTGGTACTTAGCAAGAGTTGAGAAGGAAATAGGTAAAAGTATAAAATGTTTGAGATCTGATAGAGGAGGATAATTTACATCAAATGAGTTTGAGATGTTTTGTGATGATAGAGGAATCAAAAGATAGTGTAAACATTTTCCCTTAGAACCCCTCCAGAAAATAGCATTGTTGAAAGCAAAAATAAATCTGTAATGGATTGTGCTAGGACACTCATGATGGAGAAGAACGTTTCTTTGAAATACTGGAGAAAGGTTGTAAGTATAGCTGTCTATATCTTGAAATGTCTACAATTCAAGAAAGGTACTCATTAAACACCTTTTGAACTATGGTATAGATACTCACCCAATATAAACTATTTGAAGGTATTTGGAAGCAAATGTTGTATTCTCAAATATTTTAGGAATGGTAAACTAGATGCAAAAATTGAAGAAGGTATATTCCTTGGCTATTCCATAAGAAGTAAATCTTATAAGTGTTTAAATACTAACACTAACAAGGTTTTGGAAAGTGAAAATGTGGAATTTGATGAATATATTGAAGTACGTGAGGCTGAACCTATGAAGGAACTAAAGGAATACAAATCATTCAAGTATAATTTTATGAAGGTATGCCTACTAATGAAGATGTTGTAAATTAAGTTGTAAATCAACAAAAAGTTTCATTGACTATTGAGTCACATACTATGAATACCGAGTTGCATTCAAGAACTGAGCTACATTCAAGTGTTGAGTTACAAAATGACGTTGAGACACATTCTAATTTAGCTATTAGTATACATGAAGGAGATGTTGAACTATTAGATAGATGTACATAGTGATTTAGAAGTTGAGAGATTGAATTAGGAAAACATAGTAGATCCAAGATTGTCAAAGTATGTCAACAGGCATCACCCTATAGTACAAATCATTGGAGATAATGGTGCAAGACCAATGGAAAGGAACAAGTTGAGAAATGATACATGTTTTATTAGCATGCATGAACCTAAAACAATGAAAGATGCCTTAGAAAATGTAGACTAGATTAAATCCATGAAAGAAGAGATTGAACATATTGAGAAAAATAAGACATGAACTCTAGTTCCTAGACTAGAAGATAAATATGTGATTGGCACCAAGTGGGTGTACAGAAACAAGTTAGACAAAAATGGCGAAGTCACAAGGAAAAAGGGAAGATTAGTTTACAAAGATATGCACAAGAAGAACAAATAGACTATGGAGAAACATTCACTCTTGTTGCAAGATTAGGAGTAAGAACTCTACTTAAATCTGCATTTTTTAATGGCATACTAGAAGAAGAGGTTTATAGAGAATAGCTAGAAGGATTTTTTAATGTTAACAAAAAAAACATGCTATGTAGACTACAAAATTTTTTATATGGTTTGAAACAAGCACCAAGAGCATGGTATGAAAGGCTTCAAAATTATCTTGTGAAAATTTAATTTGAGAAGAATGATGATAACAACAATCCTGACTTGAAGATAGAGAAAGGAAAATATATTTTACTATCTAAAATTTTTGTTGATGATATCATATTTGGAGGTCAAGATACTTTATGTAAAGCTTTTGCAAATGAAATGAAGAAAGAATTTGAGATGTCTATGTTTGGAGAGATCAAGTTCTTTTTGGGTTTGCAAGTGCATAAGATGAAATATGGTATATACATCACTTAGTCAAAATATATAAAGGAGATACTAAAAAATTTTGGATTGCAAGATTCCAAGCCACTAAGCATGTCTATGGTGATAGGACATAAATTGTCAAAGAATGATGATTCAACTAAGGTGAATCAAACATTGTATAGGTCTATGATTGGAAAATCAAAATACGTAGTACATAAAAGACCAGATGTTACATTATCTATTGGGATAGTTGCAACATTCTCTACTAATCCCAAGGAGAACCATTTGATGGTTGTTAAGAGAATAATGAGATATCTGAAATGAATAGAAGACTATGGTCTATACTACAAGAAAAATAAAAATTTTGAGTTGAGAGCCTGCATCAATGCTAATTGGGCTAGAAATATTAATGATAGGAAGAGCACTAGTGGAGGATCATTTATCTTGGCAAAAAGGCTAGTTACATGGACTAGCAAGAAACGAAATTGCATATCTCAATCTACTGTTGAAGCTGAATACATTATTGCTGCAATAAATTATACAAATATTGTATGGAAAAAATAGCTACTTAAGGTATGAAGGAGGAAATCACTAAACCTATGATATCTTATTGTGATAATACATGTACTATGATATCTAAGAGGTAAACTAGGGGTGATACCCCTTTCCAAGGCTATTTAAGAAGTATGAGAAGTGCCCTACATCAAACAAGATGATTAACATATGTTACACATTGATGTAGTGGATCTTACTTTAGAAACTACCTAAATTAATCAAAGAACCAGAGCCACAAATTAGTCACAAGCTAGGTATAGAGGGAGAAATTGAAAATGTTCAAATCTTCATATTAAGATGACAAATCTTTGGTATTTTTGTCAAAGAGGGAGATTATAGAAGATACAGGGAGAAAGAAATCCAAGGGAGGTAGAAGATACAGATAGAAGAAACATGGAATATCTACTCAAAGGAAGATAGTGTACCTACTAATTACTATAGAGTAATAAATGATTACATATACCTTGTAAGAGGGAGATAGTGCTAAGGGAGATATAGTAAGTGATCTAGAGGGGGTCACAAGGATGAGTTGATTGTCTATTGATCATAATAGAATTTTAATTTTGTAACCTACACAAAAGATGAAAGTTGCTAATAGAGGGAGATATCAATACAAGGAATTATTTTATTTTTGATATTATTTTTTGTTGTACTAGTTGAACTGATTTTCCATCAATACAAAAGAGGGGGGTTGTTGAAAACAAATTGATACAAGTATGAGAATGTGGTTCAATCATTTTTTTGTCACTAATGTCAAACCTACTACTTGTTGGTAAGACAACTACTTACATGATTTGAGTACTATCATTTGTTTGATTGATGAAGATTTTTTGATAAAATGAGGTAACAATAGCACCTAGAGGAAAGGTTGAGTTATGATATGGAAAAGAAGTACAAGGATCAATTAATATAGTGGTATTTATAGTGCGTTGATTATCTACTTAAGATTATAAAGGATGGCTACATTGATTAAGTTAAGAAGAACAAGTAAAATGATTTGAGTCTACCAAGCTTAACAATCTACATAGTAGGTGCTGAGAGAAGTTAGTGTAAGCTGAGAAAAAGATTAGTTAGATCCAAGAAAAGTCAAATTTCGGTGTATGTCGAGTGTTACAGTGTAAGCCAAGTAAAGTTTAGTTGATGTTGACCACCAGTAAACTTTAGTTTATGCCAAGTTATTTTATAGTGGATGCTAAGCATCAAAATCAAGTTAATGTTGAGAAGTAGGATTATGAGAAAGATCATGAATTCAATGAATCTAAGCCAATGAGTTCATTTTCTTGGGTTGTGTGAAACGTGTAGAAGATAAGCTTGATGAGCTGGTGGTACGAAATTCAAGATTAACCATTTTATGGAAAATTCAAAAAGGATTGAAGGAGAAGTTTCTAGAAGGGAATAAAATAAAAATTTGGGTAGATTCATTGAATCATACCCAATTCTTCGTAACCCTAAAATGGACAATAGAGGTTGAACGAAAAAAGATCTTAATTTTCTATTTATAAAGATGGCTGGCCAAAAGCAAAGGCTGTCATGTGCAAGAATGTAAGGAAGACAAGAAGTCTAAGGTACTACTTCATTTAGTGACCAAAGAGAAGAGAACTTTTATTAGCAAGAAAAGAAAGAAGGCTTAAGGGTATGGATGCTTGAAGGGTGAACAAGATATCAAAGCTAAAGTGTGTAAAAGACAAGTAGAATGGAGGACTAAACCAAAGATCTATAATCTGCAAAGTGAGTTGTAAGTTGTTATTAGATCAAGCATTACTATTAATTTCTAATCATTTTACTAGTTTAGGGTAAATCCTTTGGATTAAGGTTGACCTAATAATCATTTGTAAATCCTTTAATTGGGTGAAATTCCAAGTGAATGATCTAAAGTCCTCTAACAAGGCTCACTCTTAATAGAGTGATTGAAATCCTCTAACCACATCACATTTAATAGTGTGCATTGTAACCTTTAACAAAGTTGACCTCTCATAGGACATCGCTTTAGAAGAGTGAGAATGAGTAGCATGTTACTGGTGGTTTTTCCCAAATTGGGTTTCCCCATAAAATCATTGCCTGAAATGTGTTATTGAATTTTTTATGTTTCATGTTTACATTTCCACAAAATTGATTAGATGGTAACCTACAAGTTTAAATGATTGTATGATCTAATGGATGCATGCATGATGAATATGGGTTCACTAAGATGTGAAAGGTTTTATTACATATGGACCTTAGATAACTGATTCACCCCCCCCCAGTCATTCTAAAGAACTCCAAAAATAGTTATATATGGATGTAGTTTTTATAGACATATTCATATATATACAATATCTATAAAATATTTTTTTTTTTATGTTGTTTAAATTACTCTCATTTGTTGTGCATGTGTATATTATCCATGCTTATGTAATATTCTCTCAAATTTTACTTGGACTTGGATAATTGAATGTATGTTTAGTATTTTCATTTAAGTTATTTTAATTTGTTCATTGGATTTGGAAAGCTACTAGGGGGGTCAATTTGATGAATTAGACCAAATGAAGACCAGAAGAACCTAAATGTAACTTGGGTCATTAATGCATAACAATTGTAAATGGAGTCATGAAAGGTTTATGTATGAAATCTTGGCATGGTGAGGAAAATGACTCTACAAGAGTCACTATATAATTGGATGAGGGTCTTTAGAATTTGAAAGATTTAGAGGGAGTGAATGTGTGTAATAAATTCATTCTTGGTCATGCAATGATGTAACATTTTTTTTTAATATTGTATAGTAGGCTTAATAGTGTCTAGTTATCAATACGACCTATAAAGGAAAGGGCATAAATTAGTAGTGATTCAATTATTTTGAAAGAACGTTAAATAAATTCATCAACCAAAGTTTTAGTAAACTATAGTTGTGATACAAGTGGTAGGATAAAGATAGTGTAATTTGGGAAAGATCAACCCACAAATAGACCTTAAAAAGGTTTAAGAGCCAAAAGAGATCCTAGAACCCCACACTTGCACCTTTACATAGAATGACTTAGTACATGAAAATTACTCAAAACATGTAATCATGAAACAAGGCTTAGGAAACATTTTTTTTACATCAATGTGGTCATATTGATTGAGTTTGAGGACCCTAGAGCAACAAACTTTCATAGTTCCTTCAATACACCCTTGGATTGCTAGTAGCCCAAGAAAATATATTTTGGCCTACAACTTAAAGACTTTGGATTGGAACCAAGAAATTAATCATCGAAATAGTTACTACTTTTGATGTACTACTGGAATCCCACGTGCTAAGATCTTATGAACTAGGATGCTATCAAAACCTTTCCAACAACAATTAGGCTTAAAGGGATCATTAGGGAACTTTTAAAAAGGAAGTGCCAATTAAACATGTGAAAAAAAAATCAAACCAATTAGTTTGGATAGAAAAAATCCTAAATAGATTAAATCTAGAGTTTCAAGCTATAGAATTAAGTTTTGGAGTCTCAAACATCTACTGTCACAAAATAATGCATTGGTGCATACATGAGATATACACCCATGGCATCATTTATATCCCTTGTCCCTACATCTTGGCAACTAAAAAAATAGAATCTTAAAGAGGACTAATGGTACAAGGATTCCACTAGAGTCCATTAATTTCCCATGGTGGAATATGGAGTTATGAGTCAATTTCTCCAGAAGCCCTAGAAACCCTAAAAACTCGGGTTTTCTACACTAAAATAGTGATAACTTGAGTTGTATTGAATTTCAAGACCTCAAAGAAAATTTTGCATCCAAAAATACTATGCTCACACCCCTATGCATTTGGACATGTTTGTAACATATAGAAAACTCACCCAAAATGCAAGAAAAAATTATACATCTCACCTTCCATCCACTTGAAAGGGCTATATGAAGTTCTTCCCCAACTAATCCAACCAATTTTCAAAGGTTGTGACCATTGGGGGACTAATTACAATCATTTTTCCTAATTATGCAAAAATTTGCAAAGTTGCATAGCAACTTTTACAACATTTGTTGCAAGTTTACATTATAAAGCCTCAAGGGCATTTTAACCATCCAAATGAGTCCTGATTGACTCAATGTGACTAATAGGCCCTAGATTACAAGTAAATGCATTCAATTTACATGAATTATGCCCTTGTGACCTCATTGAGCAATGGGCTTATAAAAATACCCAAATTGCTAATGGGCCACACAAAAGGGTTGAGAGTAAACCTAGGAGTCTAGAATCATTGCCTTATTGAAAACATAAAAATTTAACTAAAACAAGTTCATAAATGACCCAAAAAAATTTATTTCATGGTTTCATGAGAGGGTGCTCCTACACCATGCTACTCGAGGGAAAAGAAACTCAAGTTACTACTTGAGGTGAGTTGATCAAGAGTGTAGCCATGTTACTAAATTTGATCTTTAGTCATCCAAGTGGCATCAATGCTAGGTAACTCCTTCCATTTGACCAAGTATTGATAGTATGTTTGATTCCTTGTTTGCTTGACAATTTTTGCTTCCAAGATTGCTTCAAACTCTAAGGGTTGAGAAGGTGGTAGATCCTTCAACCAATCTTCATGTGAATTTTCTATAGATGTACCTACAACATTAGAAGTATCCTTGAAATTAGTGAGGTCGGCCACATTGAAAATTGGTGAGATGGTAATAGTAGGTGGTAACGAAATTTCATAAGCATTAGGGCCAAACTTATGTAGGATTGTGCAAGCTCCTATCTTCTTCATTTGAAGTTTGGTATGATGACCTTTAGGTAGTCTATCCTTTCTCAAATATGTCCATACTTTATTACCTATTTCAAATTGAACATATTTCCTTTTCTTATCTACCTATGCTTTGTATTTTTGTGAAGTGTGTTCCAATGTATCTTTCACCTTTTCTTGTACTTGTTTGATAAGATCAGCCAATTCTTCTCCTTGTGCACTAACCTTTATGTCATTAGGTAACTCTCTAAGTTCTAAAGGTCCCTTTGGGTGATAGCCATAAACTATTTGCAATGGTTTCTGCCCTGTAGACTTATTGAATGAATCATTGAAAGCAAACTCAGCTTGTGGAAGAATGAGATCCCAATTTTGTGCATATTGCTTGGTGAGGCATCTAAGGAGGTTTCCAAGAGATCTATTTACAACTTCAATTTGACCATCCATTTGGGATGATGGTAGGCATAACTAAATTGTAGATTAATGCCCAATTTCTTGTGCAAGGTTCTCCAAAGGTGTCCTTGGAATTCAGTATCTCTATCTAAAACAATAGAGTTAGACAAACCATGAATTCCTACAATCTCTCTAAAGAAGAAATGGGCAATATGAGAGGCATCATGAGTTCTTTTATAAGGGATGAAGTGTACCATCTTGCTGAAATGGTCTACAACCACAAATATATTATCATATCCCAGTTTTGTCCTTAGTAATCCCATTACAAAGTCCATAGATATCACTTCCCAAGGTCTAGAAGGGATTGGTAGAGGTTGGTATAACCCTTGGTTAGTTGTAACACCCTTTTCTTGTTGACATATAACACATGACTCTACATATTTCTTGACATCATGCTACATTTTTGGCCAATGATAATGTCTCTTGATAGCCTCTAATGTTTTGTCAATATCAAAGTGACCACTCATTCCCCCACAATGTTTTTCCTTTACTATATTGTCTCTCATAGAGCATTTTTGGATACAAAGTTGATGATCCTTAAAAAGAAATCCATCTCGAATAAGAAACTCAGAAAAATCTGTATGATATATGTCCATAAGAGTAGTGCAAACCTGATATATTTCACCAAAATCTGCATCATCTTTGTAGAGGTCCTTCAATGCTTTGATGCTTATGCTTTGAAATTGGATTTCTTGCAAAAAAAATGATCCTCCTACTTAGAGAATCAACAACTTTATTTTATTGGCCTTTCTTATGCTTTAAGGTGAATGAATAGGCTTGTAATTGTTCCATCCACTTGATATGTTTTATACTCAACTTGTCTTGAGAATTTAGGTAACTTAAAGCATGGTTATTTGTAACAACCACAAATTCCTTAGGTAATAAATAATGCCTCCATTTCTTGAGGGCTTGAACCATAGCATAAAGTTCTAAGTCATAAGTTGAGTACTTCTTTTTAGCATCATTTAGTTTTTTAGAGAAGAAAGCCACAAGTTTATTGTCTTGGCTAAGGACTGCCCTAATTGCTAGGTTGCTTGCATCTATCTGAATAGTAAAAACCTTATTAAAATTAGGAAGAGTGAGTATTGGATATTGTGCCACCCTTGATTTCAAATATTCAAATGCATCATTTGTTACTTTGGTCCAAACAAACTTTATCTTTTTACCTCCTTTTATTGTATCCAACATAGGTGCACATACATGGCTGAAGTTCTTAATGAACTTTCTATAAGTGATGTCTCCACTCTAGCATATAATAAATAAGTACTATATATAAAGTAATATTAATAATAATAATATTTTATTAAGTAATACGATATTATAATATCATATATCATATTATAATAATAATAATCTAATCTAATAAATCATAATATTATGATTAAGATATATTTTAATATAAAAATAATATATTAAAAAATGTATTACAATATATATACTTGATATATTAAAATAATATTCTTTATTACATTACTATAACTAACCTTATTAATTAATATAAGTCTATTATTATTAATATAAGTATAGTTGATATAACATAATTATTAATATAACATATCCTTTGATATTAATTAATATAATTAAGGTTATTAATATAAATATATAATTAATATAATTAACATTATTATTATTTAATTAATGTTACGACCCTTTCAATTTATATATATATATATATATATATGAATTTATAACCTTGGTAAGGGCAGATTGAAAAAAAGATAAGGAAATCCATACAAATCGGAGAAAATATAGTGCAAAGGATACAAATAAGAGATCCAGTCGGAAATAAACAATGGACCCCCAAATCAGGTTCATTACAAATGGTATCAGAGCTAGATTCCTGCCAACCTGTGAATCATTGGATTGAAGAGACAAATGATTATCGCACACCTTAAGAGATATCATGAATGAATCTTTAGGGAGAGTGTGGAAAAGAGACTGCAATCGTTATATAAATCTTGGGTTGCAGAAACTGTTGAAAGGTACAAGGAATATAGGCATTGGTAGGACAGACTGAAGCTAGCTCTCCCCTTGTCAAAATATGAAGAACTAATAGGAAAGAGTTCACAACGAAAATGGCAAATCAAAGTGAGAAAAACACAGTCATTACATCAGCAGATTCCAAAGAAGCATCTGCATAAAATTATACGTGAATGCTCAACATGAGACTGGTTGCTACATTCTTGAATTGGTCAGTTCCCTTCCATGGCATAGAATGCCCATTTCTTATCTGCCGCTCCAAGTTACTAGTAATTCTCCCTCAACCCACATCTTGGACTCAGCCGCTCCACTTTTTTTGCACATATAAAGATATCTTGCAAGAGTGAGCGAACAAGACAACTGCTAGAGCTGGTTATGTTAAAATCTGCGTAGCATAGAAGGCTCCAGTATCTTGCAAGAGTGAGCGAACAAGACAACTGCTAGAGCTGGTTATGTTAAAATCTGCGTAGCATAGAAGGCTCCAGTCCTGTTGACAACTACTGCCACGGTTTATTTTCTCACTAGATTTGCATTAGAAACGATGGGTTTTAGCTGGAAGAAAAGTGCATGCCCTCATGTGTTTCAACATATATATAAAAAAAAAAAAAAAAGGAGAACCATTTAATCAAGCTGCGTTTTCAAAGCTGTCAACAGTTCTTCTGATGCAGAGATATTTAGCTAGCGTAATCCAAAACATTCTTTTAATACGTGACTGGGTCATTGCATTAGCTTCCTTTCAAGACTATCGTATGAAGATTATCACATGATGCCATGTAAACTTGAGCCTATTTGATTGGACAAGCATGGTTTACAGGAATACCAACCAGCTACCCACAAAGGTCAAGATCTTGTTGAATCAATTTTCATTGTGCACTTCAACTAGTTACGTGCTTAATCTATGCTACATCCCAATAATAATAATAAAAAAAAAATTAAATTAAATAAATGAGTAAAGAAAAAAATTGCCCTCTAATGGGAACCATTTCTGTTGTGCTTTGAGGCAATCACCACAATGAATGCTTGGAAAAGGGCATCATGTCTGACAATCAACGAAAATAGAGCAGTAAACATGAAAGTGATCTTTTGGGGGCACTTTAGATAATATCAATGGTATCAGATTCTTCCACAACACTTGATGAGGCTCAGTAGCAGGAATTACAGTCCATGTATCTATAAGATTGTGAATATTCAACCTGTACGGCAGCAGCAACAGCAGGCCTACTGTTAAATATTATAAAAGCGGCACCAGCCTATTTCTCTGCCAATGCAACCTTTTGTTTCGTATGCAGCTTGAATCTTCTCATTGTAGAAATCAATAGAATCCACTTATGCTAAAGGAGATGAATATCACTTACGCAATGAAACTAGAAAAGAAAAGAATGGAAGCTCTAATGATGAAAGTTACATACATTATTTGAAATCATACATATATGATTATTTTATGCAATTATTCACATCAGGGAAAAAATAAAAATGTAAAAGAACTCATGCTGAATACTGTGATACAATAATAATGAGATTTGGGAAATCTCTAACTATATATATAGCGGGCGTCAGAATGAGAAAATCAGTATTTCATAGGTTGATAACGATACCAAACTATGTAATAATTGAAACAAGAATATATTTTACAACACTGGTGTCTGGGTTTTACTCGCAAATTCTATGAGTGCATCTCAGGCGATAAGAAATTATTTACCCTGTCAAAAGCAATAATTCAGTGACATCAACTCACACCTGCAACCCAGATCCAGATCATGGTCGAGCTTCCATTGTTTTTCTGATTTGTGTGAAAATCTGTAACTTGAATTGGACAGCAGTTGATTTATAGAAGCTCACGTCATCATAGCCGAGGGGAGAGAGAGTGTTGTTACATGGCCAAGGTAGGAACACCAGTGCTTCGAATGATCACGATTCTTTGCCTCTAACGTTTGATGAGGTGGCCAGATATTTCTTTGTTCCGATCGGGGAGTACTGCAAATGGCACACAGATAATAGTTACAATATGTTCCCGACTATAATCTATTTTATGCAGGCAATAGTAAATGGGAATACAATAGTTCAATAGCTTCTTGAGTCTTTTTCCTCACACAATATTGCCTTCCAATATGGGCAAAAGGGTGTAGTGGGTATGGTTGTTGAGAGCCTCCCTCTGCTGGATAGTAGACGTAGTTGCGTGGAATGGATGGAGCTTTGCAGGAAGAACGATTTGAACTTCACCAAGCCATTTTCCTTATTGAAAGAGTTGCAAGATATGCACAGTTATGATTTAAAATCTAATGGCCGATTTGAAGTTTATTTTCTTCATGACAGCGTATTATGAGTTGCACGGCAAGCCCGGGTCTTCTTGAATCATGGATGGTTAATGATAGCCTATATATCATTTTATTATTACTGTATGATTGAAGACTGTATCAATAAGAGCGGCAACTATACTATCAATCATGTTGGCAACATGGGACAGAGGTGCATAATGTAAATCTCACGGTGATGACCATATGGTACACTTTGGGTCTCCCAAATTAGATATCGATCATGAAGGTCAAAGGAAGGAAACTTATGAAGAAGGGAGAACCCTATAATAAAAGGTGAAACACATGCATGTCTTTAAAGAAGAAAATTAAATAAAGGGGAGAAAAAATCAACTAAGAAATGAAGTTTTAAAAGACCATCGTCACTCCCAACTCAGTTGGTCTATGCCCCATACTAATCAACATCAGATAAGAGACTTTAATGTGGGAAGTGGATATGAGGATTATGTCATACTCCCAATCACCACTTCAAACACATAATGGTATTAAGGTATGGTAAATCCTTTGGTTTCAGAATTAATGCATATCCCTCTTTTTCTTCTTTGATTGCTTTTAACATTTCTTTTTCTCCCACTATGATAGTCAAAGGTTCTCTTTCCTTTTTAGGTTCAGGTAGAGGCTTGAGATTATAAGTTTTTCCACCCCTCACTATGGTGTATGTATTTTTCCTACAATTATACATGGCATCCATATCATATTGCTAAGGCCTTCCTAAGAGAAGGTGTCAATCATCCATTTCTACAATATCACATAAAACTTTATCTTTTAAATCACCTAACGAGAACTCTACCATGGCTTGTTCAGTTACAAGGGTTTGCTACCCTTTTGTTAGCTAAGAAACATTATAAGGATATGGATGAGGAATTCTTTCTAGTTCTAATTTTTGAACCATTTCTTTAGAAACTAGATTTTTTGTTGATCTTGAATCAATTAATAAATTACATACACTTTATTTGCATTTGATCCTTGTCCTGAATAGTTTCTTCTTTGTGTTGGTTCTTGAGTATGAGGTACTTGCAGGAATGATTGTCTCATCATTAGCACCACACCTTCTTTAGCCTCTAAATTTTCTTCTTCTTGCACCAGCTAGGTCCTTCTCTTTCCTTGATTGTTTTTGTTTTGCCTTTTAGGACACTTGTTTCAGTAGAGTCCTATTTGATTGTATCTAAAACACTTAGGAGGTCCATTAGATCTCCCTCATCATCTATAGAAGGATCTTCCTCCTCTAGAACTTCCTCTCCAACTAGATTCACCATAGTTTTTGTTTGTTTGCTCCATGGATTTTTCTTAATTCAATGATTGACCCCTTTGCCAAAAGTTGTATTTTCCCCTATGCTTTCTACCTCTTCCTCTATTAGATTTTTCATTTTTTCTCTTGAAATTATCTTCCACCTTTAGTGCAAGTTGCACACATTGTTGCATGGTGGTTATTGTTGTCAAACTCAATTCATCTTGGATAGATAACTTGAGACCTTGCAAGTATCTTGCCAACTTGATACTTTTAGATTCAACCTCTTGTGTCCTCATCACCAATGCTTGAAACTCATCAGTGTAGGCTGAAACTATCATGTCATTTTGCCTTAAATTCATTCTTCTTCTATAATGTTGAACTTCATAGTATTTAGGAACATAGACCTTCTTGAATAACTTCTCCATCTTTGTCCATGTGGTTACTAAACCTTTGCCATTCTGTATTCTATCACCTTGGGTGATATTCCACCATGTAAGAGTGGTGCCTTTCAACTTGGACTTGGCTATCTTTGTCCTTTGATTCTCAGGAATCTCATCACATTCAAAGAAACTATTTAGGGCATCCACCCAATCAACTGTAGCATTAGGGTTCATTCTCCCATCATAAGTTGGTAAGTCTAATTTGGCATCCATGGTTCTTCTTTCCATGGACTTAGTAGTGCTCACAAGCAACCTCTAATCTAGAGGTATTTGTTCTTCTTCCTCCAAAGGGATTTCTTCATCACTCCCCTCATCAAATTATTTAGAGTTCCTATTTTTGGCAAGCTCTTCTCTAACCCTTTCCAACCCATATTTCATGTGCTACATCTCAATGTTTCTAAGTTCATCTTTGTTCCTTTGTGCATCTTCCTTTATCTTCTACTCCTTCAAGTATTGCACTATGTTTTCATTACAAATCTTGGATGGCAACCCATCATTCTCTCCATCTAACATTTTGACAAAAAAATTAAAAGCCCAAAGACCTAGATGGGCTCTAATACCACTTGATGCAAGTGGTAGGGAAAAGATAGTGTAAGTTGGGAGAGATCAACCCACAAACATACCTTAAAAAGGTTTGAGATCCAAAAGAGACCCTAGAACCACACACTTGCACCTTTACATAGAGTGAATTAGTATATGAAACTTAATCAAAACATGTAATCATGAAAAAAGGCTTAGGGGATGTTTTTACATCAATATGGTCATATTGACTGAGTTTGAGGACCCCAAAACAAAGAAATTGTATAGTTCCTTCAATACACCCTTGGATTGCTAGTAGCTCAAGAAAATATATTTTGGCCTACAACTTAAAGAATTTGGATTGGAACCATGAAATTAATCATCTAAATAGTTACTACTTCTTATTTACTACTAGACTCCCAAGTTCTGAGATCCTATGAACTAGGATGCTATCAAAACCTCTACAACAACAATTAGGCTTAAAGGGCTTATTAGGGCACTTTTACTAAGTGCCAATTAAACATGTGATAAAAAAATTAGACCAATTAGGTTGGATAGAAAAAATCCTAAATAGACTAAATCTAGAATTTTAGGCTATAAAATTAAGTTTTGGAGTTTCAAACATCTATTGTCATGAAATAATGCATTGGTGCATACATGAGATATACACCTAGGGCATCATTTTTCTCCCTTGTCCCTACATCTTAGCAATTGAAAAAAAAAAAATCTTCAAGAGGACTAATGCTACAAGGATTCTACTAGAGGCCATTAATTTCCCATGTCAAAATCTAGAGTTCTGAGTCGATTTCTCCAAAAGCCCTGGAAACCCTCAAAACTCAGGTTGTCTGCACTAAAATAGTGATAACTTGAGTTTAATTGCATTTTAGGACCTCAAACCAAATTCATGTGAAATATAACTCAATTTTACATCCAACAATGCTAGGCTTAAACCTCTATGCATCCATAAAAGTCTATGCCTTATAGAAAACCCACCCAGAATGCAACAAAAAGGGTTATTCTTTATTGATTTCAAGGAAAAAGTATACATCTCACCTTCAACCTGCCTAAAAGGGCTATATGAAGGTCTTCCCCAACTGATCTAGCTAATTTTAAAAGGTTGTCACCATTGGGGGACTAATTACAATCATCTTTCCTAATTATGCAAAATGTTGCAAGTTTACATTATAAAGCCTCAAGGGAATTTTAACCATCCAAATGAGTCCTAGTTGACTCAATGCAACTGATAAGCCCTAGATTACAAGTAAATGCATTCAATTTACATGAATTGTGCCCTTGTGACCTCATTGAGAAATGGGCTTATAAAAACACCCAACTTGCTAATGGGCCACACAAAAGGGTTGAGAGTAAACCTAGGAGTCTAGAATCATTCTTTTATTGAAAACATAAAAATTAAACTAAAACAAGGTCATAAATGACCCCAACAACTTTATTTCATGGTTTCATTAGAGGGTGCTTCTACAACAACTTGTGAAGAGAACAATACTTGTTAATATTGTCAACTTGACAACATTATATGTTCTAGTTAGTGACTAGTCAATAGTTAATAGGAAGTTAAGAGACCATAGTTGGTCTAGGGTGGGTGTGGATGTTCTATCAACTTAATTACCAATACTTGGTTGTCACTTGGCTTCACTCGCCCATCTAGAGATAAAAGAGAAGATGGATCGATACCATAATGTATGGATTGAAAGATATGCACAATGACACAATTCAAATAATCTCTACTACAAGATTTAGCATCAAGAGAGATTGTTGTGCCAAATTTGTTAAAAAATGAATGTCCTAAAATTGAGAGGCTTTATTGTAGACCTTGGAAACATGGGCTTGTATCACCTAATAGTTTTTGTATACCTCTCATGAGCTCCAAGTTATGACCCTCTAAAAATTGTTTCCCAATATTGCCTTGGGCACCTTGGGTACACTTCAGACTAGGATGGGCATAGATGATCTCTCAACTTAACATTCAAGATGGGGTTATCACTAGGGTTCATCTTCCCATCCAAAGCTAATGGATCAGATGAATTGATGCCACAATGCATGGCTTGAAAGGTATGCACAACAACATAATTCAATTGATCACCACTACAAGATTTGGCATCAAGCAAGATTTTTATGTCAAATGTATGAATTTGAATCTCACAAAACTAAAAGAGGTTATTTTAGGTCTCACAAACATAGTCCTATAGCACCTAACATTTTTTCCATACCCCTTACAAGCTCTAGTCTATGGCGCTCCAACAATTTCTTCCCAATGTTAATTTGGACATCTTGGGTACACTTTGGACCAGGATGGGTGTGAACATTCTATGTACTCAATGGTCAAGAAAAAGTTGTCACTAGGGTTCACCTACCCATACAATGCTAAAAAAAGTAGACAAATTGATGTCACAATCTATGGCTAGAAATATATGCATAGCGACACAATTCAACTAATATCCACTACAAAATTTGGCATGAAGTGAGATTGTTGTACCAAATGTAAATAATTTTGAATCTCCCAAAAGTGAGAGATGTTATGGTATATTTTGATAACATGGTCTTATAGCACCTAATAGTTTTTCCATACCCCTCATTATCTTCAAGGTATGGCCCTCTAAAAATTTCTGCCCAATATTGCTTTAGACATCTTGGTACACTTCAAACAAGGGTTTACGTGGATTTTCTATCAACTCAATGGTTGAGATAGGGTTGTCACTAGGGTTAACCCTCCCATCTAGAGCTAATGGAGAAGATGAATTGATGTCACAAAGCATGGCTTGAAAGATATGCACAACAAAATAACTCAACTAATCTCCAGTACAAGATTTGGCATCAAGTGAGATTGTGGTGCAAAATGTAAATGAATTTCAATCTCCCAAAAGTGAGAGTTATTATTTTAGACCTAGAAAAAATAGTTATTTATAACCTAAAAATTCTTCCATATCCCTCACGAGCTCTGATCTATGGCCCTTTGAAAATTGCTGCCCAATATTTCTTTGGTCATATTGGGTACAATTTAGACCAAGGTGGATGTAGATGTTCTATTGACCCAATGAAAAAGAAAGGGTTATCCCTAGGGTTCACCCATCTACCTAAAGCCAAAAAATTAAATGAAATGATGGCATGGTGCATGGTTTGAAAGATATGCACATCAACACAATTCAACTAATCTCCACTACAAGATTTGACATCAAGAGAGATTATTGTGCCAAATGTAAATGAATTTGAACCTCCAAAACTAAGAGAGGTTATTCTAGACCTTGATAACATGGTCTTATAGCACCTCACTTTTTTTCCATAGCCCTGACAATGATTGAGCTATGGCCCTTTGAAAATTATGGTCCACTATTACTTTTGGCACCTTGGGTACACTTTAAACCAAGGTAGGTGCAGACGTTCTATCAAATCAATTGCTAATATAGGATTTCCACTAGGGTTCATCCACTAAACCCAAAGATAATGGATTAGATCAATTGATGCCACAATTCATGGCTTGAAAGATATCGACTATAAAACAATTTAACTAGTCTCCACTACAAGATTTGGTATCAACCAAGATTGTTATTCCTAATGTAAATGAATTTGAATCTCCAAAAAATGAGAGAGGATTTTTTTTATGTTGGCAATATGGTCTTGTATTACCTAGAAATTATATTTACTTAATGGTCAAGATGGGGTTGTCACTAGGGTTCACACACCCATCCAAAGCTAATGGAGAAAATAAATCAATGTCATAATGCATGGTTTGAAAGATATGTACCACGATAATTCAACTAATCTTCACTACAAGATTTGGCATCAAGCAAGATTGTTGTGCCAATTGTAAATGAATTTGAATCTCCTAAAACTAAGAGGTTATTATAGACCTTAGAAACACACTCATGTGGAACTTAATAGTTCATGCATACCCCTCATGAGCTCTGAGCTATGTCCCTCTAAAAATCATGGCCCAATATTGCTTTGGGAACCTTAGGTAAACCTCAAACTAGGGTGGGCATAGACATTATATCAACTCAATGTTGAGATGAGATTGTTACTAGGGTTCACACACCCATATGGAGCTAATAGGGAAGATCAATCGATGCCACAATGTATAGCTTGAAAGATAGGCACTAAAACACAACTTAACTCATCTCTATTGCTAAATTTGGCATCAAGCGAGATATTTGTGCCAAAAATAAAATAAATTTTAATCTACAAAAACTGAGAGAGGTTATTGTGAGACTAGACAACATGGTCCTATAGAACCCAACAATTCATCCATACCCTACATGAGCTCTTAGCCATGTCTCTATAAAAATTGCTTCCTAATATTGCTTTAGGCATCTTGGGTACACTTTAGACTAGGCTAAGCATAAATGTTCTATCAACTAAATGGTAAAGATAGGGTTCACATGCCCATTTGAAGATAATGGAGAAAATGAATCCATGCCACAATGCATGTTTTGAAAGTTGAAATATATGCATCGTGACACAATTCAATTGATCTCCACTTTAAGATATGGCATTAGGTGAGATTGTTGTGCCAAATATAAAAAAATTTGAATGTCCCAAAACAAAGAGATATTATTTTAGACCTTGACAACATGGTCTTGTAATGCCTGATAGTTTGTTTGTATCCCTAATGAGCTCTGAGTTGTGATCCACTGAAAATTTCTGCCCAAGATTACTTTGGGCACCTTGGGTACACTTCAAACTAGGGTGGGTGTGGACATTCTATTGACTAAATGTGCAACATAGGATTGTCACTAGGGTTCACCCACCCATTTGGAGCTTATAGATTAGACCAATCAATTCCATAATACATTTTTTTAGGGACAATTGACAACTTTGATGCTCCCTCCACTTTATTTAATGACTTTTACCACTTTGACTAATCTTTGACCAATTTAGGGACTAAGAGGCCAAATAACCTTATGTCCAATCTAATTAAATTAAGGAGTTGACATTTGTAATTTTTTTATTTGCTTCATCATTGTGAGTATTTAAACAAACAAATTATGAATTTATATGTTCATCATGTACAAATATTTTCATAATAGAAAAGGTACTAGTACATGTACATCCTTGTGTAAGCCAATTTGGCATATAAATATACATTTTATATTTTATAATGTGTACAATTACATTAATGATAAGGGATTTAAACTCATATACACAACTACCAAAAAGTGCAAACTCAAAAATAGTATAAGTGTCTATATTCCACTCATCAAAATGAATCTAGCTCCATGCACTGCTACTCTTGATGAAACTTACATTCCAATAGCATAAAACATATGAGTATTCTAGTGTTGTTATAACAAATAAATAGTGAGCAATACCAAAAAAATTAAGATATGCTCCAAAGAATGGTAGAGGAGTTTCATACATCCATCTCTTAACCCCTACATTTGGAAGGCATGAGAATAAGATCGATTAATTTGAAAGCAATATTGTTTTTGGTTCACTTAATCATTTTGAAAATTAAAAACTAAATAAATCTAAAAATACAATGGAAGAGTGCAATGTTGACTTTACTATCAATTTATATGTTCATCATGTACAAATATGTTCATAAAAGAAAATGTATTAGTACATGTACATCCTTGTGTAAACTAATTTGCCACATAAATATACATTGTATACTTTATAATTTGTATAATTACATCAATGATAATGGCTTTAAACCTAGTTACACAACTACCAAAAAATCTAGACTCAAAAATAGTATAAGTGTCTCTATTCCACTCATCAAAATGAATCTAGATCCATGCACTTCTACTCTTGATGAAACCTACATTCCAATGGCATAAAAAATATCAGTATTATAGCATAAATAAGTAGTGATTAATTCCTAAAAAATGAAATATATTCTCCAAAGGACAGCAGAGCAATTTCGTACATCCATTATACAACTTAACCCTACATTTGGAAGGTGTGAAGATAAGATTGGTTAATTTGAAAATAATATATTTTTTAGTTCACTTAATCATTATGAATTTAACAAACTAGATAAAGCAAAAAACATAATGGAAGAGTGCACCATGGAATTTAGTGTTAATTTTTTTTCACTAATCAAGTGTGTTTGAATCATCTATATCTATGATATGTTTATCCAACTGCATTCACAATCTATATATCTACAAAACTAAATATTTGGTCTAAGAAGATGAATAAAATATGAAAAGGATGAATTGAATTTAAATGTAATGAACATAGTAAACCTTGGTGTGAGTTTCTATAGCTAGCATGGTATTCCTATAGGGTCTTCTCTCTTCTTGAGGGTCTCCAATAGGGTTTCATGATCAGTAGTGCTAATAGTAAAAATTTATTTTATCTTTTCTCTTCCTTTATGATTCAACAAATTGATGTTTGTTCTGTAACAAGGTGTGAATATATGAGAATGGTTTTTGTGCATCTCATATTCTTCAAATGTAGGATATTCCATTTTTTTATAAGCATGTATGTTCACAACCATGTTCTAGTAAAAACAAATGAACCAGTAGGATATGCAAATCCATGATCATCTATGATTGGTTGGGCAAGGTTTTTAAACTCAACTGAGCTATCCATGTCATGATTTCTAATAGAGAGTGTGAGAGACAATGGAGTAAGATAATGTGGAACCCATGTATCCACCCACTCACTTGACTTATAATGATCCCAATCATATTGAAAATAATTGGGAATTTCATGTCAAAATGGTCCATGTACTAGAATCAAAGCTCCACAATGATTTCATTTTTTGAAGAATCTCTAATAGTAGCACAATCCAATATATCACCTATTTATCCATTCTCAACCAACCAAAAGAACTTGTGTACTATTGAATCAAGAGTACCCCCTATCATAATGTTAAACTACACCAATAAAATATGCTATAAGAATGAAGGACTACGCCTAAGATCCTTAATTACTCTTTAACTAGAGATCTCTTTGCACATGCCCCTGTACCATCATGTTCCCATTTCCCATGGTTGGACTCAAAAAATTTCCAAATATGAGGCACACCCATCTCTATGTGCATCCTACAAAACCAATAAAACATGTGAGCATTCTTGAATTGACCTATGCAATTATCTAACCAAATGATATGTCTATCGAAAGCAATATCATGTTCCTAAAAGAGATCAAAATAACTATCTAAATAATAATGCACAAACTCATGAGAGTGATATATCATCACTCATGTAAAAAATTTACTCTCTAATTAACTTTTTATCATCTTCCACACTTTCAAAGGCATGTCTATATGTTATGTGGACAAAAACTATAATCTAAATGGAGTTGTGATTCTCATATTTGTTGTGATGTGGAGCCTAATCAGATAGAGGTTTATTTGACATGGTTTCCCTCTAGATTATTTCTATGGGGTTTTGGGGGTAGTGCCCCCAAGATTAGGTCAAGGGGTAGCACCCTTGTAGTGTCCAGAGGTAGCATCTTAGGTGTGGTCCCTATCATAGTATAGGGAGGGGTCGAGGGGCAATGCCCCTATGGTGGCTTTGGGGGGTAGTGCCTCCGAAGCCAAAAATGACCTTATATTGTTGGCTACTATTTTTCTATTATTCTAGCCCTAACTTTGTAAGCGACAAAAATCTTGTATAAAAAGGCTTAGGGTTAGGGATTTTCAAAAGGTGTGATGCAAAAATTAGTTCTTGTGTGGCATTGAGGTTTAGGGGATTATGGATTATTATTAGGCTTTAATTAGTGGATCATAATAATATTGGACTTGTTGCCGGTGGGCATAGCCTAGGGGGTGGGTGAAGTATCTTGTGTTTTCTTATATGTGATCTATTATTTTCTGATATTGGTTATATTTGCATGTAACTATTATTTCTGTCTGATGTTAATCCTAAAAATATTGTGTCTCATTTTGTGGCTGCAATGTGTAGCTCTCTACAAATTCAAAAAATGATATAATAGTGACAATGGGAAAAATCTTTGTATACTTTCTAAATTTTTTATCCAACCACTAAGATCTATGACTATGCCTTGCATAATTGTATAAAATGTGTTTCTTGAAATTTGAAATAAAATCAGCCACACTAATTTCATTTGCAATTGACTCACATCTAGAGCCCTTACCTCCACTCTACAACATGTATTTGACTATTTCATATAATATTTTTTGCACTATTTTCCTCTCAAGATCTTCTTCATACCCCACATGAAAACATGCTATAAACTTGGATAATCCACCACATTCTACAGATTTCTCATTTAAGAAATTATTTCTATAAAAGAAACAACCATCAACTCTAGGATATAAAAATTGATCTAGTAAGTCTCTTGATGATTTTGGAAACCCACTAGTGCCACAAATCTCCAACATTTCACTACTATAAAAAGTAGAATGGATGGAGTGTAATAGTTCATGGTGCATAGAAAATTCCACATGATATTTGCAACAACATGTATTTTGAATTGTAAGTGCCATATAATAAAATGACTTCAAGGATTCAAAATCCATATTTTTGATTTATGCAATGTTCCATGACTCTCACAAAATCATTTGAATAAAATTGTTTAACTTACTTTCAAATAATTTTTAGGATGTTGGGCACAACCTCTATTGTCAATTCTCAACTTCAACATGTCCTTAGCATTTGGGGAGACTCTTGAGTTAGAGTACCAAAATTCTACAATTTCTTCCTTCACATAATTGGTTAGCTTTTTATAAAAACATCAAAGTCTCCCATTATAATCACATGTATCATTTTGAAGAGGATCATCAAGTCTCTCTCTTCTAGAAAGTTCTATTTTGAAATTTTTACAATTTATGTTGAAGTCAAGACAAGTTTGTCTCATAAATCGAGTCTTTCACAACTTCTGACTTACAAGGGAGGTTGTAATAACCCTATGAGAATATCTCTTGTCCTTTTCCATGGTTTTTTTCAAATTCTATTGTTTACACATAAGTGTTCACCCTTGCCTGAGGTATGACCCTCAAGCAACATTGTGTAACATGGAAACAACCTCCAGGTGTGGGACCTACATTGTGAGGTTGCATCTCTAGAGAATTCTGACTTCCTTACTATTAGGTTGCACCTAAACTAATGCTTGAGGGGAAAAGGGAGAAGGAGAAAATAAATTAAATGAAGAAAGGGAAAGGGGATAATGCACCAAGATAGAACATGATTATAACTCTACCCACAACTACACAAAAAATCAATAAAACACTCAAATACATGGATCTTGGCTCTAATCTACCTTCAAAGAACTCACATGTAGGTTTGGTATTGATTAAATGCTAAAAAGAAGGATATATTCGTAATACAGAAATTATAAGTAGATTAAACACAACATATAACTAGATAGGAAGTAGAAAACAAATATTCAAAATAAGGTAAAAGGCATGCCCAAATAATGAATGGAAGGAAAAAGTTGCAAGGAATAATGCTACTACAAAATACAAGAAGAGAAGAACTTGGAAAACATATTACAACATTCCTTTATAGAGTTCATGCATAACTTGAATCTAACTTGAAGTTCAAACCCCAACCAAGGTGAAGTCAAGTTGTAGAGGAGAGCAATAATTGAGAATCAGAAAGAAAATCTAATCATGAAGTGTGATTCTCATGAAAGTGACAAGATGAGATCAAAACAAGTGCACCTAGTAGCAAGAAATTAAATCATTGAAATCTAATCACTACATACATTAAAGAGATAGGAAGTGCATTGGCATCATAGAAACAAGGTAAAAAAAGTCACTCAACAGTGAAAAACATGCCCTGATGGCGTGCCATCCACCTGAAGTTGATTCATGTCACTGGCAAAAAACCATGGGAAGGAATAACATAATGTATTAACCTCCCACAAAAATATAGGGTTGACCACAAGGGAAAAACTAGTTTACTTGAAAATGAATGATGGTCGTCAATGTAGATCATCTCTTTGAAACTGGTGGTCTAGATACCATGGGAAATCTCCTCAACAAGAGATTAAAATATAGTTATTGATGTAGATTCTCCCTTCAATATAGATGGCTGAGATGTCATGAGGAGACTCTTTCCAATGAAGCAAGTGGATAGCATGAAATATGGGGACCCCCACCATGTAGTGCAATTATGGATCTTGTACCCTCTCAGGAGCACTACAGAGTGAGGAAACATCAAAATGGCAATGCTTGGTAGCATGATGCAATTTTTGGCTTTAAAGAGTTGAAGAAAAAATACAACATGAGGAGGCACCAAAATGGAGATGCGTAGCAACATCTCACACATTTTGAAGATTCAAAGTCTCATAGAGACACTACCGTATGAAGAAACATTAGAATGGTGATACTTAGTAGCATCTCACACTTTTGTGAGATAACAAGACCATCTCATGAAAACACATGGGCCATTGATGTGCATTTTTGTTTGATAGAATAGATGTTGATCTTTTAATCTTTCGTTGAATCTTTTCTATCGATCTGTGCATGTGCATGTTGGGCTAACCTAAGCATCTGATTTGGGACCTTCTGCCACATGGTAGAATTTTGGGTTTTGAAGCCTTCCTGAAACATTGTAGTGTGAAGAAATGTCATAATGGACATGCATAGAATCATATCACACTTTTAGGAGGATGAGTATATGTGTCATGAAAATATGAGATTCATTAGATCTCATAGCCAAAATCACCCAACCAAGAACAAACCAAGCTAATTGGTCAAAAGAATAAATTAAAACTCAATAATAGAACAAATTGAGTCAATTCAATCAATGAAGGGAATGATCTAACATGAAAGGTTAGCTACCAAATTTAGTGATGTTAACCCTATGCAAAGAATCCATCCTACTAAAAATATCTCAGGCCAGTTATCAATGTCAAACTATATTGGGGGAAAAATAGCCAACATTCTTGGTGACTCATAGGGGATTCTTTCCTACTAAGCATAGATTAGTGGACTTGATAAATCCATTGGGCGTGGAGTCACCAAAATAAATGACATATTGTGTCACCTACAACTTCACAAATTTCTTCCTCTGGGACCAACAAAAAATTGAAAATTTTCTATACCCAAGAGGGAATAGTTGTGCTCATGCACTTCTTGGAATGTTGGAAAACACCTACTCTACTATGCACAGGTATTTACACTTACAAAAAATCAAGCACAACCATTTACTAGCTTGTTGAAGTGGCTTCCCTTTCTTACAATTGATATCTCCTTCAATCTACATGGGCAACTAAAATATAGCAGCAAGCATGACAAGCATGTTGCTGCACTTTGGAACACCTTCCCAATGTTGAGAAAAAAGAAGCTCTCTAGCATTGGGACACTATCCTCTTGAACAAGACATGCTTGCTCCTTCTTGTTATCTTCACCCTCTTGCTCTAGAATGAGCATGACCAAGGGAAACTTACATTGTTGCAAAGCTAGATGTCTGATAGGGCGTGCTCTTGATGGTGCTTTGTCCAAGGAATCATCCTTGACCACATTGTTGTGCTCCACAACACTTGAATCCTCTTACCTAGTTGGGGCTAGCTCTGATCATGTGGTTGGTAATGTAATCTCCTCTTGTTACTAAATAACATGATCTTTATAAATAGGAGATGCTGACTCAATCTCTATGGAAGAGCAGATAGCATCAAACTCATCCGAATGGTCATCCTCATTATTGATCCCCTCCATCAAAGAACATCATCTTTATATATAGGAGATGATGACTCAATCTCTATGGAAGAGAAGATAGCATCAAACTCATCCAAATGGTCATCCTCATCACCGATCTCCTCCATCATATTTACAATAATTTGCATAGGTTAAGGGGAAACCTCATGCATATCAATGTGTTCCTCCTCAAGGATGGATATATCCTTGGGATCCTCCTTTCCATGCTCCATATCATGAAGGATAGTTTTTTGCAAAAAATGCTCCTCATAAGGGGAAGATGGCTTGTTAGATAGACATGAGACCTCAAGCTTATAGAAATCAATCTCCCCCATCCACTATGATGTCCCCATGTCACAACAATCCCTATGATGACTTGAAGAAGAAAGAAATTCTTCTTCCCAAATTGTCTTCTCTATTGTAACATTGCATGTAGCCTAAGGAGAAACCTCATGCATATTAATGTGTTCCTCCTCAAGGAAAAATATGTCCCTATGATGTTTTTTTTCTTCAACCCCTTATTGTAGCACATGTTCTTTGATTAGTGACTTCTCTTTTATTGTCTCTGATGTGGGAAAAGATATATCCACTTCTTCATTAATAACAAAGAAGGGATCATAGTCATTTTTGGACTCGCCATCATTGAGATGTGGAGGTTTCTAAACTATAGGCTGAGGTTCAGGGCAACTTGAAATGGAAATCTGAGGAGGGTTTCTTTGTATAAAGCTATAAAACTTCCTACCTGGATGCTCTTGCACTTCAACCTCTTACATTTGGGCAAGCTTGAGTCTTGCCTCCTCAAATTTCTTCTATCTTAATTCCTCCTACTGCTAGAAATTGAAGAGATCCTCCTAAGCCTCTCTATAAATATCAGTTTCCTCAAACACCACCTAGCATGTATAAGGGTCAAATATCCACATCTCCTTGTCACTATACATCATATCAATCGAAGAACTCATGAGGAGCATAATGAAGGAAAAGTTCCCATAGTATCCAAAAACTCATAAGGATTATGAACTTCATCAAAAATCCTCCCCAAGTTTGAAAATCCAAGGCACAAGCCATCTATACAATTACAAAGCTTTTCTAACTTGGCCTTGAGATAATTATAAGGATTAATGGGTAACTAAGTAGGTCAATCCTTTGATGTTGCAGGGGAGACTAGACCTAAGGAGGGATCAACACATGGGCATGATTTCTTCTGTGACTCTTGTTGCTTCTAGAATTCTTGGACTGATATGTATTTGGAGGGGGAATCTCAACACATTAATGACCAAAAATAATATGAAAATTTGGGATAAAACTAGCCTCTTTATCATATGGGGAAAATGGGAGGAGTCACTATGAAGTGGGTCCATCATAAGGCATCTAGTAAAACATCTTCATAGAAATCTTGAGGAAACATAAAAACTGAAAATCATACTAGCACTTGGTCTGTTGAAACTGATAGAAGCATAGAGTCACCATGGTGTTATATGAATGCCTCCAAAGGCTGATTGCACTAAAAAAAACACCCAATTTCTCAATGAATAGGTCATAGAATGGATGACCAACATACTTATGAAGCTAAATCTATGCCCCACTTGGCATGCCAAAAATTGTGGTATGATAGGAGGAGGTTCTAAAAAATTATTTGAATCTTTTAATGTTTGTCTCACCAGGCATGCCAAAAATTATTGACACAAAAATCAACACCCTTTCTTGAGGTATGAACCTTGAGCAACCTTTTTTAACATGGAAACAACCTCAAAGTGTGGGACTTGCACTATGAGGTCAAATCTCTAGACAAGATCAACTTCCTTATTATCAAGGTGAACCTAAACTATTGTTGAGGGGAAAAGGGACAAGGAGAACAAAAATGATATGTGAAAAGGGAAAGAGGGTGATGAATTGAGATAGAACATGGTTATATTTTTTCTTACAACTACACAAAACATCAATGAAACACTAAACTAGATAGATCTTGGCTGTAAGCTACCTTCAAAGAACTCACATGTCGGTTTGGAATTGATTAAATGCTGAAAAGAAGGATATCTTCACAATAAAACAATTATTAGTAGATTAAATACAATGTATAACTCTAAGAAGTAGGAAACAAATATTCAAAACAAGGCAAAAGACATGCACAAGTAACGAATGGAAAGAAGAGGTAAGAAATAGAGTTATTTTATTAATGGAAGGAAAAAGTTGAGGTGCATAATGCTACTAAAAAATAAAAGTAGAGAAGAACTTGGAAAACATATTTACAACTTGCCTTTATAGAGTTTAGGTATGACTTGAATCTAACTTGAAGTTCAAACCCCAAAAAAGGTGGAGTCAAGTTGTAGAGGAGAGCAATAACTAAGAATCAGAAAGAAAATTTGATCATGAAGTGTGATTGCCCATGGAAGTGGCAAGATGAGACCAAAACAAGTGCACCTAGCCATAAGAGATGAAATCATTGAAATATGATCATTATTTTTAGAATACATCCATCTCTCAATTCAATAAGTAAATTTGAATATAATATAAAGCATATACATCTAAAGTATGTAAACAAGCAAGCATTCAAACATATATGACACAAGATATGATTATCCAAAAACCCTTGAATGAGAAGTTAAAAATGGGGTAGGGATGACACTAACAAATCTTCACTACTGTAGCAATAAAGTGTATCCAATGAAGGTTACAATGTTTGATCATAAAACATGATCTACCCTGTGAAAGTTCTACCCTATAAAAAGCTTACAAAGGCTATTAGGTCCTACCCTATCAGAGGATTTCAATGCCCTATTAGAAGTGTGCCTGATTAAAGGACTTCAACTCACAATTAAGTAAGTAGCTTGTTAGAGGATTTCAATACAACCTTTTAGGACTACTCTATTAAGAAATTTAATTGATTTACCTATTAAAATATTTTAGAAATGATCCTATAAATAGCACTCTATTGCTTGATGTTAGATCACCTCTATACTAATGTGTACTTGATCCTTTCTAATCAAATGTCTCTCTGTTGTCCACTGTTTCCTTTCTCTATTCTCCTTTAACTAATTCTACAATATAACTCAAATCCTAATACCTTAGTCACCATGAATCTCCTATTTGTGCATGAAAAATCTCCTCTCTCTCTCTAATTTTTCTTAGAACATTAAGGGTTTGTCCTCCTTAAGAAGACATAGGTGACTTATAATTAGGTATGAATCAACAACTATGATTCACCCATATTGTCACTTAAACCTTCCATTTTTCTAATTGGATGCATGTAATACATAGAGATTCTCACTTAAGATTTGTCCTTATCAACAAAAGAACCTAAATCAATCCTTAAGTTAGCTCAAAAATAGTTTACATAGTAGTTTGTTCCAATACAAACAACTATGTCAAAACTATGTTACTCAGCATCTAAAGTCCCTAGTGGTCGACACTAATAGTGACTTTAATGTTTTCATTAAAAATTTGAATGACTTGACATGCACTACTTGCTGAGCACTTGAATCATTTAGCACATACTATCTACTTGGCACTTGAATGACTCGGCACATGAGTGACTCAACACTCACTATTTACTCGGCATGCTCTAACTTACATGTTGTGCTTGACATATGTTACTTGTTCGACATAAAATAAGTAAATAACTTAAATGTATAGACACTCACTTGTCAAAACCAATCTGAGATTAAAAATCTCCCCCTTTTACATGAGTGTCAAAAATTCTTGGTCATGCATTAATGATCTTATCCTTATGAGCATAACATAGATATTATAAGCTTCAACAATGCTCTCCTAGCTAAGTAGATATGTCACATTTTTCAAAGTCTAGGTGTCTAGAGGGATATCTTGATTGAGAAATACTTGAGAAGGAAGTCCCTCAACTCCCTAATAGATGGGTCCGAGATTTCCTAGGGGGTCCTACATTTGGAATGGGATTTTGAAGGCAAAGCCTCTGGCCAAATCTAAGGCCAGGTGGAAAGTTGGTAATAGGGACAATATCCTTTTTTGGCATGAAAACTAGACATTTTAGGGACCTCTAATTAATCACCCTTACTTTGGTAGATGGGCTGAACAAAAAATAGAAAGATATGGTCTATATGTTAGAGATTATAGATCTGGAAATGATTGGCATGACCTGTCTGAGCTATCCCAAGACCTTAACTCTCTAATGATTTATCTGAAATCCACCTTCCTCAACAATAGTAGGGATACCCTCATTTGGGGAGATTCTTCAAGTTGGTAGCACTCTGTTGCCTCAACATATTTCTCCATATGGGATAAGATAGAGAAGCCAATTTTAGCTAAAGCCTAGATTTCTGGTCTCCCTCCTAAAATCAACATTTTCTTCTAGCTTCTCCTGCAAGACAAAATCCTTACCCTAGAAAATTTAGCCAAGAGAGGCCAAATTATCCCCAATAGATGCAGCCTCTACAAACATGGCATAGAAATGGTTAATCATTTGTTCATTCACTACCCTTTCTCATCCAAGGTGTGAAACCTCCTAACTAGGGACCTCAGTTTTAGTTAGTGCCCCCCATTTATTTTTGAGGACTTCTTTAGCCAATGGAGAAGCCACCACTCTAGCATGAATTCACATTTATTTAGCTTATGGATTCTCCCATGCTTCTACTGGGAAATTTGGAAAGAGCACAACAATATAATATTCAAAGAAAGGGAATCTCCAAAATTCATAATTGCTAAGAAAATTGAAGGTCTCACCTTGGAGAACTATGCTATAACCAAGGGTGGAAACATCAAGGAAGAAGGGAACTATAAAGCTAGAAAGGAAGATAGGGACAAGAGGAGATAGGAAGCCAGATGGTCCTTTCACCTTGAGGACTACCACAAAGCCAACTTTGATGGGGCAGCAAAGGGGAATCCTGGTCCCGCCAGAAGTGGAGGCATTATTAGAAATAGTTTGGGTGGAGGAATTGCTGCTATATCCTTCCCTCTTGGTCACTAGACCAACCACTTCACTAAAGCTAGTATGGCCAACCATATTGCTAAACTAGCTTTGGCTTCTAAAATTGAGCATCTTTGGCTTGAGGGCAATTTCTTAAACATCATCAACTGTATCAAAGGTCTAACCACGCCATCCTAGACTATTTCAAACATCATTGAGGATATCAAATCCAACCTAGGAAAGTTCAAAAAGACTTACATCAACCATATTTTCAAGGAGGCCAATCTAGTTACTGACTGGTTTGCCAATGATGCAGTCACAAGAAATTCAGTGATGATGTGGAGGAATGGTGATGATTTTTTGGTCTCGACAACTGAGTTACTCCAGCTAGACCGAATCCAGGGCACGAATAGAATTCCTTTTTAATTATGATAGGATTTTTAAAATCACACATTGGAAGTAAAGTAGTAAGAAGTAATGCAAAGCCCTTTTTAAGATATAATTACGCATATGGGAGGCACTCTTTGAAAGTAGGCTCGAATAGAACCATGAAAAATCATAAAAACATTTTGATTTTTTGCATCCCAACCAATTTTGTGCTCTATAATACTACTAGTGGTTTTGAGTTTGCTGAGCTAAAGACTACCATGGTGGGTGAAAGGATCAGAAGAGAGTCTTTAGGGGAGTCAGAGAGTTGGAAGGAGAAGAAGAAGGTTTGAAGTAAGCTCAAAAAAGGTGGACTAACTAGGTTCATGGAGAAGCTACATGGTTTTGATACTGGGGTTACAAAGGTCATGGTAGATTCTTGGAGCAATGAAAGAGTCAAAATTGATGGTGTAACCCACCAAATCTCTGAGGGCTTAATTACGGAGGTGACAAACATCTCGTTGGATAACATAAAATTTTACAGGGACAAAAAGATGTTGGCCAATGCTGTAAATGAATTTGCCAAGTATGAAAAGGAGAGAGACAAGCTCATCAAGATCGAAACCTACTACAATATTGAATCCATCAAGAAATTATGGAGGTATGTTCTTAGAATACTCATTGAGTACATCATGCTTGATCCTAGGTTCGACAGGATAAGAATGTCATTTTGTTTTGCTAAGCCACTCTAGGCATGGTGTTAAAATTTCTTTTCCCTTCTATCTTTACACATCCATGTCTAAGGGTATTGAGGGTTTCAAGAAAAAAAATATTACTAATCCCGCCCTCCATGAAGGCCTTCCTCTCCTAGTTTATGAGTTTTTGAAAACCCAAACTAGAGGAAAATCCCTTGGTGACTCGAGTAGTGAATCAAAGGATACTGTCAGTTCGAACTCAGAGGATGTTCAAGTTGTTAAAATGGAGGATTCCAAAGACACCTCTATTGCTCGCAACCCCAGTATGCCCAATAGAAAGAGTCCTAGAAGCCACAACCCCCCCCCCCCCCCTTCCCCCCAAGCCTGTGCCTCAAGAGGAGAAAATTGATACTGGGGAAGAGGAGGAGACAAATACTAACTTAGAGGAAGAGGACAAGGAGCTAGGGAAGGACAATGTGAGTGAGATGGAGAAGGGGAGGGATAGAAATGAGGAGGCTACCCCTGTTTCCCCTCCATGTAACCCTAGGAAAAGAAAGGTTGACCAAGCCCTGATTCAGGAAGAAACCCAGATTCTCGATACCCATGGCCCTGACTCAGCCATATCTCCACTTGAGGAGATGAATGAAATTACGGTGGAAAGAAGTGGGGAGGTGGTGAGGAAGAACAGGGGGAGGGCTTGGAGAAAATTTAACATGGATACAACTAGGCCGGGTATTGTCAGAGAATAGGTAAAAATCAAGGTTTTGGAGGACCTTGATGACATAACTCACTATGATGAGTTCATTGACCCTGCTATGTTGGTCATCTCTGACAAAATGTAGGAAATTGGCTTCAATTTCTTGAATAATGCAAAGAATTGCTTGGTAGAAAATTTTTGTTCTATCAAATGGTTGTTTTGAGAAATTGAGGCCCTTAAGGAAAAGAATAACTAGGACACTAGTCAGAATACCCATAGAGTTCAGGAGACCACAGGAAAGAATACTACCCAGGTTGGTAACCAAAACATCCATGATGGCCAAGACACCAGGGAAGGACAAGAGGACAAACTCTCCTTAGTTGAATAGAAAGTCCAGAAGCTTGAATCCATCCACCAGGTGCTGACCAATCAAATTATGGACACCTTGCGCACTCTGAATGAGAATATTGTCAACATGGGTGACTCTCTGATGAGAGTCGGCTTAGGTAGGGACACTGTATAGAAGACTGGGATGGATTTTGGGCAAGTGGAGTTTGCTCAGACTGAAGCCAAGGACCAGGTGAACAAGGTGGACCAAGTGGAGACCTAGAATAGGAACTAGGAAGGAGTGAATAGTCAGAAGGACAAAAAAGTTTCAAAAACTCTATAGGACCTAGAGAAGGACAACCAATAGTCTGCTTCACTTTTGGTTTTTTTCTTTGTTTTGGTTTCTAGCCTTTGCCTCTCGGCCTCGGGCCTTTTGTCAATTTTTGGGTTTTAGCAGTAGTCTCTTGTTAGGTGGACTTTTTAATTTTCTATCTATTATGTTGTAAACTTTTGGGTTTCAGGATCCCTGTAAAACCTATTTTACTTAATCAAAGACATAGACATTATAAGCTTATATACAAAATTTAAAAATATCAAAATTTCACAACACATGACTTGTACCTCAAAATTTCATAACTTGCTCTAAGTTGAATGTTTAATGCAATTATGTATTTTGAATAAAAATCTTTCTCCTATTGAGTACATTTGCATCAACTGATAATCTTTCTCTATGCCTATTTGAACTAATGTTTACATGTTCTTCTCTTACTCCCTCTTTGTTCTTTTTTCTCTTACTCCCCCTTGGGTATAGGTATCTCTTTCCTCTTCTTGCTTGCTCTCTCTTTGCTCTTACTCCCCCTTTTTGACATTGATGTCAATGGGTTATATGCTAACAACATATTTTTCCAAAAATGATTTATGGACCTCAAGTATAATATTAAGAGCTACATCCCAATTATGACAACCTACCTCCAAAGACTTGATTTAGATGGACAGCTTGATAGTAAGGTGTACTAAGCCATCCAATGTATAAATATTAGGTCCTTTCTTCATAAGTGTTTATGCATAGCCCAATTCCTTGTGTAATATCTCCATTTGAGGAGTCAATGTGAATTGGATGTTGATCATTTTAGCCCTTATGTTGTCTTCATCTACTTGTAATGATGCTAAGTGGCTTTTGGATTGCAAAAGGTTTCTAAAATTTTTCTCACTTTGAGTTGGAGACTTGGGAAAGGTAGCACTCGATGACTGCATATGGTTCTCCAAACTCAAGATGTGATTCCTTATTTCTTGTGTGAAGAGTGTAGGATTACATAGTTTGGTGTACAAAAATAAAATGTTCTCTAGTACCTTCTTTACACTTTCTATCTTGGTTTCTAGCTCAACCTATGTCAATGCAATAGAACTTGATATCTTCTCATTTACCTTGTTTTGAAACTTCCTTTCAAACCATTCTATTAATTTTACATTAGTGTCCAGGTCTGTGTCACTAACCATTTCCACTATATTGGTTAATTTTTCAATGATGGGCATGTTTTCATCCAGAGTCGACAGACTGAATGCATCTAGGAAAATCTCTTTGATGTTAATCAAAGCTTTCTTTTTCCTATTCTCCCTTCTAAGTAGTTCTTGGTTTTTCTTCCTTGCTAGGTCCTCTTGTATTTGCTCAATTGTGATTGTTGCGAAGTCAAATTTAGGCAATACAATCTCTTCATCTAGGATAACATCTCCAAAAGTAATTACCTCATCTACCTTAGATGAGCTAGGACTTAGCCTTAATAATTACAATGGAGTAGCACATGTGCTTGGCCTCTGAAGATCTTGACTGGAAGGAGTACCAGATTCTAGTAATGTTCCTAGTGCTTGAATAGCTAGTAGCTCCTTTGGCTTGGGTGTCAAACTTGACTCTTTAGTCTTGTCCTTTTCTTCATCTATAGTTCCTATTGCACATTGATCCTATGTTGGAGGTGCAGGTGTATCTACCTAACTTGTTTGGCCTTGAGTTCCATCATTTTTTGGTGTTTCTATCTTGTCTTCTCCAACTATCTCGTCCTTTTCTTTTTCAATTTTGTGTACATTCACTAAGGCTAGAGTGTCTTGCATAAGTATACTGATAATGAAACTTGTTGGCTCCTTCCTTTGATATGCTACTATAGGTTTTGAAGGTTGTACACTTGTGACTTGAGGAGTGATTATAGATGTTTCTTGTGTTTTCACTTCCTTGACTGCAGTTATTTTTTTTGTCTTGTAAATTTCACCTACACTCAATAGTATAGGGTTGTCACATAGTTTGGCCTAGAGAGTGGATTGGACAAGTATCCTTTTCAAATAATCCTCTATAAGGGGATTGATGTTCTAATAAATAGTCTCAAAAACATCCTTTACTTTGACAATTTTATTATTTATGCTTGTCTTCTATGGAGGGCTAGCACTCAGCATCTGTGTGTCTTGTACACTTTGTTCTATTTGTTTCTCTTCCTTAGTTGGTTCCTGGTTGTCAATATGCATATCTATGCCTCTCTCAACTGTGCCTTGTTCAATATCATCTCCTTCATCCTCTCCTACCTCAATAGATGTTTGGTCAGCTTCTCTAGATGTTGACAATCTATATGTTATCTTCCACAATTATTTGGACTTCTATAGAACATCCTCTATATTGTTATGCAATATGTTGAATGCCTTTTATTTTATCACAAATCTTGTAGCATACTTCTTAATGTCTTTATAAATTTCAACCTTACTAAGTTCTGGCATAACTTGAGCAAGGGTTGTCTCCCAAATTTTTTTTTCAATGTCTAAACAATAAAGTCATTTTTTCTCAACTCTATCATATAAACTTTTAGGTATGGAGTTGGCAAGTTCTAGAGGAGTCTTTTTAAATATAGCCATCATGGCATAGACTACCTCTTCAACTTGGTTCTTCTCAATGTTTCAAACATTGTCAAACTCAATCTAAGAGAATCTTGATAAATTAGCATTGTTCCTAATGTTCTCACATAAATTATCTAAATTTGAAGATGGACTGTGACTTACCACTTGAAATTGGTTGTTGTCATCTAATTCAGTCTTCTCTTCATTAGATTCAGCTTGAGCAACATACTTCCTCCTCGATCTCTTATGTCCTTCAACTTCCTTCTCTTTAGGCTTGGCTACTTCTTTAGTCTTTTGTGCAATGACTCTAGCATTGGCCCTTGTGGTAGGTGTTGCAGTTTTGGACTGGTTAGGTTTAGCAACCTTTTTTAGTTTGTTCACTACTTGATTCTTTTCTTTTCTCTTTTTATTCTTAGTAGTTGTAGGTGCTTCATCAGTTTCTTCTTCCTCTATACATTCTGTAGTTTTTACTTCATCTTCTTGCCAGTCTTTTCCCTGACCTTGTGTTAATGCCAATGGTTCCTGAGCTTGTGTTTTCTCTTCTTCTTCATCATCTTCCTCTTCTTCTTCTTCCTTGACTCCTTCACCAAATCTTTCTTTCAATTTCTTTACAAATTTGATCTTTTTCCCTAATCACTAAAGTAGTCTTCAATTCCATAGTTATTTTTGATTTGGCCAAGTCATAATTTCCAAATGCTCTGGCTTCCTTATCCACTTCTTCTGCAAGAAATGTTGTAATTGATACATAGGCCTCATCAACATTTATTTCATATCTTATGGCCTTGGAAATCTTACCCTGGGAATTGTTGCTTTTACATATGTGAAATCAGTATCAACTAGGAAGAAAACATCACCAAAATGTTTCTCCACTAGTGAAACTAGTATCCTTAATATTTTCTTCATAGATTGTTTGAAGCCTTTAAAATAACTTGACAAGAAAGATTCAATGTTATCACCTAGTTGCTCAATAAATTCACCTATCTAATCTGCAATAGATCTATTCACCTTCCATGCAACCTTGCCAAATGTAGGAAATGTATTTTGCACATAAAAAAAAATTCATAGAAGAATAGATTTAAATTTACACTATGCACTTTTGGTCTTCCTTATAGCTCCCAAGTTCTCAATCAATTGTTGTAACTACAACTCATCAAGATCATAAGTATGATCCTTCTTCAAAATTTAGTAACCAACATCAACTACAATGTAGGGTACACTATTTAATCTACTAGATTGATAAAACTTGTGTGTTATGACCCTCACTACAAAAACTATAATGGGATCCATGATAGTATCAATTGTCATTCCCCTTTTATTCCACATAGCCCCTATGCTCTTTTCAATTATTTATTTTGCTTCACTTCTCATGGTCTTTGGCCAATCTAGGGTTGGATACCTTATTACTCTGTGAACAATATTCCTAGTGATTTTTACTGACCCATTCTCTAACCATACATAGTTACCCATATATTTCCCTAATTTCCATATCTCCTATGCTTCCAATTTTGCATGTGTAACAATTCCTAAGATCTTGAATCATCAAGACTTTCGGTGGTATCATGGATAACACACTAGAGGGATCCTGTTTATAAGCTATATCTAGGATAGCCTAAAAAGTAGGTTGTTTGATTTCCTTACTTATTAATTGAATATTTAAAATTTCTTTTCCATCTACACCTTTGGCTATTGAAGAACTAGAAATCATTACATTAAACTAGGGTTTGTGAAATTTAAAACTCTGTAACTTGGCACAAAATAACTACCTTATGAATCCTACTGGAATGATGTTGTACAACCATTTAAATATACTACAAATGCTCAGATCAAATTCTCCAGATTGCCTTTAGCTCTTCATTCTCTTCTTCAAATTTGAATGATGTCAAATGAACAAAAATTGATCAAATAACCCTTAAAACACTACATTTAATGCTAAGTGCTTACACATCTATAAGCTCAACTTCAATTGAATTTCTAGCTCACTAGATTTCTATGTGTTTTTCCATACACTTGGAAACCACTATGAGCTTGATCTTAACTAGAAAATTTTGTTAGCTCAAAATCTACTAAAATTTCACTTGGCAATCATATGAAACTCTCCATGCTTGGTAGTAACATAAAAACTGACAAAACTTAAAGATTTATTCTTGATTCCTAACAACACTTTTCATATTTATTCATGCATATGTAATCTTTTCAAAACTAAATCCTTGGAACTAATGTATGGTATATCTTTTAAATATCAATCCCACATACCTCTTGATTGCTTACTTTGATGAGGTGTGATCAGCTGACTCATTAGGTGAAGTGATCCTATCTACACTTGATGTGTTGCAATCTTCCTTTCTCTTCCATGTCTTCTTCATTTCATCAATGGAATTTTCAATATCTATCTTTCCTTTACATGTTTTGAACTGACAACTCAGTGCATTTGACCTTATTGGAAAATATATGCTTATGTGACCAGTCTCTAAACAACTAAAACATGTGGTTTGACTCAACCACCTTTTTAATTACTTCTAAAATGTGTTCTAATACAATTCTTAGGAATATTACCATACTCTTGATGGTAGTGACAACTATACCTTGTATTATAATCCCAATTATAGAATTTGTCATTGTTATTTACCTTTGTCTGCTTGTTTGATGACCACTTGGGCTTGGATCTTCATTCAAAAGCTCTATGTCCATACTTTTGATAGTTATAATAGTATCCTTACAATATTTTAGTGTGCATGGTCTTGGTTATACATTCATATTCCTAATGACCTTGTTTGTTCCACTTATGGTAGTGACCTATGTTCTTTTGCTTAACATTATAATTTACACTCTTGCTCCTACAAACATTAGTAGTATGTCCTATCTTACCACAATTATGTCAAGTAGGTTTGGAGTTCTTATCTTTGTTACTTCTTTCTTCAGGACTTTTGGATGATTCTCCTTTTTCAGTACTAGTGTATCCCAATCTAGATGTATCATTATTAGATCTAGGGGATCTCATCAATTGTTCAAAGTACTTGATGGCTTCACTAGGTTTGTTGAAACTTTCAGCAAACTCCTTTTCTATTTTTAGATCATTTCTCATTTTTTCATTATGCAACTTTAGTGTTGTGATTTCAATGTCTTTACTATTTATTTCATGATTAGCAATCATGACTTGATTCATTGTTTCCAATTGCATGTGAGCAATGCTATTTATTTTTGATGATTTTAATTCCACTTTGTTGGTTAGAACTCTTTTGTCATCTTCAATCATGACATTTTCTTCCATAGCTTTCTTTTTCTATTCAATCACCCCACATAATAATATGGCTTGTGATTCTTTCTCTGTCTTAATATTTTTGATCTCTTTAGCTATGGTTCTATTCTTTTCCATTAGATCTACAACTGTTGCATCAAATTCATTGGGGTTTCCATTTGCAAATAGTTTAGTAGTGTCAATCTCTTCATATTGTGTGTTATTCTCCTAAATAGAAATTTCATTCCTTCTTCTCAATGATTTACTTAGATCTTCCCTTGCTTCATTCAATTGATGTAGAATGAGTTGAATTTCTGTAATGCCTCGCTTGGAGATCCTTGGAACAAGGATTCAATACAAGCCAAGATTTTTTTTTTTCCAAGTATGAATGCACATGACAACATCATACTTGGATCCCAAAGATCGCAATGAAAGACTTCACCACAATCCTAGCAACCAACAGATCTTCGAACGTCACTACCAAACTGACACACGTGAATAAAAGCCAAAAACCACCACATACAAGATGAGGGCTCAAGACATGACCACTCATCAACAAAACACCAAGCTGGGGTAAAATGCAAAATCATGAAATTTGGCTAAGCCTAAAATCTTGAAGCCTTGAAAATTAGCTAATTCTTGATTTCTAAAGCCCTAAAATTTCCTAGAATCTTTATCTTATCTCTGAGAGGTCTTAAACCTATCTCAAAAGATTCGTCGCATATATTAAAATATATCTAAATGATATATTTTAAACCCCAAAAGACTACAATAGAAACACGCAAAAAGGATTTGAAAGAAAAACAACCTGAATCCAAAAAGCAACAACATAGGGTCAAAGAACACCGAAAAGGGTAACCAAAACAACTCTCAAAAATTTCAGATCAAATCGAAAAGTGCCCACTGCTGGCCCATGCAGGTTTTTACAAAACTCATGTGATACTTTAATATAGCACTAAAAAGTATTGCATGACATTTCTAAAGAAGGAGGGCGATACTTTCAGAGTTTAAGCGATACTTTTATCAAGGGCATGTGTACTTTCAGGGTATCATACAACATTTCTCCAAAGGAGCTGTGATACTTTCCTGTATTGTATGACATAGTTTCTATGGGCGTGCGATACATTTTTATGTCACACCATGCTGAAAAAATGTTGCCCACAGAAACACAAAAACACATAAGAAAAATAAAAAAGGGGAAAATAGAGAAAAATTGAGTTTAGAACCTCCACATTGGGGAGTACTGGATCCACATAGATCGAGGAGCGAACACTCGAGTGCATAATCAACAAGATGTCAAGATCAAGAAGGAGATACATCTATCCATCTAAAACTATAGTAGAAAAGAACGTACTGAAAGAAACATCACAAAAAAAAAAACAACCAAATTAAGTACGCGGTTCCTCCCAACCATCAATAGCATCATAAGACCATCATGGATCCTAGCCATCCCCTATGTGTAACATTCCAAGCCACCGATTGGATCATCGGTACTGTCATAATAGGGATGCCACTACTAAACTTGCTACCAACATAAGCATAAGGAAATCTAACATGCTACTAGTAAAGCATCAAATAATCCTACAAGTAGATAACATCACCTATTACATGTTGAACATTGTAATAAGGAAATCTAACATGCTAAACCAATAAGCAATAGATAAACTAATACAGCAATTCATGTCATCTAGGCATATGCTAAACATAATTTAATATGGGAATGCATCAAATAAACTAACATCATCTAAACATGATATCCAAGCATTCTAATGAAAGCATAAATCACAAGAAAGTGTACTCCAAAATCCAAAGTACCAAGTAAAAACATCCAGCAACAGCCGCACCAAGACAAAAGATCATTTTTGTACATCGATCCCTAGCAGTGGTGTAGGTAGCTACGCCTCCCAACCACATGGAACCCATAGGTCCACACCCACCATGCTGATGGAGATAAAGATCCAACCACAAACACACATAAAGCACTACATCCAAGGCTAACACCAACCAAGAACCTAAGACAATGTAAGGAGTATAGGCCCTAGTCAGACACTCAATAGGATACTAAGTAGGGGCTGACATCATGGAGAGTCACTTGGCATTGACAAGCCCAAGCTCAGATTGTGCATTTCAACTCCTCAATAGAGGGCCCTGTACACACATTTTATTATCTTAAGTTTTATTACCAATTGCACATTTTCTTTAATTATCACTTATTTAAAACTTCCTCTGCCAACCCTATGGGACTAAGGTCACCAGTCTGCAAGATAGAAGCCCACTCCATATGCTACCCTAACCTACCCATGCTCATCCTATGACAAGTGCCCGTGGGCATGCATAGTCCCATCCCAACCCCAATGTTCATAACTTTTAGAAGTACCATAGAATATCGAGCCTTGCAAGTCACCCGACAAATGTATGCGCATGTACTCGTGTGTGGCACACCACCATCACAAAGATCAAAACACAAGGATAGGATGAGAACATAATGCAAAAGATAAAACCCAACTAAAAGCAACACAGGAAGGACAGATTCTACATGAATCCCAAAGCCAATAAAATCATACATCATGAAATCACTCAACCGGCCTCAATCCAAGAGAATGGATTCTACATGAATCGTAATGATGCAACGAGACCAAACATCATGAACTTACTCAACCAGCCTCAATCTGAGAGTATGGATTCTACACGAATCCTAGCGCTCATGAAACAAAAGCAAAGGTCTAAAAGAAATAATAACACCAGGATTAAAATCACTCAACTGAACACAATGTTGGGAGTACGGATGCAACATGCATCCCAATGAAACAAAAAGTGCAATAGTGGCCTGACTGATGTTCAAACAGATCATCCAAGTCCATGACCCACATTATACCAAGAAAATCCAAGAAAATAGGGCGGCATGCAAAATGAGGTAAAAATCCCAAAAATTTGGAAAAACTACAAAATTAAAATCCATTTGGCCTTTGGGCACAAAAAACCCCAAAAATCTAAAAATAATCAAATTTGGACATTGTATGCAAAAATGGCCAGCATAACGGCGTAAAACTCCAAACCCTCATCCCAAAAAATAGGGAAATGTTCATACCTGCCCAACCAGGTAGAACTAGCATACAAAAATGAAGGGGAACACTAGTTCTCAGCCCCCAAACAAATAGCTACCAAAAATAGAAGTAGAAATAGAGCAAAAATAATAAAATAGGAAAGCCCTACCTCACATCCAAAAGGGAAAAATAGGAATTTGAACCATAAAATAAATATCTTATAGAAGTAGCTGAAAATTGTGGCAATCCAAGATTTCCCTGAGCTGGATCCAACGAGCTCAACCTCGTGACGATCCCACATCCGTAGCTCCCACAAAAAAAAAAACATTAAATCCTCATGAAGAGGATTTTGGGTTTTACTCTCAAACTTTCTAATTCAAAAGTGAGAAGTGGGGAATTAAATTCCTTTTTGGATATTTATTCACTTCTCAAGTGAATAATTGATTAGGGCAAATAACTAGCCAACCTAGTTAAACTCCGAATCGACCCAAATGAAAATAGGATATTCTTAGAAATAGGAATTAATGTATGGCAAAGCTATCAGAAATTAAAATAAATCAACTAAAAAGCTCGAAAACCCAAAAATAAATAAATTTTCTTAATAACTTTCGTGACAATGTGAACCTCTAAATGCACAGACACGTTCACTAGTCAAATCACATAATGCAAATGAGTTCTAATTTAATAATCACCAAAATATTTAATTTAAACATTTAATTGAGAATACATCGACCATATAAGGATGACATAGGTAAAATATGAATGGTTGAATCACTAACTCCAAGTGCCATTGCCAAGGATCTAAATCCTATAAATCCTGCACACTAAACAACATGATCAAGTGCAATTGCATATAATAACATAACTGAAGCAATAAATGCATTAAATCACCTAATTTAACCATTTATTTAATTATATTAAAATAATCTATTTACATCACTCACGTTCGCATAAAGCATAACAATGCAGGAATGAAGTAAATAACCATAGCATTAAATCCATCACCTTACATAATTAGAGGTATGTCCAAATACCAGATAACTAGATATCATCATAAAACACACTGTCATCTCAAAATGGCATCGTCATGCAATATGATCAACTAAACAACATAGTAGTCTAAAATCTATGATACTAAAATCAAGGTATAACATCTAACCCTTGGGTCATCTCAAATGCAAACATAACATAAGTAACAGATATCTCTCAAATCAAAATATGACAAGCTAAATGTCTGCAACACATAACCAAGTAATCCAACATGAAAAATCCATTCTAATTACTTAAGCATTTAATAATGATTGTTTAAACAAAATTAATAAGGCACTTAAAACACATAAGCGAACATAGTCATAAACATGACTACCCACTACAACAGAAACCTAGTCCAGTGTAGCATGGTAAAAGTACATACTGTAATCTCTGCACACATCTCAAGGTAATAATGAAACAACCTCATGATACCACATCAATCCTGGTAACCACTGGCACAAACCTTAGTGAACCATAAATCACATCATAATCTCATAGATCAGTCAAAAGCACAATCAAAGAAAATGATACCTAAACATAAATCCAATCACCTCAATGGTGTAGACCACTCATGGTCACAATCATGATCCATCACAACAAAAGATCAACAAGGTTGCATCCATCAGGATGACTTATAGAAGTCAAATGGGAGAGGCACTACAATTTCAATCTCCTAGTTCTCAATAATCTTTCCCAACTTGTAGAATTCCATTTCGAAGATCTTTCCTCAAAGCTTCAAAGCTTTACTTTCAAAGAATTGTCTCTGATACCAATTTTTGGAATTACAATAGGAAAGGTAAAATTTGAGAGGAAGGGGGGTTTCTAGGGGTGGGGGGTGAATCAGTGCTTCAAAATTTTACCCATAAAAACATTCACCATACATCCATCTCTTAATTCAATAAGTAAATTTGAAATACCATACAAAGCATACATCTAAAGTATGTAAACAAGTATGCATTCACACATATATGACACAAGATATGATTAACCATCAACCCTCGAATGAGAAGGTAAAACTAGGATGGGGATGACACCCATAAATATTACTTACTACAGTAATAAAGTGTATCTAGTGAAGGTTACAATGTTTGATAATAAAACATGATCTACCCTATAAAAGATCTTCCTGTTAAAAGCTTACATAGACTATTAGGTCTTAGCATGTTAAACGATTTCAATGGCCTATTAGAAGTGTGCCTAATCAAAGGGCTTCAACTCATAATTAAGTAAGCACCTTGTTTGATAATATTAATACTTGTTAGGACTAATCTATTAAAAGATTTAACTAATTCACCTGTTAGAATGTCTCAGCAATGATCCTATGACTAGAATTTTTTTGTTTGATGCCAAATCACCTCTATACTAATATGTACTTGATCCTTTCTGATCAGATGTCTCTCTACCATCTACTATTTCCTTCCTCTATTCTCCTTTAACTGATTCTACAATGTAACTTAAATCATAATATCTTGGTCACCATCAATCTCCTATTTACACATGCAAAATATCCTTCTCTCTCTAATTCTTCTAAGAAAATTAAGGGTTTTTCCTTGTTTAGAAGACCTAGGTGACTTAGGATTAGGTACGAATTAACAGTTGTGATTCACTCATATTGCCTCTTAAACCTTCCCTTTTTCTAATTGGATTCATGTAATACATAGGGATTCTCACTTAAGATTCATCCTTATCAATAAAAGATCATAAACCAATCCCTAAGTCGGCTCAAAAATAGTTTAAATAGTAGTTTGTGGCAACATGAACTACTATGTCAAAACTATGTTACTCAACATCTAAAGTCCTTTGTGCTCGACACTAACTGTGACTTTAATGTTGTCACTCAACATCTAAATGACTCAGGACTCACTATTTACTTGGCATGCTCTAACTTACATGTTGTGTGTTAACATCATAATGTTTTTGACATTTGAGTGCCAACACACTTAATCATATTCCACATTGGATGCCGAGTACATCATGCATGACGAGTGATCTTCATGTGCCGAGTAATTTTTAGATGTCGAGTGAAGATCAGATGCCAAGTGTTAACAAGGGCTGAGTAACATAAGGTGCCGAGTAATAAAATTTTGTTAAGGTGCCGAGCTATCCAAGAAATAGCATGTGCCGAGCATCAGCAATATTTTAGGAGCTAAGTAACTCGGTAGATTAGCATAAGAGTTTGTAATTGCAAAAACTATGATGCAAATAGTTTTTACAACTGACATAAGGTAAATCTTGAAGGATTTAATGATGAGATCGAATCTTTTATTTTTCCTATGCAATTTGCATGCAGCTAATAAGAAAAATGCTAAAGGCATGCAACCAATCAGCAAAAGATAAGTATTGAGCAGAAAATGAAGATTGAATGTGGACCGTAGATCCATACCTAACCCTAAATCTTCAAATGTCTTTATAAGGAAGATGAAACTTCATTGTAAAGTGTAAGAAATGAGAGGTATGAGAAGACATACAAGGGTTCGCAAGGAATTCTATTTTCAAAAGTAAGGATTATCAGATCACAAGAGGATCTAGATTAGAGAAAGCAGAACAAGTGCCTGCAATCAGCAATCAAGGATTGTAATCAGTCAAGTTTATTGTACCTAATGCTCCCTAGCAATTGTATTAGAATGAAAAATCCTATGGTGATAGGTTAGCTTAACAGCTATTTCGATAAATCCTTTAACTAGGTGATGAAATCCTTTAATAGGGTAACACTTCATGTTAAGTGTTTGAAAGCCTCTAACTAGGTCACTATTGACACAGTGTAAAGCCTTTAACAGGGAAAATCATCAGAAGTGGTTGAACAATATTGCTGCAGTAATTTTTGTGGGTATCATCCCCACCCCAATTTTACCTTCTTATTCCTGGAGGGTTTTTGGGTTACCAAATTCCAGTGTTAAGTGTTATTGATGCATGTGTTTTGTTACATATTTATTTGATGTATTTACATGCATGCAATTTACTTTCAGTTAAAAGTTTTATTGGCTAAAATATGATACTTATGATTCACCCCCCCCCCCCCCCTCTCATAAGTACTCTTTCCATATTTGAATATTCCAACAGTTGTGCTCAACATATGTTACTTGTTTGGCACGAACTAAGTAAATGACTTAAGTGTATAGACACTCACTTGTCAAAACTAATCTAATATTAATAATTACATGTATTAAAAAGGCATTTAGTGCATTGACAACATGGAAACAAGCCCCAAGAAGTTGCTCAACATTGAAGAATATGCCATGGTGACATCTCATGATTGCATGAAGATGATCCATACCACTGATAGAAAACCATAGGAATGAATAACATGATGTGTTAACATGCCACAAAAATGTAGGGACAACCAAGGTGGGGAAATAGGTTTCCCTAAAAATGAATGTTGTTTTTCGATGCACATCATCTCTTTGAAACTGATGGTCCAGATGTTGTAAGAAATCTCCCCAACAAGAGATTAAAATACAATCATTGATGTAGATTCTCCCTTTGAGATGGATGGTTGATATGTCATGAGAAGAATCCTCCCAATGAAGGAAGCTAATAGCATGAAAGGTGGGGACCTCCACCATGTGACACAGCTCTAGATTATTGAGCCTTGTGTGAGCACTTTAGAGTCATGAAATGTTAGAATGGTGATGCGTGGAAGTGAGACACAATTCTGGGCTTTTGAGTGTTGAAGAAATAATATAGTGTGAGGAGGTGAAAAAATGGAGACACATGGAATCATCTCATGCAATTCTAGTCTTCCAAGTCTCATAGACACATTGGTGTATGAAGAAACACTAGAATGGAAACACTTGAAAGCATCTTGCACTTTCATGAGATGAGAAGACATCTCATGAAAACATGTGTGTTATTTTTGTGCTTTGCTGTTTAATAGAATGGAAGGTAATCTTTTGATCTTCTATTGAATCTCTTTCATCAATCTGTGCATGTGCATGTTGGGCTAACCTAAGCACTAGAGTGGAACCCTCTACCACATGGAAAAATTCTAAATTTTGGAGCCTTCCCAAAATATTGCAGCGTGAGGAAATTCCAAAATGGAAATACATCATAGCATTTCTTACTTTCAAGAGGATGGATAGATGTATTATGAAAACACAAGATCCACTCGATGTCATAGCCAAAGTCATCTAACCAAGAACAACCTGAGCCAACTCAGTCAAAAGAACAAACTATAGCTCGGTAAAAGAACAAAATGAGTCAACTCAGTCAAAAAAGGGGTAGAGCTAACATTAAATGTTAGGAGCCAACTTTAGCAATGTTATCTCTCTACAAAGAACTTAGCCCACTAAAAATATCTCAAGTCAGTTATCAATGTTGGGTTGAATGGGGATGAAAATAACCAAGAACTATTAAAAGCATTGAATAGATTTTTCACAATAATGGAACTTCTCTCATTTTTGTTCTTTATGTGAATCTTCAATTTTGATAGCATAGGTCTCATCTTTTGCATATTTAAAAAATGTACTAAAAGTTGGTATTGTTCCATCATTGTCTTTTTATCAAAAAAATATTTATAAACTCTTGAATCCTACAACCAAATGGTTCTATTTGATCTTTTCCTTTTAGATTTTCTCACAATGGTTTTGTCAATTTCAAGTAACCATTTTAGTGTTCTAGAACATCTTGAAATTAAATTTTTCCTCTCTTCATTGCAAGGGACTTCTTCTTTATTAAAATTAGGAGATGTATAATGTTCTTGATTCCTCAATTATGCATTTATATTGTCCAACTTGATATTTTCATCTTCAATCCATATAGTGTCATTTTCAATTACTATACTTTCAACTTCCAACTCTATATTTTCATCTTCCAACCCTTAATCTTCATCTTGAATCAATATATTACCAACCTTAACATTCAAATTCAACATCACCTTCACTAGAAACCATAGTTATAGGGATAACTTCAATCACATTTAACATACCTTGTCTCTTCTTCTGATGATTATCTTTATCTTTTTCCCTATGAGCTTTTATTTCGTCACTTGTCTTCTTCCTCTTGCATGTATTCTTTTGATGACAACTGTTGCCCATGTTGATAGCAATTTTAGGATAACAAACAAACTAGTGTAGCTATTTTTTTTAAATTGGGATCCCAAGGTTGTATTTTTCTATGCAATAGTTAGAAAATACATAAAATAATAGAAAACACTTGTGATTGTCGGGTTTGGGGACCTAGACAATCATTTTGTGCATTTTTTTAATAAACATAACTAGGTAGCCAATTTAATATCAGATACCTGATATATTGGGTATCCATATCTCCTGCCAAATTTGAAAAACAATTGAACTCTAAATGTCTCACATATATTAATGTACATGTTTCACATATATATCATATTTATCTAATATCATGTACATTTTCACATATATTGATGTGTTGTGTTGGAAATATAGAAGGAGTAACTGAGAGGGGGATTGAATCAGTTACCACTAAAATAAATCCTACATCCCTTAGATGTCAACAATAAAAATTAGACTAAGAAAATTGATTACTACTGCTACTCGGTAGACACACAAAAAAATGTTGTAATTCGGTAAATATTGAGTGTGAATTACTTTTAGTAGATTTTAAAACATTAATAGTAATTAACTTGCAAGCATAAGATAAATAACATGAACACATGAGACACCAAGATTTAATGTGGAAAATCATTTGGTAAAAATCACCAAAGTAACTAGTTACTATTTTTCACTCTTCTAAAGTGAGCCCTGTTAGGAGCCAACCCTAATAAAGGTTACAAAACACACTGTTAGGTGTGACCTTGTTTGAGAATTTAATCACCCTACTAGGAGTGGCCTTGCAAGAGGTCTTAAAATAATTCAATGGAATTGCCACCTTGTTAGAGTATTTACAACTAGCTATTAAACCAACTCTGTTAAGATATTTTAGATCACTACTACAATGGTTAGAGAGTAATAATGAAATGACTTGACCTGATTGTGATGCAACTGAATTGCTGAATCCATATCTCTTTTTTTCTTAAACTTGATGCTTCCTGATTGAATATTACTTTTCTGCTCCATAAGGATACCTACTTATCCCTCAAGTTCATTCCCTCTCTTTTCTTTTCAATTCAATCAACACACTTGCACACACTAGAAATCTCAACCTAACCTTTTATTTATACCTTCTAGATTGTCACATCAGCCCAAAATAAAATTAAAATAACCAATATTTATCATCATAGTTGGATAGAATCAATACATAAAATAATTAAGCATCATATGCCAAAACAATTAAAAATGCTTTAAGAGCTGACCCTACTCAATAGAAACTAACTTTAGAATGATTTCCTGTGCTAACCAATAGAGGCTCAATTAACACTACAAACTTCCATAAATCCTTTGGCAACTAAGTAAACTTAGTGAAAATTGACTCTATCCAACTTTCCTTTTATTAATCAAGTGAGCTCGATCAACACTCTTTTCTGCCCAAATTCCTTTGATGCCTAATTGAGCTCGATAAACACTGCCATCTATTTAGAGTAAACCTATGAATGCTCAGTAGACAAGAAAAACTATCTTCACTAACCAAGTGAGATTAGTAAGCACTTTCTACCAATTGATATGACATTTGTGTAACATCAAAGACAATACAAAATTAATCAATTATATCCAACAATCTCCCTCTTTGGCATTGATCGAAGCACAACATGTCATAGCACAATGAAATTTTGAGAATAAGATTCCTTTTGATAGAACATTTCTCTCTCTTTGATTTTACACAAGAACTTCTTCTTTATGCTATATTCTCCCTTTGGATACTTTCTTTTCAAACTTCTCCCTTTACAAACTCTACAAAATTTTAGAAAGATATAGATATGACAGTAAACTTCTCCCTCTTTGACAACACATGTCAAAGACAACACATGCAATTTTTTTTTATTAATGTACCTTGAGTACTGATTCATATACAATATTCTCTTGATTATACTACATCAACTGATTGATCTTTAACTTGGTTCTTGTTGATGTTGGCTCGATGGTGATTGGCCTAGCTTTCTTTCTTTCAAGAAGTTGAAGAGCCCTACTATCTATAAGGAACACAGGTTTAGCTTTATTCACCCCTAGGGAGCCAAACTATCTAGAATTTTAGGATGGATATCCCCCATAGAATTGTAGGGGGAGTTATCCAGAAGGAAGGCCAAAGAATGAATGCATTTGTGTTCGGTGAGTTCAAGAAAGGTTGGAAGGATGGGAGTGCTCCAGAGGATCATCTATAATGTGCCTCTTGTAACCCACCTTAGCCACCTCCCGTCAACCCATCTTTCCTTGCCAATCCTTCTGACTCTAGGGAAGAAATAGAAGGCCAATCTAGCTCTTTTTTTCTCATGCCCCCACCACCAAAGAAAGTGGCCATAATTTTGATGATTCAACTATTCTGGCAAACACCAAATTCTATACATAACATATCTATTGCCTCCTGGGAACTAAGGGGTGGGTGACAATATTGCTGGGTGAGAAGCAATGGGGTGGGTCGGGGGAGATAGAAGTTGTGGGACCTTCCCCTATATATAAGTATCACCCGCTACTATAGTAACTCAATTTGAACTCCAATAACTATTTAGTGGCACCCAATTTGAGTAGTTTCCTTTAGACTGTGGCACTCAATTTGAGCAGTTGCAAGGGTGGGTGGGGGGAGATAGAAGTTGCATCACTAAACTTCATTTAGTGAGCTTTAGATAGGGGAATGACCCCTAGCTTACCTCTTAGATACAAGAATGCATCCTTAGGTAATGGCTTGGTGAATATGTATACAATTTTCTCTTTTGTATAGACATATTCTAATCTGATTTCTTTGTCCTGCACTAGTTCTATGACAAAATGATATTTTATAGCAATGTGCTTTATTTTGGAATGCATCACTAGATTCTTTGATATGTTAATTGCATTGGTGTTATCACAATGCATGACTACTAGCTCTTTGTTTGAACCAAACAATGTTAGAACAATTCACTGCTACTGCTACATACTCTGCTTCTGTTGTAGATTGGGATGTGCAGTTTTGCTTCTTGCTTGTCCAAGATACCAACCTTTTACCAAGAAAGAAAGCTCCACCACTTGTTCTTTTTCTATCATCAAGATTTTCGACCCAATCAGCATCAGTTAATACCTTTAGGTGTAGGTTTCCTCCAAGTTTGTACCATAAGCCATAGTCCTAAGTACCTTTCATATATCTCAAAATTATTTTGATTGCCATCATATGATTTTCTTTAGGTTTAGTTGAGAATCTTGCCACTATCCCAACTACTAGGGCAATATCAGGCCTTGTGTGAACTACATACTATAATTTTCTAATCATTGATCTATAGAAGGTCTGATCTACTTCTTTAGAATCATCATCTTTGGTAAGCTTGAGTCCAATACACATAGGAGTACCAATTGGCTTAAATTCTTCCATACCAAAATTCTTGAGTATCTCTTTTACATACTTGTATTGGGTGATATAGATACCATTCTTCTTTTTTTGTATCTGCAATCTAACAAAGATTTTTATTTCACCAAACATGGATATCTCAAACTCTTTGTTCATTTGTTCTGAAAATGCTTTATATAGGTCATCATTTCCTATAAATAGAGTATCATCCACAAATATCTCTACCAACACAATTTTGTTATCTAGTCATTCCTTGATGCACAAACTACTTTTATCATTTATTCTCTGAAAACTAATCTATATCAAGTAGTTATATAGTCTTTCATACCATGCTCTAGGAGCTTGTTTAAGACCATACAGAGCTTTGTGTAATTTACAAACCATATCCCTTTTGTCAGGATCAACAAAACCTTCTAGCTATTCAATGTACACTTCTTCATCAAAAATTCCATTCAGGAATGTAGATTTAACATCCATTTGATATACTTTGAATCCTCTGTGAACAACATATCCAAGTAGGGTCCTAACACCTTCTAATCTTGCAATAGGAGTAAAAGTCTCACCATAATCAATTCCTTCTTCTTGAGAATAATCTTTAAAGACTAATCTAGCGTTGTTTCTTAATACTTGTCCATCTTCATTCAGCTTATTTTTGAATACCCATTTTTTTCCAATCACATTTGTATCTTTAGGCCTAGGAATAAGAGTCCAAGTTTTGTTCTTTTCTATCTATTCTATTTCTTAGTTCATTGCCTCATTCCAACTTTCATTTTCTATAGCATATTTAACACTTCTAAATTCAAAATCAGAAAGTAAACATGTACCTTTTAATTTTCTTCTTGTCATAGTACCTTTTGATTTATCTCCAATAATCTAATCAGGTGCATGATGCCTTCTAACATACTTGGCCAATATAGATTCGTTTCCTTTTGAATGAATTGCACTGTCTTCATTTTGAATCTCAACTTCTGGCTTGGGTAGTTCAGACTCAGTAGGCATTGGCTCAGTAGTTTTAGAATGTGACTTGAGTCCTTGTGACTTGGTTTGTACTTCTTGCAACTCGATAGTTGTGGAAGACTCAAGAGGTGAAGTCTAATTATTGTTAGATGTACCTAGCAATGTATTAGGTTCAAAATAAACAAATCTTTGTAATCTTCTGGTTCCCTTTTTCTTTCTTCTTTAGTCTTCTATGCAAAATCATCAATTTTCACATGTTCGCTTTCTATGATTTTATGAGTAGAAAAATTCAAACATTTGTATGCCTTACTTCTGCAAGAATATACCTGCATCACCTTTCACATCAAAATTTCCTTTTCTAGACTCTTTCAAGATATAACATTTACTACCAAATAGTTTCAAGTAACTTACATTGGGTTTGTAGCCATGCTATAATTCATAGGGAGTTTTATGTGAGTCCTTCTTTAACTATACTCAGTTGAAAGTATGAACTTGAGTGCTGATGGATTTCTTCCAGTATTTGATAGCAACATTCTTTTCAATCATTAGAGTCCTTGCAAAATCCATGATGGATCTATTTCTTCTTTCAGCTATTCAATTTTTCTTAGGAGTGCCAGGGGTTGATACTTGCCTTTTGATTCCTCTTCCAGTGCATAAATTATTGAATTTGTTGGAGATGAATTCATCACCTCTGTCTGATCTTAAGCATTTTAATCTTTTTCCATTTTCTTTTTCTACTCTTGCTAGATACCATTTGAATTTCTCAAATACTTCTAATTTTTTTCTAAGATAAATAATAGTCATCAACAAAAAAAATGAAGAATTTTTCTCCACTACAAATTTTTATTCCAATGGGTCCACACAAATTAGTATGCATAATTTCTAAGACATCTTTAGATTGATAGTTCTTGCTCTCAAAACTAGTCTTTCCCATTTTGCCAATCTGACAATTTTTGCATAATCCAACATCTAGTTTCTTCAAACTAGGTATACCTCTTACTTTTTTGAATTTTCTTATCTTGACCATATTATCAAAGTTTACATGACATAGTCTTCTGTGCCATAACCAACTTTCTTCCATTTGATCACTAAACATGAGCAATCACTAAGATCAAGATAAAATAGGTTACCTCTTTTTTGTTTGCTTGATCCAATCAAATTTCCTTTGTCACCTAGTAGTCTTACCTTGCCATGCATAAATTCTACCTTGAATCCAATGTTGATTAGCTATGCCACACTTAGTAGGTTATGTTTCAGTCCTTCAAACCCAATAGGCATTGGCACATACAAGTTCATTGGTTAATGAGATTTGGCCTTTCTCTTTTATGCAACAAGGTTCATTATTTCCAAACCTTACACTACCTCCATCATAGTGTTCCAATTATGTTTTTTCTCCAGTCATATGATGTGAACATTCACTATCTATGATCCATGTGTCATTTTTACTAACATGAGAGATAAGTGTCATCTTATCTTCTTCTTCATTAGATTCATCTTTTATAGCAATGTACACTATTTCATCTTCATTGTTATCAAAATCTTTAGCCATGAAACAAGTCTTCTTACCTTTTTCTTTAAAGGATTTGTGACTTTTGGATTCCTACTTGCCTTTGTACTTATGGCTCTTCTTCTCATCCTTTCTTTCTCTATTTGGGCACCTAGCAGCAATATGACCAATTTCTTCACATGAAAAGCATATTAAAGGATGTTTACATTTGTACTTTCCTCTACCTCTAGATTATTTCTTTGCAAGTAAAACTTCAATAACTTCAAGATCACTATCAGAACTTTCCTTTTTTTCCTCTTCACTTTTTTACTAAATGTCCTTTATTTTCTTTCCTTTCTCTTTGAGTGAAAGTTTTTCTTCAAATTCAAGCTCAACATTTTTGGAAGCTGAAACATAATTGTCAAAGTTGTCTAGCTCAAAAGCTGTCAATCTTCCTACCAAGGCATCCAAACTTAACTTGTGATTTGGGTCACATCTCTTTTCTTGAATAGAAGATACTCTAATTACATAGATAAGAAACAATGTTCTAAGAATTTTACTTACAATAGTTTCTTCCTTGATTTCTCCTCCAATAGCTCTAATTGCACTAACACTAGCTTTGATTCTTTCCACATATTTGGCAACATTTTCATTTTCTCTCATTCTCATTTGATCAAACTATCCTCTAAGGCTTTCTTCTTTGGCTCTCCTTACATTTTCATCACCACCATAGATGTCCTTTAGCTTCTTCCACATATCAAAAGTAGTTTTATAGTCTTTGATCTCATCAAATTCATCATAGCTAAGAGCAGATGCAATATTAATCATCATGATGTTATTGTTCTTTTTCTTAGCAAGATCTCCAATAGATAATGTACTAGTAGGAGTTTTGTATTCTTCATCAAGGTATTTGTAGCTTGAATCACTAATGGTGGCTAGATGAAGTCTCATGAGTCCCTGCCATGCCAAAAAGTTGTCTTTGTTTAGCTTTGGAATTTCTCTCTTATAAGATATTTGATCTTTAACTTAGGTCCTTGAAACTTTTCCTACAAACACCGAAAACTCTAATACCAATTGTTGGAAATATAGGAGTAATTGAGAGAAGGGGTGAATCAGTTACCACTAAAATAAATATTAGATCCCTTAGATGTCAATAATAAAAATTAGACTGAGAAAATGGATTACTGTTGCTACTCGGTAGACACACAAAAAATGTTGTAACTCGGTAAATGTTGAGTGTGAATTACTTTTAGAAGATTTGAAAACATTAACAACAATTAACTTGCAAGCATAAGAGAACTAACATGAACACATGAGACACCAAGCTTTAATGTGGAAACCAAATTTGGGATAAACCACCAGTGTAACTAGTTATTATTTTTCACTCTCCTAAAGTGAGACCTGTTAGGAGCCAACCTTGTTAAAGGTTACAAAACACACTATTAGGTGTGACCTTGTTAGAGGATTTAATCACCCTACTAGGAGTGGCCTTGTAAGAGGTTCTAATAAAATTCAATGGAATTACCACCTTGTTAGAGGATTTACAATTGGTTGTTAAACCAACTCTATTAAGAGATTTTAGATCACTGCTACAATGGTTAGAGAGTAACAATGAAATGACCTGATTGTGATGCAACTGAATTGTTGAATCCAAATCTCTTTTTTTTTAAAACTTGATCCTTCCTGATTGAATATTTCTTTTCTGCTCCACAAGGATACATGCTTATCCTTCACTCCCTCTCTTTTCTTTCCAATTCAATCAACACACTTACACACACTAGAAATCTCAACTTGACCTTTTATTTATACCTTCCAGATTGTTGCGTTGGCCTAAATTCAAATTACAATAACCAATTCATCATCATAGTTAGCTAGAATCAATACATAAAATAATCAACCATCATATGCCAAAACAAGAAACATCCTTTGAGAGTTGACCCTACTCTATAGTAACTAACTTTAGAATGATTTCCTATGTTAACCAACAGAGGCTCAATTAATACTACGAACTTATAGAAATCCTTTGGTAATTGAGTGAACTCGTTGAACATTGACTCTGTCTAACTTTTCCTTCATTAACTGAGTGAGCTTGGTCAACACTCTTTTCTACTTGAATTCTTTCAATGCCTAAGTGAGCTTGGTACACACTATCATCTGTTTAGAGTAAACTTGTGAATATTTGATAGATAAGGAAAACTATCTTCACTAACCAAGTGAGCTCGATAAAGACTATCTGCCAACTAATATGAAATTTGTGTACCATCAAAGACAACACATAATTAATCAATTGTATCCAAAAATTTTGTACATGTTTAATATAAAATATTCATTTAACATATGTTTAATCACAAACTTTTAATAACATGTGTCATTAACCATATGTATGTTATTAATTCTGTATATGTTATTAATCACCTATGTATAAGAGTTTAGAATTTGTTATTAAAATAGATGTTTAATAACATAATTTAAATTGTATTGAATATGTTATATATGTTTCATATGTTCCTAGGAAAACCTATATAAATGGGTCAATAGAGGTCATAGAACAATGTATGACCTCTTTTGACACATTTCATAACAACATATGTCCTTAGGGGTCCTAAGACCCCTAGGGATCTATTTTAACTATTCATATGGGTCAAAATGGGTTATACGATAACCTATGACCCCTTTTAATACATTTAATGACAACATATGTCCATATTGGTCCTAAGACCCCTAGGGACCTATTTTAGTTGTTCATATGGGTCAAAAGTGGGTCACAGGATAACCTATTACTCCTTTCGACACATTTCATGAGGACATATGTCCCTAAGCGTCCCTAGGGACCTATTTCAATTGTTCATATGAGTTGAAAGGGGTCAGAGGATAACCTATGACCCCTTTGAACACATTTCATAATGACATATGTCCCTAAGGGTCCTAAGACCCCTAGGACCTATTTCAATTGTTCATATGAGTCAAAAGAGGTCAAAGGATAACTTATGAGCCCTTTTGACATATTTCATGACAACATATGTCCATAGGGTCCTAGAACCCCTATGGACCTATTGCAATTATACATATGGGTTGAAAGGGTCATAGGATACCCTATGACCCCTTGTATCCTATGACCCCTTTCGACACATTTAATGAGCATATATGTCCTTAGGGTTCCTAGGACCCCTACAAACCTATATTAATTATTCATATGGGTCAAAAGGCGTCATAGGATAACCTAAACCCCTTTTCGCACATTTCATGATGACATATATCCCTAGGGGCCATAGGACCCCTAGGGACCTATTTCAATTGTTCATATGAGTCAAAAGTGGTCATAGGATAACCTATTATCCCTTTTGACATATTTCATGACAACATATGTCCCTATGTGGCCTAGGACCCCTAGAGAAAAATTATAATTGTCCATATAAATTGAAAGGGGTGATATGATAACTTATGATTCTTTTCGACATATTTAATGATAACATATGTTCCTAATGGTCCTAGGACCCCTAGGAACTCATTTATTAAATATTTAATACAATACATTATATTTTAATATAATGTGTTATACTATATTATATATATAAAAACATAGACAACACATTAAGAAATTTGTGTTGTACTCCTAGAAAATGTTCAAACAACCTTCAAAAAAGGGTATCTGTACCTAAAACCAATAAAGGTAGGTAGGTAGAGAATGCCTAGGGGTGTGAGAATGTTCTGAAGAGGTTCATAGCTTATTCAACCTAATCAGAATTAGAATTTTTAATATTGACCATGTAATATATTTTTGTATAATATATAATAATATCACATATATTATATCGTAATATATAATAATATATACCATTTTATAACATATTATATTATATAATATTATATTAGTTACCTTTTAGTACATTAAAGAGATACTACTTCCTCATAATATTATATTATAATATATTATAAAATATATATCATATTATAATATATTATAATTGTAATAATATTATAACTTATGATATTATATTTTAAAATATAATAATATACTATTGGAAATCTGATTGAAAAGATCATTGGGAGAAGAAGGTCAAAGAGGGAGATTGGTTGATAAAAAATGTTTTCAATCATTGTTTTTTCATTGATGTCATACCTACTATTTGTAGGAATGACAATTGCTTGTAAGATCCAAGTACTATCACTTAGTTGATTGATGAAGAGGATTTGATCAAAAAGATGTAACAAGAGCACCTAAGGGAAAGGTTGAGTTATGATATTATAATGAAGTGCAAGGATCAGTTAAGACAATGGTTAAATGATGTATTGGTAACATATTCAAAGATATAGAGGCTGGCCACACTTATAAACATTATAAGTATATGTTAGAACAAGGTTGATTGCAAAGATTAAACTAAGTTCATTAGTGGGTGCCAAGCAAGCTAGTTGAAGTCTAGCCAATTCTTAGTTGGAGCCAAGTAGATAGAAAATGTAATATGTGCTGAGTGAACTTCAAGTGTCAAGCATTAGTAAAAATATAATTGATGTTGAGTAACACAGAATGTGTCGAGCATCAAAATTTCAATAGTGCCGAGTTGCTGCATTATTGAAAATAATGAAGATTTTTTGAATCTAAGCCGACAAAGTTGTTACCTTGAATTTTGTGAACTAGTTGGAGCATAAGGATGATGAGTTGGTGGCACAGAATTTTATGTAAACTATTTTTGAGCGAACTCAAGTGGATTCTTCATGATGTTTTTAGAAGAAACATACTATGGGTTCGATACAATGAATCTTACCTAACCCATATGAATTGAAATTAAAAGAGAGAAGAATCAAGCAGGAAAGAAATTCCAAGACTTCTATTTAAGGAGTCATAGACCAAGAAGCAAGAGCTATTGGAGTGCCAAATTATGAAGTGGTTAGAAGGGTGTCAAGGAGAAGACATCTAGGAGAAGGAAGAACAGAGAATAGAGACTCTGTTTCTACAAGTGGTCAAGCAGAGATGATTGCACTATTATAGTGAGCATGAAGACTCAAGGAGATCAAGCTTTATGAGGTGAGAAGTGATCTAAGATCTGCAAGTTGAGTTGTATGTTGTAATCAAGTGAAAACCCCTAATTGTTACTCTCTAGAAATTGTATTAGTTAGGATAGAAGGAAATCTTATGGACTTAGGTTGGTTTAATAGCCATTTCTAAATCCTTTAATAGGGTAGCATTCCAATTGAATTTTCTAAAGTCCTCTAACAAACCCCACTTCTTATAGGGTGGTTAAATCCTTTAACTAGGTCACATTTAACAGTGTGTTGTAAGCCTTTAATAGGGAAAGCCTTTCACAAGGCATCACTTCAAAAGAGTGAGAATTGAGTTGCATGTTACTAGTGGTTTTTCTCAAATTGGGTTTCCACATAACTCACTATTTTATATGTTGATATTTTCATGTGTTATGCTTGCATGTTGATTTATAATAACTTGTTGAATAGGAATGTTTAAGCTTGAATGAGTGAATGGTTGAATGGGCTTAGTACACTTGGTGAAAAGTTTGAATTAGACATGTTGGACCTTGAATAACTAATTCACCCCCACATTAAGTTATTCTAAAGCAATTCTAACAATTGGTATTAGAGCCATTTACTGATTTAGTTTCAAGGTACTAGAAGATCAAGATGTCTAAGAGAGAAGTTCCCAAGATCAACAAAGAGAACTTCGATGCATGGTAGAGTCTGATGAAATTGTACCTTGGATCAATAGGTGATTATGCAAAAACCTCAATTGAAATAGAACATGTAGACCCAACTGGACCTTTTGCTACAGATGATTTGAGCAAAAGGAAGGAGCACAATCAGGCAATATTGAAGATTGCCTCTACACTCAGCTATGATGAATTTGATGACATCAAGGAATGCGATATTGCATTCAACATATGGAAAGCCCTAACAAATATCTATGGAGGAGATCAAAATGTTCAAAGACCAAAAAGAGAAAGTCTTAGAGGAAATTTTGATGACGTGAAAATGGAAGAAGGTGAAAACACTGTTCAATATGGATCCAAAATGAAAGAAGTGGTTAGTGCAATAGGAAGTCTAAGTGGTCAATTGGAAGAAAAGACTATCAATAGAAAATACCTAAGAACCCTACTCCCTATCTATGCTATTAAAGTTTCAGCCTTCCAAGAGCTAAGGTGTGTACAAGGAAACTCACTATCCTTTGAAGGAATTGTGGGAAGACTTATTACATTTGAACTGTCAAATTTTGATAACTACAAACCTAAGAACCTTGAATCTACTTTCAAGGCCAAGTTGAAGTTGAAAGACATAGAGGAGTTGACATCTAGCAAGAAGAGAGGAAAAGGAAAACATACATCTAGTGATAGTAGCACAGATGAGGAGGAACAATTGGAAGCACTATTGGCAAGGATATTCCATAGAGGAAAAGGTAAATTCAAAGGTAAATTCCCTATCATTTGTTTTAATTGTAATGAAGTATGTCATATTGCTACAAGGTGTACATAGAAGAAAAATTACAAAGAAGGAAACAAGTACAAGAACAAGAGAGAAGATGATAGTAGAGATTACAAGGACATAGACGAGAGATGCTACATTGTTGAAGAAGATTCTAAGGAGAATGATGATGAAGTAGTCTATGTGGCCATGAAGGATGAATCAAATGAAGATGAAGCCACAACATTGGTGAATTGTGTGAATGAGAATGAAAAGTGGATCATAGACAATGGTTGCTCACATCACATGGTAGGAGACAAAAGTAAGTTCATTACCTTTACTCAATATGATGGAAATAGTGTTAGATTTAGCAATGATGCTCTATGTCAAATCAAAGGAAAAGGCTCAATTAAACTTATAGTGAAAATTTCATGTGATAATGCATACTATGTTGAAGGATTGAACTACAATTTTTTGATTATATCATAGTTAGGTAATGTAGGTTGCAAAGTAGAATTTGGAAAGAAATTTACCAAGATCTATGACACTGATGGAAATCTGATAGGTAAAGGTGAACAAGCTAGGAGTAACTTGTTTTACCTATATATGGAAGATGCAACTTATCTTGTTGTTAGACTTGATGATGTGTGTTTATGGCATAAAAGGTTGTGTCATGTTAACTTTGATAATCTGATTAGTATCAGCAAAAAGAGGAAAATTAGAGGTATGCCTAAATTGAAGAAGCCTGAAAATACAATGTGCAAACAATGTCAACTAGGGAAGATGACTAAATCTAGTTTCAAAAGCAAAACATACACTTCCAAATAATTAGTAGAGATAGTCCATACAAATTTATGTGGTCCAATAGGAGTGCAAAGCTACATAGGAGATAAATACATAATGCTATTTGTAGATGACTATTCTAGAATGATGATTGCTATGTTCTTAAAGAAAAAATCTAATGCATTTCAAGTGTTCAAGTGGTATTTGGCTAAAGTTGAGAAGGAAACAAGTAAAAGTCTAGAATTCCTAAGATCAAACAAAGGAGGAGAGTTTACATCAAAAGAATTTGAGATATTCAACAATGACAAAGGTACCAAAAGGCAAACATCAGCACCAAGAACTTCACCTCAAAATGACATTGCTAAAAGAAGGAATAGATCAGTAATAGACTGTGCTAGAACCTTAATGATGGAGAAAAATGTTGCTCTAAAGCATTAGAGAGAAGTTGTAAGAAATATTTTTTACACTTTAAATAGAGTCCAAGTAAAGAAATGTACAAATGCAACACCTTTTAAATTGTGGTATGGTCACTCACCTAATGTAAAACATTTCAAAGTCTTTGGTTGTAAATGCTATATTCTTAAAGATACTAGAAATAGGAAGTTTGATGCAAAGAGTGATGAAGGCATATTCCTTGGATACTCCACTAGAAGTAAGGCATATGTGTGTTTGAATACTAATACTAACAAGATTGTGGAGAGTGCAAAAATTTTGATGAGCATGCAGGAGTCCAAGTTGATGAGTTTGAGCAATCAAAGGATTATAGATCCTTTGTATACTTCTATGAAGGAATAACTTTTGAAGACAATGCTACAAATCAAATTAGAAATTAAAAAAAAAACTCAGTATCAACTGAGTCATAGCTAGTGAATGTTGAGTTGCATTTAGAAGATGAGATGTAGAATGAAGAGAATACATATTCTAAATCTAAAAATAGTATACATGAAAGAGATGATGAGATACTAGATGAAGAAGAATAGAATGACTCTGAAGCTGAAGGATCAAACATGGAAAGAAGGACAGAACCAAGGTTAGCCAAATATGTAAGAAGACATCACCCTGCAGATCAAATCATTGGTGATAAGGATGCAAGACCAATGACAAGGAATAGATTAAGGAATAAATCATGTCTCTTGAGCAAGGTTGAGCCGAAAATAGTAAATGATGCACTACAAGATGATGATTGGTATAAAGCTATTGAAAAGGAGATAGATCATATTGAGAATAACAAAACCTAGACACTAGTTCCTAGACCAGTTGAGAAGAACGTAATTAGTACTAAATGGGTGTTTAGGAAAAAAATTGATGAGAATGGTGAGATAACTAGAAACAAAGCTAGATTAGTTTGCAAAGGTTATGCACAAGAAGAAGGACTAGATTATGGGAAAACATTTTCTCCTATTGCAAGAATGGATGCAGTATGAACACTACTTGCATATGTTCTTTACAAAGATTTCAAAGTCTACCAAATGGATGTGAAGTCTACTTTTCTAAATGGTATACTAGAAGAGGAATTTTATACTACACATGTTGGGATTATAGATGGAGTACCTAAGAGGGGGGGGGTTGAATCAGTTACTGCAACACAAATCCACAGATCCCTTAAATGTCTTAAATAACTAGTTACTGTTGATACTCGGTAAACACAAAAATGTTGTAACTCAGTAAATTAACCTGTTACTAATCTTCAAGAATTCATGCATGAAAAAGTAAGTAAAATGAACACAAGAGACACTAGATTTAACATGGAAACTCAATATGGGAAAAACCACTAAGTAACTAGCTACCAATTTTCACTCTTCTGAAGTGAGCTCTGTTAGGAGCCAACCCTATTAAAGGTTACAATACACACTATTAGGTGGACCCTGCTAGAGGATTTAATCACCCTGTTAGGATTGGCCTTGCTAGAGGTCTTTAGAACAATTCAACTGAATTGTCACCTTATTAAAGGATTTACAAAAATCGCTGTTAAACCAACTCTATTAAGAGATTTTGAAATCATTGCTACAATGGTTAGAAAGTAACAATGAATTGATCTGAATAAGATGCAACTAAATTTCTTGTTTACAGATCTCTATTGTACACTATTAGATCCTTTTTGATCAAATATATCTTTTCTACTCCTCAATGACCTCTGATCATCCTTCAAAATTCGCTTTCACAATAATCATTCAACCTTCTCATTCACATTACACCAAATTCATTACTTGCACTTAGAATTTACAACTTGACTTCTTATATATATCATTCAGATTATCAAGTTGTCTCATTCATAAGTTACATTTACCAATAAACCATACATTAGTCGGCTACAAACAAATAAACTTTATTTCACAAAATAATGAAATCCTTCACTGGTCGACCTTGCTCGGTAAATACTACTTCCAAAAATAATTTCCTAAGTTAACCGTCTTAACTCGGTTAACATTGCAATATCTGCAAAATCCTTTGGCTTTCGAGTTAACTTTGGTAAGAACCAAATTTCCTTCACTATCCATGAAAGCTCAGTTAGAACTATTTCTTGCACTATTTTCGATTGATGATTGAGTTTTCTTGGTAGCAACTAAATTTCCTTTGCTAACCTTGAAAGCTCGATAGCAACTGAATATACAAGGTAAACCTTGAGAATGCTTGGTAGACACTATAAACTTTCTTTGCTAACCTTCTGAGCTTGGTAGACTTTGTCTTTTGCCTTGCTAACCAACGAGCTCAGTAGACTTTGTTTGATAACTAATATGGCATTTGTGTAACATCAAAGACAACACACAATTGAACAATTGTATCCAACAATCTCCCTCTTTAGCATTGATGGCAACACAACATGTCATAGCAGAATGAAATTTGAAAAAATGGGTCTTTACTAATAGAATACTTTAACCTCTTCCTCAAATATAGTAATCTCCCTCTTTCATAATAATCTCTCCTTCTTACATAAACTCTCATTTTCTTGCAAATTTCATAAAGATATGACAATATACTCTCCCTCTTTGACAACACATGCCAAAGACAACACAAATCAAATGAATAGCATTGTACCTAATGTACTGATTCATATGCAATGTCTTCATTACTTTGCTACATCAACTGATAGATTTTGAATTCTATTCTTGTTGATGCATCACTAAAATTGTATTTTAGTGAGCTTCAAATAGGGGAATGACCCCTAACTTACCTCATATATACAAGAATGTATCCTTAGGTAAAAGCTTTGTGAATATGTTAGCAATTTGTTCCTTTGTATGGACATATTCCAATCTGATTTCCTTTTCTTATACCAATTCTCTAACAAAGTGATACTTTATAGCAATATGCTTGGTTTTTGAATGCATCACTAGATTCTTGGATATGTTAATTGAACTTTTATTGTCACAAAACATAACAAAAGGTTCTTTGATTTGTTACTTCATACCTTCCAATAATTTTTTTAACCATACAATGTTTGAGTAGTTTACTGCCACTGCAACATAGTCAACCTCTCCTGTCGACTGGGATGTATAGTTTTTCTTTTTACTTGTCCAAGAAACCAACCTCTTTCCAAGAAAGAAAGCTCCTCCACTTGTAATCTTTCTATCATCAACATTCCTTGCCCAATCTGCTTCAGTGAACACTTATAAATCTAGATTTCCTCCAAGTTTATACCATAATCCATAATCTTCAGTTCCTTTTAAGTATCTCAAGATCCTTTTGATTTCCATGATGTGATTTTCTTTTATTTTTCTGAGAATCTTGCTACAATTCCTACTGCAAGGGCAATGTCTAGTCTTGTGTGCACTACATACTGCAACTTTCCAATCATAGATCCATATAATTTCTAATCCACTTCCTTTGATTCATCATCCTTGGTAAATTTCAATCCAGTACACATAGAAGTTCCAACTGGTTTGTAGTCTTCCATACCAAACTTTTTTAGTATCTCCTTGATGTATTTAGATTGAGTGATGTAGATACCATTCTTACTCTAATGAATTTGAAGACCAACAAAGAATTTGATTTCTCCAAACATTGAAATTTCAAATTCCTTGTTCATTTTTTTTTTGAAATTCTTTGCAAAGATCATCATTTCCTGTGAACAAAGTATCATCTACAAATATTTCTGCCAAAACAATCTTATTATCTAGTCCTTCCTTTATGTACAAACTATTGTTATCATTAGTTCTTTGAAAACCAATCTGAATAAGATAGTTATGCAATCTTTCATACCATGCTCTAGGTGCTTGTTTCAGACCATACAATGCTTTATACAATTTGTAGACCATGTCCTTCTTGTCTATATCAAAAAAACCTTTAGGTTGTTCAATGTAAACCTCTTCATCCAATATGCCATTGAGAAATATTGACTTGACATCCATCTGATAAACTTTGAATCTTTTGTATGAAGCATATGCAAGTAAGGTTCTAACACCTTCCAATCTTGCAATAGAAGAAAAAGTCTCTCCATAGTCTACACCTTCTTCTTGAGAGTATCCTTTGCATACCAGTCTAGCTTTGTTTCTTGACACCTTACCATCTTCATTTAACTTGTTTTTGAATACCCACTTAGTTCCAATCACATTTTTATCTTTAGGTCTAGGTATAAGAGTCCATGTTTTGTTTTTCTCTATTTTTTCTATCTCTTCATTCATAGCTTTAATCCAACTTTCATCTTGTAATGCATCTTTGACATTTCTAGGTTCAAAACCAGCAAGTAAACAAGTGCCTTTCCATTTACTTCTTGTCATTGTTCCTTTTGATTTATCTCCAATGATCTGATTTGGTGCATGATGCTTCCTGACATACTTGGCTAACATAGGCTCCTTGCCTTTTAAATGAATTGCATTGTTATCCTTCTATGCTTCAACTTTTGATTTTGGTTCTAGTTGCTCAAGCTCGGTAGGTGTTGATTCAATAGCTTCTATTTGCAACTCAGGTTCTTGCAACTCGGTAGGTGTTAACTCAATTTAAACTTTATGTGACTCAGTTATTGAAGACTCGGGAGTTGAAGATTCCTAATTGATAGGTGTATTTGGCATTGTATCACGTTCAATGTAAACAAATCTCATGTAATCTTTAGGTTCCCTTTTGCTTTTTTCTTCAGTTCTTTCTACAAACTCATCAACTTTCACATGTGCACTTTCTATGACTTTGTGAGTAGACAAATTCAAACAACTATATGCTTTACTTTTGCAAGAATATTCCAAAAATATTCTTTCATCACCTTTTACGTCAAATTTACCTTTTCTAGATTCTTCAAAATGTAACATTTGTTTCCAAATACTTTTAGGTAACTTACACTGGGTTTGTAGCCATACCATAACTCATAGGGGGTTTTGAATGAATCCTTTTTTAGTTGTACTTAGTTTAAGGTATGAACTACAGTGCTAATAGCTTCCTTCAGTATTTGATAGCAATGCTCTTCTCAATCATTAAGGTTCTTGCATAGTTCATGATAGATATGTTCCCTCTTTCTACTATTCCATTTTGTTTAGGAGTTCCAGATGCTAAAACTTGTCTTTTGATTCCCTTTTCAATGAAAAATTTATTGAACTCATGTGAAATAAATTCACTACCTCTGTCAGACCTCAAGCATTTCAATCTTTTGCCTGTTTCCTTTTCTACTCTGGCCAAATACCATTTGAACTTTTCAAATGCTTCTAATTTCTCTCGTAGGTACATGATAGTCATCATTCTTGAATAATCATTAACAAAAAGAATATAAACAAATTCACCAGTATAACTTTCAATACCAATAGGTCCACACAAATTAGTATGCACAATTTCTAGAATTTCTTCAGACTAATAGTTCTTGCTTTTAAAATTAGTCATTTCCATTTTGCTAATTTGACAATTCTTGCATAGGCCAACTTTAGGTTTCTTTATGTTAGGAATGCCTCTTACTTTCCTAAATTTACTAATTTTAACCAAGTTGTCAAAGTTTACATGACATAACCTCCTATGCCATAACCAACTTTCTTCAACTTGAGCAATAAAATATGAACACTCACCAAGTTCAAGATAAAACAAGTTACCTTTTGTTTGAGTGCTTGATCCAATCAACTTACCTTTGGCATCCAATAGTCTTGATTTTCCATGCATGAATTCTACTTTCAATCCATTATTGAGTAGTTGTGCCACACTCAACAGATTGTGCTTTAGTCTTTCTAGCCAATATGCATTATCACATACAAGTTCCCTGGTTAGTGAGATTCTTCCTTTTCCTTTTATACAACAAGGTTCATTTTTACCAATCTTACACTGCCACCATCATAGTCTTCAAAATGTTCAAACTTGGTTTTATCATAGTCATGTGATGAGAACAACCACTATCTATAATCCATGTATCATTTATACTCATATCAGAAATGAATGCCATTTGTTCATCATTATCAAACTCATCTTTTACAACAATGTAAACAATTTCATCATCTTCTTCATCATCAGAATCATTAGAATCTTTAGCCATGAAACATGTTTTCTTACCTTTATTCTTTAATGATTTGAAGTCTTTCTTGCCATTGCACTTGTGACCTTTCTTCTCATCTTTGTTCTACTTATTTGGGCACCTAGCAGCAATATGCCCAATTTTTTCATAAGAAAGAGCAGATTAGAGGAACATTACCTTTGTATTTCCCTTTGACTCTTGAATATTTTCTTGCTAGCAGAGCTTCAACCACCTCAAGATCACTGTTTGAACTTTGTTCTGATTCTTCATCACTATCTGACTGAGGATCCTTTATTTTCTTGCTTTTTTTTGTGTGAAAGATTGGCTTCAAATGGTGATTCAATGTTCTTGGTAGCTAGAACATAATTATAATAGTTGTCTAGCTCGAATGCAGTCAATCTTCCAACTATGGCCTCTAATTTTTATCTTATGATTCGCTTCACATCTTCTTTCTTGAATTGTAGAGACTCTGATTGCATAAATAGGAAGTAGAGTTCTAAGAACTTTACTTATAACTATCTCCTCCTTGATATCTCCTCCAAATGCTTTGATTGCACTAACACATGCTTTAACTCTTTTAACATATTTTTCAATGTTTTTATCCTCTCTCATCTTCAATTGATCAAATTGTCCTCTCAAGCTTTTTGCTTTGGCTCTTCTCACATTATCATCTCCTCTGTAGATCTCTTTCAACTTGTTCCACATTTCAAAGGTAGTTTTCCAATCCTTGATGTCATCAAATTCTTCATAACTCAGAGAAGATACTAAATCTATCATCATGTTGTTGTGAGTCTTCTTTTCAACAATATCATTGACATAATTTACTAGCAGGCTCTGCATATTTTTCATCAAGGTACTTCATTCTTGAATCATCAGTCTTGGAATTTTCCTCTTGTAAGACATCCTAATCTTTAACTTAGATCCTTGAAATCTTTTCCTAAAAGAACCAAGAGCTCTGATACCAATTGTTGGGATTATAGATGGAGTAACTGACGGGGGGGGGGTGAATTAGTTACTGCAACACAAATCCACATATCCCTTAGATGTCTTAAATAACTAATTACTGCTAATACTCGGTAAACACAAAAATGTTGTAACTTGATAAATTAACTTGTTACTGATCTTCAAGCATTCATGCATGCAAAAGTAAGTAAAATGAACACAAGAGACACCAGATTTAACTTGGAAATCCAATATGGAAAAAACCACCAAGTAACCAGCTACCAATATTCACTCTTCTGAAGTGAGCCCTGTTAGGAGCAAACCTTGTTAAAGGTTACAATACACACTATTAGGTGCAACCTTGTTAGATGATTTAATCACCCTGTTAGGAGTGGCCTTGCTAGAGTTCTTTAGAACAATTCAACTGAACTATCACCTTGTTAGAGGATTTACAAAAATGGTTGTTAAACCAACTCTGTTAAGAGATTTTGAAATCACTGTGACAATGGTTAGAAAGTAACAATGAATTGGTTTGAATAAGATGCAACTAAATTTGTTGTTTACAGATCTCTATTCTACACTATTAAATCCTTTTCGATCAAATATATCTTTGCTACTCCTCAATGACCTCTGATCATCCTTCAAAATTTTCTTTGACAATAATCATTCTTCATTCTCATTCACATTACATCAAATCCATTACTCGCACTTAGAATTTGCAACTTAACTTCTTATATATACCATTCAAATTATCAAGTCAACTCATTCATAAGTTACATTTACCAATAAACCATACATTAGTTGGCTACAAACAAATAAATTTTATTTCAAAAAAGAATGAAATCCTTCACTGGCCAACCTTGCTTGGTAAATACTACTTCCAAAAATAATTTCTTAAGTTAACCATCTTAACTCGGTTAACATTGCAATATCTACAAAATCCTTTGGCTGCCAAGTTAACTTTGGTAAGAACCAAATTTCCTTCATTGTCCATGAAAGCTCAGTTAGAATTGTTTCTTGCACTATTTTCTCTTGATGACTGAGTTTTCTCACTAGTAATTGAATTTCTTTTGCTAACCTTGAAAGCTCGATAGCAACTGAATACACAAGGTAAAGCTTGAGAACACTCGATAGACATTGTAAACCTTCTTTGCTAACCTTCTAAGCTTGGTAGACTCTGTATTTTGCCTTGCTAACCAATTGAGCTTGGTAGACTTTGTCTAATAACTAATATGACATTTGTGTAACATCAAAGACAACACACAATTGAACAATTGTATCCAATAGAACAACTAGAGGGATTTGTTGATAACAACAAGGATATGGTTTGCAAACTACATAAGGCATTTTATGGTTTGAAGCAAGTACCAAGAGCATGGTATGAAGACTGCATAAATATCTTGTAAAGATTGGATTTAAGAGAATAGATGACAACAACAACTTGTACATCAAATTTGAAAGAGGTAAAGACATTTTGATATCAAAAATCTTTATTGATGATATAATATTTGGAGGAAAAGATGCTCTATGCAAAGATTTTGCTAATCAAATGAAGGATGAGTTTGAGATGTCAATGTTTGATGACATAAAATTATTTGTTGGATTGCAAGTACATCAATTGAAGCATGGCATATTTGTAACCCAATAAAAATACATCAAAGAGATAGTCAAGTCATTTGGATTGGAAGACTCAAAACCAATTAGCACACCAATGGTAACAAGACATAAGTTATGAAAGAATGATGAGTTAGCTAAAGTAAATTGGACAATGTATAGATCAATGATTGGAAAGTTGTAATATGTTCTACACAGTAGGCCAACCATTGCATTAGTTGTTGGAATAGTGGCAAGATTTTTTGCAAATCCAAGAGAAAATCATCTAATGGCAGTAAAGAGAATACAGAGGTATCTAAGAGGAATTGATGACTTTGGTTTGTACTACAAGAGAAGTGAAAAGTTTGACCTAAGAGCCTACACTAATGTAGATTGGGGAGGTAACATTGATGATAGAAAAAAAACCAGTGGAGGAGCACTTTTCCTGGGAAAAAGATTGATTACATGAACCGACAAAAAAAAAATTTGTATCTCACAGTCCACTGCAAAAGCTAAATATGTTGTAGCTACTATAAATTGCACCAAAATTGTATGGATCAAACATTTGTTACAACATATGAAGGAAGAAGCGAATGAGCCTATGATACTTTATTATGATAATACAAGTGCTATCAACATATCAAAAAACCATGTAATGCATGCTAAAACTAAGCATATTGCAATCAAGTATCACTATGTAAGAGAATTTGTGGAAAACAAATAAGTGAAGATGGAATATGTTAGCTCAAAGGAACAGATTGCTATCATCTTCACAAAAGAACTACCTAAAGATGCTTTTGAGTATCTTAGAGGTAAGGTAGGGGTGAAACCCTTAGCCAAGGCTATGTAAGAAAGAGCAAAATTGGCTTGCATAAAATGAGTTGATTGATTGAGATATTACACATTGATGCAGAGGATATTTAATGTAGGACCCATGCCTAAATTAATTGAAGTGATGAAGTTCCAAATTATTCACAAGCAAGGTGAAAGAGGGAGAAATTGAATGAACCTACAAATGCTACGCTTGCATAATAAGATGTTGAAATAGTATGTCTTTAGAATTGTTGTCAAAGAGGGAGAAATGTCAAGAAACTGATCAACAACAATTGAGAAGATAAAGAATGAAGAAAGAGGGAGAAAATGTAGAAACTGATCAAATAAAGATTGAGGGAGAAATAGTAGAACTGATCAATAACATTTGATCAATAGTATGAGGGAGAAGTGGACAGAAATGATTAATAGTTGAGAAGATACAGAAGCTAATTAGAACAAAAAACAATAGAAGATGAGAAATGCATAAAGAGGGAGAAAAGAAAAGAAAAAGGCTACAATAGCTAAGAGGAGAAACAGAGATGAAACAATTAGGATAGTAGATCAAAAGAGGGAGATGTGAAAATTGATGGTAACTGATGGTAACACAATTAATTTTTGGCATTTGACTTACTATTCTAACTTAGTTAGCATTTGGTTGAATAGTTTAATCTGTTGGTTGATCAATTTGGTTTTCCATCAATGCTAAAGAGGGAGATTGTTAGAAATTTGATTGAAAAGATCATTGAGAGAAGAAGGTCAAAGAGGGAGATTGGTTGATAAAAAATGTTTTCAATCATTATTTTGTCATTGATGTCAAACCTACTATTTGTAGGAATGAAAATTTCTTATAAGATCTAAGTACTATCACTTAGTTGATTGATGAAGAGGATTTGATCAATAAGATGTAACAAGAGCACCTAAGGGAAAGGTTGAGTTATGATATTATAATGAAGTGCAATGATTAGTTAAGATAGTGGTTAAATGATGTATTGGTAACATATTCAAAGATAAAAAGGTTGGCCACACTTAGAAACATTAGAAGTATAAGTTAGAACAAGATTAACTGCAAAGCTTAAACTAAGTTCATTATTGGGTGCCAAGAAAGCTAGTTGAAGTTGAGAAAATTCTAATTTGGAGTCGAGTAGATAGAAAATGTAGTATGTGCCAAGTGAACTTCAGATGTTGAGCATCAGTAAAAATATAGTTGATGTTGAGTAATACAGTATGTGTCAAGCATCAGAATTTCAATAGTGTCGAGCTACTGCATAATTGAAAATAACGAAGATTCACTGAATCTGAACCAACAAAGTTGTTACCTTGAACTTTGTGAACCAATTGGAGGATAAGGATGATGAGTTGGTGGCACAAAATTCTATGTAAACCATTTTTGATTGAATTCAAGTGGATTCTTCATGATGTTTCTAGAAGAAACATAATATGGGTTAGATACAATGAATCCTACCTAATCCATATGAATTGAAATTAAAAGAGGGAAGAACCGAGTAGGAAAGGAACTCTAAGACTTCTATTATAGGAGTCACAAACCAAGAAGAAAGAGCTTTTGGAGTTCCAAATTGTGAAGTGGTTAGAAGAGTATCAAGGAGAAAACATCTAAGAAAGGGAAGAATAAAGCACAGAGACTCTACTTCTACAAGTGGTCAAGAAGAGATGATTGCATTGGCACAGTGAACATGAAGACTCAAGGAGACCAAGCTTGAAAGGAGGACAATCTATTAAAGTTGCAAAGACTGATGACTAGGTAATGTTATGAGCTGACAAGTGATCTAAGATCTACAAGTTGAGTTGTATTCTATAATCAGATCAAAGCCCCTAATTGCTACTCTCTAGCAACTGTATTAGTTAGAATAGAAGGAAATCCTATGACTTAGGTTGGTTTAATAGCCATTTGTAAATCCTTTAATAGGGTGGCATCCAAGTGAATATTATAAAGTCCTCTAACAAGGCCCACTTCTAACAAGGTGGTTAAATCCTTTAACTAAGTCACATTTAACAGTGTGTTGTAAGGCTTTAATAGGGCAGGCCTTTCACAGAGCATCACTTCAAAAGAGTGAGAATTGAGTAGTATGTTACTGATGGTTTTTCCCAAATTAGATTTTCACATAAATCATTGTGTTATGTGTTTATATTTTCATGTGTTATGTTTGTATGTTGATTTACAGTAACTTGTAGAATATGAATGTTTAAGCTTGAATTAATGAATGGTTGAATGGGCTCACTACACTTGGTGAAAAGTTTGAATTAGACATGTTGGACCTTAAATAATTGATTCTGCCCCCCCCCCCCCCCCTACTCAGCTATTCTAAAGCAATTCTAACATATACTATATTATAATATGTCATATATATTACATTAAATATAATATTTTATAATATATTGTATTATAGTATACTATGTATAACCTATGAAATGACATACAAGTCATTTAGTTTGAAACATGTAATTTATATTCCAAATGAGATTAGATTTGCTGGGCTTTTTTGGGTCCTAATATTTTGGGTACCTAAAATATTGAGTATCCAATAAGGCTTGGTAAAAACCAAGCCTAAATGGTCAATACCCATAAAACAAGAAAAATGTATTTTTTCTCCTCTTTCTCTGAGTTTCATACTTTGAGGGTGTACCTAATGACATTTTTCCCACCTGATTTTGATGAAATAAAAAGGGTTTCTTAAGAACGTTATCAACTTTCCTGTTGGAAATATTTAGAAGAGCTAGGTTACTAAGAGGAGATGGGTAAATCAGTAACCCTACAAAACTTTTAACTTCAATTATCTAATTAGCATTTAATCCTTCTCATATAATCTGATCTAATTGCATGCATAATAAATTGCCAATATGAAAGCATTCATAACACTTTGACACATAGATTTGGTGACCCAAAAACCTTGCAAATAGAAAGTAAAACTGGGGTGAGGATGATATTCACAAGCTTTAGTACTGTAGTATAAAGTTGGTCTGTTAAGGCTTACATTGATCACTTCTGATGATCTACCCTATTAGGAGCAATAAGGACTACTAGGTCCACCTTGTGAAAGTATTTACAAACATACAATAAATTATGCACCCGGTAAAGAGATCTAAAAAAGACTATTAGGTCTACCCTATTAAAGTATTTGACTGATCCACCTATTAAGATGAAGTAGTAGCTGATCTTTGATCCACAACATGGTTTTTTGAATGAGATTCCTTTATGTACTTATCACCTTGCTATGATAGATATGTCTTTTTTGCTCCTTATATTATTGTAGCCTTTGTAATTCAATCTTCTTTGATCTTTTCTGATTATATTCAATTACATTGCATTTACAATCACATTACATACTCATTGGATGTGATACAATACATTATACACACACACACACACACACACACACACACACACACACATATATGTACGTATATATCAATTCAATTATACAATTACAAAGTTAGCCACAATACAAGTTGACACAAATATTACAAAGTCGGTTCAAATGTAGACACTTAGGCATTAAACACTGATTCGATGAACTTCTGCTACTCGACATCCACTATCAATGCTCGATGTCATCATACAGTCAATAGACATAGAAGCTCGATCCAAATTGATCACTTTCAAGTAGTCTTGAGCTTGGTCTACACTGGTGACTTGGTAGATACTATGAAACTAGTCATATAAACTAAGTCTCTTGGTTTACATTGTATGACCCGGTAAACACTATCTCCTCTAGCTCAATATAAATTGAATCACTTGGTTAACATAGAGTAGCTTTCTTAACACTAGATTCACATCACATAAACTATGCACTCAGTAAGCACTGTACTGCTTGGCTTATACTAGAAAACTTGACATACACTGAGATGCTCGATTTACTCTATTGATCTTCACACCAATTGTAACTACTTGGCATGCACTAGAATTTGCCCAAAGGACTTGATAACAACTTTAGAACTTGGTGATAACTAAAATGATTGGTAAACATTGTTAGATGTACAATAAGCTCAGTAAATACTTATCGTTTTATGTGCATGTCACTAATAAAAAACTTGATTGATATGTCAACAATCTTCCCCTTTGGCATTATTGATTAAAACACTTATCAATCAAAATTGAATTCAAAAAGTTTCCTAAATACTTATCCATCACCTTGTGATACTAGCTCAGTAGAGTATATTATTTTTAAGATTTTTCAAAATTTATTTTGTATATATCTATACATGGTAAAGTTCCTTCACATAGTATACTATACATCTTTTTTTCTATATACAAAATATACTTATTGTACATATCTTTCTCCCCCTTTTTGACATTAATTCCAAATATTTATTTCATTTATTTACATGTTAATGCCAAAATGAGATAGAAAACTTGAATGTACCTTGAGAATGATTGCCAATGTTGTGTCCCATTCCTCTTACAAAACCTTACTTTTGTGAAGTGCAATTTGTACTTTTACAGACAGCTCTATCATATGGTTTGCTATGTGTTGAGTTGTCATTATGCACAATGCTAAATGGCAGGAATTCTTACAAACTCCTATCTTTAAAAGATGATTTTGTGAATCAAATCCAAGGTTTTGGGTTGTCTCACAACCTACTAAAATCCACTCAGTTGAAGATAAATGTGATTGTTCATGAAGAGGCGTTTGCTGGTTTGTTTTGATTTTGGATGAGGTGAAGAATCTGCACTCTGCTTCAAAATAAAACATGCAAAAAAAGCTATGTTTTTGTATTTTATATTTATTATGAATTCAATCTAACAATGCAACTAGTATGAAACCCTATTCTAACAAGGGGGTTAATAAAGAAAATAACATGAAATTGAAATCCTAATGAACATAAGCTACAAAAACAACATGTTTGAGAGTTAAGCTTTCAAAGAAATATGTAGGTAACCAATGAAAATAGGAGCAGTGCTTCATCAATTCCATTGATGCAATCATCAGTGAGAAAATTCAATGATCATATGGTATTTCACCCTTCATCAAATCACAAGGCCACAAAAAGTGTGTTCATGCGAGATGAAAAGTTATGCAGGCACAATTTGATAATTTCTTCTCAAGCTAGATACGTCAATAGAATTCATCAAAACTATAGCAAACACCTGAAATAATGAATCCAACAACCAAAAAAACAGCAATAAACCTTTGGCTCAATCACAATTCCATGAACATAATTCACAAAAATATGACACATTTAGGCAAGAATTTCTACACACCAAATGCGAGCGCCAAAAGCATAATTTTATTCCAAAATAACAGTGGCCCCAATTACATATTACAATGGTGTATTTATAAGAAATCATCTCTTCAATTTGTGTTGAGAGTGAGAGATATCTTCATGCAATAAAATGCTTCTAATTTAATAAAATGAACTAATCATATACAATCTAACAATCTAACTAGTGCTAAATAGGACTTCATCCATTTTTTATTCATTAATTGGATGCATGATCCTTTACATGTTAAAAAAAAAGAATTTATGAGAAGAGAAAGAGTAAGAAAGCCTTCAATTGAAGTGGAAGTGTCTGGAAGTGCTAAAAATGGAAGTTGATCCTTCACTAGGCATTTTTCGGAGTTAAACTATCGTCAAAATGTGTTTCTGATGCATGGAAAGCTCTATTTTTGGAACTAGTTGTTAACTATCAGCGAAACTTTTAGAAATGTGAACCTATGGACCTATAGAGCTACAGACTTGTGCACCTACAGGCCTATGCATTTGTGGACCCGCACACTTGAAAATGGTCTGAAATCTCAAAATTTTAGTAAGTGTCAAAATTGAAATTTTGGCATCTGGGTTTTGTTCCCCTTCATCCCAAAGTTATGTCTAGATGTTTTCCCTTGAATTTCTCTATGATTTAAGTAATTTTAGCCACATTTAGTAAGATATAAAGCCTCATATTTGTCCTTGAACTTCTATCTATAATTATCTACCTCAATTTGAGTCTTAGCGAAATCCTCGAGTTTGGTATCTAATTCTAACAAGGCTTCTTCTATTTTGAAAGCCTGCTGGATATCTTCATCATTAGCAGCTTCCTCAAAAATCTTCTTAAATCTCTCCACTACTAACTCTATAGGAAATAAATTCTCTTATTCCTCATCTTCAAACATATCTAAATATGCATTATTGTAATGCCTCTCTACTTCCAAAATTCGCTCTCGGGCTTATCCTTGAGCCTATGGATTTTCGCATGTAATATTTCCATTACTTTATTACTATTTGCAATTTTCTCTATCCAATCATCAATTAAATCTAATTCTTCCACTATATAAACATCTACCAAAATTCTATATCTTTACCCCTTTATTGCTTGCAAAACTTGTAAGTTCATACCCCAGGCCCTTACTTCATCCAGTATACTGAAATTCTGCTTCAAAATCACCACCATTTTATTCACATTCTCTTGTGTGGCATATAGTAACTTTAGGTTCCTCTAGATAATCAAAATGCCCTTCTCTTCAAAACTTTCCCACCATTTTTGATAGGCTTTCAAAAATGGGTCTACATGCATAGGTCTCCCTTCTCTAAGTATGGTGTTCAACATCTCCTCAAGGTGCTCAAGATCTAGAGTCCACCAACCACTTTAGCTAAATATCCCCTTAGGATCTTGTTTTTCCTTCAAAGTGTTAAGAGTTTGATCTCTTCCTATTTCATGCTCTTAAAAACTTCCTCAATCCCCATGGTTACCATTAATCGAGTTGTATCCTATGTAGGCTTTCCAAGCATAATCTGTTTGATTTGATAATCTTGAGGATTGAGGCTTTCTACATCTACATCATTAGGAGGGATGATCACTTATGTGAACAAATCTTGATCCTATGTATTATTGACAAATGTCAATGGTATTTCTTCATGCAATGAAGACTTAGGTTTGTTTAAGATCTCAGCCAAATAAAAAATATCTTCCTCATTAGCATAGAATTGTGGCTTCGTGCTCCTCGTTATTTCTTTTCTAAGCCACCTTGGGAGGTGATTAGCTAAAGACCTACCTTTCAAGGATGAAGGATTATGTTCTACTACCTCCTTTCCCTCATTTCTCCTCCTTAGAGTACTTTCCCTTTGTGAGGGCTCTTCTTCTACGTCCTTTGTTTTTGTAAACCCTATAGTTTGCAACTTAGTGTCTTGGGAGGCTAGTTGAGAATATTCTACCACATATCTCTCCTTTGACACTTCATTGGTCAACAATTTCCATGGCTCCTCCTCTTGTGAAGGTTCCTTCTGAACCTTTTTTTTTTCTAAATTTTGGGGTAGAGGAGTAACTGTTCCTTTATCTACCATCATGACTTGTGGTGGAGATGGGGGAGTAAGATCGAGACCCTGTGAATCTGGTTGCATCTATGTCCAGTCTTCTTGTTGGGGTTCACCTATAGGGGTATCATTGATCTTATCCCCAACTAATTTTGTTCCCAAGAGCATGAAATCAAAATCTGAAATTTTGAAAATGTCATCACCCATTTCACTCTGCTCATCCACCCATTGTTGTACTTCATCTTCTGAAAGAAGAGACTTCCAACAGTTCCTCAAGGGTGGATGGCAGTGTTATTGTGGAACTTCTTCTCCACTATTTTTTTGTGGCTCTAGCTAGCTGAGTTCTTCCCTATAATGGCATCCATTCCTCTTCTTCTCCCTTTGGAATGGTTTTGGGGATAGATGGGCAAGGCCCCATGCTTTTAGTCACCCTTTACCTTTTCGTCATATGGATCTTAATCACTTTATGTTTCATAGAGGCAGAAGGGGATGTTGGCTCTGATTGTGGAGGAGGGATAGATACCTATTGAGTTTCTTCCTCTTCAAACTAGCTAGGAACAAATGGAGGCACCTGAGGGTTGCATTGGTCTTGAGAAGTCCTAGTGTCCTATGAACCTTGTACATTTTCTTCCTGCTACTGGGGAGGTGCTTGCACTTGACCCTCTTCTATATCGACCCTTCAAGGAGGTCTCATTTTTCTCTTGTTCTTTCCTTTCCTCTCTGGAGGGTGATAGTATCCAACCGGGTGATCAACTTGGTCTATTTTTTTTTGGCTTGATGGGAGACTGGGCTGCAAAGGTAGGAATTTTAACTTTCTTCCATCTACCTTTCTCTGGGAGGGCTTGCACGTGAAATATCATGGTATAAAGTATTGGATCAAGCTGAAAGGGTTTCTTGATTCAATCCTTTGTCATTTTGATTACATGCCTCACTTGATGATTAATATCATCGCCCTCCTCCCTGTCAACCTTGACATTCATGATAGGTCTCTCTCAAATCTTATCTAAGTTGATCAGGGGGTCTAGTAGCTCCCTGGAATCTTCTTGCAGTATTTCCTCTAGAAGGCTTATTTTGACAGCCTTCTCCACCAAATACAAAGTCATCCTACAATAGTCCCTAATACAAACATCATAGTCATTTGTTGAATTTATCTAGTTGTCTTCAACATCATCCTCATGGTGGAATTCTTTTCCAACCAGACTCTCTCCTTTGCCAATGTTATCAAAATATGGCCTGGGAGAGTTGTACTCCTCAAGGGGATAATCTTCCCACTCCCATTCTAAAGATAGAATATCTTGCTTCTACTTCACCTGATATGGTCCTATGACTAGGGGCCATGTCCAACATGGTCTTCATTGTCTTCTTACCCTATCATATGTAGACTCAATCTGCAATGCAATCTCCAATAACACTAGTTTATCACTTGGATATCTAGGGAGCTTCTTAGGGTTAACAGAGGCACTAGCTACCCATAGATATGTGAATGTCTTAAACTAGATGTAGTAGGCCCCAAGAGCTATTATCTGTGCTATTGCCTCATCATATAACCTCTTTGCATAGTCTCCCTCTATGAATCAGATGATAGCAAAAATTAATGCATCATTCAAAATATTGTATTCCTTTCTCTATATCGAGAGCTTCTTCCTCACTAGTTGAGGGTAAACAATGTAAGGTTGAGCATTGAGATCCTACATGTTGCCTCTTTTGTATAATCTGAGGTAGTTTGTTGCCCTTGCTGCTAGTAGATATACCATTAAGAAGTCATATAGAACTTCTTATTTTTTACTACCCTCAATTTTTCACACAAGTTCTCACTTAATGTGAGAGCCCAGTCAAGTGGCATCTTTGTCATCTTGATTGTCTCAATGAAATTGACCATGAAAACATTCAATTGCCCAGCTACTGGTAGGCCCATGACCCTACTCAGAAGAATAATAGAGTAGCCAATATCCTCCTTCATGTATCCCCTAGTCATGTCTTCCTTTCTTGTTATCTTCCCTAGAGGAGTCTTCTCAATGAGAAGGAGGATTAGATGATTTATGTCACTTCTTTCAGCTGCTCTTGATACCACCTTTCTATTGCCTCATAAGAGAGTCTTATGAATTGATCTACCCTCAGGAGGTGAAAGACCCTTTCAATATTGTTAGGTTGGAGGTCCAATACAACTTCTTTTATCATACTCTTCACCACCCTTTCCTTGGGAACAAAGTATTGTGCCAGTGTCATGATCAACTCTACTGATTGTACTGACATTGGGTACAAATCTATGCTCACCAACCCTAATTGGATCAAAGCGAATACTAGAGTTGATCTGTCTGTAGGCTTGTTGTAGATTCTAAGGAATTCTCCCAAGTCGGTGTGTCCTAAATCATTATCCTAAATTTTTGCATAGTCATCTTGAAATTGTGACTTGGACGGGACCCCTTGGAACTTGAAAATCATGGGCTTGAGTGTCATTTTCTCGCCAGATGAGGATGCCATTATATTTGCATGACATAAGAAATATGGCCATTAATTCAAAATGAAAATAATATGAAAATAATGATTTTATTCAAAACAAAACCCGAAAGGTTACATGCACGAAAAATACACAAATACCCTATTATTTATTAAATTGAATTAAAAAAATAAGGTGCGCAGCTGTGCACCAGATCTAGTGTGCAGATGTGCACCTCATTTCTTGATGTTCTTTCAATGTGTAAGGGTTTTTTTATGGGGTTTAGATATAGGGTGCATGGTAGTGGGTGTTTGAAGGTGAAGATGTGCGACAGCAGGCATGGCTATGGGTGCGCAGAGGTAAAAATATGCGACAGCAAATGTAGTGCACGATGCATGATGCATAGCAATGATGAGGTGTGTACTATGTAGGGTGTGCATAGAATGGAGATGTTCATGGTGCATGTGCATGATAGTGAGCAGGTGCACATAGAGTGGGGTGCGCATGGCATGGAGATGTGCATGGCACGGGCATGTGTTATATGTGTTTTACACACCTTAATGCAAGTGCAGAGCATGGACCTTAGAGTGTGGACCAAGAGCAAAGGAGCCAAGAGTGCGAAGTGCGCAAAGAGAAAAAAAAAAATTCATTGAGGGAATAGGAGAGGGGTGGGATTTATATAACCCCACTCACCCTTGGTGGTGCACCGTCACGCACTCGCGCAGCTACCCGGGTGTGCAACATCACATCACCGAAGGTGATGCGCACCTGTGTGGCAGGGGAGCTACATAGTTGTGCAAAAATTTAATTTTTTTTTTCAATTTTTCCAATTTATAGACTTCTCAATTTTATGAATTTTTTGGTTTTTTTTATTTTTCAAATTTTTATGACCTTTTTTATTTTTCTTTTTTACTTTTTTTGACTCTTCAACATCGGGATGCAAACTTAGGGCCTCAAAATTGGCCTGAATCCAAAAAAAGTAGGGGGTCCCCATTTCCTAATCAAAATGGGGCATGTGTTGTGGAACCATAACAAATAGCCCTGAAAAAAGGAAGAAATGAAAAAAGGCATTTCTTCATCAGTAAACATTCTTTCAACATGTCTTGAACACCAATCGAACTCTAAATGCCTCGAGTGTATTTTGAATGACTTCATTGTCAAAACTTCAGAATCCAAAACCTTTGAGCTTAGTGTGTAATTTGTGTATTCATTTCCTTCGAGATCCTTGGATGTAGTCTATTAAATTTTTCAACAACATGGAAACAATCTTCCATCCTTCATGGTTCATCCATTTGGAATCTTCATGAAGGTTGTTTACCAATTGCTTGCTTGACTAGATGAGAGAATCAGTTCAAGGGCTCTTAGCGGGATGTCACTTTCTTTAATTTTTAGGAAAATTTTAAAGAATTGCTCCATGTAGCTCATAATGTCACTGCTTGACGAAGCAAGGTTTTAGTACAAGATACTTCATTTTGAAATTGTATCTTTTGCTATTTCAAATCTTTAGAATCCTTTAGTCTTAACATTGTCCTTTTCTTTTCTTTTCTTTTCTTTTTTCCTTTTTTTAATTTATTCTGTATCTTGACTAATCTTAGACTGTGTAGCTAGGACATTGGTGTCATTTCTTGGATTCAATCTTTGGTGAATACCCATATATTATATTCCTCTTTTAGAACTTTTAAAACTCTCACACCAAACAATGATCTTAGCAACCCTTCAAGAAGACCCCTCTTGTTTGAACCAATTGGATACACTGGTAAAGTTGGCATACACTAAGATGCTTGGTTTACTCTACTGATCTTCACACTAACTATAATTTCTCAGCATGCACTAGAATTTGTCCAAAGGATTGGATAGCAACTGTAGAACTTGGTGGTAACTGAAATGCTTGGTAAACACTATTAACTATACAATAAGCTTGGTAGATACTTACAGTCTGATTAAGTGTATGCAACTAATGACAAACTTGACTGATATGTCAACACTTTCCATTGGTATAATTTTTGTCAAAATATGAGCTCATTACATAATTAATACTTATTTTCTAATAGAGTTACCTATAAAGTGTTGACTGACATAGTCATTGAAAAACATCTATAACTTTCAAATGTTACAACCTTTTTAAATTTTGAAAGATGTGTTGCATTTAATGCTTCGCCTACTATGAGGGAAAAAAATTGAACTTTGTTAAGTTTTGAATGAGTTAAGGTGGTTAGACAGAGGAGGTTTTTTATTCTAAAAATGGTGTAGTAGAAAATTCATAATTAATTATTTATTTGGAATAAAATTATTCAAAATTATGTATTACATCCAGGCATTCATCTACTTGTGATATCTGGAATCTTATAAAAAATATTATTATTTGATTGTGATTAAGATGGTCACACATACACCTACTTCTTATTTTTCTACTAAAAACTCCATACCACTGCATTAAAATCAAAAAAATTGAACAATCAAATTATTTTTTTAAAGAAAAGGGCTAGTAGTTTAGAAACCACATTAAATTTCCTATATATTGTATTCTTACAACTTTTTAATATAAGATTCATAACTACTTCAAAATTTCACATCAAATTGACTAACCCTAATTCGTTGATTTTTCATTAACACTTAAGGCACTAGTTTTATATACCATAATCATGCACATATCCCCATGTTTCCTAGTATTCATGTAGTACATTTTCATAAGTGTGGCATTCACATTTGGATAGATGTTTCTTTATTTCTACTATGAATCTTTTCACTTGGTAAGACTTACATCCTTAGTTTTGTCTTTCTCAGTAAGATTAACAAAAATTTGACCTAGTGTGGTCTTGGTATCGCCTCTTAATATTCTACAAAAGATTGGGATCCATTCTATCAAGACATGGTGGAAATCTTGATGGTGGTTTATGTGTATTTCATTTTACAACTACCAGTCTGAGGTGGGCTACCATTAGCTAGTTCCCCACCCACCTATGGTTTCCACCTTGAACTAGTGATGTCACTTACATCCTTCCTAGTTCAATTTGTGACATAGGTTTCTCCTGGTTCATTTTTTTATTGTGGAACTCAAAGTGCTCACTTCACTTGATGCATTTTTTCTATTGATTTCCCTTAGGCTCTTAACTTTGGCATATGGGTGTGTTTGTCATCGGTGCCCCTTTTGTAGGAAACATAAGACTTTCATTCATATTTTTATTATCAAGGAAGAGCCCACCATTATTGATCTTTGGTTCATGAATTCTTTCATTCTCTCATACTTGAACCCTTGATCTAGCATATGACCTTGGTGGGAGAGTTTCCTAGATTTCCCTTCTTTTTTTTGCAAATCTAACAAGCTTTTAGGATGGGCATCCTCTTCAATCTATTGAAAGATAGAAATGCAATGTTATTTACTAGAACAACAATCTTGATATAAATGTTTCAATGTTCATTAAAATGTGCTTGTGTAATAATTTTATGCTATAGAGTTAGGTGCAAGAAAATAAAGTGTCTCACTTACAAAGGTTTCTTCAACATTGAGGAAATACCCCATGTATGGTTTACAAAGTCCTACAAAGTTTTTAGTATTCAATGATAGATATTTGCCCCATAGGTGCTAGTGTGGTCATAGTTGCTCCACTCATTGCTCTCATACATTATTGTCTCAGGGCACTTGTTGATTTTCCAATGGAGAAATATATTTTTAGTGATACCACTCAACTTTACTACCCTATAGTAGTTTTACCCTTGCATGGTTGACTAATAGTGTGAAACCCACCACTCTAAGTGGCTCTAGCTAGATCTAGCCATTTCTTCCATAAGTAAAGAAAAAGAAAAGGCATAAGATGAACAATCCCTTCCAAACGCTAGTCTAGACCTCATTTATGTATGAGGTAAAATGAATGGCCTTGATCCTCCTTCTATTGGCCCCACATTAGCCACATAGTGTGAGTTGCTTCTATTTTTGGGCTTTGCCTATGTATTTGTTTTTGTTTTAAACTTTCTAGGCATAACACATGACTCTTGTAGGTAGGGTGATTTTATATCCCCAACCATTATTTTAATAAAGTAATTTTAGTTTTATATAGAATGGAAATGATCTATTAATTAAAAAATAGAGTACAAATATAAGTTCCAAAACAATGTAATATATTAAAAAACCTAATTAAAAAATTAGTGTACAGTATGTGAATGAATTGAAATCAATAATGTTAAATTGTAAATGAAATAACTTTCAAAATAAATTATTATGTCACCATATCATATCTATATAAAAACTATACATTATCATTGAAAAAGTTAATCGGGTTGACAAGTCACTCGGGTAAAATATTATTGTTTCCAAAGTCAAACAATAAATAATATACAATAAAGTCATTTACAACATGATCATCTCACTTAAGCAATTAATACAACAATGATCATATCATTTAAGTCATTAATTATAATTGACTTTTGATTATTTGAATTAAATGCTTTAACTCACATCAATTGTAAAAAGAGAATTTTTTATTTTTGATCTTATTTTCTAATATAGACAATAGAAAGACAAAAAATTGACATTTTTACAATAATTTAAAATAGAGGGTTAAATTTAAGTAAAATAATTGTGTGTGAGTTTTTTTTATGGAAGTGTGTAAATTTTTTGCATCAATATTTTAAACCACAATCTATGGTTAATAATCAACTTGTAAGAGAGCAACAATATGAGGTCAATTGTTTTTTTAACATATGATGATAGATGGTCAAATATGAATGAAAATGTTAATGCAAAATTATTTTACAATTAAATGTAATAAAATTTGTAATACAATCAATCATAAACTATAGAAATCGAACAAATTTTACAAATTTTGTTTGAATTTTTTTATTCTATATAATAATTGATCAACTTAATTAAAAAATGAATTAAAAAAGAACATAAATATGCATACCTTGACAGAAACTAAAAATACATCATGATATAATGACACACAATAATCTAACATCAAAACAAAATATACCCATGATAAAGTTGGATCATGAAGAAGAGTAGACTTGAATATCGCTAGTCAAACTTTAAGTGATACTTAAACATCGCTAAAAACTTTAAGTAATTTCAAAGCAGGTCGACCGGTCAACAGAAAAAAGCTCCAGAGAAGGCGTAGAGAATCTACAATGTCAATTGCCAATCCTTAAAAAATGCCCAACTGTAAACTGAAACCCTGTGGCAAAACTGTCGCCATTAAATTCTACATGTTAAGCAATCAAAGCTCAGTTCCCAAAACATGCTTTTATTCCACCATGAGAGAACAAAATTTGTATAAAAATCCAGACCATGAAAGTGCGGCAGAACCAAAGGCGAATCCACAAATGGCCAACCATGCTTTTCTTCATTGTCAAGTGATAAGCTTTCCCTTCAATGTAAGGGAGATCAACGTTCAAACCATCTATTTAAACCACCCCTTCTCAACATTCAAGCATCACAGTTTTCTTCATCCATCTATTGAATGTGAGATAAGATAGCTTATTTCAATACATTCAATTAGATACCCATTTCAGATTTGGTTTCACAGATCAGAAAAATCATGGGTTTTGGTGCCGTTTCGTGGTTGGCCATTTGTTTGGGCAGTGTTATAATGGTGTCTGCAGCAGGTTATGATCCCATGCAGGAGTACAAGATGTTGCCAAATACTTATAATGGGCAGCACAGGGCTCTTTGCTATGCCAAGAACAGCAGGTGCATGATGAAGATATTGACCTGTCCCCTTCAATGCCCCCACAGGAAACCTAGAAGGGCCAGGAAGTTCAAGGCTTGCATGATTGATTGCAGTAGCAAATGTGAAACTACATGCAAATGTAAGTAGTTTTTGAAATAGATTGATTTTAGTCAGAATAGTCATTTTAGATCTATCGTTATTGAATATCTTAATATTTCCCATTTGTTTTCATTTTTCGGTTCAATTGTGTCATGAATCTTTTGCATCAATATCTTGTGTTACACTTTGTGATCCATCATTCACTACTGCATCAACTTCCTAAAATCTCGATGATGGATCATAGAGTGTGATCCGAAATGGCGATGTAAAAACTTCACCTATAATCGAATCCAAAAATTAAAACAACAACTGTAATGGATTGTGGAGAGTTGATGTCATTACCTTTGATATCACATAGCTTTGTATAGTGAGTATAGTTTGCATGCATTAAGTATCCCATTTTTTGTTGGGTGCAGTTAGGAAGGCCAATTGTAAGGGTTTTGGATCTCTATGCTATGACCCACGCTTTGTAGGGGGTGATGGTGTAATGTTCTATTTCCATGGTGCTAAGGATAAGGACTTTGCTCTTCTATCTGACCACCACCTTCACATCAATGCTCATTTTATTGGTACAAAGCCCGAGGGTCGAAAACGTCCCTACACATGGGTCCAAGCACTAGCTCTCAAGTTCAACTCCCACACCTTCACAATAGCTGCCAAAAAGTCTTCAAAATGGGACGACAACCTTGAGCATCTAATGTTCACCTTTGATGGAGAGGCCTTTACAATTCCAGGTTTGCTTATTTTTTTTTTAACTCCAGTTTTATAGTTTTTCGAGCATCAATAATAGAAACTATTGAAGAGTAACTTTACAACCATATATTGATCAGTTGTAAACAATATCTCTCATGAGAATATATTATTAAACTCGTTTCATTTGTTTTAATTTTATTCATGAATAATTGAAACTATTGAGGTATAACTTTATGGACATATGTTGGTCACATGTTGACAATACATTTTGTTCTTGTGACAATATTTTTAAGCTCATTTAGTTTAATTTCATTTCATTCAGAAGAAGATCTTGCTAAGTGGACCCCTCCAATGCTTGGACCAAACACTATGACAATTGAGCGTATCGAGGAAACCAACAATGTCAATGTTATTATCCCAGGGATTGTTGAAGTATTTGTGAATGTGGTACCCATCTCAGAAAAAGAAAACCTCATGCACAACTACCAACTACCTAGTGATGATGTATTTTCTCATCTTGAAATGCAATTCAAGTTCTTTAATCTCTCCTCTAAAGTGGAAGGTGTCCTTGGCAAAACTTATAGGCCTGGCTTCAACAACCCTGTGAAGAGGGGTGTCCCTATGCCTATCATGGGTGGTGAAGACAAATATGCTACATCTTCTTTACTATCCACTGATTGCAAATATTGCAAATATTCTTCAGTGTCTCCATTTGAGAACTTGATCATGAATGAGATGGAGACATATAAGGCAGATTGTTCTAGAAGCAATGGAAATGGGGGTATGGTGTGTCGCAAATAGCTTTAGATATATTATTTGAACAAATATAGTCAATTTATTGAGATTTTTCAATAAAGGATAGGTCATGTCAAGCTAAGAGTTTGATCTAAAATAAGGATAGAAAATAAAGCTTGTATCTTGAAGTCCATACATAGACATATAATGGAGTGTGAGAGTGTATCCATATTTAATTTTAATCAAAAAAATATATTATTAGTTTGATTCCATTGAAAATCTAAGAAGTGCTTGATTATAACATGTAATTAGAGAATGAATTTGATGTATATTGTAACTTCATGCTTTTTTTATTTTATTGAATATGATATTATTCTTGAAATAAGCAAAATTTTAATATTAGTTTATTTTTAAAATTGTGTTGTACTAGTAATTATATTCAAAATTATATTAATTGAAGTATAATACATTGTAATAAATTATTTTTCTCTGGAATGAATTCCATGACAAAATATTATTATAAGAAAACTAGTTGATATTGATTTTTTTTCTTACAAAGATTCAAAATCTTATTTTATTTTAGATAGTTTTGACCTAAAATAAGTTTAAAGGAAAAAAAAATGAAAATATTTAAATTACATGTAAGAAAATTAGTAAAAATAAAAACTATATCTTAAGTTGGAAGCCTAATTTACAAGTGATTGACTAACACAAGAATTATGATTCACCAAAGTTATTAGATAACACATTAATATGGGGAACAAAAGTAAGTTGGTACCAAGTGAGGTCAAAACACAATGTAGAAATGGATGCATCTAATATGTAATTAAATGACAATTGGAAATTTATTTTACAAGGATGTGCAAAGTTTCAAACCAAATTCACAATCTCAAATAGTGGAAATGACACTTTAGTTCTTATATGATGGTTGAGATGCTTGTATTTTTCTGCATAGATATACTAGCACATATGTAACACCCCACCAAGGGATCCAAAAGAATTAACCTAAAGTTTTACTAAGTTTCCCAAGCACTTTTTTTTTTAAAGTATAACATGCACATCAAACACAATAGTAGCGGAAGCAATTTAACATGTAATCATCAACAACATACCTAATAGGTTACATTCCTTAAGGATACCAAGAAGTTGAGTCACATTTAATTTTAATTAATTCTAACTCTAACAACTACCACATCCACAACATCCACATGAAAGAATAATTATAAAGTCCAATGTCCTTTTAATATACATTTGTTCCAAATACCTCTTGGCAAATTAATTCGGAATGCTCAATCATCTACTGTACATGTCATAGAGTATGAAAGGCTTAAAAGAATATACATATGTAAAAGTAAAGATACATTACCCTCATTGAATCCATGATACAAGTACAATAAAATAAATGAAACCATCTATCATACATGATACATCCATCCATCATAAAAGATATAAACATCCAACATAAAATACAACTATCCATCATAAAACATAACTAAGTGTGTGGTTCCTCCTAATCGTCAATAGCATCATTAGACAATCATGGGCCCTAGCCATCCCCCACGCATAACATCCCAAGTCACTGATAAGATCGTCAGTACTATAGTAATAGTGATGTCACACCTAAAACATGCTACATCATATACATAAAGAAATCTAACATACTAGAATAAAGCATAGTAAACAACATCATCTATGCATGATAAACAAGCATACCAAGAAGCTCTAGCCATGGTAGCAACAAGCGGATGGATCTCAAATGGTAAGAGTGAAAAAGCACTACCACCCAACCGTGTAGAACCTAAGTGGTCCACTCCCACCGTGCAGAGGAGATAGTCTCAAGTCCCAAACAGGATATCAAACCACATAACACAATACTTTCTAAGTCCAGGAATCCTAAAAGTATTCTAACTCAAGGGTTCCAACACATAGATCAACATCTAGACCCAGAGGCACAACAAAGACATGTAAGAATCTACTATGCAAGTGGAAAAGTGTCAATGCAAAAGTCAGGTTCGGAGTTACCTGACCAATCCCTAAGCATCTCATGGGAATCTCAGGTCCCTAGTGAACCCTGTGGCCACTAGTATCCTCTCATACTGATGAGGCATACTACGAAATGCAAGGTTGCAACCAAGCGTTCTCTCTACTCCCATCCTAGTCTATACTAGCACTCGAGGCATGGGTGAGAACATACAATTATCTTATTAGGTTCATTTTACTCTCATTTAGTGTAAATGTTATCACTTATTAAAACAACCTACAATGAGTTACCCTGGCAGCCACTTAGGGCCCCGGCCCCCATTGCAAGCCACTTCTCAACACTACATATAGATAACCTACCCTAGGCTCATGTAATCACAAATCACAAAATCACCTCAGCCCTATATAAGCGACTAGAAAGCATCAAAAGATAAGCCACAATAATCACATTAGTTCTCCATGAGAAATTGGAAAGCATCAAATCATAATCATAATGATCACAACAATTCTCTATCAGCAACTAAAGGCATCAATGATAAGTCACAATATCCAACGGTTCTCCAACAAGCAACCAAAAAGTATCCCAATAATAACTCACAATACTGATCGAAGACTCCAAAATGGTTAAGTCAAAATATGTCACACAATGACATCATCAAGATCAAAACAAACACTTCAGTCCTCTCAAAGCGACTAGAAAACAAATCAAGTATAACTGATCGATGACTCAAAAATGGTTATCAAATATGACAAATCGAGACTCGTAAATAGTTAAGTCAGGTATCTCATATACATGCACCTCAGCTTCACACAAGGAAACTAGAAAGCAATAACAACCAGTAAATACAAACATCATAAAGCATATCAACACATCACCATGGTTGGATTTAGAGAGATCGAGAACAAATCATCATAATATCACATATAGATAACCCCCGAGCCTCTGGTAACAACCTAAGACTGGTCAATGCTAGAACAAACCTCAAAACACAGAGAACACATAGAAGACATCTAAGTCTCACAGATTGGATTTTGTTTAGAAAAAAATATTGTTGATGTTAATTTAGCAATTTTGTTTTAGTTTCAAGGTATGTTCCAAGTTAAAAAGATTTCTAGATAATCCTACAAGTTGACCCATTCACTTGTTCGAATGAAACTAGAATTATCCTCCCATCATGTTTTAAATCAATAATATAATTCTACAATTTTCATCAAATAATATCCATTATTAATCAACTTTAATTAAACTATTTTTAATTAAATTAATTAACAATTATTGATCTAAAAACTTATATTAATATCTTCATTAATTATCAATTTATTAATATTTAACCAAAAATTATTAATAAATTAATAATTACAAAAGCTATATTAAAAATGCATTAATACTTAAATGAACAAATAATAATAAAATCTGTCAATAAATATAATACTAAGTTTACATTAAAAAAACTTATTAATAAAGTATTATTAATTAATAATATATTTAGTATTAAGATCTATTAATAGAAATTATTAAATAATAATAAACCTATCATTTTAATTAAAAAGTTATCTAAATTATAATAATTTTATATTATATAACTTTTTTAAAAAGTTCAAAATTACGTAAACTTATAAATTCTTAAAAAGAACTTTAAACATATTTTAATTAATAAAAGTTTATGAAAAGAAACTTTTAAGTATCTTAAATTAATAATAAAAGTTTATAAAAAAACTTACGTATCTTCTTTATTTAAAACATAGTATAAGTTTAAAATACAAATTTATATGATTAACGCCTAAATCAAAGTTCATTATATTAAATAGGGCATGTAATAAAGTTTTTATAAAACTTTTCATGCAATTTACCAAATCGGTACCTTGCAACCATTAACTACAGTATACCCAGCGATAATGAATTCATTGTCTACGACTTGCAGCGTACGACCTTCCCACATTGACTTAGTCTTTTTTTTTTTTATAAATATATATACATATTATTATATAATAAAGTTTATTATATGAGGTTAATTCAAAATTTAAGTGTAAAAATATAGTTCCATTTAAGATACTTTAAATGTATTCTATAAATCTTGTTTTATATAATTTTAACATAATCAAATACTTTCTTTCACATGTCATTATGAAATTTATAATTATATAATGTTTATTTAAAATAACTTCTTCTTAATATTTATTTTATTTTATTTTATTTTTAATTGTTTTTTGTCTTTATTCTGATAGAGAGAAAACTACCAACATCCAAATTCTTAATTTAGAATTTCACCCTTAACTTTGATCCCTCCTTAATTAAATCCTATTTCCTTTAGTCTATCAGACGGGTTTTTCCTTAATAGTATTTCAATCTAGGTTTACAAATGAAATCAAATAACAACAGATCTAGAACGAAGAATTGACACATTCAAGAAGACAAGTTCTTACAATCACAAAGTAGACAAAAATATCAAATTGCATAATTCAGTCAGTGATCACAACACAAGATCCTACCTCAACCTGATGCTAACATGCAACCAACCGAAAATTGTGAGAAGGTTCGCTCCCAAAATTCGTCTCCGAAAACTCCTCTAAAATTTGTCTCCAACTTTCATTCCCAAAATTCGTGTCCAAAATCAGCGGTCCCTCAAAATGAACTCCAAAGTTGTGATAAGGGGTTTTCTCCTCAAACTGGGGCACTAATTGTGCATTCACCCCAAAGAACTCTTTGCTCACAAGACTCAAACTCTAAATTAACTTTTATTAATCTTTGTTTTATCTTTTCATGCACATTAACCAAATTATTAAATAACTTTATTTAATTTGCCACTTGACTACAATTTTAAATTAATTTATTACTTTTAACCCCATGCGCACTTTTATGCAATTAAATATCTTTATTAAGTTCACACACTTTATCTTTTTAATTAATTTCTTTTATTTTAAACTCATGCACACATCATGCAATGTAGAATCTTTTTAATAATTTAATATCTTTTCACTTTTAATTTATTTTAGAAACTTGATTGATAAAATATTTATTAACTTAAATAACAATAATATTTAGTATTTATTTAAAAATGAACTCTAAATATATTATTATTAAATTAAATAAATATTATCACGTTCTAAATATATACTAATAACTTAAAGCTTTATCTCCAAATTTAATTCTCTTATTTAATAAATTTCTCAATTAATTAAATACAATTAAATATTAAAGCGTCATAATAATTTTCATAAAATTAAATTATTAATTTAATCTTTTAATTAGACTTAATTAATAGAATTTCACCAAAGACTCATAAAGCAACATACGAAAACCCATTATAACAGAACACATACCAAATCAAACAAAAGGGTTAGAATCACAAATTAACATCATTTGACGCATTCAGAGTGTACTGACTCAGATACTTGTCCTAATTTTCAATTAGGACAAATGGCTTAAAGGGTTAGGATTTGGACTCAAGAATTTATCTCCCCTCTCTTACCATTGAGATAATGCGATAGGGTACGCTCATCTTGGCAATTCAGAGAAGTTGATACCCAGTACCTGCAACCTGCATAAAATTCATGCATGTACAGAAACAATATTCTAAGCTAAACAAGCAATGGTAGGAAGTGGTGCATCGTGTAGATCTCGACTAGCAAGTGACTACGACTCCCTTCCTTAACCACATCAGAAATGCCATACATAAAGAAAACAAACACACATACTATACACATGCAAGTATGGGGTAAGTATTCATAAGAAAACATGTACAATAACCATCTAGTTAATCATCATCAATAACAGAAAACACTGTGATAATCATCATACATACATGAAGTATAGGGTATCAAGTAATCTCATCATATAATCAACTGAATAAAACAATATTTGATAATCTGAGAGTAATGCTACTAAACATCATGCATAAAACTGGTCTAAAAGAGATCAACAATGATAACTGAAATGCAAACTAGGGGCAGGCACTACATCCACCCCTCCTTGACTTAGGCTTACTCCTGAAAGCCTACCAGGATGGTAAAGTTAAAAACTCATTGTGCGGGTCCCATTGAACCCTTCCCCCCTATATGAGGATATGGCTCTACTAAGAACACTGCAACATAGTTAGAGCAATATGATTTTGGTTTAATAGTAAACCAAAAACCATATTAATCCAACATTCATCCTTTTAACAAGTATTGAAATAGATCCCCTAAACACTCTAAACAAAGGATCAACATAATGCTCACAAGGATAATCAAAGGCATACTTCCTTAAAATATAGATAGAAGATACATGTTTTGAAAATAGGATAAGTTTTAATTTTCAGTTTTGGCCTATGCTTAGTTTTACGTATAATTTTTAGTTTGAAATCTAAGTGTTGAAGTATGAAAAATATACAACTAAAAGTTAAAGTTCTGTTTCAGTTCAACTATTTCAAGTTTTAGTTTGAAAGAGATACACATAATAGTTTAAAGTTTTTGTTCTTGCTCGACTAGTTAGCACTAGTGGCGTTCCAATATATGCAAAGCTCCTAATGTAGAAACTCACACTCTGATACCAGATGTAACGCCCCGCCAAGGGATCCAAAAGAATTAACCTAAAATTTTACTAAGTTTGCCAAGTATTTTTTCTAAAGTATAACATGCACATCAAACACAATAGTAGCTGAAGCAATAACATGTAATCATCAACAACATACCTAACAAGTTACATTCACTAAGGATCCCAAGATGTTGAGTCACATTTAATTTTAATTAATTCTAAGTCTAACAACTACCACATCCACATGAAAGAATAATTATAAAGTCCAATGTCCTTTTAATATACATTTGTTCCAAATGCCTCTTGGCAAATTAATTCGAAATGCTCAATCATCCATTGTACATGTCACAGGGTATGAAAGGCTTTAAAGAATATACATGTGTAAAAGTAAAGATACATTACCCTCATTGTATCCATGATACAAGTACAATAAAATAAATGAAACCATCTACCATACATGATACATCCATCCATCATAAAAGATATAAACATCCAACATAAAATACAACTATCCATCATAAAACATAACTAACTAAGTGTGTGGTTCCTCCCAACTGTCAATAGCATCATTAGACCATCATGGGCCCTAGCCATCCCCCATGCGTAACATCCCAAGTCACTAATAAGATCGTCGATACTATAGTAATAGGAATGTCACACCTAAAACATGCTACATCATATGCATAAAGAAATCTAACATACTAGAATAAAGCATAGTAAACAACATCATCTATACATGATAAACAAGCATACTAAGAAGCTCTAGCCATGGTAGCAATGAGAAGATGGATCTCAAATGGTAAGAGTGAAAAAGCACTACCACCTGACCGTGTGGAACCTAAGTGGTCCACTCCCACCGCGCTGAGGAGATAGTCTCAAGTCCCAAATAGGATATCGAACCACATAACACAATACTTTCTATGTCTAAGAATCCTAAAATTATTCTAACTCAAAGGTTCCAACACATAGATCGACATCTAGACCTAGAGGCACAACAAAGACATGTAGGAATCTACTATGCAAGCGGAAAAGTGTCATCGCAAAAGTCACATTCGGAGTTACTCGAGCAATCCCTGAGCATCTCATGGGAATCTCGGGTCCCTAGTGAACCCTGCAACCACTAGTATCCTCTCATACTGATGAGGCATACTACGAAATGCAAGGTCGCAACCAAGTGTTCTCTCTACTCCCATCCTAGTCTGTACTAGCACTCGAGGCATGGACAAGGACATACAATTATCTTATTAGGTTCATTTTACTCTCATTTAGTGTAAATGTTATCACTTATTAAAACAACCTACAATGAGTTACCCTGGCAGCCACTTAGGGCCCCAACCCCCATTGCAAGCCACTTCCCGACAGTACATATAGATAACCTACCTTAGGTTCATGAAATCACAAATCAAAAATTCACCTCAGCCCTATACAAGTGACTGGAAAGCATCAAAAGATAAGCCACAATAATCACATCAGTTCTCCACGAGAAACTGGAAAGCATCAAATCATAATCATAATGATCACAACAGTTCTCTATTAGCAACTAAAGGCATCAATGATAAGTCACAATATCCAACGGTTCTCCAACAAGCAACCAAAAAGTATCCCAATAATAACTCACAATACTGATCGAAGACTCCAAAATGGTCAAGTCAAAACATGTCACACAATGACATCATCAAGATCAAAACAAACACTTCAATCCTCTCAAAGTGACTGAAAAAAAAATCAAGTATAACCGATCAATGACTCAAAAATGGTTATCAAATATAACTGATCGAGACTCGTAAATAGTTAAGTCAGGTATCTCATATACATACACCTCAGCTTCACACAAGGAAACTGGAAAGCAATAACAACCAGTAAATACAAACATCATAAAGCATATCAACATATCACCATGGTTGGATTTAGAGAGATCGAGAACAAATCATCATAACATCACATACACATAACCCCCAAGCCTCTAGTAGCAACCTAAGACTGGTCAATGCTAGAACAAACCCCAAAACCCCAAAACGCAGAGAACACATAGAAGACGTCTAAGTCTCATAGATTGGATTTTGTTTAGAAAAAAATATTGTTGATGTTAATTTAGCAATTTTGTTTTAGTTTGAAGGTATGTTTCAAGTTAAAAAGATTTCTAGATAACCCTATAGGTTGACCCATTCACTTGTTCGAATGAAACTAGAATTATCCTCCCATCATGTTTTAAATCAATAATATAATTCTACAATTTTCATCAAATAATATCCATTATTAATTAACTTTAATTAAACTATTTTTAATTAAATTAATTAACAATTACTGATCTAAAAACTTATATTAATATCTTCATTAATTATCAATTTATTAATATTTAACCAAAAACTATTAATAAATTAATAATTACAAAAGCTATATTAAAAATGCATTAATACTTAAATGAACAAATAATAATAAAATCTGTCAATAAATATAATACTTAGTTTACATTAAAAAAATTTATTAATAAAATATTCTTAATTAATAATATATTTAGTATTAAAATCTATTAATAGAAATTATTAAATAATAATAAACTTATCATTTTAATTAAAAGTTATCTAAATTATAGTAATTTTATATTATATAACTTTTTTTTAAAGTTCAAAATTACGTAAACTTATAAATTCTTTAAAAGAACTTTAAACATATTTTAATTAATAAAAGTTTATGAAAAGAAACTTTTAAGTATCTTAAATTAATAATAAAAGTTTATAAAAAAATTTACGCATCTTCTTTATTTAAAACATAGTATAAGTTTAAAATACAAATTTATATGATTAACACCTAAATCAAAGTTCATTATATTAAATAGGGCATGTAATAAAGTTTTTGTAAAACTTTTCATGTGATTTATCAAATCGGTGCCCTGCACCCATTAACAGTATACCCAACGATAATGAATTCGTTGTCTACGACCTACAACGTACGGCCTTTCCACTTTGACCTAGTTTTTGTTTTTGTTACACACACACACACACACACACATATATATATTTTTTAAATTTTTTTTTTTTTTTTTATATAATAAAGTTTATTATATGAGGTTAATTCAAAATTTAAGTGTAAAAATATAATTCCATTTAAGATACTTTAAATGTATTTTATAAATCTTGTTTTATATAATTTTAACATAATCAAATACTTTCTTTCACATGTCATTATGAAATTTATAATTATATAATGTTTATTTAAAATAACTTCTTTTTAATATTTATTTTTTAAAATTATTTTTAAATTATTTTTCGTCTTTATTTTGATAGAGAGAAAACTACCAACATCCAAATTCTTAATTTAGAATTTCACCCTTAACTTTGATCCCTCCTTAATTAAATCCTATTTCCTTTAGTCTATAAGATGAATTTTTTCTTAATATTATTTCAATCTAGGTTTACAAATGAAATTGAATAACAACAGATCTAGAATGAAGAATTGACACATTCAAGAAGACAAGTTCTTACAATCAGAAAGCAGACAGGAATATCAAATTGCATAATTCAATCAGTGATCACAACACAAGATCCTACCTCAACCTGATGCTAACACGCAACCAATCGAAAATTGTGAGAAGGTTCACTCTGAAAATTCGTCTCTGAAATCTCCTCTAAAATTTGTCTCCAAGTTTCGTTCCCAAAATTCGTGTCCAAAATCAGCGGTCCCTCAAAATGAACCCCAAAGTTGTGATAAGGAGTTTTCTCCTCAAATCAGGGCACTAATTGTGTGTTCACCCCAGAGAACTCTTTGTTCACAAGACTCAAACTCTAAATTAACTTTTATTAATCTTTGCTTTATCTTTTCATGCACATTAACCAAATTATTAAATAACTTTATTTAATTTGCCACTTGACTACAATTTTAAATTAATTTATTACTTTTAATCCCATGCACACTTTTATGCAATTAAATATCTTTATTAAGTTCACATGCTTTATCTTTTTAATTAATTTTTTTAATTTTAAACTCATGCATGCATCATGCAATTTAGAATCTTTATAATAATTTAATATCTTTTCACTTTTAATTTATTTTAGAAACTTAATTGATAAAATATTTATTAACTTAAATAACAATAATATTTAGCATTTATTTAAAAATGAACTCTAAATATATTATTATTAAATTAAATAAATATTATCACGTTCTAAATATATACTAATAACTTAAAGCTTTATCTCCAAATTTAATTCTCTTATTTAATAAATTTCTCAATTAATTAAATACAATTAAATATTAAAGTGTCATAATAATTTCCATAAAATTAAATTATTAATGTAATATTTTAATTAGACTTAATTAATAGAAATTTCACCAAAGACTCATAAAGGAACATACAAAAATCCATTATAACAGAACACATACCAAATCAAACAAAAGGGTTAGAATCACAAATTAACATCATTCGACGCATTCGGAGTGTACTGACTCAGATACTTGTCTTAATTTTCAATTAGGACAAATGGCTTAAAGGGTTAGGATTTGGACTCAAGAATTTATCTCCCCTCTCTTACCATTAAGATAATGCAATAGGGTACACTCATCCTGGCAATTCAAGAAAGTCGATACTTAGTACCTGCAACCTGCATAAAATCCATGCATGTACAGACAAAATATTCTAAGCTAAACAAGCAATGGCAGGAAGTGGTGCATCGTGTAGATCCTGACTAGCAGGTGGCTATGACTCCCTTCCTTAACCACATCAAGAACACCATACATAAAGAAAACAAATACGCACACCATACACATGCAACTATGGGGTAAGTAGTCATAAGAAAACACGTGCAATAACCATCTAGCTAATCATCATCAATAACTACAAACACTGTGATAATCATCATACATACATGAAGTATACGGTATCAAGTAATCTCATCATGTAATCAACTGAATAAAACAATATTTGATAATCTAAGAGTAATGATACTAAACATCATGCATAAAACTGGTCTAAAAGAGATCAACAATGATAACAGAAATGCAAACTAGGGGTAGGCACTACAACATGCACCCAAAGGAGGTACAAGGGATACACAAGAGGTGTTTTATTTGAAAGCATAAATTAAGCTTTACATAATTAAATAAAGTTTCACTAATAACTTCTTCCTAGGGAATATATATCATCCTAGATCATGACTAAAATGAGAGGAGATGAGCCTCTGGTGTAATGAAAATCAAGCTTGCCTCTTAGCTTGTCTTGTTGATTAAAGAGAACATATGCAGCTATTCTTAATAGAAATCAAGAATTTTCAAAAATGAGAATACTTGCTTCGAAAGAAAGATTTTGGTAATTAATTTTATAGAGATTTTTTTTTCTTTCTTCTTTTGATAATGCCAAATGTATATGTTATGAAACAAAAGAAAAGCTAGTTATTTCCTTGATAATCAAAGAATCCAAATTCAAAAAAGATCAATTATCATATTTTTCTTTATTTTGATTCATGTCATTTGATGAACCAACAACTAATGTTGAAGAGATTATTTAGGACCTATCTACATCATTATTTGAGCATATCCACAAATAAGATTAGGATTAATCTAGCTTAGACCAAAAGTTTCACTTATGGTAGCATATCTTTGGTTTGTATTTCAAGCCAAATATGATGGACCAAATTCTAATCACTGATAACATGTGTTTACTCAAAAATCCATTATAACTCGTTATAGACATTTTGTTAATTCTATTGTTCTCATTAATCCAGGATTAGGATAGTAGAAAATTCATGATTTTAATGATTGAAATTTGCTAAATATAAAATGATAGTCATCCAAGAAAAATGTCATCAATCCAAGCATAGAGTATAAAACTTCTTGTACCTAAAATTTTAAAGAATTTGTTTTCATAGTTAGAGTTACACAAAGAACCTTAGGTAGAGCTTTAACAAACAACTATCCTTAAGGAGGATTAATAGATCCTTCAAAACATGAGTACAACACAATATGTGAAACACTAAACATGATTCACATTCCCTGTTAATCAAAGTAAAATAATGATGCACATTGCAACACAAACCAAATAGTGATAAGTTTCACTTGTGATCACGTTTATATAATCAATAATATAACCTCCATACTATGCATAGATATAGTACATTTAAGGGAGAGGATCTAGTAGTTGAGTGATGTAACCCTCAACTCTTCAAAGAATAAATTAGAAAATGTCAAAACACAAAAGTTTTAGAATGCCATAATTGTAGTGACCACCCATAGTTTTTTTTCTATTATATTTACCAAACTATTTTTATACCTATTTCATGCATGTGTTAGTTTCTGTAATGGGCACCCCTGGATGTCCCAAAAAACTAAACCAAATTGCTGAAAGGAATTATGTCAAACAGTTTGCATTCAACTTCTTATTTCTCTGTTTAATGTTTTAAACCCCTTATAATTCCGGAAATCAAACATTTATTGTTTGTTGTGTTTCGTGCATGGAATTGGTATCATACAACATAAACAAGAAAGCAACTACAATGATATGCAGAGTGGAAATGAACTACTGCTAATAAAATGTTATTTTCAGAATTCATAAAATCAAATACATAGCAGATTTATCAACTCACTAATTACTTCAGCAATATTGTCATAATACTCCAGCCCATGCTTACAAATTTGCTGCTACAATACTTTGTCCTCCAATCAGTCCACTACCTTCATAATACCATTCCCTCCAAGCGGCATAAGCGTCGGACAAGTAGTGAAGAAGATATGAGCAAAATATCAAATCTGCCTGTAGCCGAAAATGCAACTAAACTGCCTGATAATGAAGCCAATAAGAAAGAATTCCAAAGGCCAAACCCCAAGGGAATGACGTCTAGAATGTTACAAGAGAGGATAGACGTCCTCAAATGCCGAAAACAAAGCTGCAACTCACACACCAATTTCTTCTCATATTCAACCTGTCTAATGAAGCCACAAATGCTTCCTTTTATTCTATTCCCACGGGTCCCCTCAACTCATATGGGCAATGTGGGATAAAAGATGTGTAATATAAAACATATATTAAAATACCCCTTATGTCTCCCTTGGCTACACATCACCATAAAATATATATTAAAGTAACACTTTAATATTTTACAATTAAATTAGACATTACTTTAATAAAACTTCAGGCATTAAAATGTATTAGCAATCGGACTCCGAATAATGCGAGTGATAGCTCATCGGAAAGCTCTCACCGAGGAGTATCGAGTCCAATCACCAAAATTGACCTGCACTGTGTCCTGCCGACTTACTAAAAATAGTAAGTATGCCTGAAACTAAGTAAATCAACTTCGTTTTGGCCCAAACTAGAAATGACTAGGCTAAAACACTCCAAGATCCCATTAAACCCTTCGTTAGCCCTCGGGACCATGTAGAACAAGGCTAACGCGCACACACTTGGTCAACTGCTAAAATGGGGACATTACAGTTTCAAGGGTATTAGATTTATAATTATGAAATTATTTCATGACTTGGATTACATGTATATCAATAAAGAATTACTTAATTATATTTCATATGTTTATTGATGATTATGATTACTAGTGCATTAATGATGATTTAATGATGATTACTTCATATTCATAACAATGCATTATTTTATCTGAGTATGTGATGTTTGACTTATAATTATTATGGTACTTACCCCATACTTACATGTGTATGGTGTAGCAGTTAGATTATGAATCTCTCCCTTTCCGTTGCCGAATTTCTCATGAGTATGGTCATTTACTGCATCAGTGCCCTCGTAACTCAAGTTTCAAAGGAGTGGATGGTTCTACAGCTAGCAATACTGGTGGTTTGGCAGATACTACAGGGAAAGGACAATCTCAAATGGCTAATACTACCAAGGGGATGAATCTGCAAGATGCTACAGGTAAGGGTAAGGCTCAAATGCAGGATAAGGATGGATTTTCCCTTGTTCGCCCTCATGCTAAGGGTCGTTGTCAAAAGAGGCCTTTGAAAGAAAGATTATCTGATTCAGGTTTTAACTGCTTTGAGGTGCTGGATAGTATGGTTCTAGAGGAGGGTATTCCTCCTCCTATCTCTTCTGATCCAGTTTGCACAGATGAGAGATCTGTTCCTAATGATGCCTGTGGGGTATCCCAAGTTGTAGTATATCAGAACTGTGAGGTCCTTGTAGCTCCTGTGATAGAGGCTCTGGAGACTCCTGCAGTGTTGGAGATTACTGATGTTGTTTTAGCTGATTTGGTTAAGGATGTGCTACCATCAGGTAAGGGCAAGGGTTCTCCTCTCCCCTTGGGGTTGATGTCTCGACCCTTTAAGTGGGCTTCTTCTACTCCTCCTCTAAGGAGTGGGCACAAAATAGACCAAGAGAAGATTAAACTCACAAGAGATATATTGATTGAGTCTGGTTCAGTGAAACCTTTGGATTCTCATTTTCCCAATTCTACCCAATGATGATTATTCTCTCATGGAATGTAAGGGGGTTGAATAACATCCCTAGACAAAAGGCTATTCATAACTTGGTAGTTGATAATAGCCCTGATGTTTTTTGTATCCAAGAGACTAAGCTCTCTATGGAGTCTATGGTCCAACATGCCTCTAGTATTTGGTCTCGTGGCCAATGCCAGTGTGTTGGGACAACAGGCAGTGCGGGTGGTTTAGCTATATTTTGGGATCTTCAAAAAATTTCTCCTCTTGGTTGGATGTCTTCTCACTCAGCTCTCTCTATGGTAGCTTCTGCTCTAGACTCAGGAGAGGTAATCATGGTTACTAATGTGTATGCACCTGTTGATCTTGTGGGAAAGGAGGAACTTTGGGAACATATTCAATATGTTAGAAATTGTCATCCTTATCATCCTTGGGTGTTAGCAGGGGACTTCAATTCAGTTTTAAGTCTGGAGGAGAAGCATGGTGGTTTGGATAGATTGGGGCCTTCTTCTGCTCTTCTTCGGTAACATATATCTCTTTTGCATCTCTCTGATGTTAAGCCTTCTAATGGTCTCTATACCTGGAATAATCGCAGGACTAGTGTTGCTGCTATCTCAGAACGTCTGGATAGATTTCTTGTTTCTTGCTTCTGGGTTAGTGGCACCCTTACTATCTCTTCCGAAATCTTTGATTGGAGGGGTTCAGATCATTGGCCAATCAAATTTTCTGCTATAGGGGCTTATGTTCTGAAGCATCCTCCTTTTAAGTTCTAGTTGATGTGGCTTCGAGACTCCTCTCTTCATGATTGTGTTTTTTGTTGGTGGAAAGATGGTGCTCCTGCATATGGTATTGCAATGTTCTCATTTTCTAAAAGGCTTCAATATGTTAAAAGGCAGCTCAAGATATGGAATAGGGAATGCTTTGGGAACCTTCACTTTATGAAGAGGCTTGCTCAAGAAGATCTTGATGTCATCACAAGGCAGATTAGAGATCGAGGTTTCTTAGAGGATCTTGGCAAGGCTGAATCCCTTGCTTCTAGAGCTCTAGAAGAATGGGAACTTCGAGAGGAAATTTTTTGGAAGCAAAAGGCTAGAGTTGATTGGCTCTAGGAAGGTGATCGTAACACTGCCTTTTTCCATAAAACAATGCAATCTCGTTGGAATCAGAGCACTATCTCTTCTTTGGTTAATTCTCAAGGTATCCAACTGAATTCCTTACCAGCTTTGTTCCAGGAGGCTATTTGGTACTTCTCTACCCTCTTCTCTGAGGACTCTCCTCCTGCTCATAATGAAGAAAATCTTATTTTGTCCTGTATTCCTTCCCTTATCACTCAGGAAATGAATGATTATCTCATGCGTCCTATTTCTTTGGAAGAGCTGGAGGAGGTGGTCTTTGGCATGCCTAAGGGGAAGGCTCCTGGTCCTGATGGCTTTCCAGTTGAATTCTTTCAGGAATTTTGGGACATCATTAATCATGATTTGTTGGAGGTGGTTAAAGAATCCTATGCTAGCAAGCAGATGCTTCAAGCTTTGAACTCTACATTCTTGACTCTTATTCCTAAGAGAGAGGGTGCTAATCAATTGGAGTTTTTTAGACCAATTTCCTTATGTAATGTGGTTTACAAAGTTATTACTAAGTTGATTGCTGAGAGATTGAAAAGGTGGCTTCCCATTATTATCTCAGAAGAACAAGGTGGTTTTGTTGCTGGCAGATAAATTTTGGATGGGGTGGTTATTTCTACTGAGCCTATTCACTCTATGGCTACTTCAAGGGAGAGAACCATGTTTGTTAAGCTGAATATGGCTAAGGCCTACGATAGAGTTAAATGGAGCTTCCTAAGGAGTATTCTTCTTTCTTTTGGATTTAGCTCTGACTGGGTGAGTTGGATTATGAGTTGTGTTACTTCTGTCTCTTTTTCTGTTCTTATTAATGGTCAACCTTCTCAACTATTTGGTGCTTCTAGAGGCCTCCACCAGGGTGACCCTCTCTCCCCATATCTATTCATCATCATGGCTGAAGGCTTGGGCAGATTCATTAAGCATCAGGTGTCCCAGAATTCTATTCAAGGCTGGCGGTGGGGTAATGGCTTACCTTCTCTTTCCCATCTTCAATTTGTTGATGATTCTGCTCTTGTTGGTCTTGCTAGGATCAAGGAAGCTGAAGTCTTTCAACATGCTTTGGACATTTATTTGATAGCTTCGGGCCAGAAAGTTAATGAGCACAAATCTTCCATTTTCTTTTTTAACACTCTTGATTCTATTCAGCACAGGATTGTTGGTATCCTACAGTTTCAGATAGGATCACTTCCTTTGACTTATCTTGGCATCCCTATTGTTGTTTCTAGGCAGCCACGTCTCTTTTGGCAAAATTTGATTACCAAGTTTCAGGATAAGGTAAATCATTAGACTCATAGATGGCTTTCTACTGCTGCCCGGGTTACTCTTCTTCAAGCTGTTATCCAAGCTCTTCCTACTTATCGAAGCATGGTTCATGCTGCACCTATTTACTTTCTCAAGGAGTTTGATGCTCTTTCTCAACAATTCTTTTGGAGTGGTAATTTGCATAGTACTAAATGGAGCTTTCTTAATTGGACAACTGGTTGTAGGCCTAAAAAGGAGGGTGGTCTTGGTCTTCGATCTGCTCTATTGAGTAGTTAAGCTTTGGCTGCTAAACTTTATTGGCGATGGTGCTCTGGACAACATCAACTTTGGGCTCATATTATCACTCATAAATATTTTCATGGTGTTGATCCTTGCTCTATTTCTGCACTTCCTCTTGAAGGTCATGGCTTAATGGTTTGGCATACTTTGAAGACAGGTGCGATGTTGGTAAAGAGGGGTCTATTTTGGATATGTAAAGGAGGTTCTTAGGCTTTGTTTTGGTTTGATTCTTGGGATGGATTCCCTTCCATTTTATCCATATACCCTCATCTTCAGCCTCTTTGTGACTTTTTTTTTGCCGTTGGATGGGATAAAGTGGCTCATTACAAGACTCCTTATCAATTGGGACCTGTTGTTGGTTACAGATGGAAGCATTCTTCTGATTGGCCTCCTAGAGGTACAGACATGGATCATCAGAAGCTTTCTCAAATTTTGGCCTCTAGAGAGTGTTCTTCTTTGCTTGGTCTAGATGTTTTGGCTTGGGGCGGTTCCTTGTCTGGTAAATATCATGTCTCTGCTGGGTATCAGGAGATAACTAGACAATTATTTGGGGATGCTGAGGTCCCTTGGTGGAAGCAAGTTTGGAATAAAGTTTCTTGGTCCAAGTGCAATTTTTTCATGTGGCTAGTGGCTCACAACCGTTGTCTTACCTGGGATAATCTTTGTAAACATGGATTTCAGGGCCCCTCTTATTGTGTTTTGTGTGGTAATGGAGAGGAGTCTATCTCCCATCTATTCTTCCATTGCTCCTATTCTACTCAGATATGGCACCTTTCGTGGCGCGCTTGGGGTTGCTCTTGTCGACATGCTTCCTCTTTGCTTGAGTTTTGGGCCTGCTTGGGTACTACTCCCTCCAAGTCTTCTTTTCTCCATGCTGCTTGGATTGCTGGCCCATCTTTCATGCTTTGGCATATCTGGTTGGAGAGGAATCGTCACATATTCCAAGATTTTCAGCTTGGTGTTTTGCATCTTTGGTGGAAAATATCACATTCTCTTCAAGAAACTATTCTTGTGAAGTGTGAGCTTGATGGGGGTATGGATCCGGTTGATCTTGCTATCTGTAATCACCTTAATTTTCATCTGCAGGATGGGGCTGCAGCTCATAGGTTTCCTTCTATGTCCAGGCAGCTTCATCATCAGAGGAAGGGTCGAGTTAACTGGGATGGGCACTGAACTCCTCCTCCCTATGGAGTTTTGAAAATTAACACTAATGGTTCTTCCCGTTGGAATCCTGGTCCGGCTAGTATTGGCGGAGTGGCTCGTTGTAGTTTTGGGGATGTTAAATTTTTCTTCTCAGTTCATAAGGGTGATTATACTAACAATCTCATGGAAGCTCAGGCTATTTTATATGTTGTGAAATAGTGTTGCTTGCGGGGATGGAGCAAGATTATCTGTGAGTCTGATTCCTAGGTAGTGGTGAACATGCTTTCTTCGCAAGAGCTTGAGGATGTTAGTTGGCAGCTGGCTATTATTGTTAAGCAAATTCTTTTCTTCTCTTCCTCTTTTCAGTTCATTAGGTTCACGTATATTCCTCGTGAATGGAATAGAACTGTTGATTGTTTAGCCAAATGGGCATCTAGTCATGATCTGGGTTGGAATATTAAGGATAGGAGGCAACTATCCTTTGAGATGGTGCAAGAATTTGATGATCTTGTTGCTCAGGATCGAGCTCCTTGTTGAGCTCTCCTTGTTGTATTCCTTTCTGTCTTAATAAATTTTTTCCCTCTTTTTGCAATAAAATACATGTGTATGGTGCATGTGTCTATTTTATCTTTCTATTTGTCATATTTGATGTGGTTAAGGAAGAGAGTTGTGGTCACCTACTAGTCGGGATCTACACAATGTACCACTCCTTGTCATTGCTTGTTTAGTTTAAATATATATGCATATGTACATGTTCAAATTTTATGCAGGATTGCAAGTACCGGACATCGAGTTCCCTAAATTGTCAAGATGAGGGTGCCCTATCACAATAACTCAATGGTAAGAATGAGGAGATAATGTTCAGGTCCAATCCTAGCTATAACCTAAATAATTCTCTTGCAATGAGGACTCATAACTGACTTTCTACCCTTTTGAAAATCCGTGAATTTATCTTTGTCTATGTTGTTTGATCTTGAGCTTTGGTCTGTTTTGGTAATGTTGCTTTTATGTGGATTTCGCTATGTGATTTATTTGATAAATGATTTAATTATAATATTTTAGTTAATCATATAATATTGAGAATTATTAAATATTATTTGATTAAAAAGAAAATATTAAAGTATGAGAATATTTAATTGATTAAAAAAACTGATTAAATATGTGCTTTAATTTAAAAGTATTAATTTAAATTTAGAAAATTGGTTAAAGAGAAATTAGAATATGATGATATTTAATTAATTATAAATTAATTAAATATGTACTTCACTTTAAAAGATTTAATTTAAAAGTCTAATTTGAGAAGTTGGACAAAAAAGAGAATTAAAATATTAAAGATTTAATATTACTGTATTATAATTATTTATTTAATAATAATTAAATTAGAGTTGCATTTAAACAATGAGCTTTGATTATTATTATTAATTTAAATAATAATCTATGCTTCAATTAGTGCATGCACTAATTAATAAACTGGAGAAAAATAAAATATAAAAGAATGAAATTAAAATATAAAGTTATATTTCTAAATGTGGCATAGTTATATTTATTTAATTTAATGATAATTATTTAGGAGTTTTATTTTAATAATAAACTCTAAATAATATTTTTAATTAAATTAATAAATATATTATTAAAAGTGCTTCAAAAATTAATTAAAGAGAGAAAGCTAATTATTTAAATTAAAATATTTTGTAATTAAATATCTAAAAGAGTTGTGCATGAAAAGGTAAAAGGTAATAAAGTAATAAATAGTAATTGATTAGTGAGTTCCCTCTAGTGATTTGCACAATCATAGCCCCAATTTAGGGGAGAACTCTTTATTAGAGATCTAGAGCTCATTTTACAATGACACAAGTTTTGGGGAGCAAAATTCGGAATTGGATCAAAAAAATTGTTGAAAGTTCAAGGGGTCAAGATTTGCATGCATTCATAGATTATTTCATATTTTAGCTATAGTTTTGAGGCAGGGTTTGAAAACCCATTGTAGAATTTTATTGAAAGATCTGTCTACTTCATGTCTTCTTGGGTGTTTGCATATTGCTTATTAATTTACTATATTGATTGTTGAATAAAGAATTATGTTGTAGAATTTGAAAAAGGAAAACTTATTAATCAAAAAAATTTGACTGAGGAAAGTTATAGAAAAACTGTAGAAAATTATTGTGACTATATTCTTATAAACCCCCTTTCTAATATAACGAATATTTGATTGAAAAAATTGGAAGAAAACAATAAATTGAATAGTTAGGTTTTCAACATTAAAATTGGCATTAGAACAATGAGATTATCATGAATTTTTTAAATATAGATAAATATTATTCTTATATCTAAAATAATTTAATTGCAAAAAAAAATTAATTGAGAGGAAAACATGTTGTAACTAAACTTATGCATGCATATAAAAACCAATACGCTAAAAATAGAAACTAACTATAGCATGGTTACATGCATGTGAAAAAAAATGTTAAAAATAGAAAGCTAAGTATAGTATGGTTAAATGTATGTGAAAATAAATATGCTAAAATTAGAAAACTAAGTATAGTATGCTTGCATGATTTGAGAGATCAAAAACATGTAAAAATACTAATTGCATGTTTATTTTTATTTTAACAAAATAAAATAATTTAATTTTCAAATTTATTTATTTAAAAATAATAATAATAATTTATTAATTTCTAAAATTTAAATAAATATTATTCGTTTAGTTAAAGTGAATGCTAGTAATATTAGTGATTCTTTAAATCTAATCAAACTCTTAGTTGCATATAAATGATTTTATATTTATTAATGCAAGAGGGAAGTTAATAAATAAATATTTATAATTTTATTAAATTTTAAGGGAAGTTGTAGTGGAGTTCACTTTTTAATCATTTAGTTAATAACTATTTGAATTTATGAGAGAAATTACAAATAATTAAATTAAATTTATAATTGTATCTCTAGTTGCATTATGAATTAAAGGAAAAGTAAATATTAATATTAGACTTAAATAGAAGTCATATTAATATTTTAGAAATTGAAATTAATATCAATATTTAAATATTATAATATACATTTATGTTATTAATTAAATCATTTATGGTTTAAGATAATTTAAATTAATAACATGATAATATTACATCACATTTTATATGCACAAAAAGATTGGATATTTAAATACTTACTATTTTAAATAAGTATATTAGCATAACAATTTATATTAACATGTATATTCTTCTTTTATTTCTAAACATATCTTTATGACCCAAATTAAATAAGAGAAATTGGTGAAATTAAATAATGTGGCTGAAAACTATGTGTTTTCTAATATTCTATTTATAGTCTTGTGATGTTTATTTTCTTGATTGTTTTTCTTTGTGGGTTGTTTAGTTGACCAAGTTAGGATGTGCACTAGAGGCATTTTTTGAGATTTCTTTTATGATAATTTGACTAGATTTTATGATGAACTTTATGATTTGAATTGAAATTTATGTTTTACGAGCTTTATGCTATTGAGAATTTATGAGAACTTGAGTTTCGAGAACCAATGTTATTATTTTGGGTTGCTTACTAAGGATCCAAATTCTATCAATATTACTCTTGTGGTATGGGAGACTATTGTGGTTTGTGATTTTTGGGAAGGTAGTCTTGGTGCATGTTTATGAGAGTGGCTTGCAATGGCGGCCAAGACCCAAAATGGCTACCAGAGTAACTCATTGTAAGTTGTGTAACAAGTGCTAACATAGTAATTAAAATATCTTACTTAGCCCTTTTCTTGAGATATATTAAAAAGATAAGTTAGTGATTTTTTCTCGTCCATGCCTTGAGTGCTTGTATAGACTAAGGATGAGATGAAGATGATACCTTGAGAGGTATGGGTAGTTTTCTCATCATCATGAGAAAGTATTCTAGTTCTACATAGAGTCACTAGGGAGCTGGGGTCCTAATAGATTGTCAGGGTAACCTTAAAGTTGGCTCATGTGATGAAACTCCATAGTATGTAACCTAAGTCTCCTTCATATTTTTTTTTAATATTTGTCTCTAGTGGTGCACTTGTTAGATATTACTTTTGATGGTGCATTTATTGTGAGTTGTTACTCATTGATTGGATGTCATTTATTGTTGACAATTGACTTTGATTAATGAATGATCAGTTATTCATTGGTGGTGTTTTTATTGTTGGAGTTAGTGATTGGTAGTTTACTTTTATTAATGATAGTTGTTATCTGCTCATCATTGTCATATTTGTATGTTGACTTGGTATGTGGTTTTGGTATTGGAATGAGTATCTTTTCAATTTTGATTATCTTTCTTCTTTAGTAGTTTGTGTACCCTTGAGGTAGTTTTGGCTATCAGGATTCCTTTCCTAGGATTATTTTATGATTTGATTATCTGTGTATGGATCATACTTTATCTCTCTTGCACGATGGGAGTAGGAGCTTGATTAGGTGACCACACAATTGGGAGGTAGTGTATTATTACCATTTGAGTCCCCTTAGATTGATAGATGTTGGATGTGTTGGGACTAAAAATTGCATGGTCAATTTTGAGAACCATTGAAAAAATCAAATCCCATAAATGCCCTTTTGATGAGATTGTACCCGGTTGTCAGTTTGAGGCCTAAGAGGTGTTTAATGCTTCTAACACCTTTCATTTAGTGCGTCTATGTGTTCTATGAAGTTAAACTGACATTTTGAACCATTCTATGAAGTCCCATTTTGAGCTAGTGTCAAAATTTGCAATTCTGCCCCAAGTGTCAAATAGCGACCAGAGGCCCAGTTTGCATTTGAATATCTTTTACCCAAGAATGTTTCATGACCTGCCACTTTGGAGATGTTTAGTGTACATAATAAAGAACCTATGTTTCAATTTTCAAGTCATATTGAATCCGTTTGACTAGGTTTTGCACCCCCCAAAGTTGGTCATTTACTGTTTTGTGCATTTGACTAGTTCATAATTATGGGAAGCCCTATTCGACCAATCATATCTTTGACCCAGTTTACCCAAATGAAACAATTCTTTTTGCATTGTGTTCCAGGGATCAGACACTTCATATGTTCTAATTTTGAGTTCACGACAAATCCATTTGATCAATTTGCTAACATGATTAAAAACCCAGTTTATATTATTTTGTTACGGCTAAGGTATCCTGATTGATCCGTACCCTTGTTCGGCACATTATAACTTTGATCCAGTGATTGGTGAGCCTAAATGGATTATATCATTGTGTTGTCTCCTAAAAATTATTGAAGTATGTCAATTCCCAAGTCATGAAAAATCCATTTGCATACTTTTTTATGTCCGTACATTTGCCAAAATTTACTTTTTGACACATTTCTCAGTTAAAATTTCCAAGTGCCTGTTTTCGAAAATTCGCCAAATGTGCCCTGTGATGTGTCATGAGCTCAAAACATGCAATTATATTCTCTTCATGGAAAAGAACTTATATCCTAGTTTTCAAAACCCCAAGTGATCAATAACCCAATTTATAATGCTGAACTCGAGCCCAGTTTATGTTTTTTAACATTGTTTGCCTGCAGGGTAATTGAAGTATGGATGTTCGGCAATTAAAATCTCTTGACTGGGAATTCATCATGGGTTGAAAATTTGCAGTGTGATAGAGTATGCAGGATTGAACACTCATGCCGATTTTTGTGGCTTGGTAATCTGATTGGATCAAGTTTTAATTACAACCGGCAGGCCTCCAGACACTAATTCACAATTTGTAGAATTGATTAAAAGTGAGTTTAAAATAATGAATTGATGATCATTATGCATATGATTCAATCTTATGAAAAAGTAAATGGTGGAAATGGTTTCTTAAAAGCAAAATACAAGGAGCATGTGAAGATTCAAGAAAGAGAGAATTTGGAAAGTGTTTCATTAAAGAAGTTTAGAGGATCACAATATGATGCGGATTTGCCGACAGATTCAAAAGATAGTATTAATCAAGAAATTTTTACATCAATTAAAATCCACAAGCACAATGAAGCTTTTTGTTGTGAGTTTGCACATTGAATTAAGGAAAAGATTGCATAAAGGCTGCTCTCTCCCACATTGTAGTCTCAATTTGAAAGTTGCAGCTGAGAGGTAGTTTTCAACATAGAAGATGTGCTCCATGTCTGGAGAAAATAAAGAGTATAGTAGCAAGCATCCACAGAGGAAGAAGCATCCACATTTTTTTAAAAAATGAATAGATTTGTTGCTGAAACAAAGCTCAAGGCAGCATGTTATTCACATTTTTGCAGCAAGCAATGAATAAAAGACCATATGTGCATAAAAAAGGAAGCAAAGAACCCCCATTTTTCAAGCCCATGGCTTCTCTAATGGTGCATCCATGTTTTTGAAGGGAGCAACTGCATTATAAATGCCCATATGCATAAGAAATGACCATTACCATGAAAAGTTTGTAGATTCATAGCAAAAAATGACCAGCAGGTTGGAGCTCCACATTTAGAATAAGCAACTCATGCCAAAGGAGCTGGATAGCTCTTCATTGTGTAGAAATCAGCATCTATAGGGGAGTTGAGGCAAATGCAGCAAGTATTATCCCACATTGAGTGGGAAATGATTTTCTTATGTCTTTAAATACAAAGGCTTACACATCTTAGAATGTCTAAAAGACAAGAGGCTTTTGTGAAAGCTAGCTCGTGTGCGTGGACTTGTGGTCGGCCAGTTGGCAGGATGCCTATGTTAAATTTTGACGCAAAATCTAAAAATGTTGCCGAAAAATTCAAGTTCGCTGGAAAATTCAAATTCGACCAAAAAAGTCTAGAAATTCGGTGGTCGCTACCTCGCTAGTCGGGAAATCTTGGAAAATCCGGCTAGCGACATAGCGAGGTCACAGGAAAATTTTGAAAATCCGACAAGATTTAGAATGCAACGTGGGTCCTACCTAGAGACAACAGCGAATCAAAAAGTGACATGTGGCATTGGTCAAACTTGGAGTTGACCTGAAATTAAAGAGGCTAGGAAAAATAAAATGATTTTAAAATTTTCATTTTAAAATTATTTTTCCAAGAAACTAACATGTAGGGTCTTTTAAATTGAAAATTTTATTTCCTAAAGTTTTAACTTTAAATTTTTTGAAATTATTTTAAATACAGACCTGAACACTCTTAGTAGAGTAGTGATTTTCAAAATGTGATTCAGGGTGTTTTCGAAAAGAAACGTACATGATGTTATATATCGTCGAAATTGGCAAGAGACAAACTTTTCAATTCTGAAGTTTGTTTCTGCACAGAATGCCATTGGTTCAAGCTATAGGGGGGTTTGTCTTAGGTACCTGAATTGCAACTGTATTCAAACCAGGAAGTTCAAATTTGATTTTTGACATGATATTGATTAGAATATGGTTAAAAAATAGTTGAAATGCAGTATGGGTCGAAATTTGAGAAAATTCATTCAATAAAAACTAAAATTTCACCAGCATTTCAGTGGGTAAATCGAATATTTTGGTGACTCAGCAAGTTTTCATCATTCAGAAACAAACATTTGCAAATCAGTTGCAAGAAATGATGAAACAAAAATCAGATCAATGGTAGAAGGAAGGAAGAGGTTTTCAGTTGCTAGAAGATTGAATTTCAAGTGGACACTTATCAAGTAAAGATCAGATCCAGAAATTCTTTCTCTTCTATATCTTTCTATCTTTCATTCTTGGGAGGGGTTCTAGTTTTTTGTAACTGAGAGACCATTCATGGTTCCAATCTTGAGTTCTCTTAGATCTGTGATACCATTCTTCAGCAAATTTTTCATGTAATGAACAACAAGAAATAAGAATACAGATAGTCTCATCTATTAGGTAGCTTTGCATTTAAATTTCATGCATCTTATTGTAATTTGTTTCAAGGAAATGAATGATAAGGCAGCAGCAAGTCAATCTTCATTCTGATATTTTGTCTCCCATTCATGCTTTTTGTGATCTTTTGTGTTTTGTAAACAAAGAATATGAAACTCAGTTGCAACCCATTGGTTGTATATGTTGATTTATTTTGCTTATGAATCAAAGAGTTATGTAAATGCTTGATTCTTCATCATAGGATTACAGATTTCATGAAGGGATAAGTTGAGTATGAGGTTCAAAAGGATGCAGATGTCTAATTCACAAAGTGGAAAGATAGATCAGGAAGTCCTGATGTATGGCATATGTCAGTGATTTTTAGGGATGTGTGTTAGGTTTTTGTGTGAATTGCTCAATAGATAAGGCACTGATCATTTATAGGATCACCTGTTATACTGCTACATATTTGAGGTTTTACTGAGATCAACATCAATAATCAAACTCTTTTTCCCTTTCATGTTGAAGAGCTATAAAAGTTGAACCCTCACTCAGTTTGTGAGATTCCTAGATCTGCATTTAGCTACTATAGATTGATGTTATTTCATGAGTTATTAGGATAAATAAGGGTTTTATCTGCTTCATATTAGATTCAGTGTATGCTTTGACAACTGGTACCATATAAAGAATCTGTAGGTCCACCCGCCTAGGTTTTGTAGAGCTTGAAGAAGAAGAAGGGTCTAGCCTTATAGTTGGCCTGGTGTGTGAATGGGCATGTTGAAAATGGGAGTTAGCTGCCCCTAGATGTGTTATGTTCTCATCAGGGTAATTGAAAATCGATAACATTTTCAAACACTAACAGGATGCTCCTTGATACAGTGGTACCATTATATTATTCCTCTTATCTTGAAGACTTCTATTCATTTGATATATCTATGTATCATGTGTTTTGAGATCCTACAGGATATTGTATTTTACATTGATGTACTTGTATCTATTTTTACATACCCTATGACATGTGCAGTGGATGTTATTCATTAGATGTGCTTTAATATTATTAGTTGTACTTATGCATATGCTTATATGACTATGTACATGTTTATTCATTTTATGATTATGGACATTGTAATTGAGGCTAAAACTTATTAATAAAACTTTTTAAAATGTGACTCAATGTGAAGGAACCCTTGAGGAATTGAAATTATATTTGTAATTGATTACGTGTTCTTGATGTGTATGTATAAATTGCTTTTGCATTATTGTTACTTTGATGGTGTTTAAATTTAAAAAAAATAGTTCAGTAAACTCTGTAACATATTAGATTTATTTCTTTTGGATTCTCAAGTAGGGTGTTACAATAATCCTTTTATTAGACTTTTTCTACAACTCTACTCTACCTCTACAATGAAATAAAATACCTACTTATTACAATTCTGAAAATTATCATATTTGGTAGTTTTTTAGACAAAATGGATTTTTCCATTTTTGGAAATTTTTAAAACCCATCCTACAAATCCCATTTTTACCCAAGAAAAGCCCCCAACTGAGGCAAAATGAATTGTCAACTAATCGACGAAATCAAAAAATTGATTTCAGATTTATTACAAAAATAGCTTTCTAAAAAAACTGAAAAAAAACATGAAAAGCTAATTTCAGAGGTTAAGACAATATTTTAGGCTCCTAAGAAAATGTCAAAATGGCCACCTATTGAGATGAGCTCATCGATAATCCAAATAACTTGTCCTCACACAACTACCTATAAAATTTCAGCCAAAACCCACATCCAAGTCAAAATTTATGACCCCCGAAAGAAAATTTTGACCAAAACCCACATCTAAGTCAATAACTTTGACCCTTGGATGCCCTTGCATCATTGAGAATGTTTCAAGAGTTATAGCACTTGTTATTTAATGCAAAATATTTGTAATATGTAGTACTAACAAATGTAGTTTTAAATTTGTTGTATTGATCATGTGATGATAATTGAATGAAATTTGATCCTTGGATCTACAAAGAAATGTATCATGTGATGTCACATAAATGCACAAAAGCATGACTTAGAGTAGAACTATCAATTTTTAAAAAAAAATTGAAACTATTTTGAATACTTTAAAAAAAATAGATTTCCCCCTTTAATGCTTTACCCATTTCTTACTTGTGCCATGCATCCTAACCTTTATCACCATAACTAGAGAAATCACCACTCCATCGATATATACTCTAATAGGCCTACAGATCCAAAAATAATAATTTGTTCTAGTTCTTTATGAACACTGATATTACTGAAATAAATTCCTTAGAAATCAAGGTGGAACTATTATCAAGATACTAAATTTCATACGCTAAATAGAAGCCTCTTCCTAGCTTATGTTGGTGTAGATTTATATGAACATTAAAGAACAAGATTCAACATATACTAATCTTTTCGATCCTTTCCCATATTTAGTTTCATTTCTTACATATTTGTAACCCTTTCAAGTTATCATTTTTGGGACATCAATATCTTCATTATTCAAAGGGAAAATAGCCAAATTAGAACACGTGTCACATATTCATCTAACGCAATTGATTTGACCAATAGGATCATCTATTTTTTCACATATAACAGATGATATGAACTCACTTCATCTATTGGAAGGGGCATTTTTATAACCAAAAGTTTCTTCTATAATTTTTTGATAAACTTGATAATGGATACTAAATTCAATATGATAACAACAACAAGAAGTTTCAAACATGTTGTTTCTCCTAACATAATATGGCTTCAATGTTTCGAATAATGTCTACCCAATCTTTATATCAGGATTTGAACTACAAAATGAGACATACATTTCATGTTGTGTTGTGTCCAACCAATGTTTTGTATGATGTTTATAAAGGTTATCTCTAACCCCATGTCTAAGAACATCTCTAGTATTTGATGAAGGATGAGTATTATCATTCCAAAATGATATTACCAAATTTTTTATTCTATCATCAATCCTATCACAATGAGGAGCTCTACACATAATTGCCCATTTTCCTTCCAAAGTACTATCATCCAAAACCATTCTCCTCTTAATATATTTTGATATGGTTTTTCTACTAAAACCAATATGTGATGAAATTGAAGATATTTGTCTATTTTGGGGTATACTACTACTACCACCAAGAATAGATTGCAACATAACTCTTCTTGTAGAGCTCTTATCTTTAGTTCAATTTTTCTTCCCTATAGAACTCAAACCTTTCTTAACATTTTCAATAATATCACTTTGCATGTTAGAAAATTTTCTTTTTTTGATGTTGTGTCTACACCTAGCAATTTTAATGACTCTTCCAAGTTTTTCTGTAAAAGAACATGAGCAAGTGCTTGATTTTTTTCAAGTGTTTCCAAAACATCAAATTTGCTTGCTATTTCTTTTACTATCTTATTCAAAGCTCTTTTCTTGGAAAGACTTAACAATTTAATATCAAGAAGGAATTTCAATTTACCCACATCCATTGTAACTAAATGATCAAAATTTCTATGAGTGATATTGTTCTTTACACTTGTGGCTAGTCTTATGCATTCATCCATACCAATTTGGGCAATTCATCCTAACCCTTCTCCAACTTCCTTTGATTCATGTCCTAAATTATCATGTTGCAGATTGTTATGTCCTCAATTGTCATGTCCTAGATTGTCATGACCCAAATCTTCTTCAACATGGATTTTCTCATCTTGTGATTGTTTGTTAAGACCTACATGCATATAAATGAATAAATTTAGAAAAATAATTATAAAATTGCAGATATACACATCCATATGAATTTTCACATTTACATACCTTCTCTTTTTTGTGATAATTTGCTGAAGTTTTCTCACAATTTCTTTGTTCTACATCAATCGATCTATTTCTTGTAGATTTTCTTTGTCTTCCTTGTTGTCGTCCCATCTTTGATTTTCCAAAAATTATCAAAATATTTTGAATTGTCTTCAATCTTCAAAAAACTATCAAAATATTTCAAATTGTCTTTAGTCTTCTTCCTTTTTCTTCAAAAATAGAAAATTCCTTTTAAGATTGTTTTGTACTAATTTAAAAAATTAAGGAAAATTTGTTTTTTATATAAAACATGAAAATTATTAAAAGAAAATTCTAATGGGCTTCATACAAATACCCTTTGGTCGACAAGATCTACTTTTTGAAACCCCCAATGTAACCAAGGGGCTTCAAGAAAAGCCCCCATGCACCCAAAATGGCAGCCAAGGGGTTTCAAGCAAAGCCCACTAGATGACATAGCCCACTAGATGACATGGAATGGGGGTTTCCATGTCATCTAAGGGGCTTTGCTCAAAGCCCCTTGGATGTCATTTTTGGTGCCAGTGAACTTCACTTGAAGCCCCTTGGTTGCACTGAGGGATTCATTCAAAGCCCCCTAGGCCTTCCCACATGGATTCGAATGAAGCCCCTTTTAAAAGGTGGTAAACTACTTTAATGGCTTTGTTTGAAGTCTCTTTGGGCAAAGACCCAAAAATAGGCTTCGCGTGAAGCATCATATATTTTTTCAAAAGAGAATAGTCATTTATGTTTTGTCTGGTAACCTGAAATTAGTAGAAAATGGTTCAAAAATGATATAGAAATACGTATACAATATCAAGGATTTGCAAGAAGTAATTCAAGTAGACAATACTAAGCCTTAGAAGAATGTCAAGCTAGATAATAAAGAAGAAGAATTTGATAACATCTCACCAAAAGAATGGGAAGATTTAGTACATAACATGGTTGAAGACATAATTGGAAGAGATATAACAATTCAGGACGCACTAAAAATTTGGAATATCTCTAACAATTTTTTTTTAACATATGCTCTACAACATTCTGTGATTTCCCATTTCTTTGGTTTTTGAATTTTGATTCAAGTGGGAATGGCCCCTAGGGACTAGGCCAAGTCCTAGAATCTTGCCTAGACCTGCAACTCATTCTAACCTCATCTGGGGCTGCCTAGGGGAGTGTAGATTTTGATTGTCCTACTTGTGAGGTTTCAATGGAATCAACGGTGGCTTCCATGGAGTGTTAGGAATATAAAACTAGTACTATAGTGGCTCAAGGATGGAAGGATGTGGTCCTTGGGGAGAAGATGACTCATGTCCCACTGGAAGCACCCAAGGTGATTAGTGGTGATGAGGGAGTGAAAATTGTTGTCTTAGATAGCCTAGTTGAAAGTGTGTCTATCGACTTGAAACTTTGCCTGATTGGCAGGTTTTTGACCTTTTGCCCATCGATTGAGATGGTTGGAAAATGGGTAAGTTAGAGATGGAAGTTAAAGGGGATTGTGACTATTTCAGCAATGTCGAGTAGTCTTTTCTACTTTAAATTCGTGGTAGCTAAAGACATGACAATGGTGTTGGTGGGGTCTTGGTCCTATGGGAAGCATAGTCTCATAGTGGCCAAATGGCACCCTGTGCTAGACCTGATGAAAGAGTTGAATATGATGGCTTTGGTCTGGGTTAGGCTTCCAGGACTCCCCCTTGAGTTTTGGGATGAGAGGATCCTAAAATCTATTGAGAACTCCTTTGTACATTATATTGTGGCAAACATGGTTACCTTATAGAAGTCTAGGCTAGTGTTTACAAAATTCAGTGTGAATGTTTGGGTCAGTAATTCTCTACCTAAGTCCATTGTTCTGAGCTCAAAGTGGGGTAAGAAGGTGTAACCCATTATTACTAAAATCTGGGGCTTTTTTTCCAGAAATGTTCATCCTTTGGACACTTGTTTATTGATTGCAATAAGAACAATAAGGCAGCTAAGAAGGAGATGTCAGCATGGAGAAGAAAGTTGTCATTGTTCCTTCAAAACTTGGAGAGGAGGAAGTTGTATCTTTGGATAAAGGAGAAGGAGAGTTGAAGGGGATGGTGAAGATAGTCCCTTCACCTAGGAAGGGGCTAGAAGAAGAGGATACTACCCACCAAGGAGTGGTGAAGATTAATATGATAGAGGCTTCTAAGAAATCCTGTGAACTGGGGGGGCCTATTGTGGGGATAAAGGAAGGTGAGATAAAGGGGTTTAATGGATAGGAGACTTTACCCTTTTTAAAAGAAATAGAGGACATCCTTAGTACCCCTTTAAGAAGAATGGTAATTGAGGAGGTAGATAGAGTGCTTTATTGGAGTGAATATCTTCCTCAAATTCTAAGAGGGTGGAACCATTGGCCACACTTGAGGATGTTGAGGGGAAAATGGAAAACCTAGAGAAGGTAGACAAGAGCATCTAAGAAAATTGAGGTGGAGATAGAGTTAAAGATGAATGTGGGGAAATCTAGAAAACAGAGCAAAAGAATGAAGTAGATGGCAAGGGAGGTGGCTAGTGGCAAGCAACCTACATTGGAGTCTTTGAAAAAAGGTACACAATGATCATTCTGTCATGGAATATGAGGGGGTTGAATATCCCTCAAAAATAGTTTTACCTCAAGCAACAATTGTCTAACATGAAAATTAATATCCTTCTGATCAAGGGAAGTTAAAATGATTAAGTCTAACCTTGAATGTATTGCTAGTTATATTTAGCCAAGTGCTAATTTTTGTTATAGTGAAATGAAGGGAGCTTCAATAGGCATGGCCACTTTTTGGAACCCAAGTGTAGGTAAAGGAAGTTTCATACATTATTTGAAAAATTATCTTATTAATGAACATAGGAAAGATGACATGATTTGGAACATTATTAATGTGTATGTCCCAAACTCAAGACAAGGAAGAAGTTGTCTCTAGGAGGAGCTATCTATTTTCCTCTCTTGTAATAAAAATACCTTCTATAGGAGAGATTTTAAATCCCCCCTTTACCCCTTGAAGAAGGTTGGAGGAATGGTGGATTTTAATGAAATTACGAAGGACTTGGCTAAATTCATCAATAGAAATGATTTATTGTATATGGAGATGTGTGTAGTAAAGTTCACTTGGTTGAACAATAGGAAGGGAGTTGACCTTATCCAAGTCAAACATGATAGACTTTTGGTCCTAGCTGGATGGGAGGGTTTGACTTCCTTCTCTCTTACAGGATTACCCAAGACGGTCTCGAATCATGCTCCAATTATTTTTAATTAGAAAGAAGTGTCTCTGGGGGGGCCAAGACCTTTTAGATATGAAATAATGTGGAAACCTTGCCTAACTTTAGTGACCAAGTGGCAGAGTGGTGGGGGATTAATGTGGAAGGGATTGCAATGTATAGGCTCTTTACTAAGTTGGACAATGTTAGAAGTAATGTTTAACCTTAGCAGAAAAGATTCTTTGGGGATATCTTTAAGACTAAGGTAGAGGTGGAAAGGAAGTTAGCATAGCTCTAGAAAGCCATTGGGGAGGACTTGGCATCTGAAGATATGATTCTAGAAGAAGATGACTGTAGGAAGGTTTGGAAAGATACAATGATAAGAGAGGAGACCTTTTAGAAGCAAAGATCAAAGGTTTTATGGCTCAAGTTGGGGGATAGGAATACTGCTTTTTTTCATAGATCAGCATCCATCCATAAAAGGAGAAACACTATTGGTGCTATCAAAGATGAAATTAATGTAAATCTCACTAAAATTGAAGAGATAGGTAGTTGGGCTACTGCTTACTTCAAGAACTCTTATAAAGAGAAGCATAGAGGTACCAAGGAGGAGGACATACGATGGTTGATTAATTCCATTCCCATAGTAATCTTAGTGGAGGAGAATGAGGAACTAACATAGTTGGTTTCTAAGGAAGAAGTTCATAGAGTTGTCTTCTTTATGAAAGCCTTTAAATCCTCGGGCTCGGATGGTTTCCCCCTAGCTTTCTTCCAACACTTCTGGGAAATGGTTAAACTAGATCTTCTTCAGGTTGCCCATAACTTTTTTAGAATTGGGAAGCTTCTCAAGAAAATCAAAAAAATGTTTATTGCCCAAATCCCTAAGGTTAGAGACTTGGGGGCCCTCTTTGATTTTAGACTGATTAGCCTTTGTAACACCACTTATAAGATATTTTCTAAAATTATGGTGAATGCATTAAAACCACTGCTACATAAATTTATTGGGAAAACCCATAATGGATTTTTTCTAGGGCATCAAATCCTTGATGTGGCCATGACCACTCATGAGGTGCTTCACTCTATGGAGAAGAGTGGTAATCTGGGTATGGCTTTGAAACTTGATATCTCTAAATCTTATGATAGGATCAATTGGACCTTCTTGTATGAAGTTATGGTTAAAATTGGTTTTAGTCAAAAGGTTTTAAGGATGGTTAAATCAATGATAGAGACTGTTAATTATTTGGTGTTGGTGAATGATTCAGCTTGGGGGAACTTTGGTGATGGAAGTATTGGGAAGGGCTTTCTTGAGGAAGATGGAAGGGGGGGAGATCAAAGGTATTAAGCCTACTTCCACACTCCCACTAGAGGTGATACAAAAAATTTTGGATGACACTTTCCAAAGTGGGGAATCCTCTATGGGTGAAGCTAGGGCCTAGAAATTTGTCCTGGAGGTTTATGTAGTCAATGCGGAACAAAAAAATAATTTGGATAAAAGTAAGGTGTTCTTCTTCAACACTCTTCTTAGTATTCAATGGAGAATCCTAAACATTTTGGGGTGTAATATTTCCTCACTTCCCAATATGTATTTGGGCATTCCTTTGATTGTGAAAGATGTAAGTAATAACTTTTGGAATACCATCCTAGAAAAAATGAAAAAGAAGTTGATCAAGTGGAAAGGTAAAACCTTGAGTAGTGCGGGTAAGCTTCAGCTTTTGATTTCTTGCCCTTAAGGCCTTCCTATGTATTTCCTATCATTGTTCAAAATCACATAAAGTATGGCAGATAAATTGGAGAAAATCCAACAAAATTTCCTTTGGTCAAGAGGAAGTGAGAAGAATAGGTTAAGCTTGGTTAACTGGGACAAGGTTTGTAAACCTAAGAGTAGAGGAGGTTTGGGAGTTAGAAAGATACATGATTTGAATAATGTGCTCCTCACAAAGGTGGGGTGGAATTTGATGAAGGAGGAGGCCAATTGGTGTAAAATTTTGAAAGCCAAGTATATGGGGAATTTGAATTTCTCTCACTGCATCTAAGGTTTGGAGTAATATACTAAGAAACAAAAGTCTTTTAAAAGAAAGTTAGAGGTGGTTTGTGGGTGATGGAAATCAAATTAATTTCTAGGAGGATACATGGCTTGCTAAAAAACCTCTTACCAGAACAAAGTATGGGTCCCTTCGGGAGCACCTACAAGAGCAAGGGAGAATAAGGTTGTCAAATTTATTGGCCCACAAAGAAATTGGAAAAAGGTTGAATTGCAAAAAAATGCCTTCCATTGGGGGGAGCTAATTGAAAAGCTAAATGGCTTGATTGAAGGGTATAGAATCCCGAGAGTAGCCCAAAATGATATTTTTTTTTGAAAGACTACCTCAATGGGGGAGTTCTCTATCAAATATTCTTTCAAAATTAATTTTTGATAAGGCCTTAGACCCTAATTACTATGGGAATATTTGGTTTAATCATTTAATCCCAAAGATTAATATTTTCTAGTGGAACACCAGTCATGGAAAAATCCTCACTATTGATAATCTAATGAAAAGGGGATTCCAATTATCTAACAGATGATATTTGTGTAAGAAAGAAGAGGAGAATATTACCAATATTTTCCTTGATTGAAGTTATGCTTCTAATGTTTGGGGGAGGCTATTACAGAAACTAGATTTGTTTTGGGTGTTTAATAGGAAAATTGAGCAATTTTTTGAGAATTGGCAAGCACCTTTTACCCACCATCTCCTTGTCAGTATGTGGAAGGTAATCTCTCCCAAGTCTATTAGGGTATCTAGAAGGAGAGAAATAATAGGATGTTTAGGAATGAAGAGAAAAGTGAAGAGGTTGTTGCGGATAAGATCTATAAACTTCTAGTCAAAAATATGAAGTGCTACAGGTGGAGGAAATTGGCAATCCCTCCTATTCAGCTGGAAATTAGGACTAATAAGTGTTGGATTTGGAAGAGGGGATCATGGAGTCTGATAATTCCAATTTGATGGAAAGGAAAAGGACACAATGGAAACCCCTAAGAGAGAACTAGGTTAAGCTCAATTTTGATAGTGCGGCTAGAAAGGAGGGATTAGCTAGTGGAGGTATAGTCAGAGACAGTGAAGGCAAGATGCTTTTGGCCTATACTAAACATCTGGGAAAGTGTCCAACAATATTGCAGAAGCTATGGCTCTTTTTTGGGGTTTGAAAAGGGTGATCACTGTTAGATGGGAAAATGTAGAGATTGAAGGTGACTGAAAAAATATTATTGAGATAGTAAAGGCATCATGAAGGAAGGGTGGGCAATTAAATGTATTGTAGAAGACATCAGACACTTATTAAATATTTTAAAAAGATTTAAATTGCATCATATTTTTCAAAAGGGAAATGGGGTGGCTAATGGAATGGTGGCTTTATGTCTAAATGTGAAGGACCTATGATGTTAGAGGGAATTTAATGTCTTACCAAACTTGGTAAGAGATTTAGTGAATAAAGAAATTAAGCATGATGAAGTCTAGTAGGAGGATCATTTTAAATTATAGTGACTTGTTGCTAAGTAGGAAAATGGGACAGAGTCATTATGGAAAGATGGCAAGGAGTGATAGAAAAGGTACTTGTAATAATAATTTCACATGGTCCAAAAAGGAAAGAATTTTGAAGTTTGAGATGAGAGAATTTTTAATAATTTTTTGTGTGTCCTTGTATGTCGTGATGAGAAAATTTTCAAAATTTAAATGGCTTGGATGTATTGGGAATGATAGAAAAGATTAGAGTAGGGATAGAGGTGGTTGACACATGAAATTTATGTCTAGATGGGATGCAGCTATTATAAAAAGTAAAACCTTAATGTATGCTTAAGGTCCACTATTTTTGCACCTAAGTGTGACTACATTCTAAGTAATTGCCTCTAGGTTTTGGAGAAGGTGAGAATTTTAGGGAAAATTGTAGAGATGGGGGGATCTTTTGCGAATTGAGCCTTCTATGATAGAGGAGAGTAATAGGAAGCCATTGGTTTGGTGCATGCTAAAGGAGGGTGGTTGCATCTCATTCATGGAGGTATTGAATGGGTACGATGAGAATTATTCCCTGCAGTTTGTTAATTCTTGGGAGGATCAAAGAGTCACAATCAATAATATCTTGTTCCATATCTCAAAGGAAGTCATCTCTATGGTGAAAAGATTGGCTATGAGAGGAAGGAATGGAAAAAAGTGATAAGGGTGGCTGATGAAGCAAGTCTGAGTCACTTCTTCCTAGAGGGGGAGGAACCTATTCACTATAGAGGTGGGTTTATGTGGGAGAAGCTCCTAGAACCATGGAATGAAATTTGTTTGATGTTGATGAAGTACTTAACTCTAGAAGGGAGGTATGGGGTCTATTAATATTATAATTTCCTTTTTCTAAACCACTTTTTCCACTGTGATTTTATTTCCATTTTGTTCTTTCTTTTACATAATTTAGTTGACACTATTGCGGATGTTAATGAAAAAATAAGGAAGGGAATTAATTATACCATTCTACACCAGGGGTTGATGTTTCATCTCTATCAATTCCACCTTGATTTGGTTCCCCCTAGGATTGTTGAGATTGATATCCTTGCTCCCCCCAACCCCCAACCCCAAAAAATATCACTTAGGATCATGAACTTCAGAGCCCCTACCCCATAGCCTTCACCTAGTGGGTCCCCTTGTAGTGCCTACCCTCGTTCACATCTTTTCTAGATTAATTGTTGCTATTATTATCAGACTATGTAGACTAGTTTTATGTTGATGGTTTAGTGGTGTTTTTTTGACACTATTAGATATTATGATAGGGATTCAGTTGATATATGATGAGATCATTTAGACTTTACATTTCATGTATGTATGATGATCATTACATTGTTTTCAATTATTAATGATGATTAGTTAGATGGTTTATTATCTCATGTGTTTTATTATGGTTACTTACCCCATACTTGCATGTGTATGGTGTGTGTGTTTTCTTATTGTATGGCATTTCTGATGTGGTTAAGGAAGGGAGTCGTAGTCACTTGCTTAGTCGGGATCTACACGATGCACCACTTCCTGCCATTGTCTGTTTAGCTTAGCATTATATATTGTATGTCCATGCATGGTTTTTTTGCAGGTTGCAGGTACCAAGTATCGACTTCCCTGAATTGCTAGGATGAGCGTACCCTATTATACTATCTCAATGATAAGAGAAGGGAGATAAATTCTCAAGTCCAAATCCTAAACCTCAAAAAAACCATTTGTCCTAGTGAGTTAGGACAAGTATCAGAGTTGAATACCCACCGAATGTGTCGGATGACATATTTTGTGATTTTTAACCCTTTAGATTGATTTTGTATGATTTTTTCTATGATGGGTTTTCATATTTTATCTTGGAGGTCTATGGTGAGTTTTCCATTAATTAAGTCTTAAATAGATTTAATTAATAAATTATTTATTTGAGAAAATTAATAAAATATCATGATCTTTGATATTTTGATTGTGATTAATTAAATGTGAATTATTGAGGAAAGGAATTAAATAAAAGAAAAACTAGAAATTAAAATTAATAATAATTATAAAATAATAATGAAGTAATAAATAAAATAATAATAATAAAAGTTATAAAAATTAAAATGAAAATTATAAAATTTAAATAGAAATTATTGGAGTTATAACCTTTCATGGGAATTAACATGTGTCAACAACACGGGGGCTTAGTGAATCAATTAAGCACAAGGTGTCTACAACTCTATGACTCATCGAAAAGGTTGGAAAAGACCCATGCTTAGTTGGTGACACCTTCCAGCTATTTCAAGAAGCATTCCAAAGGTTTCTTGAGAGCTCTTTATATTCAGGCATTCCTAGAAGCTTTGGGAGAGCATGGAGAGCAATTGGAGCATTGGAGGACTCAAGAACTCTGAAGAAGGGAGCTTGCTCCGCGGGTTTTCTGAGGAAGAGAGAATTAGCATCAGAATCTAGGTAGATTCTTGTGATTTTACTTATGTTATTTCTGCATCATGCATTCTTGTCTTCTTCGTGTCTTCCATATGTCTTCTGAGGAATTTCATATTTTTATTGTATGCATTTTCAATTTGGGCAATTAAATTTATTTGAGAATTTTATATGCATAGATCTGAAAGGAAAATGGGGCTAGGGTTTAAATTCATGACCAAATCCATTAGATTATTTTTTTTTTGGATAAAATTGAGAATTAAAAGTTTATAGAAAAAATTCTGAGAGTTAGAATTCATATATGGTGTATATATATATATATATATATACATATATATATATATATATATATATACATATATATATATATATATATATGTATATATATATATATGTATATATTTATATATATATATATATATATATATATATGTATATATATATATATATGCATTATTCATACATATACTGTGATATAAAATTCGTATATATACATACACATATATATATTTAATTGAGGAAACGAATATCAAATCGCAATAGAGATTCATATTAATAAATTTCATATTGAAAGGAAACATTTTTATTAAAAAAAATGTTATTGGAAATCGTTGCATTATATATATATATATATATATATATATATATATATATATATATATATATATATATATATATTTATATTTATATTTATATATATATATATATGAAAGTCTGAACAAAGTACGCATCGATTTTGAAAGTTACAAATTCATATATGAGTGGGGGCGGATTGCACCCCACCCCATATTCTGTATTTATGTTGGTCACAGGGTACTTGTGTATGCAGCGTACCCGCGACAGTGCCTTAATGCACCTGTCGTAGGGTACCCGCGACAGTAGTCACATAAGTGACAGTCGCTGAAAACACTAGCGATGTTTTTTTTATGATTACATTTTTAAAAAGAAAAAAGAAAAAAATGTTTATACGTTTTCTTTGAAATCAAAATTTCATTGTTATAAATTTTCATATGGTATGAATCGAAATTACTAATTTGATTTTATGAAATAATAAATATTTATATATTATATATGTATGTATATATATATATATATATATATATATATATATATATATATATATATATATATATATATATATTTAAATATAAATATATTTATATGTATATATGTAATATGTAAATATGTTGTTAATAAATTTAAATTATTTGATAAAAGATTTAAGAGTTCATCTTTTTTTTTAATGATGAATAGTTTTGTAATTTTATAATTTAACTATTAAAATTTAATTAATAGTTTTAAATTATAAATTATATATATATATATATATATATATATGAAATTTAGTTGTTAGTTGATGGGAAATGATTTCAACAAATATTATAATTGGAAAACAGGTTTTTTGATTTATAAAGGAAAACTTTTATCCATCCAAAACAATACATGGAAAAACATACAAAATGTTCCTCAAATTCTTTCTCTAAACTTGGAAACGTAAACAAGACTTTTGCATTTAAGTTGTAGAATTAGCAAAACCAAAACATGTGTTTACATTGTGTATTCTTTATGCTATTGTTTTGGGTTTTGGGTTGACTAGTGTTGACCAGTATAGGACATCTACCAGAGGCTTGGGGATTATGTGATTGTGATGTCTTGATGATGTTTTAATCTCGATCTTTATAAACCCAACCATGGTTATGTGATGGAATGTTCTATGTATTTGTTGTGATTATTGATTGCTATAGTTGAGAATTCTTGTGTATGAGACTCTTGACCTAACCATTATTTTGGTCATCGATCAGTTATCCTTGATTATTTTCTAGTCGCCATGATGGGACTGAGATGTGGATTTATTCTTGATGATGTCATGATGTGACATGTTTGACTCAACCATTTTTGGAGTCTTCGATCAGTATGATTGAGATATATTTTGGTTATTGAGAACCATTGGATACTTTGTTTATCAGTGATACTTCAGTTACCAATAGAGAGTTGTTGTGTTCATGATTTTCTATGGATGTTTGCTCATGGAGATTTGATGCTTTTATGCATATTTGATGATTTTATTATGGATTATCTTTTGTGATTTTGAGATTTATGAGTCCATGAGCATTAGGGTAGGATATCTGCATGTAGTTTCGGGAAGTGGCTTGCAATGGGGGTCGGGGCCCTAAGAGGCTGCCAGGGTAACTCATTGTAAGTTGGATTAATAAGTGATAACATTCACACCTAATACTAACTGAATGAATCTAAAAAGATAAGTGTTTTGTTCTCGCCCATGCCTTGAGCGCTTGTACAGGCTAGGATGGGAGTAGTGAGACGCATGGTTGTGACCTTGCATTCCATAGTATGCCTTGTCAGTATGAGACGATACTAGTGGTCGCATGAGATCAGTATGGACCCATGGAGTTTAGCTAACTGCCAAGGTAACTTGTACGTGATAAATGTGATGACACTTTCCCGCTTGCATAGTAGGTTCCTACATGTCATTGTGTGCCTCTGGAAAGTAGATGTCAGTTTCGTGATTGGAACCTTTGGGTTAGTATACTTTTAGGATTCCTAGGCTATAGAGATTTGTGCTATGTGTTATGGATAGCCTATTTGGGACTTGAGATTATCTCCTCAGCATGGTGGGAGTGGACCACTTAGGTACCACACAGTCGGGTGGTAGTGTATTTTCCACTCTTATCATTTGAGATTCATTGAGACATCGTGGCTGATGCATCCTTTGTGATGGTGGTTATGTATCCTTTCATTGATGATTAGCATATGTTAGATGATGTTATCTTATGCTTATATTTGCATGTTAGATTACTTTCTACATATGATGTTGTATATATTAGGAGTGACATTCCTACTATGTTAATACCAATGATCTCTTCGGTGATTTGGGACGTTACGCACAGAGGGATGGCTAGGGCCCATGATGGTCTAATGATGCTATTAACAGTTGGGAGGAACCGTGCACTTAGTTTATTTTGTTTGATCTTTATGATGGATGTATATTTCTTCTATGAAGATGTATCATGTGATTATCTCTACTTTGATGTATCATGGATTGGAATAGGATGATGTACCTCATTCTACATATGTATATTCTTTGAGCTTATCATACCCTATGACATGTACAGAGGATGATTGAGCATTTGGAAATGTAATGTTTAAAAATTGGGCTTATCATTATTATTTCATGTGGATGTTGTACTAGATGGACTCATGTATGTTAGTTAATTTAGATGTAACTCAACGTTAAGAGATTCTTAAAGAATGAAATCGGTTATTTATGTTATGTTTACTTTTAGATGGACATTGCTATTGCTTCCGTTATTATGTACAAGTTATATGTGGTATTTACTTTCATGTTATTTTTAAAAAAAAAAGAAAAAAGGTTACCAAACTTAGTGAAACTCTAGGTTAATTCTTCGAATCCCTTAGCGGGGTGTTACACCCCTATTGAGTTGAAGCCCTCCCCCTAGGTAAAAAAGAGAAGTCTAAAAAAGGCAAAGAGAAGGAACTAGAGGAATCAGAGGAGGAGGGGAGAGGTGGTAGGAGGAGGTAGGGGAGGATTGCAGAATCTAATGCTAAAAAGAAGTTGAGATCTGGGGCCTCACAGGAGGAGGATTCAAATTTAGAGGAAGTGGGCCACCCTAAGAAAAGGATTAAATAAAAGGATTTTAACATTGGTGGGGGGAATATGGAGGAGGAGGAAGTGGAGGTTTCTGATTCTTATAGGTTTGGTTTTGGAGATGTGATTAAATGGAGGAAAGAGATGATGCATGTTTCAGCCACCATTGGGTTGGGATGTGTAGACATAACGTGGGACCAGCTCCCCAATATTATGGATAGAGTGCCCTCCCCTATTCTAATATCCTATCCTATAAGGGGTTCTTCCAAAGATACTATTATACCTAACCCCTCAATTTAGCAAGATGTTACTAAGGAGGAGGTGGATGGCTACTAGTATGGCAAGCAGGAGGTCATTGAGGAGATCTGGAAGATGGCTGGCAATGAGCTGTGGGAGAGAATCTAGGCCTTGGAGGAAAGAATTTGTCTCTTGACTAAATTTACTATCAAGGTGATTCATGATGTTGCTACCATGTTACATCTGCTAAAGGATCAGCAGGGTGACCTGACTAAGGAGGACTCTAGGATGCTATTCAACTTCCCTACAAAAAATTGGGCTAAAATCCTCCTGGAGGGGAAGGAAGCCAAGAAGCCTTAGGGCTCTTTCCTCTTGACTCTCTATGTGTTTTTTTTCTACTAGTTGTTGAACTTTTTTGTGTTTAAGGTGGTAGTGTCCTTGTTTTTATGCTTTCTTAGTTTTAGTAGTTCTAGTATAGGCAGTAGTTGTGTTATGCCTATTGATACTTTTATCGTTGTGCTTCTAAACAATGTTTTTGTGTTAAAATTGATAGGGGGTAATTTTGGTTGGTGGTAATCTACTAGTGGTTCACTATTTTTTCTATTTTATGGGCCATCCCCCTTGTTTTGGCTGCTCTTTAATTCAAAAACAATTAAGGATGCCCTGTATGAAGGCCCCACAAAACATTTGAAGAAATAAAAATATGTGATGATTGAAACTGATCAAAAATATGAAGTCCCTACATCTACCAAGGTAACATTTACACATATATAAAGATATGCACCTTTTATTAAAAAAAATAAAACCATACCCAAAATTTGAGCCACATGAGAACCCATAGAACAAATATGATATATCTATTGGATCATTTTATAAACTTGCTGAAAATATTTTGATGATCATCAAGGAAGAGAAAAAGGATGTAGATACTAAGAAACAAGGTCATGAAACACGAAAGGAATAATGGGAAAATATAACTGATTCTACTGACAAAGAACAAAAGGACATGAATAATGATGTGAAACATGTTCAAACTAGAGGAGACTCCACGAAGCATGAAGAAGATACTTCTCCTATAGGTGATGAAGCACAAACCCATGGACCTTCAACCAAGGAAATTATTGGGCATGACCATTGAGATTCTACAATTTTACAAGATTATAAGCAAATGAAAAAATTTGATAATGTTACAATGATGTAATCAGAGGAGAAGCCTCAAGTGCCACACTTACAAATTGTTATAGTTCCATTGATTTTACAAGGAGCATAGAAAGAGGAGAAGAAGGAAAAGGATCCAAAATTGATAATCAAGAGACTATAGCTCTTGTGTCATTACGGGTCTCACTAAGGACCAATCATATAGACTTATGAGGAAAGAAGATGAAGAAGAAGAAGGAAACTCAAGAATTCAAGTCCAACTCAATGACACTAGAGGAAGCAGTTATTATAGCTAATTGGGATCCAAACATGTTGGATTATGAGTGAATGACAATATACACAAAGATATATGAAAGGAAGAAGGACAAAGAAAGATTGCAGAAGGAACACAAAAAGAGACAAGCACTACATGATGTGAAAGACATACTACTTGATATTGTGCTAGAAATTTCTCTAAATGATAAAGTAGGTATATTGGACCAACTGGTATAAATAGTTTCTTGAAGTTGATGAAAGACCAACCCTAAAATTCCCAAGAATCACTACATATCAACATCTATCACAAAAAAGAGAGAAGCAAAACTATGGAGGTTGGAACTCATAGATCCACAAAAGATGAAACATTCTTAATATGAAAAAAAGATATTGGAATCATATTGAATTAATGAATTAAAATTATTAAGAGATATCAATCATTATAAAAGGAGATCAAAAGCCTAAAATGTAACTAACCTAGGTTGCATGATAATAATTAATAAAAGAATTATTTATTATATGCCTAGAGTTTAGCTTAATTAAAATAGAGTTAATTAGAAAATATCTCATTACTCTAACACCCCCCTTAAGATAAACTTAGGGAGTAGCTAAAAAACTTAGAAACTATTACTATGAGTAGATTTGGGTCCTGACAAAATGGCTTGATGAGGTACCCAAGCACAACCAAATCTCTGTAAAGAGGAGAAATTGAGAAAACTAAATGGGAAAAACCCTACTCCAAAAAGAGATGGAAAGAATGTTGAAAGAACTAGTGAAGGACTATAGAAGCCTCCAAACTAGTGAATGTCCAAGAAGATAGGAACAAAAAGATGATCATGAAGAATACCGCTGAAGCATGCAGAAGTTCCAAAGCTCTATCAAAAGTAATTTTTGATCTATAGAACCTCCACTAAAGTAGAACTTGACCAAGTAGAGAAGACTATAATCTAAGTAAGTGCTCTCAAAAGACACTACTCAAATCAGGAGGCAAACATGATACAAATGAAATGAAACACCAAAGCCTAAAGAGCTAATCAATCAAATATGGAAGGTTGCAACCAAAGCGAGAATGAAAGATAGAGTGTTTATATGGTAAATGATATATCTCACCTAAATTCATAGGTACCTAGCCACTACATCTACCTAGTACATAGGAATAGATATTAAATACATAGCTCACTCCATTGAGCCAAGGAAGCATACAAACCAAAAAAAGAACTCCCCAATCTAGAAAAGGGTGAGTGACATGCAACTAGAAAAGTGAGTCAAAAGAATTGCATGTCAAGGAACAATAATCAAGATGTACAAAAGAATACATATGTTGTACTAAGGTGATCAATATCAGACATGTCATGAGGCTAATGTCATGGATGGAATACTCTCTAACAAAGGAATATGGAAAAAAAAGGCAAAACATTGACCCCCCATGGCAATTAATAAGAGTATTGTATGCACACTAAGACACAAGATATGGTGAATCCTAAGAATACAATAATCTACATGAGTGTCCTCAAATGACATTGCTCAAGTCAGAAGGAAAAATAAGTCAAAACAACAAAATAAAAAATATAGATGGAAGATGGCACTTTATCTTAGTGCATTTACAAGAATACATACAATTGATGTCTGAATAGACTAAAAGAGACATAATGCTAATACAATAGATGGTAAAATCCATGATGAATCATTTGAAGTAACAAAATTGATCCCTAGACCTGAAATAACCAAGATATCCACTAGAATGAAAAAATGAAAAAAAAAAAAGAATAGAATATGTATCATTGGAAAGAGCTTACAAAGATCTTTCTAATGATATAAAGAATTCCCAAATCAGAGATAAAATGCTTAAGATATGTCTCCTAGAGTGAAAAAACAAACTCCTCAATTTGACAACAAAAAAGACATTAAAATTTAAAAATACCTGCACTATTATGATAGGTTGAGAATTAGATTTTTAGCGATATGTTTTTTGCAAAAAAAGGAGTCTGTATGCCCGAGATATGAGCCAAAAAGCACTAGTAGGTCCAAACATAGCTAGAAGAGCTAACAAGGTGTGTTGATGTAGTGGTGACATGACACTAACATTAGCAAGTGATGAGCCAAAATTTGGCCTTCAAATGGTTGTTAAGGCAAAAAAAAATGCCAAAAAAAAACCCTTGATGCCAAAAAAAATGTGTGGCCTTGGTCTTTGAACTAGTGGGTCCTTGTAGGGGTTTATTGTAGGCATGTACCTTGAAAAATATGCACTTCACTAGTTCATGGAGCCCATGTACCAAAGGGTTTGGATAAGGGGCTAAAAACTCATGTGTTTCAAGCATTGTCAATTTAAAAACTAGATGATGTGCTGTGAAAAGGTCTTGTGTAAAAACTTTCCCTCCAATGTGTGCATGCAAATGAAAATATGCCCTCTCCTCAATAACAAACACAAGGGCTTTTTTATTTTAAAAAATTAAAAACCCCAAAAATGAAAAAAATAACACATATTAATAAACTAAAAATTTTATGTTATTTTTTTTTTTGAAAATTTATAAAATCATCATCTCGTGATTCATGCCCAAGCTATATAGCATGGGTACAAAAAAGCATTTTCCTCAGACTGCAAATTTTTCCAAATAGAACAAATCTTGTCTAGAAATAGAGGGTTTTGGGTGCTCAGAGCTCAATGGTGATGTCCATCTAGGCTCAAAGTATCCAAAAATAAAATTTCTCTAAGATGCAAGGGCGAGTGCACCAAGATGGTGTACAAAAAGGGGGTATAAGTGGACATCTTTTTTCTAAAATCAGGTAAACCTGAACTTGGATGAGACATTTGAGGGTCATCCACTAAAAATGACAAGATGTGTAAAACATATAAATTTTAGTCATCTGAATATACTTTCTAAACTACTAGATTTTTTTACAAAATGGATAAGATTAGGTGGGTTATACCCTATGCACATAAAAAATAGTTCTTGAGTTTTTTTTAAAATATAACATAGTTGTTTTCATGTGCGCAAATGACATAGTTATATTTAGTATCTTGTATATCCCTTTGGTAGGATGATAGTTAAGAGTCATGTCTATAAGTTGTGTATTTTTTTGTAATTTTATGATGTGTATTTTTTTTGTCATGAATTATCGAACTAGCTACATCTTGAAATTTTGGTACTTGTTCATGTGCTGAGCATAACTTGCATCAAAATAATCAAAAATGATTTTAATTTTTTAAGTGTATAGAATCAAGTGTAGAACAATAATATATAATTTATTTTGAATATGGTTAAATATATGAAAAAATATTTTTAAAATGGTAGACATATGTCTGTGAAGAATGTTAAGGCTTTGATAAAAGTAATTAAAGTTTGCATTGTTAATATTGTGCAAAATAGAAAAAATTATATCATTAGAAAGCTAAGAAGACATGTAATATTATTGTAGTAGTTTTAGAGATACCCACTTCACTATTGTCAAATGTGATGAAAGAAAAGATGAGAATTCATCTTAGATGATGAAAAAATGTCTAAAGGAAAAAACTTTGGAGGGAAAATAGTCTCCCAAGACTTTGGGTCATTTCCCTATGCTATCACCAAGCCATAACTCAATCTAGTTTCTAAGTTTCAAATACCTAGATTGGGTTATTCAAAACTTGATCAGGTTTTGAAGAACTAAAAGTAGGCTTTACTTTGAAGGTCATAACTTTCACATACTGAGTTTGATTGACTCCATTCAAAATGCATTGGAAAGCTATTGAAGAGATCTAAAAAATGCTATAGAAAATCGATCTTATGTCATCAAAATTTTACTTTCCATTAGTTTCAATTAAGTATAATCTAAAATAGGTAGTCATTGTTTTCCACATGCATAATCAATATGTAAACATGAATGTTAACATAGTGTTAATTCTCTCTCTCTCTCTCTCTCTCTCTCTCTCTCTCTCTCTCTCTCTCTCTCTCTCTCTCTCTCTCTCTCTCTCTTAAAAACACATACAAACAATCATTCACTAACTAAATAAATCCTAATATATCTTTTACTAACTCCTTACCGCTCATATTCTTTAACTAACTCCTAACCTAACCTCTCTCTCTTTGTCTAACTAATTTCTCTTGAGCATTGTCTCTCACTCAATAATCCCTAAGCCCCCCATCTCTCACTTATCCCCCCCCTCTCTCCATCCTATTCCCTAATATCTCTCTCCTATGTCCCTGTCTATCCATTGCTTCATCTCTCTCCATATTTATCTCACTCTCTCTTATCCTATCCCCTCTCCCTCTTCCTATCCCCTACTCGCTCTCTCTCAAGAGAGAGAGAGAGAGGTTTAAGGATTATGAGTTAGATAGAGGTTTGGATTTTATAAGAGAGATAGATATCAGGAGTTAAAGAGTGAATGTGTGTGTGTGTGTGTGTGTGTGTGTGTGTGTGTGAGAGAGAGAGAGAGAGGTTAGGAGTTGGTGTGAGAATGAGAGAGGTTAAGAGTTAGTAATAGAGAAATTAGGAGTTAGTGAGTGAATGAGTGAGTTAATTTGTGTGTGAGAAAGAGATATAAGGAGTGAGAGATATGATATAAAGATAAAAACTATGATAATACTCTTACCTACTTATTCACTCTATGTTTGGAAAATAATTACTACTTATTTTAGACTATGATTGATTATAATGGATGGAAAAGAAAATCTTGATTTCCTATTATTATTTTAGTTTCATTATGTTGTAGATCTCTTCAATAGCTTTCCAACACATTTTGAATAGAGTCAATTAGAGTTTGGATATGAAAGTTATGGCTTCCAAACTGGAGCCTATTTTTATTTCTTCAAAACTTGATTGGGTTTTGAATAGATTTTCATCCTAGAAACCTGATTGGGTTTCAAAACTCAATCAGGTTTTTTTAAATGTATTTTTTCTAGGCTTGGTAACCAAGCCTAGCCTCTTCTTTTAATTTCATATAACCCAATCAAGTTATTGATGTTTTTAGATTTCTTTTGTGGTGTCCACTAAATTGTACACCATCTTGGTGCACACACCCATAATAAACAAACCTTCTATAGAACTAAATCAAAAAACAAGCTCAAACCTCTCATTAATAGAGTAGGGGCGTGAATGATGAAGTTTCATAGGGTAGTCATAGGATATATTAAATGCTTAGTATTATTTTTATTATGTAAAAGGTCAAAAGTAAAGAGTAAATGTTAGTTTCCTAGTTGTTGGGAGGTTATCATAAATTAGTATATGGTTTTATTGTTATTCTTTTCCATCTCATGTTGAGATTTGGAAAAGCTTATAATAGTTTTTATTTTCCATCACACATGGAGTTTTGAAAATATTTCATATCATTTATTTTTAGCATATTAGTTCCTATAAATTTGCAACCTTCTCTTTACGAAGGTAGATTTGTAATAATAAAAATTATACAGCTTATATGTAGAGAATTTTTTCTTTGCTTAGAATTTATTCTATGACTCCAAAGATTTGTGTCTCATTGATATAATTAAATCTTTTTTTTTTTCATATTATTGAATATCTGGAGTTCTCATACTATGTTAAATTTGATGAAATATAAACCCTATAGCTCCCAAGAACCATAGTTTGCAAACACCTATCACAAAAAGAGAGAAGAAATGTTGTGAAGGCTGGAATTCACAGATCCATGGAAGTTAGCACATTCTTGATGTGCAAAAAAGAGATTTAAATTGCATTAAAAAATAGTGAATTAAAATTCCAAAGAAAGATCAATCCTAACTAACCTGGGTTGCATGATAATAATTAATAAAATAATTAATAATTATGTGCTTGAAGTTTAGCTTAAGTAAAATATAGTTAATTAGAAAATATCTAATTACTCTAACATAGTTGATAAGCTTAATGATCCAGATATAGATGCACAATAAAGGTTGTTACAAAGAAATGAGGAGAAACTTGAGAATAAGGTATTGGAGAAAGTCCTTGTTGAGATTATTATTCAACAAGTGGCATTATCCACTTATGATAATAATTTTAGTGTGATTATACAAAATGTTTTATTATTATTTAGGATTTTTTTTTAAAATTTCCTCTCTCACAAATGAAGTCAAGGACAAACTATAGAAGATAAATGAGGATACGAAGGCTAGTGATGATGCACTAAAAACATATCCTAGCACCTCATCAACACATTATTGCCAAGTGAAATATCTCACAAGACTTCAATGAGACCTATTACAAGAGGAGAGCAATCTAAGGTCTAAGATTAATGAAGTTTAATCTTTGTAATTACCTCAATTGGAGATTATGTAAATTCATCTCAAGATTTATAAAGATCTCATAGCTTCCTTAAGCTTATCTATTATTGAACACATGAAATATTTAGAAACTAAGTTACAAATTGAGAAGAACAAATTGGAACAACACCATGAAAATCATCTTGAAAAATCACAAGGGATTTCCCAATCACCTTGGATTACATTAAAAGTAAGTACTTTTCATCTTTTATGTTATTTCAACATTAGTATCAAAAAAGGGGGAAGTTATATGTTTTTGTCTATATGTTTATTTGTATTATGGTTATTTATGAGGCTATAAGGAGTTGATATAATACAAACAAAAGAATTTTTGAAACATGCTTTGAAAAAAAATGTCTATCGAGAAAGTATATGTATAGGGGGAGTTGTATTTATTTTGTACATAATATTTTTTTCTCTGATGTCAAAGGGGGAGAATGTTATTCCCATTTATTATCACATTACCAATTAGTGTCAAAAAGTACAATTAAAGAAAGCTTAGTAACTGAGTTACTATATTCACTTAGTGATGAAGGAGGAAATGGAAGACTATGTAGTTATACCCAAGCTTATAACTTACCAAGTGTTCACATACTTACTGAGTCAAAAGACATAACTGAGAAAGATAGACTATACTAAGCAAAGAGATTACCAAGCTACATGATTATAATTGAGTAGATGATGACTTAAAGTCTACACAAATATTGATTGGACTAGTAATGTTGATGATAGAAAAAGCACAAGTGGTGGAGCTTCCTATTTAATAGAAATATTGATTACATGAACAAGAAAGAAGCAAAGTTATATTTCACAATCTAGTACTACTATTTAATATGTTGCTAATCCAATCAATTGTTCAAATATTATATGGATTAAGAAATTGCTAGAAGGTATGCAAGAAGAGATAACCAAGACTGTTACTATTTACTATGATAAAACTAGTGAAATAAATATTTAAAATAATCTAGTGATGCATGAAAAACAAAGGAAATAGCAATCAAGTATTATTATTTGAGGGAGCATGTACAAGAGAAACAAGTGAGGCTTGAATATGTGAAGTCTAAAGAGAAAATTATAGACATATTTACTAAGCCATTGCCTAAGGATAATTTTGATTATCTAAGAGGGAAATTAGGGGTCCTTCCCAAATCCAAAATTTGGTAAGGTAAGATGTATGTTGCATCAATTCATTGACGAATTGTAATATCTTTGTGGAGTTGATAAAAAAAATTCCCACTTTAGGAATATTTCTAAAGTTGTGAAGATGATTATGATGAAACTATCAAGATTTGTATATGCAAGGTACAATGATCACTACAAGGTTTTATAGGTTTCACGTTGAAATTTATGATGACCTTTGGCATTGATGTCAAAGGGGGACAGAAGCGTAAAGAGTTAAAGGGAAAGAATATGTAAGTGTAAGTAAACTACAAAGAAAGAGAGAATTATTAATAAAAGATGAAGTTGAACTAAGATAGAGATCATATCCTAAAGGGGAGAAATATTGATGAATATTATTTTTTTTGAAGATACATACTAAATTATAGAGAACCTGTTAATGAAGACAAAGAATTGAAAAGTTTTATTGTTGACAATGCATACATTTGATTATCTTATGCAACTTTTTGTAATGTAGAATCATATTTTATGTGTTTCTATCAATGCCAAAGGGGGAGATTGTTAGCCATAACTGATAATGTAATTGGTAATGCTATGAATGTATTTAAAAGAGTCATATTAGTTGTTATGTTTTCATTGATGCACTAGTACATTCAAGGTCAAATTTTGACCTAAATTTTTGACCAACTTGGGTAGAGAGTTGTTCATTACCTTTTTGTTTTTGGTTTTCATGCTTGAGTTGGTCAAACTTTTGACCAACTTAGGGTCTCCCAAGTTGGTCATAATTTTGACCAACTCGAGTTCAAGTAACAAAATGGAAAATTTTGTGTGTTACTTTTTTGTTTCATTTTCATCTTTGCACATTATTGGAATGAAAAGTTGGGCCTTCCTTCCTCTCTTGCCGGTCCTAGATTCTCATCAGTGGCTTATGGAGCTTTAGAGAAAATTGGACCTTTTTATATATTGAAGAATTGCACTAGAATTTCCTTGAAAAAATTCTTGTAGAATAGAGATAATGATATATTCACTAGATTCATTTGAGTTTAAGACAAGTGATTTAACAATATTGGTTCCAGGCATTGCTCGTAGTGCTAGGATAACTACCAATAATTTTTCTAAGATATCATCTCTAGAGGCAAGGTTATGTTAGAGAAGGTGTTTGGTCAGGATGATCCTCTCCCAATGGGTCTACACGATGTCACTACAATAGACATTGCAACACTCTCGAGATCTGGAATTGGCTAGTTGAATCAGGTTTAGCCAGTGCAATAGGAGGGAGGTGGTAGCTATTGTACAAGGTTTTGGTCCCCAATATATCTGCTACTATCCTTTGAATCTATGGAGAGGATTCCAGTAGGTCCAAAGTAGGTTCTGAGTTTGATATAAGGATCAAAGCCTTCATATTTTGGACACAATTTTGTAGTGGCATTATGAAAATTTTATTGGGCATAAATTGCAGATGCACTTAGGTGGAGTCATTGCAAGAGATGTTGGAGGAGCAGATAATTAGGATTTTTAGACTCACCAATGATCAAGAGAAGGAGATATGACCACTTTATTGGGGGTCAAATATTAGGTAGGAGGACATGTTCATGACAAAAAGCTTGTATTTGATATTTTTCAGCATATCATCCAAGTCTCGAGACACCCGATGCCAACTTATGGTATGATTGAAAGAATGGTTGCTATTGAGGAGTTATATTTAGAGGTGTTCAATGCTATGGATATTATAGACACTAATATCTCTAATGGTGATTTGCAAGGATTTTTTTGTTTGGAGGCTAAAGGGAAGAAAATTATTTGTTCAAGTCATGCATAGTAAAGGAGAATGATATGAGTAAATTTGAGGTCTTCTATAGGGCTAATGTTAATCTCTTCCTAGAAGAAGTTTTTTTTAGGTTGATATCCATCGATAAAGGAATTGGATATTTGTATCATTAAATTTGGGTAGCCTAGCTTGTTTTGGATCAATTATTTGTATCTGGAGAGATATCTCCAATATCATTTGTAAGTTCTATTTTGGTAATTTAAAGGGTACTACCCCCTAGGTAGAGCTTGGTAAGTTATTGTGTTTATATGAATGATTTATGATTTTTTCAATTCAAATTGCAGTTTTCATTAATATTGGTGTATCTTGCTATTGTGTTGAAGTTTGCAGCATTTCTAGCTAAGTTAAGTAGCCTCTTCTCACTTTTTTGAAAAATTGGTTTTGGTTTTGATTTTATCTAATATTTAGATGTTTCAAATTAGCTAAATTTGATTTTGATTCAAATAGTTGGTTCATGTAAAGTAAACTTTACACAAAATTGTTTAATAAATGAGATTTTAATAAAAATTTAGTGAAATTCATTCATATAAGTTAAAACATGAGTGTGCTATTTAAGTTCAGCCTTAAATCTATTTATGTTTTTGTCAATATTTTGAATTTATATTTTTTGATGTATCATTAGATTGGGTGGTGTATGTTTTTCTAGATGTTGATTAACTTAGCTATCTGTATTTTTTCGGACATTTTGATTATCAAAATAATATGGATAATAAAAATAATATGTTTTGAAAGGTCTAAACATTATAGATAATCAAAATAAAAACTAATCACTCACTTCTTTATAGATGGTAGAAAACTTATTATTTTATGTAAATAATAACAACTTCAATTTCAATGTTTTAAATTAGATTCAGCAAGGTATCATTGAATTTGATTATGTATATTTTTTAATGTCATAATTGACTTTATTTTGTAAAATTTGTTTTGAAACTTTGAAAAAATAGATAATCAAAATGAAACCATTCATTCACTACTTCATACACCTACAATCAACATCATTTTCTATTATTGTTTGTAAATATTAAGAATGACTGGATTTTCAATTATTGAGGTGAGTATTTTTGGAATTTTTATAGAGGGGTTTTTGTTGGACAAGGATGGAAAATACATCATGAGTATTTTTGTAATTTGTCTTGGAGGCCAAACTGTGATATTCTTTTCTTCAACCCTGTCTTGGATTATAGGAATAATCAGAATTGTGCCAATGTCTAGTGGCTTTTTTATCTGAGATACATTAGCTCCACATGAAGCAATTTTTTTCATCTTTGCACAAGGTTTACCTTTCCTTGGTGACAAATATCATACTTTGACTGTTCAACATACCAATTTCCAAAAATGATGTCTTCACCCAATTCAACAACTTTAACCTTATTGTTTTCACTTCATTTTTATGCACTTCAATTGTGTTTATTGTCCATAGATAACTCATTGCCTCTGCATTAAGAGACTCCAATTCTATACTAGTTGTGGTCTTGCATTGACCCATCACCATCTTGTTGTCGTCGTAAACCTCTTTTGCAACTTCATTCCTCTAATTGCTTATCAAAATAGTACTTGTTGCCTGCACTTATTTTCTCACCAAAAATTGCTTTATTGATTCAAATGTTGTACATCACAACACCAACAACCTTCCTAGGTTGAAGAACATTAAATTTATAGGTCAAACCTCTTGATCTTACACAGTCACCTCTACTTTTTTGATAAAAAAAAAACTATGACTGTTGACCTTCCAAATTTGCAAGAAAAGTTGCATGATGACTTTTTGACAAATTTTGCAACTTTTCAATATTTCCAAACAAATTACTTCAAATGCCTACCAAAACTTGATAAATCATGAAAGAACTCTAAAAACATAAAATTGAACATTTTTGGTCAACTCATAGCATTGAACAATGTTTTTAGACCTACAACTTGCCCATAGGCCTTATTACAACATGCAAGAAATTTGCCTAAAATGCATTCTAGGATTCTTGAGATTGACTTATTTCCATGTCTCAACTTGGACACGTATTAATCACCTAATCTATCCACAATTTGATGTTTGACCATGTTTTTTTAGGACCTTGGGCCCCTACACCACTGCCCCACTTTGGCCTTTTGTACATCAAACATAATAGAATTCCAATTTTTTGGAACCTTGTCCAACTCTTTTTCTTCTCTATCTCGCATTTCTACAAATTATTTATTTTTGTTTCTTTGATTGGATTTTGGGAGGTAATACTTGTAATGAAATCTTTGGCTTCTTCTAACTTTTGTCCTTTCTTCCTTGCCAATTTCCTTAACAATAAATCTTCAACCACAAATAATGATATTTTATGTAAGTGGACAACTTTTCATTGATTATGCATGATATGGCCTCCTCTATTAGTCTTTCATTTGTAGTTCTTATAGACTGGTTATGATTATAGTTGTTGGATACTTGATCTCATCCATTATTTTATAAAACTTTTCCACCTTAGTAATCATAGTAAGAATTCTATAAAATGTGCCCTTAGCTTGCCAAACAACCAAAATTTTGTGGGTAGTGTTTGGTTTTTTCACAATTCAAATCATTGAAGATTCAATTCATTTATTGTGAGAAATTCTTCTTAAGAAGGCTCTACCTTCCTCAATAGAAAAAATACCAAAACTCCCTAATTCTATATCAATATGATTCATCTTTGCAAATAGTGGCACATCCCATGATTGTATGCAACTGGAATCACCATCATTGTTGTCTTTAGCAATGAAATTAAAATTTGATAGATTGCTTGTTCTTTTCCTTCATGACCTTTCTAATTGTAACTCAAGAATTTTTTTCCCTTACCCTCACCTCAAATAGTCCATGAATTTTTCAACAATGAAGAGTTTTTTTAGCTGATCTAGCACATAGGACTCTAAAAGCCTAAATTAGTCACTGGTTCTAAACTAGTCTAATCCTCTATGTTGTCAAAAAAAAAAAACAAAGTAATAGAAACATGATCAAGTACAATCTTAAAGTAATAATTTTTTCTACATCCACCCAAATCAAAAATCACACTCAAACTATTTGTTGTTGTCTAGACTATACCCACAAGTAGTGGCTTCCAAATTTGCAGAGAATTTAAGTTTTATTGTTCAAAATTGTTTCAAATTTGTACCATTACATTTAAATATTCATCTCCATTGTCCACTCACATGGATTTCTATGAAATAGATCCTAACTCTTCTAAAGACCAACTATCTACTTCCTAACTCTCTTTGTACTAGTCTAAACTGACTGCTACCAACTAAAACAAGAAATTTGTTGTCAACTTGACAACACACCATTCCAAGACATCTAAAAAAAATTCTAAAAGGTTTAAGGACAACCTTTAAAACCAAACTAACTCATAAACCCTTACTACTAACCCCTGCTAACTCTAATTAAGCCTTTTTAGGCTCATATGGCCAATATAGCTATTTTACAACTTATTGCACTCTTAGTGCTTCTAACATCACTTAGAGGCTTTAATAGCCTTATTACATCAGTTAAAACCATTATTGATCATTTCCCAATCCCCTAACCTAGGAGAAAACCATAATCTCTTCCTAGTGACCCCTAGGTACCTTAGCATTTCCATAAAGCCATTTGTCTTCAATTCCACCTAAGGACCCATCAATGATCCTCGTGCTCTTTACAATTCCTTCTTGTGACCGTGGTGCTCCTACACCAATTCTACATGTTCTTAGGATTTAATACTTTTTTATACCCTTATAAACAACTAAAACTTTCTAAGACTGCCAAAAGAAAGTTTTCTTACAATTCATGATGTTTTTTCTATATCTAATACTCAGTTGATTTAAGCATTATACATTAATGACTGACTAAATTCTAGAAAAAAGTGTTAAATGTTTATAGTCAATTCCTTCACTTACTTGTGTAGTTTCATTGTTCTACTTTTTATCTTTTGTGAATACTAATGCTATTTATTTCATTTTAATCCAAACCAAAGAATGTAGCCTAGATTTCAATTTTATTAATCTAATCAAAATTTCATAACATTTGGAACTCTGAATATTTTTATTTTTGATGGGCAGGAGCTTGGTTTATTCTTTTCCACCTTAATGTCCATATAACTTGGGTATTGGTGATGGTTTTCCTTGTAGAGAACAAGCCAAGTAAATTGACAAGCATAGAACCTCCTCCTCCATATTTTCACAGATTGTGATATGATTTTAAAATAATCTCCCCTCTGAGTCATATATATTCTTCTCATTTTTCTATGTTATCTGACATGATTTACATTAAATTGGATTCTCATAGTGGAGATCTAGGATTTTGCTATCGTGCCCTTGTGATCCTTGCATTTTGTTGTCATACCCTTGTGATCTTTGTATCTCATTGTCGTGCCCTTGTGATCTTTGTATATGTATATGTGTGTGTGTGTGTATGTATGTATATATATATATATATATATATATATATATATATATATATATAGAGAGAGAGAGAGAGAGAGAGAGATCTTGGCACAACAGAAAAATAACAAAACTCACTCAACAAGTAGCATGGCCACAAGTATTGTCACAAGCTTTTAAACATAACTATATAAGGAGTGAGTTATGATGTATATAGGTTAACTTTACTTAAACTATAAACTACAACATAAAGGTTTCACCAGAGTATTACAGTATTGTAATTATAGAAAACTGCTTAATTCACCCGAGTGGGTGTATAATGGCTAAGAGTTGTATTGGATGAGTAAAGTTCACTAGTGGTTATAGGAATATAGCTACATCAAAAGAATTAGAAACAAGAACTACATATTCATTAGAGTAGTTCAAGGGTATTGATCCCATGGATACAGGTATGTAGGCAGCCTAGTAGGCATAGTATGCCTATAGTGTGTAGATGCCTTAGACATAGTTAGGTTTTAAATTTTTTTTGGTATAATCTCTTGGTTAGTTTTCTAAGATTTCTAGTAGAAAGTTTTATTACAATTCATGATGTTTCTACTATATCTAATGCTCAGTTGATTTAAGAATTATACACTAATGATTGACTGACTTCTAGAAAAAAAGTGTTAAATGTTGTACTTTGTCAATTCTATGACAACAAACCCAATTCTCTACATTGGTTTTTCTAAGGTAATTAAAATTTATACATCTCTCTCTCTCTCTCTCTCTCTCTCCCCCGCCCCCCCCCCCCCCCCCCCCCCCCCTATATATATACACACACACACACAAATTCTTTATGGTATGTTCAATACAAACTATCTTGGTCTTCTTTGTTGTAGAAGCATTGATTTTTCTATTTATCTCTTTTAGGAAGTCTAGTTGTTTGCTCTCTGTTTCAACCTTTTGAAGAAAGTGCATTTACAATTTTTGTGAAGGCAACACAAGGTGAGTCCTTGTGTCCCTTTTGAGAAAGTTATCAACTATTCTATAGATGCAAATAGTAGCCAATAAGATTGTATTATATTCTTCTCTTCTTTATCTATGTTTGGTTAGCAAACAATATAATTGTCAGAAATTATCATTATTATATATCCTAGGATAATTTTGCATTCATGTTTTATATCTTTTTTATTTAATACAAACAAATTAACTTGCTCCTTGGAAGATAAGTTAAATGTTTTAGCATCCAATTTGTCATGTTTATACAATATGGTAATGATAAAATACTCATTTTTTTATCATAGGCAAATTGTCACATGGGAATTTGGGTTTAGGAAATGTTCTACACTTGGGCTTAAAGCTTGGCATCATGATTGGTATGTATAGTTATATGGAATCATATCTGTTGTTGGTAAAGTTTCCACAAAATTATAATAGATGATGCATCTTTTAGTATAAATTCTTTTTTTAGTGAATTTTTTATTTTGAACTTTATATTGCTAATTTTTTGGTGGATAGTTAATGAAGATTGTTCATCTGAAAAACTACACTTTGTATCTCATTTTCATGATTGATGAAGTTTCTCTTTATATCAACTTTCAATATTTTATGTTAGAGCATGCAGTCAAACTGAAATGGTAGAATCTATTATTGTAAATCAAAGGAATAATTATATTCTTGCATAAATAGTGGAAGTTTTATAACCATGTTGAGATATTTTGAATGTTTTTAAACTTATAGTTCATATGGGGCTTCATATTTCAGGACTTTTCTTCATCACATTTGGCCTGAGATACTCATATATCCTTGTGAGGCTATTATATTGAAAAAAATGGAGCAATGGTGAAGCTTGAATGGCATTGGGTTACTACTTCCTTTATGTTATGGTGTTGGCTATAAATGGTAAAGACATTTAATATATCTTTATGTTTAGCTTTGATTTTGTTTGTAGTAAAAGATAGTTGAAAAGGTTATTTCTTGTAATATAAAGTTACACCAAAATGAACTTTCCCTTGACTCTATTATTCATTATTTTTTCATTCTCAAGTGGAATGTTATATTTCTTGTACTATTGCTTGACCAAAAAGAGAGAGGAACAAACACATTATCTATAGGTTGTGCCCTACTTGAAAGTGTGAAACAATGTTTAATTCTCTTACATCCATTTTTCCATGGGGATAAGCAGCAATGCATTACAAAATTTAACCTAAAAAAGAACAAACCATCAAGCAACCTTTCTTTGTAAAAGAAAGATAATTTTATAATATCTCTGTAAAGACTTTTTCCTCTTAGGATTTCTTTTTCTTTCAATTTTTCTTTGAGTAAGGAGTTGGGATATTTGGGTCCCATATTTGTCACTTCTCCTGGCTTAATATTATCTAAGTGGTTAGTTCGGATTTCGATATGAATGCAGGTTTTATATTCGGGTTTGAAATTCATCTAATTTTTTTTGGCCTTGGGTTCATCCATACAAAAGCATATGTGTTTTTAAAAAATATATATTTATGTGTGTATATATATGTAACAAAAAAAATCCATACTTGAATCTACTAACAGTAAAGGAACATCCAATCTATGTTTTAGTTCAATAGGACATTAATTGCATCATTTAGCAATACATACAACTCGATACACTTGCTTGGGCACATGCATATAACATATTTCTATATCATAGGGACAGTTTGAGAATGAAAGGAATTGTCAAAAGATAAATGTAGTCATCTAAATTTTTATTTTGTATTAGTTAGAGCATTTCTAACTAGGCTATATCAAAAGGTGAGATACAAATTTGAAGCCCTGGATTCAAAGATATCATATTTTATTTAAGGCATTCCTCTATAATCATCAATTTAGATGTCACCTATTGTCAATTTGGATTCCTTTATAAGAAAGTTTTCATTTTCATACAAAAATGAATAAATGACATATAAACATCTTTCTTGATCTTTTTAGTGGTCACCATAGGGTTGAGAGGTCAAAAACCACTTTAAAAAGTTTGAAAAAAATGTTCTGAGACCAAATTTAGCCCAAGTCTAGATAGAAAATTCTTCCAAAACCGCTCCAAATTATGCCTTGGTTCCTCTGATAGAATTTGTAGCAAATTCATAGCTTTGTAAGATAATTCAGGTAGAATTTGACAAGGACCAGACTTTGTACAAAATGGAACCAAACTTTGAGCATTGCTAGAGAGAATCTAGTAACTTAGAATATTATGAGTGAATGCATGGCAGAGGCCATTAATGGCCTAATTTTATTAATTGGTCTTGTTGAGGTGCAGGTGAAAAAGAGTGTAGTTTGTTGCTCATATAATGAGTGCCTATCCCTGAATATCCAAGGATGCTATACACAAATTTGTGAGCTGAGGTGTTAAAAATATTGAAGACTACTTTGAGCTCCTATATTATCACTAATCACTTGGGGAAAATAAGCCATGTTTTAGTTAAACATAGGTGCATAGGCAAAGAGTACTTGAAGTTGAGAATCCACTGAAAAGCATGGAAGAACCATGATTTTATGCCAAGATTGAATGTTAAAATCATTTAACTACTTGGCATGCTTTTAGATATGAAATGGGTCCCAACGACCTAGATGATCATTATTTTCATTAATTATTTGTGGTCATTTAAGTTAATAATCTATAGTGAACATTCAATCTTGGCATGCTTATAGATATGAAGTGTTAGCCATCCTATCAACTTAAATGATCAAAAATTTCATTAATTATGTGTAGATTCATATGAAGGTTCATAAGTTTGTGATGTTATCTGACCCTTGAATCCATTAGAAAATCAGAAAGATTTCTTAAATGAAAGCACAAAAAAGTAGCAAGTGAGACATTACAAAGGTTTGTCATCTAAATGATTTTAAGATTACCCTTAGAGCCAATAGACACAATAACTTAAATCTATGACTAGGAGATACAAATAAATTGAGATTCTAAGGCTTCACTCTTAATTTCTTACTCTAGGGCCACACAAGAACTGCAAGACCAAATGTGTGAGTTTTATCTTCACAATTTGGTTGTCCCTTACTATTTTAACTAGAATTCCTTAATCCATGTAGGAGATGTGAAACTCAAATTTTAACTAGAATTCCTTAATCCATGTAGGAGATGTGCAACTCAAGGCTATTGCATCTTACCTAGGGAATGAACAAGAATGGGGAAAGTCACTTCATGCATACCAAGAAAGGGAGAAATTTGCAAATGAATGGGTTGATTTGATTTATGAAATGAAAGAAGCTAAAGGTTTTGTCTAATATAAAGCAAAGGACTATCACAATGTCAGAGAATTGGTGGCTATGAAAAGTAGGGAAATAAAGGAACATTGTCATAACTGATGGCATGAACTTACCCAATAACTCAAAAGGGAGAAGCCTCACTAAATCTACAAATACATTGCATTAGAGTCTTGAGTAACTATTTACATTACAACTTCATTGGAAAATGAGGTCAGTTGGCTTCCTCTCATGTTTCATCCTCACTCCTATGTCTAGTTCCACACTGGTTAATAGGGAAGTTAGTGGATATGGCCAAGGAAAGAGAACAAAAAGAGGAGATTATAAGGAAAAAAGGTTTATGTATGACATAAGATGTCTCTCAGATTGTGTATAAAGTTCATTTTTTCCAACAATTGATGGATCATCCAATGCACATGTGATATACTTAAATTCTACCTTGATTTTTGATTCTCTAAGTTGTTACTACAACTATCTACTATGTACTAATTCAGAGGAATAAAGCGAATGACTTGATGATGTGTTAAGGTTATTCGTGAGTTTAAGGTTACATCTCCTTGAGGCAATGCAATTCTCTTGTAGTAAGATTCATTTAACTAAGCAATAATTATTTTTTATTATTTTCTATGGAATAATTGTTATGCTTATGCTTTTTAATTCATATAATCTAGTAATGAAGTTAGTAGTTAGAATTAAAGGTTAATTGTTGGGCAGTCATTTCTCATTATTAAGCCTGATAATCTACAAATACTTATCCCCTAACAAAAATAAATTTTGGAAATGGATTGAATGTGTGCACATTAAGTTTGAGAAAATAAGGAAAGATGGCATGGTGACTATTGGCAACTCTAAATGTTGGATTGAAGATGATTCCAGAAAAAGTGAGATTTATCCTTGATATGGATCCCCCTACGGATGTCACTGGACTTAAATCTTTCTTGTACACATTGGGCACTTCTAGAAGTTCATTAAGAACTTTGCATAAAAACCCTATTGGTTGGATAAGTTGACTTGAAATGGCAAGCCATACTCATGGGAGATTGCACAAGTCGAGTAGCTCAAACAAGGCTAGTGTGTACACTCATTTTGGCATATCTGAATTGGCACTTGTATTCACATGAGAATTTCTTTTTTTGAGAATTATGTTGTATTTTACAAACTATTATGTGCCTTGGCTTTTTGTTTGCAGCAATTAGTGCCTATCAGTAGTCTCTATAGTTTTAATTTCTGAATGAAGAAAAAAGGAACATTCAATTGTAGGTATATATCTTGTTTCTTTTTTCCTCAATCTTGTATTTCATGTGGACAAGTTTTTTTTCTCTCTTTTTCTTCTTCAATTTCTTTGATTTGACAGTATTTTGCATTACATGTTCAGGTTATCCTAGGGGGGAGAAGATTTAAAGTTTCCATTTTTTATCTTCTTGTTGGTGATGTTCTACCTTTAAATATTGGTGATCAAACATATATGTAAACTGCCTAACATCATTATCCTATAAATTCTTTTATTAGTCTATTTCATAAATGAATTATTTCTTTCTTAGACATTTATCATTTCTTTTCAGGTCCTTGCAGATGGCATTCTAATTGAAGGGTGTTCCTTGTTAATTAATGAATCTAGCATGACTGGGGAAAGAAAATTTGTATGCAAATCTCTCTTATGTTGTGTCAATGGCATGTTTTCGAGGTGATAGATATCTTATAAGTTTTTTATGCCAATTGTTGGGATATTTTCATCAGCTTAAATCCCTACATTGGTTGTAGGTTCACAAAGATCAAAAAAAACTATTTTTGATGTCTAGATGTAATGTGGCAGATGGCTATGGAATAATACTAGTAATTATTTATATTAAATAAATAGTTTTATGCTTTCTAATTGCATTTAATCATTGACATATTTGACTAGCTTATCATAGGTTACTAGAGTAGGATTAAATATTAAGTGGGGTGTTTTAGTGGAGAGTATATCAGAGGATAACAGGGAAGACAATCCACTACAAGTTTTTCCCTAGACCCTTCCCAACTTATCAAATTATCCATTATGTCTATTTATTGATATTAGTTTCATGATCAAATATTGAACACACAAAAATGGTTCTAGTTACAATAGGTTCACCTAAATGGACTTGACACATTTATTGGAAAGGTTGGACTCATAGTTGAAGTTTTTGTATTAATTGTCCTCTTGATAAGGTAAGAAAAAGTACCTTAAACTATTTTGTTAAAGGGTTAGGGGGTGAATAAAGTGTTCACTAGTTAGGTCATGAAAGTCTGAGAATGATATCAACTTAGTAACTTTGAAAAGGGTATTTGAAAGTGTAAAAACCTTGAAAGGTTTTTTGGGGTTTTTGGGAGAGAATTTATGATTTTAGTGTTGGAAGGGCTATTAGGCAGGCCTAGAAAGGCTATAGAAGAGAAAGGGTTGAAGATGAGTGGATAGGAGTGAACGGGAAGTTGTAACATGGAAAATGGACCATGTTGAGATGATCTAAGGTGTTAGGATCAAGGTGTGAAACCTGATTGGATTTTTGGTATGGTGGAGGCACTAGGTGCACTAGGTGTCTTAGGAGGGTATTGGTGCTTGGAGAGATGAGAACAAAGAAAAGTGTCAGTAAACTCATGAGCATGGTTATGGGAGTGACTTAAAAATTCAAAGAACTCCATTTGATATTTGAGTAGGACTAATTCCTTTAATTGATTCCAAGTTTCTTGTTGAATCCTCAAGTTGAATTAGTTTACTTAAGGTGACAACAAAGGGCTCTGCATCATAGATGGATCACATACCTTTGAATCAATATTCTTGATGGTTGTTTTCTCCAAAGCACCATCACTCCTCAAACAAGTATGTATTTTCTCATTGTCTTCATGTTCCTTACACCTTAGAGATTCTCTTTTTCATTTCAAGGCATATGTTCATGATGCTTCCCATCAAATATTGAAATCATGGCATGGCTTCAACTATTGAGAGTGGAATGGAATCCAATGCCATCCTCACACACACCATGCTATTTTCCTTGATCTCCATGGTTTGGAGGATGCTCTTGATAATGATATGTCTCTGTCTAATCAAACCAAGGATGTTCTTTCACCATTGTTCAATCTGGAACCCTTGGATTGTCTCGATCTCATCTTCAATGACTTCTCTGGAGTTTCCATCTCTACTAGATTGCCCAAGCTTAGAATTTTGCATTACTTGGACTTAGTACAAGTTGGGTTTAGTGGAGATATTCCTATAAACATTGGGAACATCTCTACTTTGTAGTACTTACACCTCTTTGGGCTTGGGTTGAGATTGGTGGACATGCAAACATGGAGGACAAACATGAGAGCTTTAAGGGAGCTTATCTTGATAGAAGTGAAAATGTCAATAGTGGAAACAAATGACATTTATTTCCACTATTGACTATTGGTGTAAATAATTAATTATTATTACACTTTACTTAAGTTTACTTAGGTTAATGCATTATCATATTAGTTGTCATGTAGACACCTAGGGGTATGCCTAGTCATATGAGTTGTCTTGTTTTCCCTTCACCTCCTATCGCACCATCCACTCCAAATCAATCCTATCAAGATCCTACCCAAAATCATGTTGACATCCCCCAAAGCATAAATGAAGATATCATCGTACCATGTCTTCCATTCATATTGTAGTCACTATCCCCTCCATCTCCAAAACCTCAAGCCATACCTCCTCTACTGCAGGATATCTTTTCATCCCATCAGCTAAATCAAGATCCTATCCTACCATCTCCTCCACTCCATGCTTCCATCTTACCACCTATCCAAGCTATTTCACCATCTATAATATACCCTCTTGGTTCACTTACCTTCATCCATAGTGGCCTCCTCTCAGCAGAAGAATTAAGAATAGTATCTCCCTATTGTTGTACACCTGATAAAGCACTTCCACCATTTTCTACAAGCAAAAAGTATCCTCAGCTAGTTCAAATGCTCAATCGATGGAATTATCAAGGTCAAGTTTTAGGACCACAAGAGCAAGGAATCAAAAAGCCTATTATTGCACAAAAAAATCTAAGATTTCATGGTCTTGGATATGTATCCAAAGGCTCACCATCTAAAGGTGTTGGTACACCACACCCCCAAACCAAGCCTATCTCCAAACCCCCCATGCTAGCCTCCCATCACTCCTTCAAGAAATCTTATGTCATCCCCTCTCCCCAATCTTTGCAACCTAAAACAACCTACCATATCCCCCCTTCATCTGCTAAATCCATTTTGGGTCCCTATGTCCCAAAATCTACCATCCTCCATCCTCCTATCAGCCATCATTCAAATCCTATTCCCTCCATTCCTATGCAAGATCAGCAAAGGCACATATCAAGGCACATCATCCTTCATCATCCCCCTACACGCTCTCCCATATCCTCTCCATCTCACAAAGCTTCTCCTAACCATCTTCCCAAAGCTTACCACAGCAATGTAAATGCCAACTTCAAAATGCATAAAGCTAAAATTCCACATCCTAGGCAATCATATGTCTATTCTAAAAGACATACTCCAAAAAGGAAAAATCCAATCAAAGAATGCAAAATAATGCAAACGCCTATGAAAAGAAAATCCAAAACCATGTGGATTCCAAAGAAAAATGTTGAAACCCAATGCATCATGGCATCCACCATTGCTAATCCCCCATCCAGTGACTCGTGTCCCCCATCTCCTAACTCCATCTTGGGTGCCTATATCCCCAAGCGCGCTTCCACAAATCCTCCATCAAGCCCCCATCTACCATCTATTCCCCATATGCTCTTTTCACACCCATCCCAACATGTCCCAATGTTAATCCTACAAGCATCTCCATCTCATGCTCCTTTCCAGCCTTTTCATCCCTCGATCTCCTACCATCAATCCCATCTAATCCAATCTATTGCATAAATCACACATCTGGTGTACCAACAACTAGCAAAAAAATTGAACATTCCAACAGCCAGTGAAAAATCCCAAAAAAGACAAAATAGCTGAAGAAAGCCAAAATCATTCCAGCTAAGTCCAAAGTCAAAAAGTCAAAAAAAATAATAAAGAAAAATAAACTGTCCACTGGTGAAAACTTGGCAATTCAAGCACCTTGGACAAGTACCATGATGAAAACTTGGCAAACAAGTGTCATGCGTAATCTAGCCATCCCTAGCTTAGCCTATCATCCTCATGCTTTTGGTCACATCTTGACATCCAACTCCATCTTCCAATCTATACACCTATCCTCCATCCTCTAGCTTCCATCTCACACCATCCACTGATCTTCTGCAGCTTTAGCTAATCATCTCAGCTGTCACCCATCTCCCTAGGGTAAAAGCACAAACCTGTGTCACCTTTTATAAAGAAACGTGATATCAGAATGTGACAATTCAACATTAGTGGCAAAAAAAATGGTATTTGTGTTTAAAATATGAAGATGATGTAAATTGATGAAATGTGTAGAATTGGATGAATTTTATCCCTATAATTTTTATAAATTTTTGGAGTAAGAATTTATTCATTTTATTTTATTTTGAAGTCCCTTTTTTAACTATAAAAAATATAGGGTGTAGTTCCCGTCAAACAAGTATATGCAAATCATCATTTTTTGTTCTGATTTGAAAATATCTTATAGATGACATGTATAGCTAGTGCACAAAAAATGAAATAATTATTTTTGATGTATATTTTCTTTGTTATAAGTACTCAAGTTCAACCTTATTAGAATCTAACAGTTTTTTCCTCCCGTCAAAACTTTCCTATCAAATCTATACCTTCTTGAAAAAAAATTACATATTCATGAGGAGGATTCTCTCTTCTAGAGATAAATATAATTTTTAAATTTTTTTGATATGATTTACTATTTTTTTTCCTTTTTTGAGGGAGCATCTTCTGAAATGTTGAAATATCGACTTATAATACTTTGAGATTATAACATATTATAACTAATCAAAAAACTCAAAAATTTATACAATGATTATATTGAATATGAGATATATAAAAGGGTATTTTTAGTTTTTGAAAAAAAATGAGTTTTGATAGGGAAATGAGATTTGACCAAAACAGGTTTTGGTATCACAAATGCTGACACAGATCTATGCTTTTACCCCCTAGCAGCTTTCACTTTTCCATCCTAGCTTGAATCCTATCACATCCATCTTAAGACCTCCTTCCACATGTCATCTTCTGACTGGGGGCACTATATTCCTTGGAGATCTTGTCTTGTCCATCCTCCCTTATCATTAGTATCCCGCTCTAGGCTATCCTCATGAAAATCCAATGTCATCCTCTCGTTAGCCATTCACTCTAGTGCCATCTATCCGTTCAGCTACCACCAACCTTAGCATTGTCCCCATCATCATCATTGGATGCATCTTGTCAAATCCATATCTTTCATTATCACCTCATGCTTAGCTTCTACCTCTTGCACGAAATTGAGCCATCTCGCTATCCTCTCATCCTGAGCTTTTTATCCATCTGTATCATACCTATCATTGGTCCATTAGCTTGTACCATATCTTGATTAGCCCGCTTGTAAATATCTTGGTCCGTCAGCTTGTACATCCTCTTTAGCCTAGTACCATTGTATCTATCTAGCTTTCGTGTCAGTTCCTCCTTGATCAACATCTTGCACACATTGCACAACCCTTGATTAGCTATTCCAATGCATTCTTTAGCTAGATCTCCTATCACAAAAGTGTTATCCTTCTTAATTCAGCTTGCTTGACGCATCACTCATCCAGATCCACCAGCTTAGGTGCTCTCTGATAGATCCTTGCAAGATATAGCTTTCCTCATGTTCGATCTTGGTCCATTAGTACCTCGTCCTACCCATCTCATTGGCAAATGGTTCTCTTTTGGATTTTCGCTTCCTTTTGATTTGGAATCTTCTCTTTTGGGTCTTGAAGTATCTTTTTCAAGCAATCTTTTTGTTCTCTCCTCAAGGTTGCCATGATCTTCCATATCATGGTATGCTACGAATGGGGCACTCTGAGCATATGGTTTTGATCAAGTCTTTCATTTCTTTTTTTTTTTGCTTGTGGATTACCCAGTATCGTTTCCACGATGTTTCCTCCGGGTTTCATTTGTGATGCTGGGGCAATCCTTATGTGTTTTTTTCGAGTCAGTTCGTTAGTCCTTTGGACAGTTGGTGACACAGCCTTGATGTTCTTGGTAACCTTGGCAATTAACCAACAGTCCTATAGCAAATCTAGTGCTCAACTACCTGGTGGTACTTCTCTTTGAAGTATCCCCTTGCTCAAAAAAAAGCTTCAATGGTTTCCCTTCATCTCCATTATCACCCATCCATATCCAGCATCCGTCTCTCCTACCCCAGCTTATGCATTAGTATCTCTTTGAATCAATCCTCACCTTTAGCTTTAGGGATCCACAATCCTAGTCTTAGGGATCCACCAATCCAAATCAATCCACCAAGCCTCATCTTTCGAGATCCACAATCCTAGTCCTAGGGATCTCCGAAACCCATCTTCTGCCAATCTGACTCTTTGAAATCCTATTGCATCAACTATTTAGTCCCATCATCCATCTCCCCATCTTGAATTCCTTTTATAGAGCTCTGCTCCTTCATCCTCTGCAATCCCTGAGATCTTAAGCTTGCTTCCTCTTGTGCCTCTGATTCTCCCTTTATCATTCTCCCATAGTGAGAGTTTGACCTAACTAAACCTCTTCTCTTAAGCCAATCTGAGTCTTCTTGCTCATCTCAGATTCTTGTACTTTTCAAGAAGTCATCGAACCTTGCTTTCTCTCCCCGTCGCCTTCTTGAGGGAGCATCTTGTAGTCCATTCTCTCCTCTTCTGCTCTAGCCTTGGGCATCTTATTTTCTTATCTTTGATGCCATGCCACTTGCGAAATCACATCAAAGAGGGGCAAAATGTAGACACCTAAAAACCTTTAGAAAATAAAGTATTTTTATTTTCTGAAAAATTCTTGATGACATCATCATTTATTAATTAATTAATTATTTATTTTATTTATTTATTTTTATGCCATTAAATCCCTTTATCTTAATTAAAAACATTTAATTAAGGAATCCCTCCCAAAAATGTTTAAATCTTATTTAAACATTATTTCCTTATTTATTAGTTATTTAATTAATAAATTGACCAAAAAACCCAAAATAAATAAAAAATTTATTTTTTGCCCAAAACTTGGCCAATTTCCTTAAGACCACTAACCTCTTCCAAAATCTTCTAATCCTTCTTTAATTTTGATTAAAGGCTAATCCCATCATTTCTTACCCCTAATCCCAACTCAAAATATTTAATTAAGATTAAATATTAATCCTCATGTTTATTAAAAAAGTTTTAATAAATATCTCCTCAACCCAAACCCTTGAAATAAATAAAACTTTATTTATTTTCTAAAAATCTAATTTATCCTCATCCTAAGAAGTTCTAGACTCTTCTAGAAAGTCTTCATCCTCATCCTAGGAAGTTCTAGACTATTCTACAATGTCTTTATCCTCATCCAAAGTCTAGACTCTTCTAGAAGATGTCTTTAAACCTAATCCTAATCCCCTCCTAACCTTGTCACATTCCCTAAAAATGGGTTAAGACTTACTAACCCAAGCCAAAGTTAACAAATATCTCCTCCTTCACCCACCCACATTAAATGCCATCCACTTGCCTATCCCTAAGCTAATCCTAAACCATCCTAATCGATCCTCTAATCATTTGCACAATCCTAAGAAAGCTTAAAACCTTCCTAATCAAGCCCAAGTCAAAATTCCTCTCATCTCCTTCAAAATATCCCAACCATAAAACTTTATGAAGCCCACTAGGCCATAAATGACTCTTCCAAGCCCTTTTATTGCTCTTACAAGCCATTATGAGGGTCTTTATGAATATTTTATCCCTTGAGCCTCCTTTGTTGACTTGTCCTTCCCCTTTCCTCCATCCTCTCACCCTGTGACATGTGTCACTCTCTGATTGGTTGTAAGAAAGCACAATCCATGTGCTCTCCTCTCATGCAATCTGAGCCCTCCATGAGCTTTTTCCCATCCTTGCATCTTAGCCCTCAATCCCTCAAGCCTCTTGCCTATAAATTGGATCCTTCCCCTTTGCAAAACAACACAATCCATGAAGTAAAGTCATAATGCCATTTTAAGAAGTCATTTTACATCAAAACCATACACTCACACCCAAATTCCAACTCCATTTGAAGCCCTTTTTGAAGCATAAAGCTTGAGCATACATCCTATCTATTTAGACAAAGCTACTCAACAAGAGAGCTTCTCATTGAAGAGAGCCCATAAATGGCTCATATTCTCAATTGAGAGCTCATCATAGTTTATCTTGAAGTTTATGAATTTTGTTTAGTTTGTAGAAGCTTTATTTAAATTTGGTTTCTATTAGCATACTAACATTGCTCATATACATGTAGACACCTAAAAACCTTTAAAAAATAAAGTATTTTTATTTTCTGAAAAAATTTTGATGACATCATCATTTATTAATTAATTAATTATTTAATTAATTTATTTATTTTTATGCCATTAAATCCTTTTATCTTAATTAAAAATATTTAATTAAGGAATCCCTCCCAAAAATGTTTAAATCTTATTTAAACATTATTTCCTTATTTATTAATTAATAAATTGACCAAAAAACCCAAAATGAATAAAAAATTTATTTTTTGCCCAAAACTTGGCCAATTTCCTTAAGACCACTAACCTCTTCCAAAATTTTCTAATCCTTCTTTAATTTTGATTAAAGGCTAATCCCATCATTTCCTACCCCTAATCCCAACTCAAAATATTTAATTAAGATTAAATATTAATCCTCATGTTTATTAAAAAGGTTTTAATAAATATCTCCTCAACCCAAACCCTTGGAATAAATAAAACTTTATTTATTTCCTAAAAATCTAATTTATCCCCATCCTAAGAAGTTCTAGACTCTTCTAGAAAGTCTTCATCCTCATCCTAAGAAGTTCTAGACTATTCTAGAAAGTCTTTATCCTCATCCAAAGTCTAGACTCTTCTAGAAGATGTCTTTAAACCTAATCCTAATCCCCTCCTAACCTTGTCACATTCCCTAAACATGGGTTAAAACTTACTAACCCAAGCCAAAGTTAACCAATATCTCCTCCTTCACCCACCCTCATTAAATGCCATCCACTTGTCTATCCCTAAGCTTATCCTAAACCATCCTAATCCATCCTCTAATCATTTGCACAATCCTAAGCAAGCTTAAAACCTTCCTAATCAAGCCCAAGTCAAAATTTCTCTCATCTTCCTCAAAATATCCCAACCATAAAACTTTATGAAGCCCACTAAGCCATAAATGACTCTTCCAAAGCCCTTTCATTGCTCTTACAAGCCATTATGAGGGTCTTTATGAAGATTTTATCTCTTGAGCCTCTTTTTTTGACTCATCCTTCCCCTTTCCTCCATCCTCTCACCCTGTGACATGTATCACTTCCTGATTGGCTGTAAGGAAGCACAATCCATGTGCTCTCCTCTCATGCAATCTGAGCCCTCCATGAGCTTTTTCCCATCCTTGCATCTTAGCCCTCAATCCCTCAAGCCTCTTGCCTATAAATTGGATCCTTTCCCTTTGCAAAACAACACAATCCATGAAGTAAAGTCATAATGCCATTTTAAGAAGCCATTTTACATCAAAACCATACACTCACACCCAAATTCGAACTCCATTTGAAGCCCTTTTTGAAGCATAATCTTGAGCATACATCCTATCTATTTAGACAAAGCCACTCAACAAGAGAGCTTCTTATTGAGAGAGCCCATTAATGGCTCATATTCTCAATTGAGAGCTCATCTTAGTCTATCTTGAAGTTTATGAATTTTTTTTAGTTTGTAGAAGCTTTATTTAAATTTGGTTTCTATTAGCATACTAACATTGCTCATATATATTTTGGCACGCCCGGTGGGACCCCGCATGGGTCATCTTCATTAGCTTTTTTAGTTAAGTTTTGTATGTCATTTGCTAATTTTGTCTAATTTTGCTTGTTTTTGTGATTGGTAGGATTGTATAAATTGGTTGTAGGTCCACATGAGCATGAAGAAGACAAAGGAACTCATAGTCTATCTCATAGTATTTGCAGATTTTTCAAGCTTATAGGTGGACAAAGCACTTGAAATTCTTCTTCCTCTTCTTTTCTATATTCTTCTTATTCCATCTACTTCTTCTTCTTCTTATTGTGGGAGATCTTGGCCATTTTTTTTTAAGGAAGCAAAATCATACACACTTCTTTTTAGTGCTTAAAATGAACCCCCAAATCATACTTAAATCCATTAAAAAATTAAAAATTTGCAAAAAAGAAAAAATCTTTTAACAAGTGAAACTAAACCAATCCAATCATTTGCATCCTTGCAACATCAAGGTTTTAGATGCATTCATGCAAAGTTAGGAACACTTCATTTTTGGGAATTTAAAAAGAACTTCAAGTTTCTATTTCAAAAGGTTCAAAATCAACACTAAGTGTACAATAAAATCTAAATCAAACTCAAAGCATCAATCAAGGATAAAATGAACCTCATTTGCAAATATTTTAAAGTTCTTTTAAAAATCTCATGAAAACTAAGAGTCCTAAATGGTTGCCAAAAATTGTCCTAAAAGCTTTGTTATTTGTTCTAAACAAATGTCTTGTTGCAAAATCTTGAATGTTTCTTAGGTTTTTCATGCATCAAAACAATCTAGGAATATCATTTTTGGGCCTAAATCATGCAAACTAGAACACAAAATCTTGAATGAAAACCAAAGTCCAAAGAGTCATTTTCACTTTTGAGTCCAAAACAATCTTGAATGATCTAAGATTAAAACAAAGCACTTCAAAGTTCTTAAAACAACACACAAAATCTCAATCTTGAATGATCTAAGATTAAAACAAAGCACTTCAAAGTTCTTAAAACAACACACAAAATCTCAATCTTGAATGCTCAAAGGAAAAAACTTGAATGTTTAATCACTTGTCTTTGAATGCATGTTGCTAAAATCACTCTTGAGTGCCATGGATTAAAATCAAGTTTGTTTTTTTTATGAATGCATGATTAAAACAACAAATCCAATCTTGAATGCCATAGATCAAATAATCATCTTTTGGAGCATAAAAAGAATCTACATTTTTGTAATCTTTTAAGTTATAAAGACAAATAAAAACGCTTTAAGTGAGTTTTTCGTTGGACTCACCCTCTTTAATCACCCATCAATTTGAACATTGGTTGCAATCTCAGTACCATCTATGGGGATGAGTCCACCTAAGAGAGTGTTAAGTGCTCCACACAAATAAAACTCCACTCACTTGGGTTTTTAGTGGTTTTTCTAAGTTAGAAAATTCCTTGAATGCGCATTAGTCTCGCTAACACTTCATTTGAGCATAAAAATTGAACAACTCTTGACGTGGAGGGTCTCCAGGTGCATGCTTGACAAATTGAGTTTCACATATCTTTGTTTTGGGCTTAAAACAAACTCACACTCAATCTTGAATGCCTAACAATCAATGAACATCACATAGTTTTAACGCATTTTCAATGATGCTCGCATTTCTTATGTTGACGATCTCTCGACTTCCATTATGCTAACGATGTTGCCAAATTGAAATGAAAATTGTATGCCATAATCACAAGTGTCTTCAATCATAACTTACAAAATCTAAATCATCAATTGGAATGAACGCGTGTCTTTTAAAACCAAGATCATGTATGTGGTCTTGTTTTACACTTTTTAGGAGGCCTGCTTGGGGATTTCATCACCCTTGGGTAGACCTCAACTCTAGTATTCTGACGGAGTATAAGAATCAAGAGGTGAATCAAAAGACACCTCTCTTGGGATCAAGATTTTGTCACTTGGGCTAAGCCTCAAGGAACTTTATACCCTTGAGAAGTGAAAGAGGAGAAGTGGGTTACCGCTCCTCTCGGCTGTGTGACATCTTTTTGTTTTCATCTACAAATTTGGGCCTCATGTACCTTGCATATATCGAGCACACCCTAGCTATAAGAAATTTCATCCTTGTAGAAAACTTTCTAGGATGTTGGTGTGTTTGACGTGCTTGCTCCAAAATTGTGTCTACTTTTTTGTTTATAGCTTTTGAATGAATGTTTGCCAACTTTGGTCAAAATCCCAAAAAAGCAAAAATCTCCTAGCTCAAGGCATACTTAGCGTAGTCACTGCCTCATCAGAAAATCATCCAAGCTCCCCCACTACAACCGAATCTATCTAGTTCCTTGCTATAGAGAAATCCCAAATCCAAAGTCTCTCCAAATCATCCCCCCTAGCCAACTAGCAACCCAATCCAAAATCACACCCAAGAATTTAGAGAGTTGTTGTCATTCTGCTAGAATTTGCTATCCAATCAATCTGACCATTCCACTAGCCTCACCAAGGTTATCCCTTTGACAGAGCTTTGTCTAGGGTAATCTAGCTTTGTCACTTGTTATCCCTCATCACCTTGAGCTAAAGGTTGGGATCCACAAGTGGTCAATCTCGTGTCATGCCCATAGGATCATTAGTCTATCCTTAAGTTGACACAATCTCCACCAATCTAGCACATAGGAAAGCAAAACTCTCAATTTTTGACAGCATGCCCTTGAAGTCTTTCATCCATAGGAAAGTCAAAAATCTCCATCCAATCCTCCTTAGGTCTATCATATAGCTTTGACTCTCCCTAGGAAATCCTTCATCAGCCAATCCAAAATTTGTGCTTAATCCAAATCCAACCATGAGCTTTCGTGTTCATCCATATGCAAGACCCCATCCCCATCTGACTCATCATCAAAACATGAAATCCCAAACCTATCATGATTTGTTCAGTCATATTGTCCTTGCTCCCGCCCCCTCCTATTCCAATGATGATGAAAATCTTGTTGACTATGGCAGGTATATTGAAAGCCTTAGAAACATTCCCCAAGCATCCCACAAAATCCATGCATTCTTCCAAACTATCTAGTCATGCCATCTGATATCCCAGCTTCTCCTCCATCACCTAATCAACCAAGCTTCCAATATTCCACCCCCATCACAATAGCTATTCCGGTCAATCCACCTCCACCTCTGACACATGAGTCTCCAAGGAATCTCCTAGAGGAAATATAGGAAAGGTTGCCTCAAATAGTCGATAAGCCATGTCATCTAATCCAACCATGTGAAGTAGTCAGTAAGGAAGCTTCCCCATCTATAATATCACCTCCATCTCCCATAGCTATCATCCTCATACCATCCATCAAATTGCTTAAAATCCTTCCACTTCTTGCAAGTATCAAAATCCCACCATCTGTCAAAACCCTCCAAATCCTATCTACATCACCTCCAAGCATTTCCCAAATCTCCCATAATCACCCTTATGCATCTATCTTCTACTCACCCATCTCCACTATTGAATCTCCCATCTATCCATCTGCTGCCTTTAAAGAGTCTATCCCTTCACCTCCTATCGCACCATCCACTCCAAACCAATCCTATCAAGATCTTGCCCGAAAGCATGTTGACATCTCCCAAAGCATAAATGAAGATATCATCGTACCATGTCTTCCATCCATAGTGCAGTCACTATCCCCTCCATCTCCAAAACCTCAAGCCATACCTCCTCTACTGTAGGATATCTTTTCATCCCATCAGCTAAATCAAGATCCTATCCTACCATCTCCTCCACTCCATGCTTCCATCTTACCACCTATCCAAGCTATTTCACCATCTATAATATACCATCTTGGTTCACTTACATTCATCCATGGTGGCCTCCTCTCAGTAGAAGAATTAAGAATAGTATCTCCCTATTGTTGTACATCTGATAAAGCACTTCCACCATTTTCTACAAGCAAAAAGTATCCTCAGCTAGTTCAAATACTCAATGATGGCATTATCAAGGTCAAGGTTTAGGACCACAAGAGAAAGGAATCAGAAAGCCTATTATTGCACAAAAAAATCTAGGATTTCATGGTCTTGGATATGTATCCAAAGGCTCACGATCTAAAGGTGTTGGTACACCACACCCCCAAACCAAGCCTATCTCCAAACCCCCCATGCTAGTCTCCCATCACTCCTTCAAGAAATATTATGTCATCCCCCCTCCACCATCTTTGCAACCTAAAATAACCTACCATATCCCCCCTTCATCCGCTAAATCCATTTTGGGTCCCTATGTCCCAAAAGCTACCATCCTCCATCATCCTATCAGCCATCATTCAAATCCTATTCCCTCCATTCCTATGCAAGATCAGAAAAGGCACATATCGAGGCACATCATCCATCATCATCCCCCTACATGCTCTCCCATATCCTTTCCATCTCACAAAGCTTCTCCTAACCATCTTCCCAAAGCTTACCACAGCAATGTAAATGCCAACTTCAAAATGCATAAAGCTAAAAATCCACATCCTAGGCAATCATATGTCTATTCTAAAAGACATACTCTAAAAAGGAAAAAACCAATCAGAGAATGCCAAACAATGCAAAAGCCTATGAAAAGAAAATCCAAAACCATGTGGATCCCAAAGAAAAAAGTTGAAACCCAATGCATAATGGCATCCCCCATTGCTAATCCCCCATCTAGTGACTCGTGTCCCCCATCTCCTAACTCCATCTTGGGTGCCTATATCCCCAAGCATGCTTTCACAAATCCTCCATCATGCCCGCATCTACCATCTATCCCCCATATGCTCTTTTCACACCCATCCCAACATGTGCCAATGTTTCTCTTGCAAGCATCCCCATCTCATGCTCCTTTCCAACCTTTTCATCCCTCCATCTCCTACCATCAATCCCATCTAATCCAATCTATTGCATAAATCACACATTCGGTGTACCAACAGCTAGCAACAAAATTGAACATTCCAACAGCCAATGAGAAATCCCAAAAAAGCCAAAATAGCTGAAGAAAGCCAAACACATTCCAGCTAAGTCCAAAATCAAAAAGTCAAAAAAGAAAAGAAAAATAAACTGTCCACTGGTGAAAACTTGGCAATTCAAGCACCTTGGACAAGTACCATGATGAAAACTTGGCAAACAAGCGTCATGCGTAATCCATACATCCCTAGCTTAGCCTATCATCCTCATGCTTTTGGTTGCATCTTGACATCCAACTCTATCTTCCAATCTATACACCTATCCTCCATCCTCCAGCTTCCATCTCACACCATCCACTGATCTTCTGCAGCTTCAGCCAATCATCCCAGCTATCATCCATCTCCCTAGCGCCTTCTGCTTTTCCATCCTAGCTTGAATCCTATCACATACATCATAAGACCTCCTTCCACATGTCATCTTCTGACTGGGGGCACTATATTCCTTGGAGATCTTGTCTTGTCCATCCTCCCTTGTCATTAGTATCCCACTCTAGGCTATCCTCATGAAAATCCAATGTCATCCTCTCATTAGCCATTCACTGTAGCGCCATCTATTCGTTCAGCTACCACCAACCTTAGCATTGTCCCGATCATCATCATTGGATGCATCTTGTCAAATCCATATCTTTCATTATCACCTCATCCATAGCTTCTGCCTCTTGCATGAAATTGAGTCATCCCGCTATCCTCTCATCCTGAGCTTTTTATCCATCTGTATCATACCTGTCATTGGTCTGTTAGCTTGTACCATATCTTGATTAGTCGGCTTGTAAATATCTCAGTCTGTCAGCTTGTACATCCTCTTTAGCTTAGTACCATTGTATCTATATAGCTTTCATGTCAATTCCTCCTTGAACAACATCTTGCACAGATCGCACAACCCTTGGTTAGCTATCCCACCGGGCATGCCAAAATGTATATGAGCAATGTTAATATGCTAATAGAAACCAAATTTAAATAAAGCTTCTACAAACTAAACAAAATTCATAAACTTCAAGATAGACTAAGATGAGATCTCAATTGAGAATATGAGCCATTAATGGGCTCTCTCAATGAGAAGCTCTCTTGTTCAGTAGCTTTTTCTAAATAGATAGGATGTATGCTCAAGCTTATGCTTCAGAAAGGGCTTCAAATGGAGTTCGAATTTGGGTGTGAGTGTATGGTTTTGATGTAAAATGGCTTGTTAAAATGGCATTATGACTTTACTTCATGGATTGTGTTATTTTGCAAAGGGGAAGGATCCAATTTATAGGCAAGAGGCTTGAGGGATTGAGGGCTAAGATGCAAGGATGGGAAAAAGCTCATGGAGGGCTCAGATTGCATGAGAGGAGAGCACATGGATTGTGCTTCCTTATAGCCAATCAGGGAGTGACACATGTAACAGGGTGAGAGGATGGGGGAAAGGGGAAGGATGAGTCAACAAAGGAGGCTCAAGGGATAAAATCTTCATAAAGACCCTCATAATGGCTTGTAAGAGCAATAAAGGGCTTTGGAAGAGTCATTTATGGCCTAGTGGGCTTCATAAAGTTTTATGGTTGGGATATTTTGAAGGAGATGAGAGGAATTTCAACTTGGGCTTGATTAGGAAGGTTTTAAGCTTTCTTAGGCTTGTGCAAATAATTAGAGGATTGATTAGGATAGTTTAGGATTAGCTTAGGGATAGGCAAGTGGATGGCATTTAATGAGGGTGGGTGAAGGAGGAGATATTTGTTAACTTTGGCTTGGGTTAGTAAGTCTTAACCCATGTTTAGAGAATGTGACAAGGTTAGGAGAGGATTAGGATTAGGTTTAAAGACATCTTCTAGAAGAGTCTAGACTTTGAATGAGGATAAAGACTTTCTAGAATAGTCTAGAACTTCCTAGGATGAGGATGAAGACTTTCTAGAAGAGTCTAGAACTTCTTAGGATGAGGATAAATTAAATTTTTAGGAAATAAATAAAGTTTTATTTATTTCAAAACTTTTTTAATAAACATGAGGATTAATATTTAATCTTAATTAAATATTTTGAGTTGGGATTAGGGGTAGGAAATGATGGGATTAGCCTTTAATCAAAATTAAAGAAGGATTAGAAGATTTTGGAAGAGCTTAGTGGTCTTAAGGAAATTGGCCAAGTTTTGGGCAAAAAATAAATTTTTTATTTATTTTGGGTTTTTTGGTCAATTTATTAATTAAATAATTAATAAATAAAGAAATAATGTTTAAATAAGATTTAAACATTTTTGGGAGGGATTTCTTAATTAAATATTTTTAATTAAGATAAAGGGATTTAATGGCATAAAAATAAATAAATAAATTAAATAATTAATTAATTAATAAATGATGATGTCATCAGGAATTTTTCAGAAAATACAAATACTTTATTTTCTAAAGGTTTCTGGGTGTCTACATTTTGCCCCTCTTTGATGTGATGTCGCAAGTGGCATGGCATCAAAGATAAGAAAATAAGATGCCCAAGGCTAGAGCAGAAGAGGAGAGAATGGACTGTGAGATGCCCCCTCAAGAAGGTGGCGGGGACAGAAAGCGAGGCTCGATGGCTTCTTGAAAAGTACAAGAATCTCGAATGAGCAAGAAAATTCAAATTGGCAAAGAGAAGGGGTTGAATTAGCTCAAACTCTCACTATGGGAGAATGATAAAGGAGAATCAGATGCACAAGAGGAAGCAAGCTTAAGACTTTAGGGAAGGTGGAGGATGAAGAAGTAGAGTGCTATAAAAAGGAATCCAAGATAGGGAGATGGATGAGGGGATTATAAAGTTGATGCAATAGGATTTCAAAGAGTCAGATTGGTGAAAGATGGGTTTCAGAGATCCCTAGGACTAGGATTGTGGATCTCGAAAGATGAGGCTTTGTGGATTGATTTGGATTGGTGGATCCCTAAGACTAGGATTGTGGATCCCTAAAGCTAAAGGTGAGGATTGATTCAAAGAGATACTGATGCATAAGCTAGGGTAGAAGAGACGGATGCTGGATATGGATGGGGGATAATGGAGATCAAGGGAAACCATTCAAGCTTTTTTTTTTAGCAATGGGATACTTCAAAGAGAAGTACCACTAGGTAGTTGAGCACTAGATTTTCTATAGGACTATTGGTTAATTGCCAAGGTTACCAAGAACATCAAGGACGTGTCACCAATCGTCCAAAGGACTGACAAACTGACTCAAAATAAACACACAAGGATTGCCCCAACATCACACATAAAACCCAAAGGAAACAGCGTGGAACCAATACTGGGTAACCCACAAGAAGAAAAAAAGAAACAATTGAAAGACTTGATACAAACCTTATGCTATGATTGCCCCATTCATAGTATACCATGATATGGAAGATCATGGCAACCTTGAGGAGGGAACAAGGAGATTGCTTGGAAAAGATATTTCAAGACCCAATAGGGAAGAGTCCAAATCAAAAGAAAGAAAAAATCCAAAAGAGAACTGTTTTCCAACGAGATGGGTAGGACGAGGTACTAACGGACCAAGATCAGACATGAGGAAAGCTATATCCTGCAAGGACCTATCGGAGAGCACCTATGCTGGTGGATTTGGATGAGTGATGCATCTGGCAAGCTAAACTAAGAAAGATAACACTTTGGTGATAGGAAATCTAGCTAAAGGATGCATTGGAATAGCTAACCAAGATGTGTGATGGGTGCAAGATGTTGATCAAGGATGAACTGATATGAACGTTGGATAGATACAATGGTACTAAGCTAAAGAGGATGTACCAGCTAATGGACCAAGATATGTTACAAATGTACAAGTTTGTTCATGTTTTGGTTTTTGTGAGATAGAAATGTTTGTGAAGGATGGGATGTCTATAATAGGTGATAGGTGGATAAGTAGATGGTTTGCGAAAAGCTTAAGTGAAAATGGGGTTTTGTGTGTGCACGTGATAGTATACAAGCTAGGATACAAGATTATTTACAAGCTGGAATATGGTACAAACTTTGGACAAGATTCAGATATACAAGGTATGGTACAAGATTTACAAGGTATAATACAAGCTTTGGTACAAGATTTTACAAGCTGAGGTACAAGATCTTACAAGCTATACAGAAGGTATTTACAAGCTCCATTAGATTTTGGATATTTGGTTGGAACACCAAGGGAACAAGCAGGTGTTTTATGGGATGGTGGGTGAATGGATGAGGGATAAGATAGTGATAGATAATGGATTAGTCTTAGTACACAAGGTGCCTGAATTACCAAATTTTCACCAAAGTACCTATCCAAGGTGCTTGAATTGCCAAGTTTTCACCATTGGACGCTTATTTCTCTTTACTATTTTTTTTTGTATTTTTCAAAAGCTGGGTATACCAAGGATCTTCAAGCATAGAACTTCTTGAGATGAATTATGTTAGTAGGATCATTCAAGAGTTCTCCTTTTGGTGTAGATAGCTGATAGGCTCCGGAGCCAAAGGAATCAGTGACAACATAAGGACCAAGCCATGTAGGTTCAAACTTGCCTTTCTTTTCTCGATCTGCTTGGACTTTCATGTTTTCTTTGAGGACCATGTCACCTAGCTGAAAGTTTCATGGAAGCACCTTCTTGTTGAAATTCCTTTTGAGACAAGTTTGATAGACTGTGAGATGATCATAGGCTTGTTGTTGCTTCTCATCTAAGAGATCTAGTTGGGTGAGCCGAGCTACTCTCTATTCTTCATCTGATATTTTCCCTTGCAAAGATATGCGTAAGGAGGGAAGTTCAACCTCTATATGTAGTACCGCTTTAGCACCATATACTAGGGAGTATGGAGTTGTGCCTATGGATGTACAGAAGGAAGTTCGATAGGCCCATAGGGCTGGATTTATTTGTAGGTGCCAATCATGGCCGGAATCATTGACAACTTTCTTTAGGATTTTGAGGAGGGTTTTGTTAGTTGCCTCTGCCTAGCCATTACCTTGTGGGAAATATGGGCTAGAAAAGTGGTGATGGATGCGGAGGGAAGTGCATAATTCTTACATGCTGAGATTTTCAAAGTTACCTCAATGGTCGGTGAAGATGGTGGATGGGATGCTGAAGTGGCAAACAATGTGGTACAAGATGAACTTGGAGACCTGAACTCCTATAGCTGAGACTAGGGGGATTGCTTCCACCCATTTAGTGAAATAGTTTGTAGCTATTATTATCCATTTATGTCCATCAGATGAGAGGGGTGTGATAGTTCCAACTAGATCAAGGCCCCAACAAGCGAAAGGCCAAGGTGGTGCAATAGGCTGTAGATCTTGTGTTGGAGTGTGCACAAGATTTGCATGCTGCTGACATGGGAGACACTTTCTGACAAAGGCACAAGAGTCTTCTTCAATGGTAGGCCAATAGTAGCCTGCTCTAAGGATTTGTCGCGCTAGGACAATATCACTCGTGTGGGCACCACAAAGTCCAAAGTGTACTTCCTTTAACACATTGCGGCCTCATTTTGGTCTAAACATCGAGAGAGAGTATCGTGATAACCCCGACAATATAGGGTATTGGCTATGATAACATAGTGGGATGATTTTTGGATGAGGTTTTGGCGTTGGGTATGTGTGAGGTGAGGGGATATGATACCATCGTTAAGGTAAGCATGAATCTCATGGTACCAAGGGGATTGGGGACCAACCAAGATACAAACACGATTTGAATCCTCATTCGCATAGGCGGGTGTGAGGAGCTGCTCCACTAAAAACTCATACTGTGTAGCTGCTTGGGGAATTTCCAAGAGTGGGCCTATAGTAGCCATAGCATCTGCTACTTTGTTCTATATTTGAGGCACTTGTGTAAACTGAAGCCTTGTAAAATGTTGGGTTAGTTGATCAACTAGCTCTTTGTAGGGTAATAGCTTTTCATCTTTGGTTTGATATTCATTTAGGGCTTGCTTGATGATGAGCTAAGAATTGCCAAAGATTTGTAGCTTAGCAATGTTCCATTCTGCAGCTATCTTTAATCCTGCTATGAGGGCCTCATATTTAGCTATATTGTTGGTGCTAGGGAATTGTAGCTTAAAGGATTTTGGAATGTAATCTCCTTGAGGTGTGACCAACAATATTCCTGCCCCTGATCCATGAGATGTGTATGAGCCATCAAAATAAAGTTTCCATGGGGGTTGTTCTTCAATTAGACAGATATGCTCATCTGAAAATTCTGTGATCAATGGATAAGCATCTATTAGAGGTGCATCAGCTAGATGATTTGCTATAGCTTGCTCTTTGATTGCCTTTTTGTCCACATACTGGATGTCAAATTCGCTAAGGAGCATAACCCATTTGGCCAAACGGCATGTAAGTGTTGCTCTGGAGAGCATATACTTGAGAGGGTCAACCTTGGAGACTAGTTGGATGGTATGACTTAGCATGTAATGGCAAAGCTTTTGAGTTGAGAAAACAACTGCCAAACAAGCTTTTTCCATAGGAGTGTAATTGAGTTCATAACCAACTAGGGTTCTATTGATGTAGTAGATGGCTCTTTCTCTACTGTAGTCATCGAGCTGTGCTAGAAGTGCAATTAGAGCAATAGGTGTTGTTGATATGTACAAAATCAGGGGACGACCAGGAACTGGTGGAACCAAGATAGGGGGATTGATGAGATACTACTTGAGATGGTTGAAGCTGCACTGACATAAAGGATTCCACTTGAAGTTCTCATCCTTCTTCAGTAAATGTGAAAATGGTGTACACTTATCGGCAAGCTGGGAGATGAAGCGTAGAACAGATTGAAGCCTTTCTTGAAGAGAACGAAGCTGTCACAGTGTCTAGGGAGGAGACATGTCTAAGATAGCCTTGACCTTCTTGGGGTTGATCTTTATACCTCATTTAGAAACTATAAAGCCTAGAAGCTTGCCATATGTGACCCCAAAGACACATTTCTTGGGATTCAGCATGAGATGATATTTGGCTAACCTATCAAAGACTTTCTCCAGGTCAGCAAGATGATCCATGAAGGTATGAGACTTGACCAAGATATCATTCACATAATCCTCCAAAATGCTATGGATGAGATCATGGAAAATGGTTGTCATAGCTCTTTGATAGGTAGCCCCAGCATTCTTTAGGCCAAAAAGCATCATGTTGTAGCAAAAGGTTCCCCAAGGGGTAGTGAATGTTGTCTTATGTTGATCCTCTTCTACAATCTTGATTTGATTATACCTAAAAAATCCATCCATGAGGGACAAAATTTCATGTCCAACTGTAAGATCTACAATCATATCTATGTTGGGCAAGGGAAAATCATCTTTTGGACAAGCTTTGTTAAGATCTCTGAAATTAGTGTAGATTCTGATGTCACCAGAAGGCTTAGTGATGGGGACCATGTTGGAGATCCACTCTGAATAGTCGATAGGTCAGATAACCTTAGCAGCTAACATTCTTTCTAACTCAGCTTTGACCAGTAATGCCACCTTGGGGTGCATTTTTCTAAGCTTTTGTCTGACGGGCTTGATCTATGGATTGACTGCAAGATGATGAACTGCAAGCTCTGGATCAGGCCCTGGCATGTCTTGATATGACCATGCAAATTGGCCAATGTTCTCTCTTAAGACCTCAAAGAGGAGATCAGCTTGGTCTTGTGATAGGGATGCAGCAATGTGAACAAGCCTAGGGATCTCTGAAGAACTGATGTTGACTTCCCTAGTATCCTCAATTAGAATAGAAGATATCTCTAGTTGATTATCTTGAGGAGGTAATGCTAAATCCTCATGTTCTGCTTGTGGCTATGGATGTTCTTGCTAAGGGGTTCTCTTCGCTGCCTTAGCTAGTCTCAGATTCACCTTAGTTCTAGTTTTGGGTGTATCAGAACTAGGTTGGGGATTTTCTCAAAAATAGCCCTTGGGATCCAGCTTGTAGATATAGGCAGAATCTGGCTTTGTTTTCTTGTGAGGTGTTTTAGCTCCCATGAATCTCAGAAGAACTTCCTCTAATGTGAACTCATCAATGTGTATGATGCTTGGTTGGTCCCAATCTATGAGTTATGGATGGGTGAGTTGTAGGTCAATGAGGTGGATGGATAGTTCTTGGAGAATAGAGTCTTCGAGGAAGATTTGGTCTAGGATATCGTCATAGGCTTTCTTTTCAACTTCCTCAAGAATGTCTTCAATTTTGACAAGGTCGCGATGAATGTTCAAAAAAGCATGACCGTCCGTATTGGTGCCCTCAGTTGTGGGTATGCCAAAGCCAAGACCTGACTTCAATTCCCACTTGTGTGCATCAATGGGGCACTACATGCCTCTTTCTTCTAGTCCTAGACCACCACCTTGATAGTTCCATTTGTCAGTGATGAGCTTATGTTCTTGGGGATACTTCTGGTTAAAGTGATCAAGGTGTGCCTGATTCCTTTGAGGTGCATCCTTATGTAACCAATTGTTGATATCTAGAGTGAGCTCCTCATGAAGAGGGATTTTTGAGGATACAAAGGTTGTTGGGCCAAACTATTTGTATCGAGGAGGTGGAATCTCCTTAGCTTTGTGATATGTCAGTCGTCCATGGGCATGTGGATCAAGTGGGAGTGCCTCGACAAAAAATGCATCTGATAGACTATACTCTCCACAGCCCTTGTTATTGATCTTGACGGTAGACAAGGTAGAGGAGAGGATGGTTTCTGGGTCATTACAACTGTGGGATGAGCTGGCGATGGATGTGTCAATATCAATTCTAGGGTAATGGTTTGTAAATGAAGCTTCAACTGTATTGCAGTAAGCAAAGGGTTCTAGATCGGCATGGATGGTTACCTCAGTGCCTTGATTCAAAAATTTGACGCACTGAAGGTAAGTGGATGGAACGGCTTTCATGGCATGAATCCATGGGCGACCGAGGAGGATGTTGAATGGTAGTTTTAGATCAATAACATGGTAGAGTGTTTCTTGGATGACTAGCCCAACCTTGATTGGCAGCAAAATAGTTCCTTCTATAGTTCTTTCCAAGTTATCATAAGCTTTGATGGTGATAACCTCACTGATGATATCTACCTCAGTATACCTAGCTTTTTTTATGAATTTTAGGGTGCAAATATTCAAGGCTGATCCATTATCTATCATTACTCTTTTCACATAAAAATTGGATACATGATGGCTATGCGAAGCAGAAGGGTGTGATCTGGCTCGACCACGAGTATGTCGATGGGTTTGAACAATAGGGCACATGAGGATGAAAGGTGTCCAACAAGATTACAAAAATTAATAGCATTGATATCAAAAGGGACACGAGATTCTATGAGATCACTGTCAAGGATGTTCTTGTACACAGGACTAGTGCGAAGAAGGTCTAAAATGGATATTTGGGCTGGCATGTTCCCAAGGTGTTCCAAGATATTGTACTAGCTTTTTGATGGAGCTAATGGTGCTGGTGAAATGGGTGGGCCTGTGATGTTAAATCAGGCTCTTCGAGTGGTGATTGCACACTCATTGTTTGGTCCTTGGATATTGATAACATTGACAGAAGGCTCTTTCTCAAATATACAACCTATAAGGCTACCATAGTCTATATAGGATGAAGTATGGTCATTGTTCTTCCCATGCTGTTGGTTTGGCTGATGGTTGTTGGTGTTGTTGTTGTTGGTTTGGATAGGTGCTTTTCTAGGATTTTGATTGTTGTGAGGAGGAAAAGCATTTTGATAGATCTGTAAGCCTGCGTTAGGAGAGGTTTGGGTACCAACAGTGATTTCCTTCCAATCAATGAGGTCCTGCACATAGTCTTTCATTTTCATGCATCTGAGGGTAGTGTGACCTTTTACCCTATGAAATTTGCAGTACTCATTGTCATTGTACCATGCAGCTTTGGATTGGCTTGGGTCCATTTTCTGGGTAGGAAGAAATTTGATGAGGTTTTCCTTGACTAATTTCTCAAAAATGACATCCAATGGCTCACCAAGGGGTGTATAGTTTCTAGGTGTAGGTTGGAATCTGGGCTTTTATCTTGCAGCTACATTGATGGCATTAGCTTGATTGCTAGACCCTTGAAAGTTTGGTCTTGGATTGTGGTTTTGATAGTTGTGGTTATTCTATTGTTGGTAGTTGATAGCTTGCTGATTGTTTGGTTGATAAGGTGGGTTGGACTAGTTGTGAGAAGGACCAACAATATTCACATGTCTGGTGTCAGTGACGCCATCTATTGCAACATGCTTGTTTTTGTTCCAATACCTAGAGTTATCATTGGAATGTAATTGATTTTGGTTGACTTCCTTGTAAATCTTGACCACACCATCTTTAATGAGTCCTTGCTCAAGGATCATTCCTTTCTCTTTGATGTCTTTGTAGGTCTACAAATAGTTCATGGTCATGTGGTGAGCCAAGCTAGGATGGACATTATCAATAAATATTTTCACCAAATGGCACTCTGGCAAGGTGCAAGATATGCAGGTGGTAAGGGTTTTCCATCTTTGCAGATATTTGGGAAGGCTTTCTCCACCTTTTTGCTTGGTGTGGACAAGATCAACTACTGATAGCTCTGTTTCAACAAGATGGGCATATGGAGCTAGAAATGCCTCAGATAATTCAGAAAAAATTTTAATTGTGCCATAGGGGATTCTATAAAACCATTCAAGAGCTGGTCCAGCCAGGCTTTTGGGAAAGAGATGCAAGAGGAAGACATCATCGTATGCCACTTCTTGGCAGTGCATGTAAAATTATTTGATATGTGTGACAGGGTCTCCTTTTCCTCTAAATTTGTCAAATTTGGGTGTCTCAAAATGCTTGGGGAATGGTGTCATGGTAATGGCTCTGTCAAATGGGTAAGGGCACACATTCTCAAACTTGAAAGTTTTTGGATCATTTCCCTCTTGGATGTTCTTCAAAGTTATTTTCATGGCTTCCCATTCTGAATTAATGGGTGATGGTTGGGGTGCCCCCAATGTAGGAGTGCCTTGAGGTAGGTATGCACTAGATGGGGCCACTGAATATGGATGGCTGTAAGGGATTTTCTGATAGGGATTATACATTGTTTGGGCAGCTGCATGGTGGATGACAATTTGCTGAGGGGGAGGTGGCACATAGTGTTGCATGTGCTGTGAGGCTTGCTGTTGATATGGGATTTGAGGTTGGGATTCAGGAACATAAGATGGCTATGGGATAAATGAATTTATTTGTGGAGGTAAGGTATAAGATGGTTGTGAAGCTTGGGGAAAGGATCAGGGGGCTTGTGGGGTTTGACCAAGGTATGTGGGCTGCGCCCCCATTTGGGATGGTACCTGCAAATAATTGGTGGTTGGCTGGATTGGTGGGTTACCTCCGAGAAGTGGCATTGAAAAGTAGTTGGTAATAGGAGGTAATGGATTAGTTGGTGGTGGAGGTGGTGGGAATTGAAAGCTAGGAAATGGAATTGATGGGGTTTGATAGCTTGGTGGCTGGATTTGGAAGCTTGGTAGAGTGGTGGCGGGAGCTTGGGTCACTTGAGAGCTAGGCAAAACATTGGTAGTAGCTTGTGGGGTTTGATAGCTTTGTGGAGTGAGGGTAGTAGCTTGTGGATTTGAGGCTGATGGCACTGAGCTCCCAAGACCTAATGGAAATGATGGGATTGTGCTTTGGGCTATGGTGAACAAGCTGGGGGTGATGAAAGGTTGATTACTTGGCCCCATGGGTGGCATCCCTATTGTATATTGTTGAGGTTGGCCAAAGATGCTAGCACTGATTTGGGAGATGGGTGGATTTGGAAGGCTGGGTTGGGGAGCAACAGCAGCAATAGTGAAGGTCATGAACGATGAGGTGTTTTGGGTAAAGGTGGTTTGGAGCAGAGAGGTATGAACCAAGGATGGAGTGGTGGTGGCTGGGTTGGCTTGCGGCATGGAGATTTCAACTTGGGTGGATGATGGTATGTTTGGGTCTATTGGATCATATGGATTGGCTGGAGGCTTTTCTTTTGGCATATATTGAGGATAATTTGGATCATAAGAGCCTATGGATGGTGGTAGCTACCCAAACAATGGGTGAGATGGATCTGATAATGGAGGGGGTCTTCGAAAGTCAAAGGTTCCTACATTGTCCCTTCAAAAATTAGCCATGATTGTCTCTTTGTTATTGTCTATAATGGCGTTTACCAATACTACATTTCCTGGTTGGTTCATGAAAGCTTCAATGTCAGTAGATGATGGCATAGCTTTCTCTGGGCTGAAGGATGGCTGAGTGCTCAAGGGGGGTGAGATTTTTCGATCCAAATGATAGGGCTCCATTGTTTCTTTCTTCTTGGCTAAGCGAGTGACGGGTGGCATGAAAAATGCTCCTAGGGATGAGATGTAACAAATGCTGGTGGATGCAAAAGGGACATCATCATGACACCTAAAAACCTTTAGAAAATAAAGTATTTTTATTTTTTGAAAAATTCTTGATGACATCATCATTTATTAATTAATTAATTATTTAATTTATTTATTTATTTTTATGCCATTAAATCCCTTTATCTTAATTAAAAATATTTAATTAAGGAATCCCTCCCAAAAATGTCTAAATCTTATTTAAACATTATTTCCTTATTTATTAATTATTTAATTAATAAATTGACCAAAAAACCTAAAAAAAAATTTAAAAAAATTTTTGCCCAAAACTTGGCCAATTTCCTTAAGACCACTAACCTCTTCCAAAATCTTCTAATCCTTCTTTAATTTTTTGATTAAAGGCTAATCCCATCATTTCCTACCCCTAAACCCAACTCAAAATATTTAATTAAGATTAAATATTAATCCTCATGTTTATTAAAAAAGTTTTAATAAATATCTCCTCAACCCAAACCCTTGAAATAAATAAAACTTTATTTATTTCCTAAAAATCTAATTTATCCTCATCCTAAGAAGTTCTAGACTCTTCTAGAAAGTCTTCATCCTCATCCTAGGAAATTCTAGACTATTCTAGAAAGTCTTTATCCTCGTCCAAAGTCTAGACTCTTCTAGAAGATGTCTTTAAACCTAATCCTAATCCCCTCCTAACCTTGTCACATTCCCTAAACATGGGTTAAGACTTACTAACCCAAGCCAAGGTTAACAAATATCTCCTCCTTCACCCACCCTCATTAAATGCCATCCACTTGCTTGTCCCTAAGCTAATCCTAAACCATCCTAATCCATCCTCTAATCATTTGCACAATCCTAAGCAAGCTTAAAACCCTCCTAATCAAGCCCAAGTCGAAATTCCTCTCATCTCCCTCAAAATATCCCAACCATAAAACTTTATGAAGCCCACTAGGCCATAAATGACTCTTCCAAAGCCCTATCATTGCTCTTACAATCCATTATGAGGGTCTTTATGAAGATTTTATCCCTTGAGCCTCCTTTATTGACTCATCCTTCCCCTTTCTTCCATCCTCTCACCCTGTGACATGTATCACTCCCTGATTGGTTGTAAGGAAGCACAATCCATGTGCTCTCCTCTCATGCAATCTGAGCCCTCCATGAGCTTTTTCCCATCCTTGCATCTTAGCCCTCAATCCCACAAGCCTCTTGCCTATAAATTGGATCCTTTCCCTTTGCAAAACAACACAATCCATGAAGTAAAGTCATAATGCCATTTTAAGAAGCCATTTTACATCAAAACCATACACTCACACCCAAATTCCAACTCCATTTGAAATCATTTTTGAAGCATAAGCTTGAGCATACATCCTATCTATTTAGACAAAGCCACTCAACAAGAGAGCTTCTTATTGAGAGAGTCCATTAATGGCTCATATTCTCAATTGAGAGCTCATCTTAGTCTATCTTGAAGTTTATGAATTTTATTTAGTTTGTAGAAGCTTTATTTAAATTTGGTTTCTATTAGCATACTAACATTGCTCATATACATTTTGGCATGCCCGGTGGGACCTTGCATGGGTCATCTTCATTAGCTTTTTTAGTCAAGTTTTGTATGTCATTTGCTAATTTTGGCTAATTTTTCTTGTTTTTTTGATTGGTAGGATTGTATAAATTGGATTTGTAGGTCCACATGAGCATGAAAAAGACAAAGGAACTCATAATCTATCTCATAGTGTTTGCAAGTTTTTCAAGCTTATAAGTGGACAAAGCACTTGGAATTCTTCTTCCTCTTCTTGTCTATATTCTTCTTATTCCATCTACTTCTTCTTCTTCTTCTTGTGGGAGATCTTGGCCAATTTTTTTTAAGGAAGAAAAATCATAAACACTTCTTTTTAGCGCTTAAAATGAACCCCCAAATCATACTTAAATCCATTAAAAAATTAAAAATTTGCAAAAAAGAAAAAATCTTTTAACAAGTGAAACTAAACCAATCCAATCATTTGCATCCTTGCAACATCAAGGTTTTAGATGCATTCATGCAAAGTTAGGAACACTTCATTTCTGAGAATTTAAAAAATAACTTCAAGTTTCCATTTCAAAAGGTTCAAAATCAACACTAAGTGCACACTAAAATCTAAATCAAACTCAAAGCATCAATCAAGGATAAAATGAACCTCATTTGCAAATATTTTAAAATTTTTTTAAAAATCTCATGAAAACTAAGAGTCCTAAATGGTTGCAAAAAATTGTCCTAAAAGCTTTGTTATTTTTTCCAAACAAATGTCTTGTTGCAAAATCTTGAATGTTTCTTAGGTTTTTCATGCATCAAAACAATCTAGGAATATCATTTTTGGGCTTAAATCATGCAAACTAAAACACAAAATCTTGAATGAAAAGCAAAGTCCAAAGATTCATTTTCACTTTTGAGTCCAAAACAATCTTGAATGATCTAAGGTTCAAACAAAGCACTTCAAAGTTCTTAAAACAACACACAAAATCTCAATCTTGAATGCTCAAAGGAAAATACTTGAATGTTTAATCACTTGTCTTTGAATGCATGTTGCTAAAATCACTCTTGAGTGCCATGGATTAAAATCAAGTTTTTTTTTTTTATGAATGCATGATTAAAACAAAAAATCCAATCTTAAATGCCATAGATCAAATAATCATCTTTTGGAGCATAAAAAGAATCTACATTTTTGTAATCTTTTAAGTTATAAAGACAAATAAAAATGCTTTGAGTGAGTTTGTCATTGGACTCACCTCTTTTCTAATCACCCATCAATTCAACCATTGGTTTCAATCTCAGCGCCATCTATGGGGATGGGTCTACTTGAAAAAGGTGTTAAATTTTCCACAATCTAACTCACTCACTTGGCCTTTGAACGTTTACTTTAAGTTTATCAAAATTCTTAAATGACCAAAACTCTAGACTAAATCAATCACACTTCAAGTTTGGGCACTAAAATTGAACAACTATTGACATGGAGGGCCTCAAGGTGTGTGCTTGAAATCGAATTTCACACATTTTTGTTTCGAGCTTAAAAATAAAATCACACCAACTCTTGAATGCCTTAAATAAAATTAATCGATACTTGACGTGGACGGCCTTCGGGCGCACAGGTTTACTTTTTTGTTGACCCTAACTCTTCTTCTTGTATTCATTCTTCGCTCAATTTTTCTTTGTTGGTGCATTTCAAAGTTGGAATTGAACATTGTCTCTTAAAAATGAGTGCTTGTAAAGTTTAGATCAGCACACATAACAGTTAGTTGATAAAAGGAAAAAGCGTGTTTTTTAGCCCAAGGTCATGCAAGTCTTCTCTCCCCTTGTCGTCTTTCGAGGCCATCTTGGGTGCATAAGATTAGGATCCAAAACCTTGTTTATTTTTAAGATGACTACTTGGGGATTTCACCACCCCTTGGATGACCTCAACTCTAGCATTCTGGCAGAGTATAAGAACCGGGCAGTGAATCGAAAGACACCTCTCTTGGGATCAAGATTTTGTCACTCAGGCTAAGCCTCAAGGAACTTTATACCCTTGAGAAGTGAAAGAGGAGAAGTGGGTTACTGCTCCTCTCGGCTTTGTGACATCTTTTTTTTTTCATCTATGGATTTGGGCCTCACGTACCTTGCATATATCAAGGACTCCCTAGCTATAACAAATTTCTTCCTTGTAGAAAGCTTCCTAGGATGTTGGTGTGTTTGACGTGCTTGCTCCAAAATTGTGTCTGCTTGTTTGTTCATAGCTTTTGAATGAATGTTTTTCAACTTTGGTCAAAATTCCAAAAAAGAAAAAATCTCCCAGCTCAAAGCATAATTAGCGTAGTCACTGCCTCATCATAAAATCATCCAAGCTCCCCCGCTACAACTGAATCTATCTAGTTCTTTGCTTTAGAACAATCCCAAATCCAAAGTCTCTCCAAATCATCCCCCCTAGCCAGCTAGCTACCCAATCCAAAATCACACCCAATCCTTTAAAGAGTTGTTGTCATTCTGCTAGAATTTTCTATCCAATCAATCCGACCAATCCACTAGCCTCACCAAGGTTATCCCTTTGACAGAGCTTTGTCTAGGGTAATCTAGCTTTGTCACTTGTTATCCCTCATCACCTTGAGCTAAAGGTTGGGATCCACAAGTGGTCAATATCGTGTCATGCCCATAGGATCATTAGTCTATCCTTAAGTTTACACAATCTCCACCAATCCAGTGCATAGGAAAGCAAAACTCACAGTTTTTGACAGCATGCCCTTGAAGTCTTCCATCCACAGGAAAGCCAAAAATCTCCAGCCAATCCTCCTTAGGTCTATCATAAAACTTTGACTCTCCCTAGGAAATCCTTCATCAGCCAATCCAAAATCTATGCTTAATCCAAATCCAACCATGAGCTTCTATGTTCATCCATATGCACGACCCCATCCCCATCTGACTCATCATCAAAACATGAAATCCCAAACCTATCATGATGTGTTCGATCATATTGTCCTTGCTCCCGCCACCTCCTATTCTAATGATGATGAAAATCTTGTTGACTATGATGGGTATATTGAAAGCCTTAGAAACATTCTCCCAAGCATCCCACAAAATCCATGCATTCTTCCAAACTATCTAGTCATGCCATCTGATATCCCAGCTTCTCCTCCATCACCCAATCAACCAAGCTTCCAATCTTCCACCCCCATCACACTAGCTATTCCTGTCAATCCACCTCCACCTCTGACACACGAGTCTCCAAGGAATCTCCTAGAGGAAATACAAGAAAATTTGCCTCTAGCAGTCGATAAGCCATGTCATCTAATCCAACCATGTGAAGTAGTCAGTAATGAAGCTTCCCCATCTATAATATCACCTCCATCTCCCATAGCTATCATCCCCATACCATCCATCAAATTGCTTAAAATCCTTCCACTTCCCGCAAGTATCAAAATCCCACCATCTGTCAAAACCCTCCAAATCCTATCCACATCACCTCCAAGCATTTCCCAAGTCTTCCATAATGACCGTTATGCATCCATCTTCTACTCACCCATCTCCACTACTAAATCTCCCATCTATCCATCCACTGCCTTTGAAGAGTCCATCCCTTCACCTCCTATCGCACCATCCACTCCAAACCAATCCTATCAAGATCCTACCCAAAAGCATGTTGACATCCCCCAAAGAATAAACGAAGATATCATTGTACCATGTCTTCCATCCATAGTGCAGTCACTATCCCCTCCATCTTCGAAACCTCAAGCCATACCTCCTCTACAGTAGGATATCTTTTCATCCCATCAGCTAAATCAAGATCCTATCCTACCATCTCCTCCACTCCATGCTTCCATCTTACCACCTATCCAAGCTATTTCACCATCTATAATATACCCTCTTGGTTCACTTACCTTCATCCATACTGGCTTCCTCTCAGCAGAAGAATTAAAAATAGTATCTCCCTATTGTTGTACATCTGATAAAGCACTTCCACCATTTTCTACAAGCAAAAAGTATCCTCAGCTAGTTCAAATGCTCAATTGATGGCATTATCAAGGTCAAGGTTTAGGACCACAAGAGCAAGGAATCAGAAAGCCTATCATGACACAAAAAAATCTAGGATTTCATGGTCTTGGATTTGTATCCAAAGGTTCACCATCTAAAGGTGTTGGTACACCACACCCCCAAACCAAGCCTATCTCCAAACCCCCCATGCTAGTCTCCCATCACTCCTTCAAGAAATCTTATGTCATCCCCCCTCCACCATCTTTGCAACCTAAAACAACCTACCATATCCCCCCTTCATCCGTTAAATCCATTTTGGGTCCCTATGTCCCAAAATCTACCATCCTCCATCCTCCTATCAGCCATCATTCAAATCCTATTCCCTCCATTCCTATGCAAGATCAGCAAAGGCACATATCGAGGCACATCATCCATCATCATCCCCCTACATGCTCTCCCATATACTCTCCATCTCACAAAGCTTCTCCTAACCATCTTCCCAAAGCTTACCATAGCAATGTAAATGCCAACTTCAAAATGCATAAAGCTAAAAATCCACATCCTAGGAAATCATATGTCTATTCTAAAAGACATACTCCAAAAAGGAAAAATCCAATCAAAGAATGCCAAACAATGCAAAAGCCTATGAAAAGAAAATCCAAAACCATGTGGATCCCAAAGAAAAAAGTTGAAACCCAATGCATAATGGCATCCCCCATTGCTAATCCCCCATCCAGTGACTTGTGTCCCCCATCTCCTAACTCTATCTTGGGTGCCTATATCCCCAAGCACGCTTCCACAAATCCTCCATCATGCCCGTATCTACCATCTATCCCTCATATGCTCTTTTCACACCAGTCCCAACATGTGCCAATGTTGCTCTTGCAAGCATCCCCATCTCATGCTCCTTTCCAACCTTTTCATCCCTCCATCTCCTACCATCAATCACATCTAATCCAATCTATTGCATAAATCACACATCTGGTGTACCAATAGCTAGCAATAAAATAGAACATTCCAACAGCCAGTGAAAAATCCCAAAAAAGCCAAAATAGCTTAAGAAAGCCAAAATCATTCTAGCTAAGTCCAAAGTCAAAAAGTCAAAAAAGAAAAGAAAAATAAAGCGTCCCCTAGTGAAAACTTGGCAATTCAAGCACCTTGGACAAGTACCATGATGAAAACTTTGCAAACAAGCGTAATGCGTAATCCAGCCATCCCTAGCTTAGCCTATCATCCTCATGCTTTGTGTCGCATCTTGACATCCAACTCTATCTTCCAATCTATACACCTATCCTCCATCCTCCATCTTCCATCTCACACCATCCACTGATCTTCTGCAGCTTCAGCCAATCATCCCAGCTATCATCCATCTCCCTAGCGCCTTTCACTTTTCCATCCTAGCCTGAATCCTATCACATCCATCGTAAGACCTCCTTCCACATGTCATCTTCTAACTGGGGGCACTATATTCCTTGGAGATCTTGTCTTGTCCATCCTCCCTTATCATTGTATATGAGAAAGTTTAAATAATGCTAATAGAAAGAAAATTTATCTTATAATTACTACAGGCAAACCTAAAAATAATTACTACAGGCAAACCAAGCAGTCAAATCCTAATAATGTGCAGCTAGTAGATTCCTCTATGGATCTGGCATCTTCCACTAAACCAGTGGTCTCAACGTTCGTCAAACTAGTGATATAATTCCTAGTGGTTATAGCATGACATACCAGTTGGCACACATACAAACTGACGTTCCACACAAATCACTAGCGACTTTGTGCTATTTTAACTATGTGGCTCCTTGCTTTTAAAAACATCACACATTCACCATACAGTGAATGTGGGACTAAAGTCCCACATCCACTGTCGACTTCTCCATGTTGGCTGACCACCTTCAATGACCATTGACTTCATCTAGACTCTTGTTGGCTATACTACATGTCATCTTCTGCATCCACCGACCTCCAATCTCTAGCAACACCTTTCTAGCATTGCCAATTGCACCACTGATTGCCACCATGTGGCAATGACAAATCATGCCCCTCACATAGTTAGCAAACACATCATCAACACCATCAGTAACTAATAAGATCCACCATGTAATCAAACATGTTAGCTCTACGGTTCACCATGTGATCATTTGTATTGCCAAGTAAGCCAGAGGGCTAATTTTTTTGTTGACATCACCATTTCACTATCCTAAATTTGACGATTGTCTGACTATCACAAGTAGGCCAAATAGCACTACCACAATGGTTGTTTGGAATCAAATTTACCCTCACATTTTCTTGATGTCATTAGGGCAAACCCCTCACCATATGTAGTTTTGATTTGAGAGTCCAACTTTTGGAGGCCATATGTTAGTCATCTAGACTCCAAATCAAGTGCAATTTTTTTTTATTTAGGCTAGAATTTCCTAAACTTTTCAGTGGTGCTATTATTTTTTATTTTTGGTGCACGAATTTGTCAAAAAGTTCAGCTTTTGGTGATTGTACTTGTCCAATCCTACATTTTGCAACTTTAAATGCTCCATATGGACTCATATGGACACATAATTAGGTTTGATTTTTTTTGAAAGTACATAATTTTTTGTCTACTTTCTAGATCTACAATCAAACTATAGGCTTGTGTGGACATAAATACCACTTTCATAAATAGGCCCTTTTTTGCATTGTAATGCTTTGATCAAACTTCAAAGTTGTTGTACATCTAAGCTACAGTACTTAGTACCAGATTTGAACTCCAAGAGGACATTGTAAATAGTAAAATTAGAAGTCCACTTAGGCCTAAATTGGCAAGTGGCTATTGTAAATGCACTAAGTATAAAGTACTAAAATCATTCATTTGGGATGGGGGGTGGGGTTGACTTAGTGAAAAGGTAGGGGTGTCTCCTGGTGTTGTGTTCCTCTTTTCTTACAGTTATCTTTCTTTTTTTGCATCATGGGAAACCTTAAGATTCCAAAATTAACACCACATAACTATGCCATGTCGTCAGTTAAAAAATGGTGTGAATTGATGAATGATGAAGTTTCTTAATATGCAAAGGGCTCTTTTCCAAAACCAACAAGTGATCAAATATCTAAAAGTTAAATTCATGCTTGGGAAATAGTAGATAGGAAAGCTCTAGGAATCCTTAGGTTAGGGTTTGATGACAAGATCCGTTATCAGATCATAAAATATGATACATCCAAGGAAACTTGGGGTGCCCTTAAAAACCTATATGGGAAAGTGACTGAGGAGGATTTCTACAAGATTGAAGATGGACTTATCTCCCTAGATCCTAAGAACTTTCATTCCATCCAAGATTTTATCATTAAAGTGAATGAGTTGAGAACAAAACTTAATGATTGTGGTAGTTCGATCAAGGATGACAGGTTGATTTATCTCATTCATAATAAGCTACCATCAGAATACTCCACATTTGTCTCTTCTTTCAACACCACAAAGGCTACCCTAGGGTCTTCCTATCATAAAATCACTTTTGATAACTATGCTCAATTGTTAGAGGATGAACAAGCTAAGTTGATAACAATGGGGATTCTCAAGTCTTTGAAGTCTAAGGCATTGGTGGCTAATAATGAGAGTTCTAAAAATTCAACTGGTGAAAGTTCAAACAAAGGCAAGGGCAAAAAGAAGAAGTGGAAAGATAACAAAAAAGGGGACATAGAAAATTCAACACCTAAATCTAATCAACAAAAAGGCAAGTCTTCTCCTCATACCAACAAAAAGGGGGACAATAATTATGAAAAGGAGAAGTGTACCTATTGTAAAAGAATTGGTCATGATGAACATGAGTGTTATCACAAGTAGATTGATGAATTAAAAAACATCATGAAGAAACACAATGTTCCATTGCCTAATGCTTATAAGGAAAAGGGGTCTTCATCTATAGATTCTAAGAGCAAAGGGCTTTACTCACACACACTATCAATCAGGAGGAATAGATTATTGACTTAGGTTCCACGCATCACATGGGGACTTCAAAGAAAGATTTTTCTTCAGTGGCACCTTCAAAGGTACCTCACATCTTTGTAGGGGATGGTACTAAAGTGGAAGTTGAAGGAAAAGGTGAAGTTGAGATGGAAAGTAGAGCATTCAAGGATGTTCTCTATGTTCCTAATCTTACCTCCAACCTTCTTTCAATTTACCAAACCACTCACTATGGAGATGGAAACAAGGTTGAATTTCTTATAGATTTAGTGGTAGTGAAAAACATCAAAGATGATTCTATGGTTACAATAGGTGAAGCTAAACATGATTCAAGGATTTACACTTTCTCTTCCTTTGTGCCTAAATCTAATGCACAAGCCTTTTTAATTCATTCGAATACAAAAATAAAACTATGGCATGAGAGGTTTGGAGATCTCAACTACAAGTATCTTCAATAGCTTAGCAGAAAGAACATGGTTCATGGCCTACCTCAAGTCCAATTTTTAGAAGGTTTTTTTTTAGGTTGCACACTTGGGAAACATCCAAAAAAAAATTTTGACAAGGGGAAGTCTTAGAGAGCACAATGTGTTCTTGAATTGGTCCATAGTGATGTGGCAAGCCCATTTGTAGTGCCATCATTTGGAAAGTCTCGCTATGCACTCACCTTCATTAATGACTATTCTCACTATACTTGGGTATTCTTCATGGCTCATAAGAGTGAAGTGTTTGAATGATTTCTCACCTTCAAGGCTCAATTAGAAAAGAAGTTAGAGAAAGCCATCAAGGTTCTTCGAACAAATAATCGAGGGGAGTATGTGAACTCAAGACTTATAGACTTTTGTACTCGAGAGGGAATTGACCTTCAGCATTCAATACCATACACGCCAAAGCAGAATGGTGTTTCTGAAAGGAAGAATAGAACCCTCAAGGATATGATCACTTGCACACTACTACATAAGTCTCTTGATCAAGTGTTTTGGGTTGAAGCAATGAATTATGCTAACTACATCCAAAATAGAAGTCCTCATAAAGCTTTGGACAACGTAACTTGTTTTGAAGCTTGGACTAGAAGGAAACCTTCTGTAAAGCACTTTAGAATCTTTGGTTGTCCAGCATGGGTACCTATACCTCCACAAAAATGCAAGGCATTGGAACCTTAAAGTAAACCTTACATCTTTGTTGGTTATGCAAACTCTCATAAAGCCTACAAGTTGATGGATCTAGAGACACATGAAATTTTCTATGAGAGGAGTGTATACTTTGAAGAAAGTTGTCCAAGTTTTACTTCTTCCTCCTTCATTGAAGAGAGTGATAGTGATGACAGTGACTTGGAAGATGTTTTTCCGTGACCCAAATAGAGGTATCAAACAAATGAGGTTGAGGAAATCCCTTCTACTTCTACATCTTCTTCCACCAGACCTAAATGGGCTTAACAGACATTGGTTGCAATAGGACCATTGGTAGGGAATCCTTTAGCTAATAGGAGGACAAGATCACAATAAAACTCACTCCCTCATGCTTATATTGCAGTTGCTTCTAATCCTCAATAATTCAAAGAAGCTTCAGGAATTCTAGAATGGGATAAAGCAATGGAGGAAGAATACAATTCTCTTATGACAAACAACACATGGGACTTAGTCTCTCTTCCTAAGGGAAGAAAATTGGTTTGATGTACGTGGATCTATCCAAAAAAAATTGTAGTGGATGGAAGTATTGATAAGTATAAGGAAAGATTTTTTGCAAAAGGTTTCTCTCAAGTGCCTGGTATCGACTACACTAAGACCTTTTCCCCAATTCCAAAAATGAACTCTATTCGTTTGACACTAGCTATAGCCCAAGCTTAGAGATGGGTTGTTCATTAGATGTATGTGAAGAGTGCATTGTTGAACGGTGAGCTTCATGAGGATATTTATATGGAGTAGCCATAGGGGTTCATTCAGGATTCTACTTTAGTTTGCAAGATGAAAAAATCTATCTATGGACTAAAACAAGCTCTGAGAGCTTAGTATGCCAAGATGGATTCTTTCCTTCTCTCAGTAGGGTTCACCAGATGTCATTCATATTCAAATGTCTACATTCTTCAATGGGATGATTCTCACTTGCTACTTTTGCTTTATGTTGATGACTTGATCATTACTAGGAGTACAACATCCATCATTGATAGTCTCAAGTCTACTTTGCATGATAGATTTTCCATGACAGACTTGGGTCTACTTCATTATTTCTATGGTATTGAGATACATCAGTCTTCATCAAGGATCACATTATCACAACCCAAGTATGCTCTTGATCTACTTTTTCAATTTCACATGAGTAATTGCAAGGATGCATCCACTCCATTTCTTGCAGGTGTTAAGTTAGAAGCAAAGTGTTTGACTCCACATGTTGATGCTACTTTGTATAGATATTTTTTTGGAAGTCTCATCTACTTGACACATACATGCCTGGACATATCATTTTTAGTTGGCATGGTTTCTCGATTCATGAAAGAGTAACATGAACTTCACTGGAAGGCAGCCAAATACATCTTACACTATATCTAGGGTACACATACATATGGGATATGCTATGCAACTAGTACTAGACTACTGTTACTGGGTTATATAGACTCAAATTATGCAAGGGATCTTGATTCTCACAAATGCACTTTAGGATACATGTTTCATCCTGGTTCTGGCCCCATTTGTTGGCAGAGTCAAAAGCAAAACACTATTGCTCTTTAATCTACTGAGACTAAGTATCAAGGAGCTATCACTATGGCTATAGAAGCTATATGGTTATAGCATATTCTAAAGGAGTTTGGTTTTGACATCCTTAGACCCACACTAATACATTGTGATAATCAAAGTTCCATTGAAATCTCAAAACATCCAGTGCAGCATCAATGTACCAAACACATTGAGGTTCATATGCACTACATTAGAAGTTGATTCATGAGAAGGTCATTGCATTGCAGTATTGTCCTACAAAATAGCAGATTGTAGATATCTTCACCAAGCCCTTCATTGAGGTCAAGTATCTTCATTTGTGAGATCTCTTGGGGGTGGTGGACTTTTCACCAAGGGGGGTCACATGAATCTTCTCTTCTTTATTGTACTTATCTCTCTTTTTGGGGGAGGGCTTTTCCCATGTGGTTTTCCCTTTTCCTCTATTTTTAGAGAGATTTCATTGCATCGCATTGTATGTAGAGCATTTCATTTGTACATGGGTACCTAACATAGCCTAGAAGCTGGAACCCATCTTGCATTATTTTCTAGCTTTTGTGAGCTCAAGTACATTTCCCTAAGTAGCACTTAAGGGGGGATGTTAGTGTAAATAATTAATTATTATTACACTTTACTTAAGTTTACTTTGGTTAATGCATTATTATATTATTTGTTATGTAGACACCTAGGGGTATGCATAGTCATATGAGTTGTCTTGTTGACAACATATGAGTTTGCATAATCATCAGAGTTGTCATGTAGACAACACAGTTGTTTGTACTTTAATTGAACACATGGTGTCTACAACATCTCTTTATGAGATACACCTATGTAATCTTATCCTCTCATCATCGTACAAACTCCTGTACTTAATCGAGGATAATCCACTCTTGGTGGACATGTGCTTAGTTGTAAGGTTTATCACTTTACTGACTCCTAGTCATTCTAGATGCCTTAATATACAAGCACTTATAGTGTGTACTCATCTATTATTCATTCTGATATTGTTTTAAGTCTTATGCTTCTTGATCTAGGTGTCATTTTTCCCTAAGGCAAATTCTTACACGGTATCAGAGCTATACCAAATTCTTACATTGACATATCCACTTCTATCAAGATAAGCTCCCTTAAAGCTCTCATGTTTCCCCTCTACATCCACCAATCTCAACCCAAGCCCATAGAGGTGCAAGTACTACAAAGTAGATATGTTCCTAATGTTTGTGGGAACATCTCCACTAAACCTAGTTTGTGCTAAGTTCAAGTAGTGAAAACTCTTGAGCCTAGGAAATCCAGTAGGGATGGGAACTCTAGAGAAGTCATTGAAAATGAGATTGAGGTGCTCTAGATGTTCTAGATTGAATAATGGTGTAAGAACATCCCTAGTCTAATTAGACAGAGACATACCATCATCAAAAGAATCTAATTTTATTTTATTTTTAAACAAACCAAGTTGGTCAAAATTTTGACCAATGTTGGTATGCATTCATCGATATTTCAACCAAGTTTGATCGAAACTTATCAACCAGGATGTCATCATTGGTTTGGCATCCTAGTCAATGAAGGATAAAAAATGACCAAAATTTTGACCCAACTTAGTCAAATTTTTGACAAACCCATCCACCAATGTTCTCAATGGAAAGAAGTACATTTTTTACCAACATGTGTGTCAATATTTTGATGTTTAGTAGACTTGGTCAAAATTTCAATGACAAAAATAGCAACAAATCTATTGGTAAAAGAATTGACCAATATGAGTCAAAAAATTGACACATTTTGGTCAAAAAATGAGTCAAAATGTAATTGTGATGCCAAGTCTTAATTGGCTAGACATTATGCTAACTTAGTAAAGTGCTATATCATTTGATTAAAGAAGAGGATTTGAAGAAGGTATGTTGAAGATAGAGTTGATGCGTATGGTATACAATGGGCACTTGAAGGATTTGGATGATGATAATGTAATTATGGTTTAGTTTATTTACAATCATGTAATATTGTAATGTATTGAATTATGCAAGCTTAACTGGGTGACAAGGTTAAAGAAGGAAGATAGTATTCACCAAGTGACTAGAGTATTCATCGAGAGTTGGAAATGTTAGCTAGAAATTTAGTATTACCTGAGTGATTCTAGTATTAATTGAGTGTTATTTTACCTAAGTGAAATGTTATGTTCACTTATTAACAACTAGAAGAACTATTAGGATTAACCATAGACAGAAATAATTACATGCAAATAGAAATAATATTAGAAAATAAAAAATTTCACAAAATGATTCAAAAGAATCCTAGGCTTGCTTGCAATCCTTCATGTTGAAGGTATTTGGCTTTTGAGTTGTGGATTCAGTCACCAAAGAAGTGGTGCATAGTCACTTTTGAAAGTAGTGTTGGCTAAGGTTCTCATTCATTGAAGGGGCTCGGTCATTGAAGAGCTCAACAAATCCTACTCCTTAGCACTCGCTGTTGTGCTCAGCATACACTATGGAGCTTGGCATAGTCTTGGAGCTCAGAGTTCTCTAGGATATTAGCATTGCTTAAGGTTTTATTGATGCTTAGCTTAGTCTTTCTGACATTCAACTTGGTCTTGGTTCTTGTTGGTGTTGAGTTGTCTATAAGCTAATTTTTGGCATTTAATTTATGTAGGGATATTAAATTTGTGTTGTGGCCAACTTGTGGCTCAACATATATTTAATGTGGTGATTTAATTTAGCTTGTAATGAACTGGGCCAACTTGTGGCTTGGTTGGGTATAAGTAAAGGATTTTGTGGATTCTTTAGTCATGGTCATCCATCATGGAGAAGAGGATGCAAACTTTGAAGAGCTATTATTTGCAGCTTGAGAACTAGAGGATTTCTTGGTGGTGAGGGTACAAGTGTGGATTCTTCTTGGTGTTCTTATCCAATTGTGGATCTGGACTAGCTGGAATTGAGATTGGGATTGTGGGTTGGATCTTGAGAGATCTTGCAAAATTTTTTAGTAATTATTTTTGTATTTTTCCCTAACCCATAAGGCCTTATAGTTTGGCACATTGCATGTAAATAGTTTTTTATAAATAAAGAGTTTCTTTTGGTATCAAATCTTTCATCAGTGTTGCTTTGTTGTTATGTTTCTGCTATGTGGTTCTTTGCTAGGGGCTAGAACATCTCCTTTGGGGACTCTCTTGCTTTGTACTATGTTAGGTGGTATTAGAGTGAAGGTTTTTCCTAAGTGTGTGAAATGGTCACTGAAGTTGAGGTAGTTTGCACTAGTATCTTGGGTTGGGGAAAGTTGATCTTGTGGAGCTGATTGATCTTCTAGATTGGTGGATATATTGCTTAGGATTTGTGAAATTTTGTAAGATGCCTCCAAGAATATTGGACCCTAAGTAAATTGATGAACTTAGTGATACTATGGAGGAAAGGATCTCAAAAAATATTAGAACATAATTTAGATTTGAGATTGCATTGATGAATAGTGACATGATTGTTGAAATTGTGAGTGCTTTAAGTGGTTTACCTAGACATGTGGGTACTGAATTTATTTATGAGGAAGTTTTTGAAGACTTTGAAGTTGATGGATTGAGTGGTGAGGAGAAAACTAAACATGTAGAGATACCTATTAGCACTAGGGCTGGTCATTTTTCTAGACTTGGATCTTAGTTTAAGCTGGAGCATAAGATGGAGGTTTCTAATTTCTCAGGTACTTTGAATCCCAAAGACCTAAGTGATTGGATTGGTGAATTGGAAGACTACTTTGAGCTTGAGGATAATGAAGATCCACTCAGAGTAAGGTTGGCACAAACTAAGTTGAAAAGACATGCTTCTCCTTGGTGGAAAGAACTCCAAAGAGATAGAGAGGAGGAAGGTGAAATGAAGATCACTAAATGGATGATGATGGTGAGTAAATTGAAGGCTAAGTTTATTCCTATTTATTATAAACTTGAGTTGTTTAAGATATTGTAGAATCTAACATAGAAGGATATGTCTATGAAAGATTATTTCGATGAATTCTACAAGTTGACTATTTGGTCTGGGCATAGAGAATTTTCAAAGAAGAAGGTAGCTCGATACATTAATGGTTTGAGATTCAATATTTAAGATGAGGTTGGTATGTTGAAGATTGATTTTGTTGAGGATGCTTCTGAGTATGCTTTGAAGGAAGAAGATAAGTTGAAGAGGAAAATTCAAGGTAAAGCTAGAGGGAAGGAGAAGCACTTGATAGCTTGACAAAGGCTAAACCAAGTGAAGAAAATGAACAAAAACCTTTTGATTAGAAGAGAAGGATATGTAGAGGTGATTTTAAGGGTACTTGCTACAAATGTGGAGAAGTAGAACATAGATTTTGTGAATGTCTAAAGGTTGGTGATAGAAGATTTTCTATTGTGAATGGGCTTGAAGATCAAGGTAGTCAACCTAAGAAAGTTGAGAATTTACTAGCTCGGCGAGTACTAGTTGGTTAGAGGACACTGAATTCTTATCAGAGGACTAGTTTGTTCAAGAGTCGTTGTAAGTCTAATGGTAAAATTTGCAATGTGATTGTGGATAGTGGTAGTAATGATAACCTTGTTGTTGAGGAGATGGTTCAAAAACTTGATTTGAAGAAAGTGAGGCATCCTTATCCTTATAGGATTGGCTGATTGCAAGGTGAGCATGCTTTGGATGTAACGGAGCAATGCCTTGTTGATTTCTAGATTAGGTAGTATAAGGATTAGGTGTTGTGTGATATTGTGGACATGAACAGTTGTCATGTGTTTCTTGGTAGACCTTTCCAATATGATTTTAGAGTTGTGTATGATTGTGTCAAGAATGTATTTACTATTGAGAAAGGCGATAGGAAGTTTTCCCTGATTCCTTTGCAGAATGAAGAGCTCAGTAGAAGAAACTTGAGTATTGGTAGCCAAGTTGAGCTAAAGGATTCTAAGAAGGTCGGAGATTAGTTTGGAAAGAATACCTATAGCACACCTAAGATGGATGTGAAGAACAAGAAGAGAAAGAGTGTACAAGTTGAAGACTTAGAGGATATGTATGTGAAGAACCAATTTGGCATTTATGTGCTAAGTCTTAGAAGATATTCTTCCAGCTATTAGAACATCTTTTTAAACCTAAGGAATCTAATTTAGGAGAATCCTAGGCTTGCTTGCAATCCTACATGTTTGAGTTATTTTTCTTTGAAGTTGTGGACTCGATCACCAAAGAAGCAGTGCTTAGTCATTATTGAAAGTAGTGTTGGCCAAGCCACTTAGTCATTGAAGGGGCTCAGTCACTAAAGAGCTTGATAGATACTATTGCTTAACACTCATTATTGTGCTCGACATACACTATGGATCTTGGCATGTTCTTGGAGCTCAACATGCTCTCAAAGCTTTCCATGCTCTGGGAGCTCAGCATGCTTTAGGAGCTCGACATTGCTTATGGTTTCTTTGATGCTTGACATTGCTTATGGTTTTATTGATGCTAAGCTTAGTCTTTCTAATGCTTAGCTTGGTCCTTGTTCATGTTGGTGCCAAGTTGTTTGTAAGCCAAATTTTAGCATTTAATTTATGTGGGGTTATTTAATTGTTGTTGTGGCTAACTTGTGGCTCAACATATATTTAAAGTGGGAGATTTAATTTAGTTTGTAATGAACTAGGTTGACTTGTGGCTTAGTTGGGTATAAGTAAAGGGTTTTATGGAGTCTTTAGTCATGGTCATCTTTCTTGGAGAAGAGGATGCAAACTTTGAAGAACTAGTAACTACAGCTTGAGAACCAAAGGATTTCCTAGTGGACATAAGGGTACAAAGTGTGGATTCTTCTTTGTGTTCTTATCTAGTTATGGATTTGGACTAGCTAGGGTTGAGATTGGGATTTTGGGTTGGATCTTGAGAGATCTTACATAGTTTTTTAGTAATTATTATTGTATTTGGCCCTAACCCAAAAGGCCTTACAGTTGGGCACATTACATCTAAACAATTGTTTTACAAATAAAGAGTTTCTTTTGGTATCAAATCTTGCATCTATGTTTATTTGTTGTTGTGTTTCCATAGTGTGGTTACTATTGGAAATTTAGTCAGTGCTCCCCTCAAGATTTATGACAAGGGCTTAATTGCCTCATATGTTCTATAATTTGAGTGGTTGTATCGAGCATTGATAGATCAATCTTTTGGTCCAATGGCAACCCTATTCTAACAAGTGGTATCACAGCTTCATCACAAGTTTGAATCCTCAAACCTTGGGTAACACTAAGCGAAAGATTTTTGGAGATTTGGTTAGCACTCCCCTCAAGATTTGTGACAAGGGATTAACTACCTCTTATGTTTTATAAGTTGAGTGGTTGTATTGGGCATTGACAGATCAGTCTTTTGGTGCAACAGCAACCCCATTCTAACAGTTATTTGTTGGTGGCTAGGAAATCTCCTTTGAAAACTCTCTTGCATTGTACTGCATCAAAAAAGTGAATACAAGACACCAAGATTTAATGTGGTTCACCTAATCCCTAGGCTATGTCCACCAAATAGTGAGTTTAATATTATTACAATCCAGTGATTACAACCTGATTACAATCTATAATCCCTTACATCTCAATACCACTGCAAGAAGAAATTATAGCATTACACCTTATGAAAATCCCTAACACTAATACTTTTTTATACAATATTTTTTTTACTTTATGTTTATAATTAATTACAACATGTTAGCCAAAAATTATTGATAAAATAGATCCAAAAAAAATTGAGGCTATTCCACGAACCCAAAAGAATTATGCAAAGTGTATAATAGTTCCTTGATCAGTCACTACAAACTAATAATCTCCCACTTTGGAATTGATCAAGATCCATGCTAGACAAAAATCTCCCACTTGGAGACTAATCTTATAGCAATGTCACAAATCCATGAGGGTCTGCACTAGATCAAACCACCCTAGACTCAATTGTTCTTTTATTGTGCTCAGTCAAGAAGACCAACCCAAGCTAAAGAGGAGTTTAGCTTCTCCCTTATCACTACCTTTATAAAAATATCTATTGGATTTTAATCTATATGTATCTTATCCATTTTTAAAATTCCATCATCCAAAACTATCAAATGAAATGGTACCACAACTATATGTGTTTTTTCTTTGAATGTAGAGAAAAATTCTTCACAAGATGAATGGAACTTTGACTATCTATAAATAAATAATTATCCCTCTAAGGGTGTCCCAATTCTTCCAACAAGAACTAAAGCCATATCATCTCCTTGGCTACCTTTGTAGTGGATAAAGCATTCACTTTTTGTAACTGGGAAACCCAACTCATTGTTGCCTGAAAAAAATTGAATACATAACCTATACTACTCCACCTAGTATCAATATCCCCTACCAAATTTGAATAAACATAGCCCTATAGGTCAGTAGTAGAGCCCCCCAAAGTGTAAACACTTACTAGATGCTCCTCTCAAATATCTGAGAATCCATTTGACAACATTCCAATGCTTAGTTCATGGATGACTCATATACCTTCTAATGAATCCCATTGCATTTGCAATATCTAGCCCTGCACATACCATAGCATACATAAGGCTTCCTACAATTGAAGCATAAGGTACCTTGGACATCTTATCCTCCTCTTTGTGTTTCTTTGGACACATCTCCTTAGTCAACTTCAAATGACCAAGTAAAGGTGTGCTAACAACTTCTTGATATAATCAGCCTGATATAATGTCAAATTTTCGTTCTTCCTATCTCTACAAATTTTCATGCCAATGATTTATTTTTCTGCCCTCAAATCCTTCATTGAAAATGAATGTGCTAACTGGTATTTCAACCCCATAATGTGATCCATGTTAGATGCAACTACAAGAATATCATCAACATATAAACATAAAAAAATGTAGTTATCATCATCCAACCTCTTAAATAAACAAAATGATCTGAATGACATCGAGTACAACCATGCTCATGCATAAAACTATCAAATTTCAAATACCATTACTAAGATGCTTACTTTAGGCCATATAAAATTCTCTTCAATCTACACATTAAGTTCTCCTTGCCTTTGACCTTAAATCATTTTGGATGTGTCATATATATCTCTTCATCCAAATCACCATGAAGAAAGGTTGTTTTAACATCAAGTTGCTCCAAATGCAAATCTGCAGTAGCCACTATAAAGTGCAAATAGAAGTCATTTTAATAACATGAGAAAATATCTAATCAAAATCAATGCCCTGTTTCTATGCAAATCCTTTTACAAGTAACATGTCTTTAAATCTTTTCTTACCTTCATCATCTTATTTCAACCTGTAAAACCATTTATTCTATAAAGACCTTTTACCTTCAAGCAACTTACATAAATCCCAAGTCTTATTTTTTATAAAGGAATCCATTTCTTCTCTCATCACAAATCCCACTGAATTTTAGTATCCACCTATACAGCTTAATCATAACATTTAGGTTCACCAACATATCTTAGTAAAATAGAGTAAAAAGAGGGAAAAAATCTTTTTGGCAGTCTACTTAGCCTTGTTGATCATCTAACATCCACTGGTGTGTGTAATATTTTTTGCAGTTGTTACAGATCATGAGGAACTATTGGAACATCATCTTTTAGTGTATCATCTAGCACTACATATTTATTTTCTTTCTTCTCATGCTACCACAATAGATCTTTGTACAACACTTTCTCATTGAATATGACATCCCCACTTCTTAAAATTTTACAACTTTAAAAATACCAAAGCCTATAACCAAATTCATCGATGCCATATCCAAAAAAATATTAATTTATTTGACTTATCTTTGAGCTTGGTTCTATTTTCATAATTTATATGTGCAAATGCTTCACAACTGAAGGTTTTGAGAAAATAATAACTCACCTTCTTACTAGACCATGCTTCCTCTAGAATACCATAGTCCAAAGGCATAGAGATACCTCTATTAATCAAATATATAGAAGTATTGATAGCCTCTTCCCACATGTTCAAGGGCAACCCAATATGCAACCTCATACTCCTTGCACACTCCATTACTGTCTTGTTCATCTATTCAGCCACTCGATTTTCATGTAGAGTCCTTGGAATAGTTTTTTTTTGTGAATATCATTAGTGGAGCAATAATATTTAAGTTCATGACTACAATTCTCACCACTATTATTAGATCTGATACATTTTAATCTCTTACCAGTCTCATTTTCAACCAAGCATTTCCATTTCTTAAAAGTTTGAAATACATAAAATTTATGTCTAAGGAAATAAACTCATACTTTTCTAGTTACATCATCAATGAATGTAACATAATAATGAGAGCCACCAAGGGAATATATTGTAGTTGGTCCCCATACATTTGTATACACAAGCTCTAATTTCCCATTTTTCTTTTCCTTCCCACTCTTCACAAAACTCACTCTCTTCTATTTTTCATACACAAAACTTTCACATAAATCCATATTGAAATATTTCAGACATAGTAAAACTTTCTTTAAATGAAATAATCTTATACCTTTTTCACTCATGCCCAAGTCTGGTGTGCCATAGCGATGTATCATAGCCTAAAACAATTATTTGTTCTCCCTACTCAACTAAAGCAACTATTCCTAAACATTTAATTTTTTTCTTAAAAAATTAAAGTAGAAGGAATAGTATGACCTATACAATGATATAAGGTGCCTACTTTCACACCTTTTGCTAATACAAGGGAACCTTTTGAAACCTTCCAATTTTTATCATTAAAATTAACTACACAAGCCTCATCACTGAGTTGTCCTACTAAAATTAAATTTATACTCAGCCTTGGAACATGTCTTACCTCTTGTAGTAGCCAATGATTCCTATTCTACAACTTAATCTTAACTTTTCCCTTTCCAACAATCTAATAGGGTTCATTATCCCCCAAATAAAAAAATCCTAAAATGCCCTTGGACATAATCAATAAAATAACCTCTATGGGGTGTAGCACAAAATGAAGCTCCATAATCTAAAACCCAAGAATCATCAACACTTTCTAAAGAAAGAAAGAAAAAATCCTCTTCTAATTTGTTTCCTACCACATTTGCCTCCTTATTTCCATCTTGTTTGTCTCCTTCATTGTTCTTTCGAGTTTGCCAATCTTTCTTCTTATACCCTAGATTCCCATAGTACCATTAATCTCTTGATCTTCTAGATTGAGACCTCTTCACCTTTGACTTTCCTCTTGATTTCCCATGATTTCAAAAATTACTTCCTCTCTTAGTCATTCTGCCCCTACTTTGTCTGTTCAAAGAAATTTTGATGTAGATGCACCTGAGTTTTAGGTTTTCCTATGGTTTCTCTCACTTAGAATGACACCAATCACGTCATATTTTAGGGTATTAGATCTAGAAAAAAAATTACTCGCAACCCTTACCAAGCCATTTTATCTTTCAAGCAAAGAACACAAAATCAAGAGAGCCCTAATTTATACATAAAAATTGACATTCATAGAAGATAACTAACTAGTAACAGTATTAAACTCATTTAAATGATATTTGATAGATCCACCTTTTGTCATCTTCATATTCAATAAATGATCCATGAGAAATACCTTATTTGAAGTGAAGGAATTTTCATACAAAACATGTGAATGAGTCAGTTAAGAGAACAGAATGGAAGATCAAAAAGGGGATCTAAACAAGCAATGTAGTGCCATACCTAAACAAATCACTTTATACTATTACTTTCTAATCATTGTATCAGAAAATCTTGTAAACTAAGTCAACCTAAAAATTCTATAAAATTCTATATGGTAACATCAATTAGTAGTGTTTGTAAGTCATTCAAAGTAGGCCACTCTTTAGACAAGATCAAGGAGTGATAAGCTCTAGATGATCTTTTGATTTTTAACAATGTCACATTAATAATTTTTTTGTAACCTTAAATAAAGTTGGATCCTAACAAAGCTCACTTTAGAAGAGTGAAAAGTTTTTGGTTGCTAGTCCCAAGTTGTTTCTCACTTAACAAGGTTTCCACATTAAAATAGTGGTGTCAAATGTATTAATGTTGTTATGTTCCAAGTTAATTTTCATGTTATTTTCATTTTACTACAACTCAATAACAACTAAGTTTATGGTCAGTAATAAATAACTTTTATTACTATCATTCGCTTAAAATAGAATAGTAAATGCATATTTTTAAGTAAAGTGATTGATTGAGTTAAATGTGAAAGTATATAATGATTGCAAATGTTGGTTGGTATTAAAATTGTTCAAAAGGGTTATAAGATAATTGATTCACCCTCCCTAGCTATCTAACAATCAAGACTAGAAATGCATAGAGATATAAATAGTTGAAGGAGTAGAACATAGAAAATTATGCTAGTTTTGACTCTAGGGATTTTGGTAGTTTTCACATCTATAGTTATTAATAACATTGATGTATTTGTACATTATATGGTTGTATCAATGATATACAATCTATTTTTATAAAAGGACTTGAGTATGCGCAATGATGCACATTTAGTACCTTTTGTTCTATCTACGTATTTGTATGTATGATGAAGATGTATTCATATTTGTATCATTAATCAATAATAATGATGAACACTTGATAAATTGAAAATATGAACTCATTGATTAAAAAAAAAAATTCAAAAGGCCAAGCATATCATTTTCAAGATTCTCTAATGTGTTTTCATAAAGTAGATTTTAATTGAAAACTCCTATTGTCATCCATGTAACCATTTTTTCCTATTAGTCCCTATTGGTCAATGACCGATCAATGTGGTCAAAGTCATCAAAAAACATGGAGGAGAATAAAAATGATATTTTAAGTTCATCTAATTAACATTGGTCATGTTTAAAAACTTGAAGTTTCATTAATGTAATTGTATTACAAATTATAATTATTGTAAAAAAACTTGTCAATTAATCCTAAACCATTCATCGTGGCATCATTTTTTCAGCATAATTAGATCAAGATGAGTGAGTGATCCCTACTAGTAACCCTATTTCATCCATGAAGAAACTAAAATTCTAATGATCATTATGCACCAAAGTGTCTCCAAAGTTCCCTAAACAATATTGAGCTATGATCTTCAAAGGGCCATAACTAGAAGCTCTTGAGAGGTATCAACAAATTGTTAGATGGTACATAATGATGTTGTCAATGTCTACAATAATCTCTCTTAGTTTTTGGATATTCAAGTTTGTTTGAATTCAGCACAATAATCTCACTTGATGTCAAAATTTTTAGTGTAGATCATTTCATTAGTGCAACACTTTATAACTTTCCAACCAATTAGTGTGACATTAATTTGACTACATTGTTAGCCTCAAATGGGTGGGTGCACCCTAGTGATAACCCTAATATAGCTACTGATTTTATTCAATGTGTGTGACTACCATACACCAAAGTGTTCCCAAGGTCTACTAAGCACTATTGAGCTGCAATCTTCAAAGAGTTGTAACTCAGAGCACATGAGGGGTATTAAAAAAATCTCATCTATTATAGGACCATTTTGTCAAACCCTAAAATGACCTATCTTAGTTCTAGGAGATTCCAATTAGTTTTAATTTTGTACAACACTCTTGCATGATACAAAAAGTTGTAGTGCTCCTTCGTGAATAGGTGCAACAATGCATATCTCTCAAATTATTCATCATAAAATCAATTCAATTGCATCATTAGCTCTAGATGGGTAGGTGAACCCTAGTGAAAATCCTATTTTGACCACATATTTTCTAGAATATTCATGACAACCATGCACCAAAGTGTCCCCAAGGTGTACTAACCACCATTGAGTTTCAATTTTTAAAGGGTCATAACTCGAAGCTTGTGAAGTTATTCAAGAAACTATTAGCTTCTATAGGACCATGTTGTCAGATGATATAATAACCTATCTTGGTTCTAGGAGATTCTAATTGTTTTAATTTTGAACAAAATTCTTGCTTGATTCCAAAACTTGAAGTGTTCTTTAGTGAATTAGTGCAACAATGTCTATCTCTCTAACCATTCACTATAGCATCATTTGACTACACCATTAGCTCTAGATTGATAGTTGAACCCTCATGAAAATCCTATTTTAGCTACAGATTCACTAGATTATTTGTGACCGGCATGGACCAAAGTGTACCCAAGGTGCACTATGCACTATTGACCTATGATCTCTACAGGGTCATAACTTAGATCTTGTGAGTGTTAGAAATGTTAAGAATAACTAAGAAGGGAGGTGAATCAATTACTTAAGGTCCACAAGTACCATTTGAACAATTAGACATCAAAACATTCATTGTTCTTCTTATCATATTGTTTTGGTCTCTACTACACTAATAAACAAATAACTATCCTAAACATAACATACTTTGTTAAATGTAAACTTGTAAATCTAAATCACCATAAAATATTCAACACAAGTTTGACACTAGGATTTTACATGGAAACCTAATTTGAGAAAAACCACCAGCAACATGTCACCACGTTTTCACTCTTTCAAAGTGAGCTCTTTTAGGAACCAACCTTGTTAAAGGGTACAATAGACACTTTTAAATGTGACCTAGTTAGAGAGTTTAATCACCCTTTGAGAAGTGGCCTTGTCAGAGGAATTTGATCATTCCATTTATAATGTCATCTTGCTAAAGGATTTTCATACACTGTTAAATCCTTCAAAGGAGTGTTAGGTCAACCTTCGTTAAAGGATTTCAATACAAATTATTTACAATTATTAGAAAGAAAACAATAGGGTTTGATCTATGTGATTAAACCTGACTTTTGCAAGTTCATATCACTATTTGATTCATGTGTCGATTAACTAATAAGTTTTGCATTGTCATATTTTTCCTTAACTTGCTTGGCAACCCTTCAATCAATCAATCTTCTCCTTTCAAAAAACTTAAGCCTTCTACTCAGATTTACTTATCAACTTCAACAATATTTTCACAAGAAATTCCTTTCTCTTTCTTTTCTCGCACACTTCCTTTACACTTCACACACATTTTCCTTTAACTTTATGCCTCCTTAAATAGATAATTCTTTCTTTTCTATTTTCAATAATCACCATAGACCTTAGGGTTTATGATATAGTTCAACATGATTCATTGTATTTTTTGACCTTCCTTCTTTTCTAGAAACTTTTCATCCATCAAATTAGATCATAGGTATTATACCTAATCCTCTCCTTGAATTTAATGATCCATCTCATCAATCTTATCTTCAACATGGTTTCCATATCCCAAGAAATCAACTAAGTTGGCTAGGAATCATGATTCTCAAACACATTCAAAATATTGTCACTCAATTATCACTAAGTTCTGACACTCAGTCGTCATATAATCACTCAGTTACTATAGAACTTCTTACTTGGCATCTGTAATACCCCAAAATTGGCTCATTTCCATTATACCAATTCTAGTCTATTTCTGATAATTTCAAAGCCCTATTCTAATAGGCAATTCTCATTCTGCTATTCATTACTTGACTTAATTGTCAGATGCAGAAAAACCCTAATCTGCATTCATCATATTTCTTATTTAATTCCTATAGTACGTACTCATATTAGTTGCATTAAACCTACTTGATTAATATTTAATTTAATTATTGAGTATTTATACTTTAATTAAATTAAATTATATCCTAAGCCTAATGTATTATGGAATTAAATTTATTTAATTTAATAAATACACCTATCTTAATTAATTAAATGTAATTATTTAATTAAATGAGAAAGGTATTTCTAATTAATTAAAAGAAATTATTTAATTAAATGGAGTACTTACTTCTAAATAATTAAACAAAGTTATTTAATTAAATGGGAAGACATTCCTAATTAATTAAATGAAGTTATTTAATTAAAAAAAAGTGTCTCTAATTAATTAAAGATTATTTAATTAAATAGAAAAAGTAATTATGAGAGCATATTTCATTTTATTAAATTAAATATCTCAACAAAAATCTCTCTTCAATTCAAAAAAGGGGAATTTCTAGTTCACTATTGATCAAAAATGAGTTAACACAGTTAACTCCTTTTTCTACTCAAATTTAAAACAGTTAACTCCTTATTTATCTCAAATTAAGTCTATTAACTCCCTTTAACTTGGGGATCTCCCTTTATGACTGAAACTCATCTTCAATCCTGACCATTGATCTGAATCGATCTCAACCGTTGATGGATTACAGGAAACTCTATTTAAGAGACCCTCATCTCTTCATTTGGGGGAGGATGAATTGATTTGCTATCGAATTGCTGTTGAAATTCATGCTCATATTTACTTACATTTCTTCCATACATTCTCATTTTTAGTTTAATCTCATTTTAGTTTAATCATGCATATGCTTAATCTAGTTTGCTTCATTTGTTCTTAGATTACATTGCATCTTTCATTTTCTTAGATTAATCTGTATACTCATTTTTAGCTTAATTCCATTGTCAAATCCTTTGTTCCTAGAGGGTCTGGTTGCCTACACCTCAATTCTGAGGATATTAACAGGCAAAATCCCTTTAGATAGAAGGCAACAAGTCGCTTTGCAGGGCAAATTTCAAATGTATAATTCAATGTTCATTCCGCGATGAATCCGCAAATAAGGACCGTGTTGAAGTGTGTGTGTTATCATAGGCCACATTTTCACGCACACATTTCTGGCACCCACCGCGGGGCAGGGAAAATCAATTTTTCTGGCCTCTTTTTGTTTTTTTTAATCACTTTTTTGTTCTCTATCCGTACTATTCCGTACAGGTTCGAATCTTTGCGCGAAACTGTTCATTTTCGCGCAAGGATCTAGAATCTTCGTGCGAAGATTCTTTCCGCATCGCGTGAGAAAGTTCTTTGGCGCGCGAGACTTTTTTTTTTGCGCGAGCTAAATTTAATCTCGTGCGAGCCGAATTTGATTTCACGCGATCCGTAAAACTTCTTCGCGCGAGACTTTATTTTTTCGCGCGAGCTAAATTTAATCTCGCGCGAGCCAGATTTGATTTCGCGCGGGCCGTAAAACTTCTTCGCGCGGACTGTTAGGAATTTCGCGCGAAACTTTGCTGACAGAGGCAAATTTTTTTTGCTTTGATTTGCATGTTTTCTGATTTTTCTGTTGGCTGTTAGCAATTTCTAGTGTTTCTATGTTTTGTCTTGATTTTTTTGAACAGCATAGTAGCGGTTTCTGGAATAATGGGAAAAGCGTGCTAAAGTTGTCAGGAACAGGTAAGAATCTACTAAGTGCATTGCGAGGATCACCAAGTAATCTTCATCAGCTGATAACATTTCATTTGGATCTAAAACAAACATCTTTCGTGTCGAGCTTGTGTGTTTCCTTCTGTACTTCCATTTTACAACACATGCATAAACTCATACTAGGGTGTAATCTCTGTTAGTATTCATTTAGCAGGCTTAGTCTTTAGTGATAGATCTGATTAAATATCTTGGGTTATTGGACTCGCTAATCCACCAGCCCCTCATTCCACCCTGTGGTTGCAAGCTCAGTGCCATGTTAAATAGGGGAGGGGTCTACAGGACATAAGCGTTGAAGGCTCCACAAGGCAACCCTTTTGTGCTTTTTAGAACTCACTAATTTTTGAGTTGTGGACTCGTTTTGGCTTGTGTGAGGGGTTAAATGTTCCACATCTTTGGACTCACCTCACATTAGTTAAAGCGTTAAGTGTACCACCTTGTGCTTTTTGATTACTTTTAGATAGATTTGCTTTTAGGAATTAACATCTATACACACATAGTAATTAAGCCCCCATGAACACTATTCGTGGATCTTGAGGGAGTGGGTTCCTAGTGAAAATCCTCTGTAAGACAGATTCCTTATGGGTGGGGAGGATACTTTGAGCATCTCGTAGATAGATGAATCTTTGAGTTGTTGATTAAGGCATCCTTTCTCTGGAGAGGTTGATAGATCACAGGAAGATGATATCATAGATCTTTAAGGGATAATCTTAGTCTAGCGTGTCGGATTAATCTGTTTGCTTTGATTGAGCTAAAGGTGAAAAGGTGTCAGAACCCTGAATTTGGAAGCTAAGTCCCCTTGTGGTATACTATTGTGAGTCGGTCACCTTTAGAGAGGGTTAACCGTAGCAGACAATCCCTCTATAGGGAAAACTGTGATGACAGAACCTCAAGCGTTAATAGCCATTTTTGCCATGGTAGTGACAACCCCTATATAAATGTCCTTGTGGAAGAAATCTCCATGGGTGTGGTTCATTGTGGGTTGTCAGATCTCCCTAGCAGCTCTTGAAGATTAAGTTCTCAGACTGTGTCAAAACCTCGGTGCGCCGAGATTGGGGGTCACACCTGTGAGCCATAAAAGTTGCAGAGTCAAACCATTATTAAATGCCTTAGAGAAGCCAACTTTTATTTTCCTAAGGAACATGTACGATGGTTGCAAAACTCTTTGAAAATGTACACAAATAGCTCTCTTATGGATTAAACACAAACTAAGTCACTTGATTTTTCATAAGCAAGGTTGCTTTTGCCCTTGCTCATTGTTTTCGAACGTGCTTGAAATCACTTGCTTGCTGTTCTACATGCCTGTTTATCTGCCTGGTTATTGGATCGATCAAAAATTTTGTCAAAATTAGTCACTATTGTGAAACTGTTCTGTCCATTTGCTCGAAATCATTTGGATCTCGCGAGAAGCCATTTTGCCCTCGCGTGAAATTAAAGTTCTGCTGTGCATCTTCACGCGATACAGAAACATTCTCGCGCGAAATTAAAAACTATTACTGATCTTCGTGCAAGACATAAACATCTTTGCGCGGGCCATAAAACTTCTTCGCAAGACCCATAAAGGTTTTTCGCACAAATTTTTGTATCATCATTTACAATTTGGGTCTGTTTTAGCTATCTGCAGCCTGCACGCTATCCTTTTTTGTGTCCATTTATCGCTCTCTGTTTGCAAACAGTCCTGGAACAGAGACACTTTACTTAATTGAAAACTTGTGTCTTATACCTTGACTAGTCTCATCTCATACATCCTCATCTTAATGCTTGCCATACTTTGTGCTACAGTGGTCATAATCTCTGGCTGTTCTAGCCTTTAAATTAGACCATTTGTGCCTTACTGAACAGCATTCTTGTTACTATCTTGTCCTTTTTTAGATTCAATCTTAGTATAGTCCTTGTCTAGGTTCTAGCTTTGTGTCCTTGCCTATGACTGTCACAACCAAAAGTGGCAATGTGTTTTATCCTGATAACATTAGACATGGTTGTGCTAGGGGTCGTAATTGCAGCAGAGGTAGCTTACCTTTCGCTGCGCAATCCATATCTAGTTTGGCTAGTGAGGCATCTTCACGGTCTTCCTCACCTGCAAGGTCATCTCAAGATCAATGAACATTTCCCAATTTGCAACAAATTGGGAATCTTTTTTACCAAAAGGATACTGAGACAGGTAGGAGTCCTGCATTCTCAAACACAATGTATGACCCTTTCTCCACATACCCTTTTCAAACACAACATACGAAAATTGAACAAGTTCCTATAATGCCTAATCGTGAACCTGAACGAGGTAGTCGTAGTCGATATCAAGAACAACCTAGGGATGACAAGGAGAAAGAGAAAGAAAATGAAACTGATGAAGAACAAGAAGAGGTGGAAATCCTTCCTGAACACATAGCAAGATGTCGATGAGACAAAAACTTTTAGAAGGTCATGGGAATCCTAATCAACGAAGAGAAAGAAAAGAACTTTCTCAAACTCGCCCAAGAGGGAGCTAAACTGCCCACACATTTCGATGTGGAGACCATTATCACACGTGAAGAAGAAATCGAGACCACTACACTCCAAAAACAACTAAAAATTATGCAAGACCAATTGGCTCAGATGATGCATGAGAAAGAGAAACCTAAAAAGACATACACATTGGACACTCTTTGTTCATTTCCATTTGACAAAAGTATAAACATGCCGCCTTTCCCAAGAGGTGTAGAACTACCCAAATATGACAAGTACTTTGGTACTACTGATCCCCAATATCACTTGCAGGAATTTGGTGCTTTATCTATGGAGTTTATACACAATCAAACATACCTCATGCGTTTATTCCCTAGAAGCCTAGGTGGTCAAGCTTTGGAGTGGTTTTCACATTTACCTCCTGGCATCAAGATGTTTGACGAAATTGCTAATTCATTTGTTTAGCAATATTCTCATAACATTCAACACCCTGTAAATATTCGAGATCTCTGCAACCTTAAACAGAAGGTGGGTGAGCCTTTTCTCACTTTCCTCCAACGGTGGAGACAACTTTATACCAAGTACTCTCGTAAAATCCCAGAAACAGAGAAGCTCGACATTTTCACCGATAACCTCTTACCTGATTTTGGGTATAGAGTCCAACTACAAGGTTCACGCACCTTTGAAGACATGATTACACAGGCTATCTGTATCAAAGAATTTATGGTTAAGAAGGGTGAGCTCACTCTTCAGAGAGACTCAAAACAAGGTTCCACTTCCAACAAGGATAAAATCAAACATGTCAACAAGAATCGAGAAATTGTACATGATGGGGTTGTTGATAATGTCACACCAAAACCTGCTAAAGCAGCATTTAATCTCACAGACTGCTTCAAAGCGGCCAAAAGTGCTGAGAAGCCTCCTCCTAACAATAAAATTTCTGGGAATAAATCGAGAAACTCATGGGCAGCATGACCCAAGCGAGAGTATATGCCTTTAGGAGAACCTTTGGATATGGTTTACAAAACATTGCTACAACACAAGCTTATCTCACCAATGGATAACCCTCGTCCCTATGATCCACAACCACGTCCACCATGGTGGAATGAGACCTCATTTTGTGAGTATCACCAAAACAAGGGTCATAAAACCATCAACTGTATAAACTTACGTCATAAATTCCAAGACATGATTGATGCTGGTGAACTTGTGGTGGATGGACATAACAAAAACTCGGACCACAAGGCATTCAAAGAGCCTTTCCCACCTTATGAAAAAGGAGAGACTTCGAAACCAGAACCTTACAATAAGGTCAACTATACGTATTCCAATGATGACAATGTCATTCACATGGTTGAACCTATAGATTTTGAATACTACGACATTATTAGCATAAAGGGGAAACAAGATAACGATAAACCCAAGACACCATTTGTCTTGAGAGGCCTTACTTTCAATAACATGGATAATATGTCTTCGCAACACTGTGCTAATGTTGTTACCCGCTCTCATGCAAAATTGGTGCTCAAAGGTCCTACATCTCCTACTTCAAATCTCAAACAACACAAGGACAAAGCCCTTGCTGGTCCATCCGATAAAGGTGCAAAACACACGACAAACTTGACTGTAACCAGTTATAGTGTTCTAGATCAATTGAAACAAACCAATGCTCACATTTCTATATTTGAGTTGCTTAAAATCTTGCCTGCTCATAAGAAAATTCTGGACAGAGCCCTCACTGAGACAAACGTTCCTCAGGATCTTCATCTTGAATGATTTCAATCCATGGTAGGTCACCTGACCTCACCTCATCTTATGACCTTCTCCGAGGAGGATGACATCTCACTGAATCACCCGCACAATCAGTCTCTACACATTGAGGTTATGATCCACCAGACACGTGTTCGTCGGGTACTCATTGACAATGGCGCTGGCCTAAATATTTTTTTTGCAGCTCTGCTTAGACAATTGGGTTATTCGGAGGACTCTATCGATCCTTGATGAAAGATCACTATTAAAGCATACGATGAAGTAGAATGAAAGTCACTAGGTCTTGTGACTTTACCAATTTGTGTTGGTCCTGTCGAAAGGGATGTCACCTATCATGTGCTTGACATTCCCTTAGCCTACAACATTCTATTAGGACAGCCATGGATACATGAGATGCACACTGTGCCATCCACATACCACCAATGCATTAAATTCCCATTTCATGGCTCTAAAGTTACTATTCCAGCAACTACTAGCTACACTTGCAATATGCTCAAAGCTACTGAATCTTTCGTCCCTACTAACCGTGAGTCTACTGATTGTCACAACAATAAGCTAAAACAAATTGAGCAGTCATTTAAATTGAAAGAAACTGGTATGGGAGAGTACCACATGGAACTAGTGTTATCATTAACATCAATTCCAGAATCCCCTCGACATTTTGGGAGACCCTCACTAGCAAAGAAGCCATTCATATTGACACCTCATACCAAGTTTAATGGTTCTTTTGTCAAAGCTATAGTTCCCTTAGAAGATGAAAATGAAAACAAAGCCATTGCTGCATGGCTTTACAAAGAAGAGTCTCTAGTAGACCTAATAGAACAAGTTCGAGAAATCACTCCTAAGAAGTATGGACCTGGTCTTAAGCTTATGAAGCATTTTGGCTACAAGGGAACTGGCCCTATTGGGTGCAATAACAATGGTTTAATAGATCCTGTCAAAGCAATAGCTCAAAGAAATAGTGACACAACTGGCCTAGGGTTCAAGAAGGTCCCTTTCCATTTGGGATCCAATAAATTCATACCTGTACCTAAGAGTTCATCTGAAAATGAGTCACAATCTGAATCAGGTACTCAAAAGGAAGAATCTGATGATGAGGATTCTTACCCTCATCCTATTCCTTATGATCTTGCTAAATTCTTTGCTGAGCCAGATGACTTTGTGCCACGTGTTAGCACTCTGGATGATACTAGTGATTCTTTTGAGGACAATACTGAGCAACTCGAATATCATTCAGAAAAGGGAGAATCTAGTCAGTCATGTCATGTTGAGTATTTGTGTAAGAATCCAGAGGTTGAAGGAGAGTATGTCCCTATCACTGTTGGGGAGTTCTATAGTCTCTCACCATGTAGCACCGATTCTCATGAATATGAATTTGACAATCTTTCAGAAGCGACTACTGATAAAGACATTGACCAAGTGCATGTCTATGAAAATCAAATCGAAGTGAGTGAAACATCTAGGGATAGGTCACAGGGGTCTGGTCCAACTAGTGTCTTAGATTCATCAATTACTAACGTTCATACTCCGAGACGTTTGAATACACCTTTGGGTGAGGTCGTCGTAGGTCTCGAATTGTTGGTCCATGCATTTAATAACTATACAGTGAACGCAATTGAACCAGCCACTACTCTCTCACTCACACATCTCGAGCTTATAGACTGGAACCCCAATGCATCTAACGAAGTCCCCACGTTCCAGAATGACTATACTCTTGCCTGTTACCTAAACGCTATCGAACTTGTAACATCTTCCACCAATGAGCAGAGCGTCAACATGACTGAGGCCAACATCAAATATCTTAGTCACATAATTAAAAAGAAAAATTGCAAGATGTCTGATGGTGAAAACCACATTATGGCAGTGTCGGATCCAAAAATAGTAAAAACAAAAGATGTATCCAAGGGTGAAAACCTCTTTGAGGTGCCCGCAGATGAGATATTTGATGTCCTTCCCAGTCACTTTCAGGAGAGATCATCAGTGTTAATAGAGCCAACACAGCTGATTAACCTAGGCACAGAAGAACATCCTCATGTGATACATTTGGCTCAGTCATTATCAACTGAAGAAAAGGAACAATTCATTACCTTTTTCAAGGGAAAGAAAATAAATTTTGCCTGGACATATTCTGACATGCTAGGATTGGATCCTGATCTTATTATGCACCACTTGTCTATAATGCCAGGCATAAAACCAGTTAAACAGAAGCTCCACAAAATGCATCCTCATGTTGCATTGCTAGTCAAAGCCGAATTGGAGAAACTTCTGAAGGCTGGTTTCATTCGTGCAATTGATTATGCTAAATGGATTTCCAATATTGTCCATGTGTCCAAGCATGATAAGTCTATCAGAGTTTGTACAAATTTTCGTGATCTTAACTTGGCATGTCCTAAAGATGACTTCCCACTCCCTAATATTGATATGATTGTGGACATGACAGCTGGCTATGAGATGTACTCACTTATGGATGGTTTTTCTGGATACAATCAGATAAAAATTGCACCAGAAGATCAAGAGAAAATAGCCTTCACATGTGCATGGGGAACCTTTTGTTGGAATGTAATGCCATTTGGTTTAAGGAATGCTGGAGCTACATATCAGCGGGCTGTTACTACAATCTTCCATGACATGATGCATAGAACTATGGAGGACTATGTTGATGATACTTTGGTCAAAAGCACTAAATGCAATACCCATTTGCATGATTTGGGACCAATCCTAGATCGTATGGAAAAGTTTAGTCTTTGGCTCAATCCTAAGAAGTGTGCCTTTGGTGTCACATTAGGAAAACTGTTAGGATATATTGTTTCTACAAAGGGAATTGAAGTAGATCCAGAAAAAGTACAAGCAATAATGGACATGCCACCACCTCGAAACATCAGTCAAATGAGAGGACTACAGGGAAGGCTTCAATCTATTCACAAATTTATTTCACAATTGACGGATAAATCACAACCCTTCACAAAGACTTTACATAAGGGTGTGAAATTCAATTGGAGCCAGGATTGTGAGCAAAGCTTAACACAGATTAAACAATATCTTGTCAATCCACCAATCCTGATGCCTCCTATGCATGGGAAACCTTTTCTTTTATACATTTTAGCTACTGAAACATCTTTGGGAATCCTGTTGGCTCAGGAAGACAATGATAACAAAGAAAGAGCTATTTATTACTTGAGCCGAACATTGGTCTCTTATGAGAAAAACTACAGTATTATTGAGAAAGCTTTCTTGGCAGTTGTCTTTGCTTCCCAAAAGTTGAGACACTACATGCTTGTCCACACTACACAGCTTGTGGCTAAAATAGATCCCTTAAAGTATTTGCTCAATAAGGCAGCTCTCACAGGAAGATTGGCTAAATGGGTCATGATACTAAGTGAGTTCGACATCCAATATGTTGAACGCAAAGCTATAAAGGGACAAGCAATTGCAGACCAGCTAGTTGAGGCACCCATACCAAGTCTCCTACCAATAAACATTGATTTTCCAAATGAGTCAATTCTAACACTCACTCACCATACATGGGTTATGTTCTTCGATGGATCCTTCACACAACAAGGATCAGGTGCTAGATTGCTTTTCATCACACCACAGAAATACTCATTGCCCAAAGCATACAAGATTATGTTTCCTTGTACAAATAACATTGCTGAATATGAAGCTTTGATCAATGGTATGAAAATTGCAGCTGAATGGAGAGTAGATCAATTGGATATCTTCGGTGACTCCCAGCTTGTCATCAACCAAGTAAATGATGTGTATCAAACAAAGGATGAAAAACTAATTCCTTATAAGTGCATGGTTGATGACTTGATGAAATATTTTGCACATATCACCTTCCAATAGGTTCCACGTGTAGATAATAAAGCGGCTGATGCCATGGCCACTCTGGCTTCCCTTCTACAAATGCCAGAAAATGATCTCCGACATGAGTTCTTGGTGGAAGCGTTACACTACCCAGCCTATGACACACCTGATTCCAAGATGATCTATTCTATTATAGGACAAGAATCATCCTGCTACCATCACATCTATTCCTACCTTCGTAATCAAACCATTTCAGAAGGTCTAACCCAGAATGAGAAACGTTACCTAATCTGTAACGCTTCACATTATGTCATTATTGCTGACGATCTATATAGGAGAGGTCTCGACGGAACACTCCTTAGGTGTTTAGAACCCGACGAGTCCAAATGTGCACTAATTGACGTTCACGAAGGCATTTGCGGATCTCATTCCAATGGCCTAACACTAGCTCGCAAACTCCTTCGTGCTGGTTACTACTGGCCTAAAATGGAGCAAGAAGCTATTAAATATGCTAGATCCTGCAAATAGTGTCAACTACATGGGAATCTCATTCACGCTCCAGCTAGAGAGTTGATTCCCTCTACTTCAACATGGCCATTTCAACAATGGGCCTTTGACTTGGTAGGATAGATTCACCCAACCTCTTCTAATGGACATAAGTTCATTATCACCACTACAGATTATTTCACGAAATGGGTAGAGGCAGTCCCTCTCACAATTGCTGATGGCAAAATTGTAGCGCTTTTTATCACAAACTAGATCATCTGTAGATATGGTATACTGTCCTCAATCATTACTGATAATGGAGGACAATTCAAAAATAAAGACCTTAAGGAACTGTGCAAGAAATTTAAAATTACACAACATTGGTCTTCCATTTATTACCCCCAGGGTAATGGGCAAGCTGAGGCATCAAATAAGGCAATCCTCAAAATTCTTCATCGCACAGTCAGTAAGTCAGGGCGAGATTGGCATCTCCAGATCAATCCAGCCCTATGGGCATATAGACCAAGCATTAGAACTCCAACGGGCATGACTCCTTTTGCGTTGGTATATGGGGCAGATGTTGTGCTCCCGATAGAGATTGAGATTCCTACCTTGAGAATCTCTATGAAAGGCCTTATCACAGATGATGACTGTAGAATAGCCTGGCTTCAAGAACTTGTGTTGCTGGATGAATGATGACAAGTGGCCTATGATCATCTACGAGCATATCAATAAAGAATGGCGCAAAGCTACAATAGGAGGATTAGGCCATGTGACTTCCAACTGGGTGATCTCGTCCTAAGAGAGAATCCTAAGAATCAATAACAACAAATGCAAAAGGGAAAGTTTGAACCAAACTGGCTAGGTCCTTACATCATTACTGTAGTATATGGATCTGGTGCCTATCAACTTTCTACAACTGAAGGAGAAGTGCTTAAAGACCCTATGAACACTCTCCACCTGAAGCGGTTTTTCAGTTGATTCAATCTCAGCAAGCTCTCTGTACATATCTAAATGTCCTGAAAAAATCCTAAAAATTAGAAAAAGTCCTTAAAAAAAAATTATTTAAAAATAAAAAATAAAAAAATAAAAAAAATCCAAGAAGGTGAGAACCTGGTAAACAGGCACCTCTTGTTAGTCACTTTCATGTTTATGCTTTCCTGCTTGTCCTGCTCATGTATCCATGGACTAATTTTTGTCATAGGTCGAGGGCATTCCCCTCTAGTGTCACTCTTTTCGAGATTTTTCTCATAGAATCTCCTTCGTGACAGTCACCAGTTGTTCTGACTGCGTCTGCCTACTGTCACCAGTGTTACTCTTTTCGAGATTTTCCTCGTAGAATCTCCTTCGTGACAGTCACCAGTTGTTTTGACTGCGTCTGCCTACTGTCACCAGTGTCACTCTTTTCAAGATTTTCCTCATAGAATCTCCTTCGTGACAGTCACCAATTGTTTTGACTGCGTCTGCCTACTATCACTAGTGTCACTCTTTTTGAGATTTTCCTCATAGAATCTCCTTCGTGACAGTCACCAATTGTTCTGACTGCGTCTGCCTACTGTCACCAGTGTCACTCTTTTCGAGATTTTCCTCATAAAATCTCCTTCGTGACAGTCACCAGTTGTTCTGACTGCGTCTGCCTATTGTCACCAGTGTCACTCTTTTCGAGATTTTTCTCATAGAATCTCCTTCATGACAGTCACTAGTTGTTCTGACTGCGTCTGCCTACTGTCACCAATGTCACTCTTTTCAAGATTTTCCTCATAAAATCTCCTTCGTGACAGTCACCAGTTGTTCTGGCTATGTCTGCCTACTGTCACCAATGTCACTCTTTTCGAGATTTTCCTCATAGAATCTCCTTTGTGACAGTCACCAGTTGTTCTGACTGCATCTACCTACTGTCACCAGTGTCACTCTTTTCGAGATTTTCCTCATAGAATCTTCTTCGTGACAGTCACCAGTTGTTCTGACTACGTTTGCCTACTATTGTCACCCTATTGAAGAGATTTCTTTCTTACATATTCTGGACATTGACACTTGACATCATCCCGAAAACATTAAACTCAATGATATACTTGTTTGGATCTTCTGAGCATTTTCTCTTATTGCTTTGTTTTGCTTTATCATATCTCCTTGAGCAACATCGATGATGTCATCTCTGACTAGAGAAGTAATGACTGGGGGCATGATCTTTTCATATGTTTTCTGTTTGCGGTTTAGTTCCAATAAGTTGATACATTCCTATAAGAGGGGTGTCCATTATAAGAGCCTCCATTCCGTATTGGATGGCCGTGTGTACCTCGACCCCTTTTATACTGATATATCAATGATATTGGTTCTTCTCCTTGTTTGTTGGAGTGAACTCTTCATGCTATAGTGCATACTGATACTCGTCCTATTAAGTGAATGTGCAGGTCACTGCGAGTATATTTAGCACACTTCTGTCTCAAGTTACGAACGCAAGGGTCGTTACAGACAGCATGAATATTGAATACTTTGCATAAGAGGAATCTCCCGTGTGTTTGGTATGCCTGTCATACAAGCAACATTCAGGTCATCCTAGCATTCATGCTTTGATGCTTATGTTAACTTGTTACATTAAAAGGGACAAATGTTCTGGTCATTCTAGCTTCTTGTGCCTCGAATGCTTACATTTAATCCCAACATTCTAATAACGTATGTTATATTCATATTTTCATGATTGCAATGTCAGTGGAAGTTGTGTAACATACGAGCTTTGTTTTATATCCAATGATGATAAATCATCGAGGCTTGGTGACCAGACCTAAGGCTGCATTTAACATAGTCTTGCATACTTCATTGGCATTAGCACGCAATTCGACGATAATCCTATTCATACTCCACATGCATCAGATTCCTCCACGGCTGCACAAGCATTTGGTTCATCGATTCTCATTCCTCCATGAAATACTTGTGACTGTCAAATAAAAAAATGCACAAAACTATGTCAGATGTCAGTTCATACATATGCGTTTTATCTAAATATACATCTCATGAACAGTAGAGCAAAACAAAACAGACAATGACATGTACACAGGAATACTCGGCTCAAAATCTTGTATATATATATCAAAGAATGGGTCAGTACAAATAAAATGGGTGCTACTCGAGCACAATCGATCAAAAATGATACATCTGGTGCTGGCACACCAATCGATACATAGGCAGAGATCAAAATAAAAGTCAGGCACAGAGCATCTAACTCTATCCAGAACCCTCACCTCCGGGAGGAGCAGGAGGAACAGGGGCAACAGGTGGTGGAGTTGGTGGTGGCATATCCGGCCTGACAGGAGGTCATGCAGCTTCGGACTCTCGTGCATACTGAGAGAATCGTTGCACCTGCAATGTCTCATCAGGTACTGCACTAGTGTATGCAGCATAATAATATGCTGCTCGAGCAGACTGGAAGTGGATCTCATCCTGTGCCAACTCTAGCCTCCGCTCTGCAGCCTCTACGCGCTCTCTCTAGCGATCTGTCTCTCTCTGTCTCTCTACCAACTGCGCATCCCTGACTGCCACTGCAATCTGCAACTCGCCCAACTGTCGAGAGGCTGCACGAACTCGCTCTCGATACCATCATATCGCATCCTGTACTCCACCTATTGGCTGATCCAGCATATCCTCATGGACCATCTCAGGTGCCTCCTGCGGTGGAGGTGCCTACCATTGTGGGACCTCCTACTAAAGAACCTACTCCTCAGTCCTCTGCCTCCTCCACCGACTGTGTCCTGCTCCACTACCCCCAGCACCTGGGTTTGATCCCATCTGTCGTGGGGGAATAGGCATCTGTTGTACCCGGTGCTGGACCTGTGGTGGCACCTGTGGCTGTGCCTATTGCTGCTGTGATACCTGTACCGGTCTTGCCATCCCTAATGGATATGTGAAGCATGCGAATGGATGGCTCATCAAAAATGCCTGATATGCAGGCGTCATCCTGGCATCTACTACCTCTGGCAGGTAGTCCCACTGAACTGCAACCAGGCTGCGAATATCTATCATGGATCATCCTGGATCCATCCGTGGAGGCCATCCCCGCTCTATATCCTTCTATACCCTGGCATAGGCACAGTACTCAGCCAAAATGTCCTATGGTCTACCATACTATCGCCACACTCATGAGATGACAAATCTCTCTATGACTAATGTCGTCCTGCCTGCCAGCGGTCGAGAACTAAACATCTAGGGCAACTCTCTTGGGGCATCATCACAATCCTCTGTCTCTCTCCAGGGTCGCCATATAACAGACACCAGGTCATCGAGATGTGCCCACCAATGCTCAATCTTACCTAGGTGGGCCTGGGTAATATGCCCTTGATATCTGCAAATGTAGGGCTCCATGGGCTCTCGAGAATCCTCAAAAATCAGTCTACATATAGGGAGATGCTCCCAAGCCTAGATCTGTAGCACATAAACACCTGCTACCATGGTCTTCTTCTTGTGGAAGATGACCTCATGCATCTCATGAAAAAGATGGGCCAACATACACTAACCCCACCCAAAGATCTCAGGTGCCTCAACCATCCTATGGAGCATGACACCCCATCCACACTCCAACCCATGCTGTCCCCTGTCAGGACATAAGAAGTAGCTCAAGAAAATACCCAACACAGATGCTAACTTGTGTGTAGGTCCATAAGTATGCATCAGCTCATCCTAGCTAATGGCCCTGCCCCTCGGTAGCTCTCTCTCAAAAATAATGGATAGTGCCTCTGTCCCTAATCGAGGCACTGTATCATATACAACTCGAGTATCGTGAAAGGGAATCCTCAAGATCCTCCATATGTCCTCTGGTGTGATGGTCATCTCACCCATCGGCAAATGAAATGTTTTTGTCTTCGAATGGAAACGCTCTACCAATGCAGTCAGTAAACCATGATTCACCATTACGGCTGGAATCTGGCATAGTGAAGACAAACCCAATCGGGCAATGTGTGCCCGATCTACGTCATCCAAACTCTGCAATAACTCTCCATAAGGCGAATAATGAGATCTAAATGATACGTCTCCAAATACCTCCTGCACGCGCAAAAAATGATAAACAAACGATTAGTATCAAGTCGAATCGAAGCATCAAAACAAAATACAATGCGATTTCTAAATGCAAAAAAATCACAAAACTGGCATAGAATCTCGCACGAATACATATGGTTTCACGCGAAATAGTTCTCTCTTCACGTGAAGAAACTCTCCTCCGCACGAAAAAAGATCTCCTCGCGCGAAGATAGATCATCTCGCGCGAGAAAAGAGGTTCTCGCACAAAATAGGATTTTCCACGCGCGAAGAACCTTCATCTTCGTGCAAAGCCAAAATCGCCTCGCGCGAAGATATTCTGGCCGCGTGCGAAGAAACAACACATCCTGTTTCTTCACGCGAAGAAAGAATATCTTCGTGCGAGAAGAGATCGGTCTCGCGCGAAGAAAGAATTGAACATCCTAAAACATGCTAAAAATGTGCATAAATGATCTCGAAATGTGTGTAATCGAAAGTACGAAGATGGGAGATCGATGACTCACCGGTGGTCTGTAGTCTGCTGGCCGGCTGTGTCGTCTAGAGCGCTCAAAATGATGATATCTCAAGTTCACTGCCATGTCTATATCAGAGCTCAAAATCACTAAAAGACAAAAGCACAAATGAATTGAAAATGACCCTTCAAGCCATTATATAGGTGTTGACCAAATTTTTCAAAGTGCTCAAATTTGCACAAAAATCGCACCCTTGGCTAATTGGACCATTCTGGATCCATTTTCAGGATCAAATTCGAAATCTGACACACCCAAAAGCCTTAAAAATGTCTTTTAAAATTTTAGGGACTGATGTGATCGAATGCTTGTGCAGTCAAATCTTTCTGATACTTTATAATTCTTGAAATCTTTTCAACTTTACATTCTCCATATTTTCAAATTTCATTTTGAAAATAGTCAACTTAAGTCAACTTTACATGATATACTGCTTCAAATCATATTTCTGGTGTGTCATCTTTCGATTTTGCTCCCGAGGGGGCATGATGATTACATCATTAAATACTTATTGCCCAGGGCATCTAGTTCCCATCTTATGTCCTAGTCACTTGGGGCATCTCATCACTTGGGGCTTGTTGTTCCCTTCTATCTGACATTTCTGCCATCTATCTTATCTTTTCATCAATTGATCAACCTTATAACAACTCTTCTCAGAGTTCAATGGACAGGTATTGGGATAGTCTAAACCTCGACTCCTGAGGATCAAACCTCATTCTGGGGATGATTCTATGACTCATGATGAGACCTTGTTATCTTTTATCAATTTCAGGTATCTAGGTGTTCGATCTGGATCCTTGAAGGTTAAGCTTCATTCTAGAGATAACTTTCTAAATGCTATCAATTTCAAGTATCTAGGTGTTTTATCTAGATCCTTGAAGATTAAGCTTCGTTCTGGAGATAATCTTCTAAATACTATCAATTTCAGGTATCTAGGTGTTCTATCTGGATCCTTGAAGGTTAAGCTTCATTCTTGAGATAACTTTCTAAATGCTATCAATTTCAGGTATCTAGGTGTTTTATATGGATCCTTGAAGATTAAGCTTCGTTCTAGAGATAATCTTCTAAATACTATCAATTTCAGGTATCTAGGTGTTTTATCTGGATCCTTGAAGATTAAGCTTCATTCTAGAGATAATCTTCTAAATACTATCAATTTCAGGTATCTAGGTGTTCTATCTGGATCCTTAAAGGTTAAGCTTCGTTCTGGAGATAACTTTCTAAATGCTATCAATTTCAGGTATCTAGGTGTTTTATCTGGATCCTTGAAGATTAAGCTTCGTTCTGGAGATAATCTTCTAAATACTATCAATTTTAGGTATCTAGGTGTTCTATCTAGATCCTTGAAGGTTAAGCTTCGTTCTGGAGATAACTTTCTAAATGCTATCAATTTTAGGTATCTAGGTGTTTTATCTGGATCCTTGAAGATTAAGCTTCATTCTAGAGATAATCTTCTAAATACTATCAATTTCAGGTATCCAGGTGTTTTATCTGGATCCTTGAAGATTAAGCTTCGTTCTGGAGATAATCTTCTAAATACTATCAATTTCAGGTATCTAGGTGTTCTATCTGGATCCTTAAAGGTTAAACTTCGTTATGAAGAAACTTTTTAAATGCTTATCAATTTTAGGTATCTAGACATTCTGTCTAGATCCTTAAAGATTACGCTTCGTTCTGAAGATAGTCTTTTAAATGCTATCGATCTTAGGTATCTAAGTGCTCTGCTTTAATTCCTTAGGATTAAGCTCTGCTCTAGAGAAGGTCCTTAAAAAGCTTATCAATTGGTCTCTGTGTCATCACCTTCGAAACCAATCTCATGTTCACATCATGCTTTCTGATTATCTTTGAATTGAACGCGTTGCTCGCACATTCATTCAAAGAGGGGAAAAATGTAATACCCCAAAATTGGCTCATTGCCATTATACCAATTCTAGTCTATTTCTGATAATTTCAAAGCCCTATTCTAATAGGCAATTCTCATTCTGCTATTCATTACTTGACTTAATTGTCAGATGCAGAAAAACCCTAATCTACATTCATCATATTTCTTATTTAATTCCTATAGTACGTACTCATATTAGTTGCATTAAACCTACTTGATTAATATTTAATTTAATTATTGAATATTTATACTTTAATTAAATTAAATTATATCCTAAGGCTAATGTATTATGGAATTAAATTTATTTAATTTAATAAATACGCCTATCTTAATTAATTAAATGTAATTATTTAATTAAATGAGAAAGTTATTTCTAATTAATTAAAAGAAATTATTTAATTAAATGGAGTACTTACTTCTAAATAATTAAACAAAGTTATTTAATTAAATGGGAAGACATTCCTAATTAATTAAATGAAGTTATTTAATTAAACAAAAGTATCTCTAATTAATTAAAGATTATTTAATTAAATAGAAAAATTAATTATGAGAGCATATTTCATTTTATTAAATTAAATATCTCAACAAAAATCTCTCTTCAGTTCAAAAAAGGGAAATTTCTAGTTCACTATTGATCAAAAATGAGTTAACATAGTTAACTCCTTTTTCTACTCAAATTTAAAACAGTTAACTCCTTACTTATCTCAAATTAAGTCTGTTAACTCCCTTTAACTTGGGGATCTCCCTTTATGAATGAAACTCATCTTCAATCTTGACCATAGATCTGAATCGATCTCAACCGTTGATGGATTACAGGAAACTCTATTTAAGAGACCCTCATCTCTTCATTTGGGGGAGGATGAATTGATTTGCTATCGAATTGCTGTTGAAATTCATGCTCATATTTACTTACATTTCTTTCATACATTCTCATTTTTAGTTTAATCTCATTTTAGTTTAATCATGCATATGCTTAATCTAGTTTGCTTCATTTGTTCTTAGATTACATTGCATCTTTCATTTTCTTAGATTAATCTGTATACTCATTCTTAGCTTAATTCCATTGTCAAATCCTTCGTTCTTAGAGGGTCTAGTTTCCTACACCTCAATTCTGAGGATATTAATAGGCAAAATCCCTTTAGATAGAAGGGAACAGGTTGCTTTGCAGGGAAAATTTTGGATGTACAATTCAATGTTCATTCTGCGATGAATCCGAAAATAAGGACCGTGTTGAAGTGTGTGTGTTAGCATAGGCCACATTTTCACGCACACGGCATCAACTAACTTTCTTAGTTGATACTAATTCTTGGTCAATACTAGATTTTCTTAGCTTGCACTAGGACTCAATTAACACTAGCATCACTCAACATTCCTTAATACTTTACTCTTTTTCTCAATTAAGATTTACATCTATTATGTAAAAAATTACTTTGTCTTATGACTAACTAATCAAATGTCCATTGTAGCTTCCTTTTCATAACTCAACCTTTCCTTTAGGTGTTATTTTTATATGAAATCTCTCAAATCCTCTCCATCAATCAAGTAGGGATGACATTTAGATCAGATAACAACATGTCTCATCAGTAGATTTGACATCAATGAAAAAACATCAATTGTTCCAATTGTAAGTTTCCAAGAATCTCCCTCTTTGGAATTTATGGAAACATCTCAATACATCTTACAATACATATATGTGCAGGACTACAATCTCCCTCTTTTCTACCATGCAATCCAAAATTCTTGTTCTAATTGTAAGTTTCCAATAATCTCCCTCTTTGGCATTGATGAAAAAATCTCAATATATCTTACAATACATATATGTGCAAGAATATATTCTCCTTCTTTTTTTACCATGCAATCCAAAATGTTTCACTATCATGAGTGATCAATATCCTTAGTTTCATTATGATTCTCATATCTTTGCATGTACAAAAACTTTCTCTTTCATTCTCTCCCTCTTGGGTATATCTCCTTCTATAGTATAACTCTCCTTCATTAATATATCTCTACCTTTTCTATAATAATTCCAAAGACACTTAGCATTTCTACCTTCAATTACTTCATGCATCTAGATTATGTAGATATTTTCATGTTTGATTAAGTTCTTTTTCATCTATCTATGATTGATCTATTATGCTACACTTGATTGTCTACCTTAGGCATCTCCCAAAGTATAGTTGTTTTGCATCAATGTGTAGGATATTCTAAGTAGCACATTTGATGTAGTGCACCACTTCTCCTTAAGTTGCTTTACTTTGAGGAATCACCCCTAATTTACCTCTAAGATATTCATGAGCATCTTTAGGTAAGGCTTTAGTGAATATGTCAACAATTTTTTCTTTGGTGTGTACATATTCTAACTTCTTTTCTTTTTCTTGTTCCCTCAAGTAGTGATACTTGATAGCAATGTGCTTGGTCTTAGTGTGCATCAATAGATCCTTTGAAATGTTGATAGCACTTGTGTTATCACAATAATTAACTACTTGATCTATAATTTCTTCTTTCATTCCTTTCAGTAATTACTTGATCCACATAATGTTCAAAAATTTCACTACAACTACCACATACTCGGCTTTAGTTGTTGATTGATAAATACAATTATGTTTATTGCTTGTCGATGAAATTAATCTCTTTCCTAGAAAGAATTCACCTCCAATAGTGATTTTTTCATCATCAATATTTCGTGCCCAACCAGAGTCAATGAATACCTTCAATTCAAATATATCACTTATCTTATAATACAATCCATAGTCTTATGTACCTTTTAGATATCTCAACATCATTTTCACTTTCATCATGTGATTTTCCTTAGAATTTGTTAAAAATCTAGCAACTATCCTAACTACTAATGCAATATCAGGTCTACAATGAACAACATGTTGCAATTTTCCAATCATTGATCTATATAATGTATGGTTCACATCAGTAGATTCATCATTCTTAGATAACTTATGTCTTGTAGACACAAGTGTGCTTACTAGTCTTGATTCTTCCTTTCCAAAATTCTTTAGTATCTCCTTGATATATTTGGATTAATTAATGAAAATACCAAACTTCATTTGATATACTTGCAATGCAACAAAGAATTTTATTTTGCTAAACATAGACATCTCAAATTGCTTCTTGATTTCATCAACAAATGATTTTCAAAGTGTTTCTTTTCCTCCAAATATAATATCACTGACCAAGATTTCAGATAGCAGTACTTTATTATTCTTACCACTCTTCGAATATAATGTTATTGTTATCATTTATCCTTTCCAAACCAATCCTCACTAAATAATTATGTAGTCTTTCTTCCCATGCTCTTGGGGCTTATTTCAATCCATAGAGAGCTTTGTTTAGTTTGCATGCCATGTTCCTCTTTTTTGGATCCACAAGTCCTTCAGGTTGTCCAATGTACACTTCTTCCTCAAGTACACCATTCAAAAATATAGATTTGGCAACCATCTAATATACCTTAAAATTCTTGTAGGCTAAATATGCAAGAAGGGTTCTGACTCCTTCAAGTCTTTCCATATGAGAAATAGTTTCTCCATAACCAACTCCTTCTTGAGCATATCCTTTGCATAACAATCTTGACTTGGTCCTTGTAACTTAACCATTTTGATTGAGTTTTTTTTTTTTTAAAAACCCATTTTATTCCAATAACATTTTTGTCTTTAGGTCTTGGTACTAGGGTCCAAGTATTGTTCTTCTCAATCTATTCAATTTCCCCATGCATTTCATGATTCCAATCTTTATTATCTAGGGCATCCTTTACTAATTTGGCCTCAAATTCACAAAGTAAGCATGTATAATCTTTGAGTCTTTTTCTCATCATAACACTTGATTCAACATAACCAATGACTTGTTTAGGTTTATGATGTCTTCTCAGAAACTTGGCTAGTATAGATGGTTTCCTTATTTGTTCTTCAATAGGTTCATCTTGAAAGATAATCTTAGGCTCATTAAATCTTTCTTGTTAAGGTTTTGGTCCAAGTTTGACATTCTTGGCACATGCTCTTTGATGGTCAACATTGCGTATCTATGACTTGGCATCCTCAGTCTATTGTTCAACGTCTAATATTTTTTTCTCAATAACTTATTTTTGCACTTCATCATTTCATGTCTACTAGGAGACTGCAACATGGTTTTCTTGTTCATTTGGAGTGATGGCAACACCATCTTCAAAATAGATGAATGTACTATAATCTTTAGGTTCTTCATTTCATGCAATGTCACAGCTTCTTTCTATAAACTCATCAACTTTCACATTTTCACTTTCCACAACTTTGTTAGTGATAGAATTACACTTGTAATCTTCACTCTTGGTGGAATATCCTAGGAATATACCTTCATCACTCTTTGCATCAAGTTTTCCTTTCCTATTATATTTTAATATATAGCATTTAGTTTTAAATATTTTAAAATATTTCACATTAGGAGCATATCCATACCATAGTTCAAAAGGTGTAGCATTTACATCTTTTTTGACTTGTACTCTGCTCAGTGTATAGATAGAAGTACTAACAGCTTCTCTCTAATATTTCTTATATGCATTCTTCTCCATCATCAATATTCTTGCACAATCCATTATTGATATATTTCTTCTTTTAGGTATCCCATTTCGAGGAGGGCTCCTTCATGCTAACATCTATCTTTTGATTCCTCTATCAGTGTAGAATGTATTGAACTCATTGGAAATGAATTCACCACCTTTGTCAAATCTCAAACACTTCAGACTCTTCCCTGTTTCTTTTTCAACTCTGGCTAAATACCACTTGAATAACTAAAAAGGATTAGATTTATCTTTAAGGAACATCACATTCATTCCACATAAGTCGGTGTTAACCAATTCCAAAATATAACTAGAAGTGTATGTTTTTCTCTTGAAACTAGACTTGGTCATGTTTCCCAATTGACATTGTTTACATATCGCATTGCCAAGCTTCTTTAGTTTAAAAAAACCTCTTACTTTCTTCATTTTACTAATGTTAACCAAATTATCAAAATTCACATGATATAGCCTCTTGTGCCATTAACTATTTTTCCATAACCAAATATCTTCTTGTTGTGAAGACAAACATGTCTCATTAGATAAATCTAGATAGAAAAAGTTACATCTTGTCTAACCACTAGTTCCAATTAGCTTACCATTAGCATCATTTATTGCAACCTTCATGTGATGGAATTAAACTTTTTATCCTAATTTTTTCAGCTGTGAAATACTCAACAGATTTGTTAGGAACCTGTGTGTTCCTTCTGTTTATTTTGTTAGAGTAGTGTTGTTGGACGCATATGCTTTGTAAGTCATCCTGTGAGTATATTTTATTATCCCACATGCATAGGTAGTATTACTTTTCTAGATCGTACCCAGTATATAAGAATAGGTTGAGGCCCTTGATGGGCACGGACGAATTTATTATATTGAGCTTGCTCAAAGGAGGTTACCCCCTCGAAGTGGCCTGCGATCAGTAGATTCATTCTGAGTTCTGCTATCACTTTGTATTCTGTTATTTCGAGCATTCGCACGATATTGCTATAAGGAGGTTCATCTCATCTGGTATCAGAGCACTCTCTTGGGCTCGCTGGGTGGAAATTACATCAAATTTTTTTTTTCTGTCGTGGCCTTCAGGTTCCTCTCACTTCTAATATCTCTTGTTATTGCAATAACTCTTTTCAGTTGTTCTGTCTGTGAGTGAATTTTTCTAAGTCGACTGTTCAAAAAAAAAAAAAAAAAAAAGAGAAAATTTTTTAAAAAAAGAGAAAATTTTTCTGTTTTTTAGTCGTAGCTTCCTTGTTTGCTTTCTGTTTCTGCTCATACTTCCGCAGAACGTCTGCAATATCATTTCGCATACTTCCTTCCTTGGCGACCCAACCCCAAATTTTACATATCAAAGCCCTAAATCCCTCATTTATCTAATTTTAGGGTTTGCCCTATTTTTTTCACCTCTCATCCAATCGCCACCAAACTGAGCCACAAGATTCAATTCCTCATTTTGCTCCCTTATCCCTCTTGGACTGTTCACCTCATTTCACCTCCCTACCCTTGAAACCCTCATTTTTCTTTTTCCCTTGTCCCCAGATAGTCTCCCACCACCCGTCGAACACCCATTTCCTATATAAGTTTTACCCAAATCCAAGTTTGTCGTAACTAAAAAAGTTTTTGTTTCTCATCTTCTACCCATTCCAAAAAAAAAAAAAAAAAAAAAAAAAAAAAAAAAAAAAAAAAAAAACCTTGTTTTATGGTTGTTACGCGTACAGGAGCAAAAATCATGGAAGAGGAAATTGCATCCCTCAAAACCAAACTTCAAGATCTGGATGACAAAATTCTGGGTCTTAACTTTCAGCAGTCAGCCATGAGCCGAAACCATTCAGGAGATACTGGGTCCTCTTCTGGCAATTTCCATGGACCAAAGCTTGATTTTCCACGCTTCGATGGTTCTGATCCGACTGGATGGATCTATAGGGCAGAGCAGTATTTCAGCTTGCATAATACTTTGGATAACCACAAAGTCTCCCTTGCATCTTTTCATTTGGAACATGAAGCTCTTCAATGGTTCCGTTGGTACATCAAGGCTAATGTAGGCCCAACGTGGAGAGAATTGTGCACCCTCATTTTGGAGCGCTTTGGCCCTAGTTCCTTTGATGATTTCACAGGAGCACTCACTAAACTGCGTCAAACAGGCACTGTAAGAGAATACCAGACAGAGTTTGAAAAATTAGCTAATTACACAGAGGGCTTGTCTGATGAATTCTTCCGTAGTTGTTTTGTCAGTGGTCTGAAGGATGCACTTCGCTCAGAAGTCAAAATGTTTCGACCTACTACAATGATGGAAGCCCTTGGGTTGGCTAAGTTAGCGGAAGACAAGATTAGTGCTCTACAACGCTCCAGATCTAATTTTGTTCCATTCAGAAATACAGGTTCTCACAACCCTCCAGTCATACCAGCTCCCAGAACTACTCCGATCAAGCACTTGTCTGAAACAGAGATGCGAGTCAGGCGAGACAAAGGGCTTTGTTATAATTGTGATGAGAAATGGTCTCGGGGCCATAGATGTGTTCAGCAAAAGCTCTATCTCTTGGATGTGGATTCTCCACCGGAACTGGAAGAATATGTAGATGCTCAGGAAACAGTGGATGATGAGGTTGAGCCTCACCAGCCTGAACCTCCTTCACCAGAAGCTCCACCAGAGATATCTGTCCATGCTTTGGCAGGAGTCACTACTCCACAAACCATGCGGGTCCAGGGTTTCTTCAAGAAGATCCCTCTTACTATACTCATTGATTCTGGTAGCACTCATAACTTCATTGATCCACGAATAGCCAAACAGGCTGATTGCTTTATCCATCCCTGCTCTAGCTTTGAAGTCATGATTGCCAATGGGGGCACTTTACCTTGTAAAGGGAAATGTCGCAATGTGCGTCTCTCTATTGGAGATTATAACATGCGCTCTGACATGTTTGCCTTACCCTTAGGTGGCTGTGATGTGGTTTTGGGTGCCCAATGGTTACGCACTCTTGGCCCCATTCTCTGGGATTTTGCTGAACTTTGGATGCAGTTTTCAGCCGAGGGGCACCAACACACTTTGAAAGGCTTACAACCAGGGTCTCTCAGCATCATCAGTTCACACCGTATGGAAAAACTTCTTAAGAAGAATTCACATGGTGTCATCGCTCAGCTCCATTCCATTCAGATGCAGCCATCAGCAGTCTCTAGCACTCCTGCCGATCTCCAACACATTTTGGACAAGTATTCTGGTTTATTTGCTGAACCTGTGGGATTACCTCCTTCTCGTCCAGAGGACCACCGTATTCAGCTCCTTCCTGGCAGTGTTCCGCCCAACATCAGGCCCTACCGCTACCCATTTCATCAGAAGACCGAAATCGAGATACTTGTCCGTGACTTACTGAAGCAAGGTATTATTCGCCCTAGTACCAGTTCCTTTTCTTCTCCAGTTCTGCTTGTTCGCAAAAAAGATGGGTCATGGTGACTCTGCATTGATTTCCGAGCACTTAATCATCTCACTATAAAGGACAAGTTTCCCATTCCAGTTGTTGATGAACTTCTTGATGAACTTCATGGGGCTCATTTTTTCTCCAAGTTAGATCTTCGTTCTGGGTATCATCAAATTCGGGTTAATGAGGAGGATATACCTAAAACTGCCTTCCGCACACATGATGGTCACTATGAATTTTTAGTCATGCCCTTTGGCCTCACGAATGCTCCTTCAACATTTCAGGCAGTGATGAATAACATATTTTGACCATACCTCCGGAAATTCATTCTGGTCTTCTTTGATGATATCCTCATATATAGCAAAACTTGGGCTGAGCATCTCCATCATCTGGAGCTTGTCTTGCAACTTCTCTCTGATCATCAACTCTGTGCAAAACTATCTAAATGTGTGTTTGGCCAGGCGGAAGTAGAGTATCTCGGGCATATTGTTGCACACCATGGAGTGCGGGTGGATCCTACAAAAATAGATGCCATGAAAACTTGGCCGCATCCTAAAACTCTCAAGAGCCTTCGGGGTTTTTTGGGGTTGACTGGCTACTACCGCAAGTTTGTCAAAGATTACGGGAAAATTGCAGCACCATTGACAGCTCTGTTAAAAAAGGATGCCTTCTCCTGGACCCTTGTTGCTGAGACTGCATTTGAACAACTGAAACAGGCTATGTGCAGTACACCTGTTCTCGCGATGCCAGATTTTTCCAAACCCTTCACTATTGAGAGTGATGCTTGCGGCAATGGATTGGGTGTTGTTCTCCTGCAAGATGACCATCCTATTGCGTTCACTAGCAAAGCCCTCTCTGGTAAGAATCTAGCCCTCTCTACTTATGAAAAAGAAATGATGGCTATTTTGCATGCTGTACAGAAGTGGCGGCCATACCTCTTAGGGAGTCATTTTTGCATCAGAACCGATCACCAAAGTCTGAAATACTTCCTGGAACAACGGGTATCCTCTCCTACACAACAGAAATGGGTCAGCAAACTCATGGGGTATGATTATGAGATCACCTACAAGAAGGGTAAGGAGAATATTGTGGCAGATGCTCTTTCTCGCACATTTGATAATCAAGCTTCCCTTTCCGCTATTTCTATGCCCATTCCCAATTGGTTAGCGTCGGTTCAGCAGGGCTATGACAGTGACTCTTCTTTATCTCAAATCATTCACCGGCTAGCCAATAATCCTTCTGCTATACCACATTACTCTTGGGATGGTGCTTCTCTTCGATACAAGGGTCGGCTAGTGCTTCCTCAGAACCCAGCTCTACATCAGGCTATTTTTTATGAACTCCATGCTTCTCCTTCAGCAGGGCACTCAGGCTTCCTCAAAACTTATGAGCGAGCAAGGAGAAACTTCTTTTGGAAAGGGATGAAACAGACGATTCAACAGATGGTGGCTGAATGTGATACTTGCCAACGCCACAAGGGTGAAACGACCCTCCTTCCTGGCTTGCTCGAACCATTGCCCATCCCTACACAGATTTGGACTGATATTTCTATGGATTTCATTGAAGGGCTTCCTAAATCCGGTGGCAAGACAGTGATCTTGGTTGTGGTTGATCGTCTCTCGAAATATAGTCATTTTTGTGCCCTCAGCCACCCCTTTACTGCCTCCTCTGTTGCACAAATCTTCATGGACCAGATATTTCGTCTTCATGGACTCCCTTCTTCCATTGTCTCTGATCGTGATGCAACTTTTACCAGTCATTTTTGGACTGAACTGTTTCAGAAAATTGGCACCAAATTGAAGATGAGTTCGGGCTATCACCCACAAACTGATGGTCAAACTGAAATTGTCAATAAATGCTTGGAAACTTATCTTCGTTGCTTCACTTCCGAACAGCAACATCAGTGGGCCAAGTGGCTCCCTTTAGCTGAATGGTGGTACAATACCTCTTACCACACTGCCTCTAAAATGACTCCATATGAAGCAGTCTATGGTCAGGCACCTCCAGTGCTCCTTCCCTACACTCCCACCAGCTCACCAGTCCAGGCAGTTGACATAGTTCTCCGCAGCAGGGATCAGATTCTTCGTACCTTACAGGATAATCTTCACATGGCCCGTAATCGGATGAAACAGCAAGCAGATCAACACCGTTCTGAGCGCTCATTTCAAGTTGGGGATATGGTTTTTCTTCGTCTACAGCCATACAAACAATCCTCCCTAAAGCTGAAAGGGCGTCATAAGCTGGCCCCAAAATTTTATGGGCCTTATAAGGTTCTGCAGAAGATTGGTTCAGTTGCTTATAAACTGGAACTTCCTCCTTCTTCCCGCATTCATCCAGTCTTTCATGTTTCTTGTCTAAAGAAAGTTCTGGGTACCACTGTCAGAGCACAAACTACTCTCCCTGAAATGGATACGGAAGGATCCATTATCCTGGAGCCGGTGGCAATCATTGACCAGCGCACTCGCCAGCTTCGCTCTCGCTCCATCTCTGAGGTCTTGATTCAGTGGCATGGCATGCAACCAGAGGATGCTACCTGGGAACCCCTTCTTCAGATTCAACAACAATTTCCACACCTTAAGCTTTGAGGACAAAGCTTTTTTCTAAGGGAGAGGGGATGTTAGGAACCTGTGTGTTCCTTCTGTTTATTTTTTTAGAGTAGTGTTGTTGGACGCATATGCTTTGTAAGTCGTCCTGTGAGTATATTTTATTATCCCACATGCATAGGTAGTATTACTTTTCTAGATCGTACCCAGTATATAAGAATAGGTTGAGGCCCTTGATGGGCACGGACGAATTTATTATATTGAGCTTGCTCAAAGGAGGTTACCCCCTCGAAGTGGCCTGCGATCAATAGATTCATTCTGAGTTCTGCTATCACTTTGTATTCTGTTATTTCGAGCATTCGCACGATATTGCTATAAGGAGGTTCATCTCAAGATTATAATTAAGCCCTTCAATGTAGTAAACATTATCACACTTGATCTTGTTAGTTAATTGAATTGTACCTTTACCTTTTACAACACATGGAATATCATTACCAAATTTAACATGTCCACCTTTTTATAGATCAATATCATCAAATTTATCTTTGTCACTAGTCATATGATTGGAACAACCACTATCAATTATCCATTTGTCACTCCTGTTCGCATGTGAGATTAATGTAGTTTTCTCATCTTCATCAAAATATTCTTTGATAGCAACATAGAAGCAACATAGACAACTTCATCATCATTACTTTTAGATTTAGTGTCAATTTCTTCTTCAGTAATATAACAAGATTTCTTACTTTTTTCATCCTTGGTTTTCTCGTAGTCTTGGTCATTTCTTCTTCCTTTGTACTTGCTTTCCTTACTCTCATCCTTGTCTTCTCTGTCAGGACACCTAGAAGCAATATGACCAACCTTGTTGCATGAAAAATAAATAATAGGTAACTTGCCTTTGTATTTAATTATGCCTCTTCCAAATATTTTTTCAATAAGTGCTTCAAGTTCATCAAGCTCATCATCGGAACTATCACTATCAACTTTTACATGTTTTCCTTTCTTTTTTCTAAGAACTAGTTGTGACTTAAAAGTAGGTGTGTAGTTATCAAAGTTAGACATCTTAAAAGCAATAAGTCTACCAATTACACCTTCTAAAGTCAAAGTTTTACTTGAAGTACATCTCAGTTCTTGAATTATAGAAACTCTAATGGCATATATAGGGAGTAGGGTGCTCAATACCTTCCTTATCACTGTTTCATCTTCAATTGTTTTATTTGCACCTCAAATAGCTTTGAAAACTTCCTTGATTCTTGTGCAGTACTATACTATATTCTCACCATCCATCATTCTCATTTTATCAAAATTACCTCTCATGCTCTTTAATTTAGCTCTCAAGACATTATCATCACCTACATGTATGGTCTTCAATTTGTCCCACATCTTTTTTTTCATTTTCACATTATTTTATATCATTGAACTTAGCATAGCTTAGGATTAAGATGATCTCCAACATTGCTTGATTGTATCCTTGTTTTTGTTTCAACTGTTCAACTATCAGAGGAGTGGTCATTATATTCACATACTCATTGTCCACAAATTTTATAGCATCATCACCTTTACTAGATATGTGTGACCTCATCAAGGTTTTTCATGTAGGAAAGTTCTCCTCTTTCAGCTTTAGTACCTCTCTTTTGTGATTCATGATATTTAGCTTCAAGTACCTTGAAACTTCTCTCTATAAGCATTGGTGCTCTAATACCAATTTTTAGAAATATTTAGAATAACTGGGGTGGGAGATGTAGGGTGAATTAGTTACTCAAGGTCCACAAGTACCATTTGAAAAATTAAAACACAAAAATTTCATCATTCTTCTTATCATGTTTTTGCTTGGTCTCTATTGTATTGATAAAAAAATTATTGTCCTAAACACAACATACTTTTCTAAATGTAAACTTACAAATGTAGATCACCATAAAAAATTCAATGAAAATTTGACACTAGGATTTTATGTGGAAACCTAATTTGGAAAAATCCACAAGCAACATATCACCATTTTTTCACTCTTTCAAAGTGAGCTATGTTAGGAGGTAACCTTATTAAAGGTTACAATACACATTGTTAAATGTGACCTAGTTAGAGGATTTAATCACCCTATTAGGTGTGGACTTTTCAGAGAAATTTAATCATTCCATTTAAAAATTCACCTTGCTAAAGGATTTACATAGACTATTAAGTCCTTCAGATGACTATTAGGTCAACCTCTGTTAAAGGATTTCAATACAATTTGTTTACAATTATTAGAAAGAAAATAGTAGGGTTTGATCTATATGATTACAAATCACTTTTACAGCTTTAGAATATTGTTTGGTTCATTTATTAATTCATTGATAAGTTCCCTATAGTCATCTTTGTCCTTAACTTTCTTGGCAACTCTTCATGCAATCAATCTTATCATTCCAAAAAAACTAAACCTTCTACTCAAATTTACTTTTCAACTTTAGCAACATCTACGCAAGCAATTCCTTTCGCTTGCTTTGCTATCACACTTCCTTCATGTTTCACGCACATTTTTCTTCAAATCTATGCCTCCTTAAATAGGTAATTCTTTTTTTTTCATTTTCAATAATTACTATACATCTTAGGGTTTATGATCTAGTTCAACATGATTCATTGTATCTGTCCACCTTCCTTCATTTTTTATAGAAACTTCTCATCCATCAAACTCGATCATAAGTATTATACCTAATCCTCTCCTTGAATTTAATGATCCATTTCATCAATCTTATCTTCAACATGGATTCCATATCCCAAGAAATCATCTGAATCAATTGGAAATCACAATTCTCAAACACATTCAAAATATTGTCATTCAGCAATCACTAAGTTTCTACACTTAATCACCACTTAATCACTCGATCATTGTAGAAATTTTGGCTCCACATAAACTAACTTTATCAATTGATATTGATGCTCAATTAACACTAGATTTGGTCAACTTGCACTAGAGCTTGGTTAACCGTAGCATCACTTAGCATTCCTAAATCTTTTACTCTTTTTCTTGGTTAAGCTTTACATCTATGATATAAACCATCACTTTGTCTTATCAAAGTCTATCTAATAAAATTTCCACTATACCTTCCTTTTCATAACTCAACCTATTGGGACTCAAAATTGCATGCTCGTTTTGAGTCACAAGTTGAAGAAATTTTGAAATCTAGCTCCTATAAATGTTTTTCATGCATATGTGATCGGTTGTCATTTCAAGGCCTAGATGGTGTTTCAATTTTTTAACACCCTTCATATTGCATATGCATGTGTTTTATATTTTTATTTTTTCATCCTGATTGATTTGAGAAGTTCCATATTGAGCAGTGTTCATTTCACAATTCTGCCCAAGTGTCAAACAATGATCGGAGGCCCAGTTTTCCTTTGAATATCTTTTACCCAAAAATGTTTAATGACCCACAACTTTGAGGATTTTTAATATGCATATCAAAGAACCTATGTTCCAATTTTTAGCTCATTTTGAATTTTTTTGACTAGGTTTTGAGTCTGTCAAAGTTGGTTGCTTATCTCTACCATGCAAATACATATTTTGCACAATTCTAGAAGGTCCTATTTGACCGATTATAAATTTGACCCAATTGACCCTACTAAGAAATTTCTTTTTGCATTGTATTCTAGAGGTTACATAGTTGCTACAATCTAGATTTGAGCTTATGATGAATCTGTTTGATTAGTTTTCAAACATGATTCTGAATGCAATTTATAACTTTTTATTAGTGTCATAAAATGCAGATTGTTTGTACCATTTTTCATGTTGCTATAACTTTTAATCTATGATTGCATGAATCAAATGGATTGTACCCCTACATTCTACTATGAAAATACTTCAAGTGTGCTAGTTTGTAAACTTTGGCGAATCTGTCTGCACACCTTTCCAGGGGAATTCAATTTGCAAAAAACACTTTTCTACTAATGTTTCCAGCCATGCAAATCCAGGTAGCCAACTTCACACCTTCGCCAAATTTTCCCAATCATTCAGCATGAGCCCAAATTGGAGATTTATACTCTCTATGCCAGTGTCTACCAATGCCCTAGTTTCCAGAACCCCAAGTTCTTGTTTACCCAATTTTCAAAGTCAAATCCAAATCCACTTTGTGGTTTTATGACATGTTTATTTACAGGTGATTTTAAGTAAGAAACTTTGGAGGTTGATATCTTTTGACCCTAATGTCATCATGTGATGAGATTTGGTAGGCCTATTGAATATGTCAGAGAGACAGGATATCTAGAGTTTCAGAGCTTGGTTAGTTGTTTGAGTAAATTTTTAAAGCTAGGCAACATGCCTCCTGACACAAAGTTCACAGTGGTGGAGAAATAATTTAAAATAACTTTTAATGATGATTCGGTGCTCAATTTTGAATTTAGATAGTTCAAGAAGATCGATGGATCAATTTTCTATGTTAGTTGTTCGAAAACAAATTTTTTTTTAGCTAGGCCCAGTTTGGGGCTTGGCTGATTCCATCATATTAACAATGACTATAAAAAGATATGAAATTATTTATGGATGAGGTATGTTTATTATATAGTGAGAACGTCATGGGGTTCTTGATCTACTTACTGTGTCAACTTCACACTCAAAGATTTTTGAGGGTTCTAATCGAAGATCTCCCTATTGAGGATAATTGTTAATCCAGTGCACTTTATAGATCTTATTAAATATGACTTCTTGGGGTTTTTTTTATCTTCCCTAATGATATAATGTTTTCATATGAAGAAGGGAGCAACCCCAAATGAAGAAGATCCACCATGAAGACAAAGGGAAGATCACCCACAGTTTTGAAGGGCAAGGGTATTAGAGCAAACCACTTGTAGAGATATTCCCACTGACATCTTGATTTGGAGGCAGGGCTCTCACAGGTTGGTCTTAGTGTCCACCAATGGGGTACCAAATGAACACTTATGACAGTGAAATAGGGAGACTACATAAGAGCAGGGACAGTCCACAGTGGTCAAAGATAGGAGAGAGTATGTTGAAAAGCCAAGAAAGAGATTTCCAAGGCACACAATAGAGCTCTCTTTCTATTTGAAAGAACAGAGACAACTAGAGCAAAGCTCAATAGCCCACGGTTTGCAAAGAAGCAGTAAATGAGATTAAGATGTAGAAGCAAACTCCAATGTTGGAGGGATCACAACAAGCAACAGAAAAGGAAGAGATGAGCTCCACACAAAATGAGGAGCATCCACATCTACAAGAAGCCCATGAGCATGGCATTGAGAGAGGAAGTCACCCACAGTAGGGGAGCCAATTTGCACAACAGAGGCAGTGTGAAATATTTGAAAATTTTCTTGGGAGTTATATCCCACATTGAGTGCAGAATGGGTGAGTAAGGTTTTTTAAATCCATATAGCTCAATCAATGAAGTGTCTTCCAAAGCATGACGGTTTGAGATAAGTCATTGTTTATGTGGAGGGGCCCATCATGGTTAGTCGGATGCTAGGTCAAACAAAGTTTTGACTTATGTCTCCAAGTGTCATGTCATGAGATCGAAGATAGGAATGAAGTGCCCTATGATGTTATGATTGGCATAATGTTAGGAATGTGAAATATAAATTATACGATGTTACAAAAGTGATACGATTGTCGTGTGGTTAGGAGAATGAGTTATAAAGGATACGATATTACAAAAAAATTGTAAGACCATGAAGCTCATTTCAAATTTTTAAGATGTCAAGATGTTGTCGTAAGATCAAGGATGATAAAAAATGATGGTGAGATGCTATGGGATGTAAAAATTGAAGTATTTCAAATGGTTTAAATTTGGGGCCCGCTCAGATATTCGACGAGTCAAAGGTGGACAAGCGGCAGGGGAGAAATGGAAGTATATAACAAAAATAAAATTCAAAGAAGTATTCAACGCAGAGTTTCAAATTTTTAATGATTTGAATAAATTTATGATTTTATATAGTTTTGACTATATAAATCATTTAAATTTTCCAATTTCATTTCTCTGCTCATAGCCCGAGGCTGGAATTTTCAAATGGACCGTAGGGACACAATTTTTGTCTAAAATGTATAGTTTAGCATACCATTGGAACCGGGGAGAAATGAACTATCCATTTTTGCTATCAGATTTTGTGCAAGTATTCATCAGAAGAAGCTACAAGAGATTTTGTAATTTCGGGGCAATCTCAATGAAAAATGCAAATATATTGTTGTAGATAAAATTAAGATAAAAAATAGCTGGAATTTCATCAAATTTGATTTCATAGAAAACTTTAATGATGATTTGAATGTTTTAAAGGTAGTTGGTTGCAAATGAAGTTTTTGCTGGCAAAAGTAGAAGTGACAAGCCAGGATCAGATTTGAAGCTCCAGCACAGTTTATGATGTATTTGATATTTTCTTCAAGAGATATTTTGTAGATTACTTTAAAGAGGGGATATATCAAATATTTCTACATCATTTATGGTTTTAATTGTAAGTAGATGAAGGAAGATCAATTTCAAAAAAACATCAAATTGAAGACAATTTCAATGGGACACATGTCAATTTCAGATTCCAGAGCCTGAAATATCTTCTCTTCTATATATCTTTCTTCTCTACTCTTTGTAGGGGTTCCATTTTTTATGACTAGTGAGACCACAAGGTTAGCTCTAGTTTTAGAGTTGTGATGTACCATTTTCCTTAGTATTCCTATGTTATGAACAGTTGTAGTGTATTTCTTTTGAAGCATTTTATATTACACAATCATTCATTTTGTATTTTCTAAGATTTGATATACAAATGATGTATTGGTTTCAAGGAAATTAATACAAGAACTTCATTTTCTTTAGTTTCATTATGATTCTCATCTCCTTCCTCTGTTATTTGTAATCTTTTGTGTTTGAGAATGAAGAGCTTAAACTCAATTGCAATCCCTTAAGGTTGTATGTCTGCATAAATTTGCTAGTGGAACAACGATCCATGTAAATGCTTGTTTACATTGACAGGGTTGTAGGTTACACTAGGAGGATATTACCATAAGTATGAGAGTTGTTATGAAGATAGATATCTGTCTGCAAGCTAGATAGATAGATCAAATGTCTAAGTATATGAGTTTATTAAGATGTCCATCTATATGTGAAGGTTTAGTTGATGCCCAATGGATAAGGGATTGGTCAGCTTAGAGATTGCATGCCCTCTATTGTTGCATACCTAGGTTATGTTGAGATCAAAATCTTTAATTGAATATCTTTTCCCTTTATGTTTAAGAAATTGAAAGAGTTTTCCCTCACTTGGTTTATTAGGTTCATATGCTTTGTTATTAGTTATTTCACACTCATGAATGCTTGCATAAACATAGAAGATTAAGGGGTTTTATCTATTATCTAGATTCAGTTGTATGGATTACACTGTTACCATATAAAGAATCTAAGGTTCACCTGCCTAGGTCTTGCAAAGCTTGAAGAAGAAGAAGGAATTATGCCTTATAGTTGGCCCAAGATTAGCAGTCAAGTGCATCCATTATAGGAATTTGCTAACCTTAGATGTATTGGTCTAGTTTCTTGGTTATTTTTAAATCTATTAAATCAGGAGCCAACACAACCTTTTGTCTAGTTTTTATTGTTATGAGAAATCTCTCAAATCTTATTCATCAATCAAGTAGATTTGACATCAATGACAAAACAAAAATTGTTCAAATTGTAAGTTTCCAACAATGAGGAGTATCGACAATATGTCACATGTTATAGGACCATGTTGTCGAACCCTACAATAAACTATCTCAATTATGGGAGATTCCAATTAGATTTAATTTGTCACACCATTCTTGCTTGATGCCAAAACTTCTAGTGTTCCTTAGTGAATTTTTACAACAGTTCATATATCTTCAACTATTCATTGTGGTATTCATCCATCACTGTTGTTAAATCCAAACCAACAAGTAAACCCTAGTGACACCCTTGTTTTGACCATGGCAACCACCACACATAGAAGTGTTTTGAGGGTGTACTAAGCATAATTGAGCTGTGATCTTTGAAGGTTCATAACTTAGAGATTGTGATGGGTATTGTTGAACTAGTAGATGCTACAAGACCATTTTGTCAAAGCCTACAATAAACTATCTCGATTCTAGGAGATTCCAATTGATTTTATTTTGGCCCTACATTATCTATTGATGACAAAACTTGTAGTGTTCCTTAGTGAACTAGTGCAAAAACATGTATCTCTCCAATCATTCATTGTGGAATCAATTTGACTACACTTTTAGCTTCAGATGAATGATTGAACCCTAGTGACAATCCTATTTAGGCCACAAAATCACTAGAACATTTCTCATCACCATGTGTTGAAGTGTACCAAAAGTGCACTAAGCACTATTGAGTTGTAATCTTTAGAGGGTCATAACTTAGAGCTCATGAGGCATATCAAAAAGCTAGCAGATGTTAGAAGGCTATTTTTGTGAACCCTATAATAACCTATCTTAGTTCTAGGATATCCCAATTAGTCTTAATTTGGCACAACAATATTTCTTAATGCCAAAACTTCCATTATTCCTTAGTGAATAAGGGTAACCACACATATCTCTCCAATCATTTATTGAGGCATTGATCTATTAGTTTCTTTAGATATGGATAGATAGGTGAATCCAAGCATGATACCCATGTTTTGGCCACAGAGTCACTAGAACATTTTCAACCACCACACACCAAAGTGTTCCAAAGGTGCACTAAGAACTATTGAGTTGTGATCTTCAGAGGGTCATAATGTGAAGTTTGTGAGGGGTATTGACAAACTGTCATATAATATAGAACTATGTTGTCAAAGCCTACATTAGCCTATCTCAATTATGGAAGATTCCAATTCATTGGAATTTGGCACAACATTCTCACCTGATGCCAAAACTTCATGTGGAGCTCAGTGCATTGGTGCACCACTACATAACTTTTGAACCATTCATTACGATATTGAATCATCAGCATCATTAGCTCCAGATGGGAAGGTAAACCCTATTGACATATTTGTTTCATCCAATGAGTTGCTACAACATTTGCAACCACCACACACCGAGGTGTCCCCAAGGTGCACTAAGAACATTATAACTAGAAGACCTATTTAAATCTCTTGACTTAAGCACTATTAAGTGAACTAAAAATACTAAACATAATTTAAATGAACAAGATTCCATATATCAAAAGATCATATAAACCACAAGATTTCATAAACCACAATATTTCATGACTCTTGATTCATTAGTGTGCAATTTCTTTTGACTTATTTGACCTTCTTTACAAATTAAATAAAATGAATTAAAAATACTAAACCTGATTAAAACACTAAACCATTCAAATACAAATGCCCAATAAATCACAATAATATAATATATCAAAATATATATATCCATATACAAATATGAGGCAAATGTATATCAAAATGTGCATTGTTATACAAAATGTGGCATATGTCATCTCAAAATGTGTCATAATGCATCTCTAAATAATTAGAATATCCTATGTTGTCAGTGGATCATCAAAATGCAACCTCTTTGACCTATTAATTGGATCTAATAGATCTTGCATGAACAAAAAGGACAAAACCCCAGTTAGACTAGTTAATTTGTATGATTTGTACATATAAAATAAAAATTTATTCAAATGCATATTGATCAATAAAATTTAATGAAAAATACAATTTGAAACTCTCATGTACCTCTCTCTATGACTTCCTATGGAGGTTAGGAGTCCTTATTTATATCCTAGGCAATAAAGGGACCTCATCATCTTTGACCTAAATATGTTTATATGGTTGTGAGATCGATCTATGACTTAACCTATGATGTTATTATTGAAAGACTAATAAATTTATAACATAATAAATAATTCAAATTAAAACTTTTATGTTCTCCCTCTATCATAGCTGACATATCCTAAAAAAGTCAAAAATATAGTTGTTACAATCATGAAAATCATTTTGTCTATAGTCATAGAAATTAAATGATAAATATGCATACAGTAAGGCTTAGGGTGCAAAATGAAATGCCCAAGGATCTATGATGGTGAATCTGTATTGCAACATCATCAAAGGCCACACTCTGTAAAATAAACAATGCAATAACACTTCATTAGTATAAATAAGTGACAAGTATATAAATGCATTTAATGAATTTAAAACACCTAATTACCTTCCCCTTGTCAATGGATAGTGGCACAACCCCTTCATATTTCCCCCCACTAATAGGTGAAACCTGCAAGAGAAAAATAAGACAATAAATAATGTATGATTCAGTATCAACCAAGCAAGTAATGAATAAAAATAAAATGTATCATGGAGATCTCAAGGCCAAATGAAATGGTTGAGAGTGTGATATCATCCACCTATCTCATATCCTCCTCGGTCATTAGTTGAACATAAGGGAATCAAATACATGTACATAAGTGTGAAGTCAAAATTATTATAATATAAATATTGATGTTAAATTAACTATGTTGTAACAAATCAAATGTATAGACTTACCATAGGAAAACAAATTTGTAGCTCTTCCTACCCCTCCTCATCTCTTACAGGAGACCCAATCTCTATAGCCATGTCTATTGTATCCTCATCTCAAACTACAAATTGAAACCCTGAATCACTACAGGGATCTAGGAAAATATTCTTGCACATAATGCATACATGTAGAAGAGGGGGAGAGGCATTAGTGGAGGGGACACTTGTGATGATTTTCTTCCACTAGGAAAATGGTTTATCCTACATAGCTCCTTCTCCTATGCCCATGTTGGGCCTCATGCTCCACTAATTCACTTTAAGCCATTTCAAAAACTAAGAATACAACTTTATCAAAAAATAGAAGGGCACCTAGATATTATTGTGTGGTGGTTTGTGGAAAAGCATCCACCAGCTATCGCAAAAGTTATTACACAGGACATCATTGGTGCACCATTTTATGGAAAATTTGGGCTTCTTGGGGTCAACTTTTTTTCTAGTTTAGGGTTTACAAATAGGTCTTCTCTTTATTTGTTGGCAATGTTAAGAGTTGAAACCCTGTTATAACTGAACCCATCATCAAATTGGGCCTACATCCTCTCACCTGAATGAATAGCAACGTTATGTTTCTTGGTATGTGTCTCAATATTTCCCATCATGGTACTTAGGGTGGATAGCATGGGAGTCAATGCAAGGATATTATAATCTGTATTTTGTCCAACCCTCAATTGGTTTAGATTATATTCAATCAAATCTTCAATTCAAGGAGGGTTTTGAGGGGGTATAGGATCATTTGGAGATGGTTGTGGAATATATTCAAGATAATTGTTTGGCGGGCCAGTGTTCAAAGATTGGTTGGTATCATCCATGCCTAGTTAATTTGTTAATAAATATAAAAATTACAAATTGATTTGACAAATTATAAAAAAAACTTTTTAAAAAAAAAAAATCATTAAAAAACCTAAATTTCAATAAAAAATTAATGGAAACAATAAAAAATTAACATATCGATGATAAAATGGTAAGAATGTATAAAACTTGGATCATATACATGATATGGAGGCCAAGAAAGATATAAGAAATGAGTAAAGTTTTGGGTACATCAAGTATCCAATATATTAGGTACATGATATGGCTTGGCAATTTTTTCTTTGGTATAAGGATTGGGGAGAGAAAGTCAACATGAATTGTAAAGCACTTTTGGATGTTTTAAGACTTGTTTCTTTTCACTTCGCCACATTTTGGCTTCCCATGATCCTACACATACCCTTTCATTGTTACAAAAAGGGGACATTACATGTATCATGCCCTCACAAGTAAATGACATCATCTATCACCCCAGAATCTTCTCATCCATCACATCAATGAGAATCTTTTTTTAAACTACTCAACCAAAAGATCATCCATTAAATAACTTACAATCTCTTCTTAAGAATACTATAAAACTTTTTGTCATGTCTCCATTCTAAAATAATATTTATTGATAAATAATAAAAATAGATTTAAGAATAAATAAATAGTAATACATTATATTATAATTGTATTGTTAAGTTAACTATATTATTTTAATATTATTTATTCACTATAATAAGTCTTTAGGAGAATAGTTGATTGCTATTAAGGCTATGTTGCCTCTTGATCTATGGTAGTACCACTCTTTTAGATAGGAAATATAAGTTTTATCTAGAGACGAAAATAAATAAAAGAAGCTTTCAATTAATAGGTCAACATAGAATCAACAGTTAAGAAGCATAAGTTGGTTCATTGGTAAATTAGAACACATAATTATAGAAAACTAAGAAACTTTAAATGAGGAAATAACATATTAGTATAGATCGATAACTATTTAAGGACATTATCATGTAAAATGGCATGAATTTGGTAGAAGGGAAAACTTATTAGTAGTAGATCATTTACATCTACATTAAGGAAATATTAGAGATAACAACTTAATCAATACATTGATTCACCAATATAACCCATTCCTTGGTTTCTCTATAAGTTTCATAATGTCAAATTATATTATTAATTTGGTAAAGGATTGAGACAATATTATATTTGATTTATAGAGGGTATGCAATACATCTTAGATCTAAGATTACTATACAATTGAGATTCCTACACATTGATCAAAAGTTTATACAATTGGCATTGGTTGATCAAGGGAAATCACTATCATTTTATGTCATTCTTATCGAGAGATCTAACTCTAGCATAACACCAAGATACTAATATTGCATTGATCAATATCTCCATTAAAGATACTAAATTTCCACAACCTGCTTCAAGGGGAAAGGCCAAATATTATATGTAAGAAATTGATGTAATTGTCTTGAAATTCCTTGTTAACCTAATTGGCGTCATAATAGTTTTCTAGAGAGAACATTGAGAGCATTAACAATAGTGTTTTGATTTTCATTAACATACTTTTATCTTTCTTACCACTTCCTCTCATTAAGATCTTCTTCTCCAAAATGCACTTCAATTTGTTATGACCATTTTTTACCATAGAGTTTTCACTAACTAAAAATTGTTTGAACTTCACCAATAAATACATGGTGGTGAGAATATATTTTTAATAGACGGAATAGATCCCCTTTGCATCCCTAAGATTTGGTCACTCACAAGAAATGTTGTATCTATTTTGCATTGTCATTTTTGCAATCCTCTTACCTAAAGCATCACATTTAATATGAAGGTCTGAGTAAAGTTTGGTGAGGACAATACTAGAGAAGTGCTCATCATTTCCTTAAGTTTCTTGAATACATGTTAATCCTCACTTGTCCACCTAAAAGTTAATTTCTTTGCAATATTTGTTTGAGGTTATATAAGATGCAACGACATAATGGAAAACCTTTAATATTAACTATATCACCCAAAGAAGCCTTGTAACTAGATGTGCCTTCAAAGTTGGCTAATCAAAAAAAATCAAAAAATGCATATTGAGAAGAAATGATCTCTGCTAGGGTTTGTACAGTCTCCATCTAAATCCTTGCTGGTTTCCACCATCTGTCATACCACATTTACTATGGGAATAAGATTTCATTTATAATGAGTTCCACCTTCTCTGGCCTAGGAGTTGATGTTGGCACTAGAGTTGTTGTTGCTACTGTAGATAATGGATTCACTGACCAAGCGCTTGCGCAAGTTCATTCCTAAGGTGTTTCACGAGGTAATTCCTCTCCTGATATTATTTTGAATGCTGAGGAGTTTGATAGTGCATGCATATGGCTAGAACAAAAAACCCTCATTGGGTATTTTGTGGGTTGTACTCCTTCTAAAAGCATGTTGTGGGAATGGGTTTCCAACATTTGGACACCTCAGGGTGTTCACCTTGAAGGCGTTCAAAGCCTTACCAAAGGCTTTTTTCTTTTTCATTTTGGCAATGTGGGCCAATCTAAACATATTTTTGTGTGAGGCCCTTGGACTGTCAGCTCCTCCCTCTTGGTTTTTCAATGCTGGTCATGAGATTTTGTTGTTTCAGATGATTAGAAGCTTAAGGTACCCATTTGGGTGGAGTTCCCCATGCTTCCCATTCCTTACTGGTCCTTTTAACCTGCTATTGTGAAAATCACCACCAAGGTTGTGTGCCTTGAACAGGAAAATTTATTCAACACTCATCCCCAATGTAGGGTTTATGTTGAGGTTTACTTGTCTAGGGAACTCAAGGATACAATGGAAATCTAGATAGGTGGGACCACCTTTACTCAAAAGGTGCTTTATTTTAACCTTCTGAATACTTGTTATCGATGTTAGTCAGCTAAGCATAAGATTAGGGATTTTCCCTTGTTGGATTGTAACCACCCCTCTACTTTGGAAACCAAGCCCACTATGGTCACCAAGAAAGATGAATGGACTATGGTAGTGAAAAAAGGGAAGGGTTTGACTGTAGCTAAGGTGAGCTCATTTCCTGTGGATCATGGTAAATCTAGCTCAAACCAAATACCCATAGAATCCTTAGTTCCATTGCTCCCTCTGCCTCCTGTTTCAAACCCTAGATGCCAAGGGACAATGGGTGTTCCTACCCTGGATCCACACCCTCTTTGGACTCGAGCACAACAAGCAATGTCAATGATTCCAAAAAAAACTACGCCAATCTCGTAGCCCAAAGGGCCATAATGAGTTTTTTGACAATGGGGAGAAACTTTGGAGGGTTGTTTCTCTTAATGACCCCTCTTTTGAGACTCCCTATTTTTTGCACAACAACTTCTCCTCTCTAGGGGATGAGGATGACATGCAAGCTGGGTTACCATGAATTGTCTTTCATGGAATGTGTGGGGGCTTACAGATCTCCCTAGAAAATATTTTTTTTGTGATACCAAGTGTCGATTTGATATTGATGTGCATTGTCTCTAGGAAGTTAAAGTTGTTGGGTTTCTTCTTACCTCATCTTGTCATGTTATTTGGCCAGATAGTGTCATTTTTGCTTCTCAGCATGAAGTTGGTCAAGGTGGTGTTGTTACTCTTCTCTCCCTTCATTTAATTTCCTCTATTATTTTGCATGGTTTTGACCCTTTGCACAAGGTAGTTTGGATTTTTCTAACTTTTCAGAATCATTCTTTTGGCATTGTTAACATTTATGCTCCCAATGATGTTGTTGAGCATTCACACCTATGGCATTGGTTGGTAGATCATTTTCCACCTGTGACATGGGTTTTTTGTGGGGACTTTAACATGGTTGAGCTAGCCTCTAACAAGGAAGGCCTTCTTCCATTTAGATGGGCCACTGGTGAATGGGAGACCTGGTTTTACATGTGGAACAAGTTAGGCCTTTTTTATCCTAATGCTAGTCGCCACCGCCTAGATGGGATTTGGTACACTTGGTCCAATTTTCAAGATGGGCCTAATAGAGTTTTCAAGAGACTTGACAAGGCTATGATATTTGTGCAGTCCTTTTTTTCATTTTCTCAAAAGCATGCCCTATTTATCACTCCCTTGCCTGATGTGACATTTTCAAATCACTCCCCCATTCTCTTTTCTATCACTTGGCAAACAACTTAGCCTCACCCGAGTAAAACCTAGTTTTATCTCAACACTTCCTTTTTGTCCCATTTGCCAACTGTTGCTCACATCCTACGTGTCTAGAATCTTTAGCCTTGGCCCCACACTCATTTTGGATGGATTCAATGGTGGAATGACGCTATCCTTCATACTGCAAGATTTCTTTGCATTTACAATAGACATCTAACTATGTATTGTAGGAGATCTTATGAAGCCACTAGTCTCAAACTGTGTATGGCCTTTGAGGCTCTTGCCATGAATCTATTTGATATGGATCTCTAGGTTTGGCTCGTCAACGTTTGGCACCAAAAATAGGTTACAGATAGCTATGCTTCTCAGGAAGCTTAGATCAAGGCCCATCTCCATTGGTTGAAGGTCAACGATCAGGCTTCCAAAAAAAATTTAATGCTTTGAGGGCTCATCATTCTGTGGTGGGTATTAAATGCATCCAAGAAGATCAGTAGGTTTTCAACAACCTGTCGAGTATTCTCCAAGATTTTGTGCATCATTAAGAGTAGGCTTTTATGGCTCAAGGGCCCTCTATTGCATGCGATCAAGGGTTACAAGCCTACCTTGATGTTACTCCTAATAAACTTTCTCTTGAACAATATGCCTTTTGTGAGCAAAAAGTAACACTTGAAAACCTATAGGAAGCTATCCTTTCCATGGCTGATGACAAAGCCCGTGGATGTGATGGCTTCCCTTGTGAATTCTACAAGGTGCTTTGGGATGACATTGGCCTTAATTTGCTTCATGTTTATCATGAAGCATACAACTCTAATTCATTGGGCAACATCATTAACAAAGGGAATATTAAATTCATTCCTAAAGCTAGCAATCCTAAAGAAATTTACAACTAGAGGCCCATCACTTTGTTGAATGTCTCCTACAAGATCATTGCCAAAGCCATCTCTCTTAAAATTTGACATTTGCTCCCTCAAATTTTTTGACTTGAACAAACTGGTTTTATCAAGTCCTATTATATATTGGATAACATCATTGCTACCTGGGAAGGTATGGAATGGGCCAAGAAATCCAAACAGTAGGCCCTAATCCTAAAGATTGATTTTGCCAAAGCATATGACCCAATTGAACAACCTTTTATTTTAGCTATGCTTCAAGCTCTCGATTTTGGCCTAGTCTTTCATCAATCAGTGAAGATGCTTTTTGGGGATGCCTCTACTTGCATTGCCATTAATGGTCATCAGTCTAAAGCTTTTGGGATCTTCAGATCTATCCGTCAAGGTTGTCCTCTTGCGCCTTCTCTATATGTTTTGGTAGCCAAGGGCTTTGTCTATGTACTTGCCAATTCCATTTCACAAGGTATGGTGCATGGTATTTCTTTACCTAAGAAGACCACTTAGCTAATTAATGGCCTTTTTTTAAATGATTCTTTCCTCACTTTGATTGAGGATGAGGAAAACATTGCCAATGCCTTGTAGTGTTTGGATATTTTTGCCTTGCTTCAAGGTCTATTATCCAATGGCACAAAACCCTTTGTTACCAACAATCCTTTTTGCCAGGCCCTCACTAGTTGCAGCAGTATGGGTGGAAATGTGTCCAACATGGTGAAATTTTTATATTTTTGGGCATTCCCTTTGCTTTTCAAGCATCTCATGTGGAGTTGTGGAATGTTGTGCTTGCTTGAATTGAGAAGCTAGAATATTTGATCATTAAGCCCCTTTCACTTGTGGGAAAGTTTCAAATATGCTCCAAAGTGCTTGCTACTATGCATGTGTATTATTCTTCTTGTTGGGCTCCCTCTAAAGCCTCATACCTTAAGCTTGAATATATTCTCTGGGCCTTTCTCTAGGCCTCTAATTTTGTGCATCATGGCTTTCATAGAGTTGTTTGGGACTTTCATTATTTACCCAAAGATTCTGGTGGCCTTGGATTTCTTTCCACCTACAAGTAGGGGATAGCCCTCTATGCCAAGGGGTCATATGGACTCTCACTAGAGATGAGGCTTGGGAAAAATAAATTATGGCACTACATTTCTTTAGGTTTTCGGGTTAATCAGTAGGCCTAGAAGGGGATTGGTTTTCAAACCCTTCTTGTGACTTCTGAACCTATTCAGATTCAGGACACTTTTGTTACTAAGAGCATTTGGAAATCCTGGGAAGCCATCAAGCCATGGCTTTATTGGGCTAGTAATGGGTTCAAAGATGGACCTTCAATGAACCAACAAAACCTTTGGTGGTGGTCCTTGTTTGCCACTCAAGGTGTGCCTTTAGCCAAGATTCAAGGAGCCAATGCTTTGTGTTTATTTTGCAAGGTATTAGAACACCCAAAGATTAATTTTCCAAGGTTACTATGAGCCTTCACTCATGGGAGGATCTACAGGTGCAGTATAGGCTTATCCATCCAGATCAACAAATAATTGATCTTCTAGTTTCTGCGGTCCCTCCCAATTTGTTACACAAGCTTGGAATTCAATCATCCCACCCTTGGTGGAAAGATTGGAAGTGGTATCCTACCACTCCAATGACCAGTTATAAGCCTAGGCTAGGGTATCAATGGTTGGTGCCCTATCTTCTAATGGTTGATACTCTCAAGTAGTGTTGGCATTTGCATTCTTCGCATAAGACTTGGAGTCTTAGATTTGTCACTATCTGACATACTATCACAAAGCCAAATATTGCTCACTTTTCCTAGTGTCTCCTTTTCCAAAGCTTGCCTTTGGGTCCTTGGCTCCAACATTTGGGAGTTCCAGATCCTAGATGCCCTTTTTGTGGTCAAACTAAAAGCTTTCTACATATTTTTTGGTTTTGCAGACAAGCTCAGAATTATTGGCTCTAGATTTATGATTTTTTTAGGCCTTTTCATTGAGAGGCCTTCACTTGGCATATGGTGGTTCTGGGTGATGCTCCCAGACTCTCTTTTTGATATGCCCATATTTGGCATGCTTTTAGAATGGAGATATTGTTTACAATCTAGAAAGATCACAATGTTGTTTTATTCTCTCATAGCTTTTTTTATATTCATGTTGCTATCTACTCTAAAACATGTATATGTAATAATGTTATGATGCATATACAAGTACAAACTAACAAAGTCATGCTAGAAGTGGCTCACCTACAGGAGCTACTTGGTCACTGGGGAAATGCCCCTTGTACGGTTGCCCCAGTACCTCTAAATACTTTATGTCGTGACTGTATTGCTCCTCGCAGTCACCAGCAAGGCGGGAGCAATTTTTCTCATCGCTCACAAACCCCCAAGTCACAGCCTGGTCACCATTCTCCCAGTGGTGGCTTTCGTGGCTATCGTTTCTCGGCCTCGCCTCCTCAAAGGTTGGGCTCAAGTTGGTCCTTGGTGGCTCCCCCTACTGTCACTAATGTGGGTTGGTTGTTTGCTCACTGTGACCCCAAGTGGGCTTTTTCTCAGCTAGATTTAACTATTTCTCCTCCCCGAGCTGAGGAAGATAAAGACAAGGATGCTAATAAAGATGTTGATGTTGCTAACAGTTGGGCTCCTCTTGAGCCAACCAATAACCCCAAGGACTTTTAGGGTTCTAATGAGAAAGACCCTCCTTCGGCTAGCACTACTCTTACAGCTTGAAGTTTTATGTTTTGGTTTTTTGATGAATAGTTGATCTCTAGCCTTGGGCCATTTCAACTCATAGGGTGATCTTGTATCCCCTAGCCCCTTTTTTGTGTATATGTATCTTTAAATTTTAATTAATGGAAAAGGTAAATTCATCAAGAAAAAAAAAAGTTGCTCAATCAATGGAAGTATGAATCATTTCTTGATGTACTTATACTCACTAAGTATTGATGATGCAATCCAAATAAAGAATATTTGTCATTCTAATTTTACATTTCAAAGTCATGGCATAGAATGATTATGCCTCCATGATATCGAGTAGCTCATACAAATGTTTTAGATGCAATTCTAGTGTTTTACTATAAATGAATATGTAATCAAATAACACTAGAAAGGATTTCCTTAACAATTTAGATTCAAGACATAATTCATGCAGGACTCTAGAATATTGTGGGAGCATTTCAATTAACAAAAAGGCATAAACATAAGCTCATAGTGCATGTAATTATACCTAAAAGAAATGTGCATATGCCTTTTTCACATACATTGATCTAATAGTACTTAAATTTGAGATCTATCTTCAAAAAGTACATTGTTCAATGTAACTCATAGAGCTTTGATCTTGGAATGGGGTATTGGATCTCAATTCCTTCCCTATTCAAAGTATGATAGCCAATACGCATCCTTATTTCCTCATTCTTCTTCACCTTCACAAAATAAGAAGCAAGAAGACTCCAATTGGATCTAATGTGCCCCATGTCCAATAACTTCATAATGGGCATCTCAATCTCAACATAGAACTCATTAGGGTGCCTATAAGGAGTGATCATAATTGGCATGTACCCTTCCTTATATTCGCTTGTCTTATGAAACCTCTAATCTATAGACATCCCTAGAGATATCTCATTAAAAACCAAATCATGTCTATAAAACACTATTTGCATGATAGTGCATAAGATTGTCAATAGAAGCCTTATTGGATATCAAAAATTGGGCTACCCAAGCAACATTACCATGCTTGCAAATTCTCTCCATTATTTCCATTGTAATGATCTTGTGAGAACCATTTGACATACCCCGCAATACCACCTTTTTACCATAAACCTAAACCTTAGTCTTATGGCTTGCAAATTCTAAGAGTACTTTCCTAGGGGAGATCTCACTAACAACCAAATTATGTCTTTCCGTCTATCTGAATGCTTGCGTGATAAAGCTTAGGATTGCCATTCAAGTGTGAATAGCAAACAATGGATTACAAGCCTACGAACTCCAATATCACATGACATTGAATCCCTCTAATCCTCGATCTATATCAACCCTCTATATAAATGTGATTAGCCCCATTGTCTACCAACATCGGGTGTATCTCCTTGTTATCAAATTTGTTACATCAGGATTATCTCCTTGTTTTCAACTTTGTTCTAACTTCTGTTTCGGTTTGGCAATCTCCTGCTTTTGTTGTAGACATCGTAGAAATGATTTTGATCTAGCAGGAGACAGCAGGGAATCCTATTTTGGAATCTATATTTAAATAGATTTAGTTTGATTTTTGATGTATGCAATGTGCTGCATGTCTCTCGATTTTGCACAAAATTCTTGATTAAGTCGAAGGAAGAGTGTTTGGAACTAAAGTCCAAACAAGAATGATAGAAACTCCAACAATAATGTTAGAAACTCCAGTCCAAATTGAGGCGGATTCCACTGTAATTCTGCTCTATAAATTGGATTGGATTGGAGCTTCTTCCCAACAGTTTTCAAAGAAAATGGCAAAGGCAATGAAATTGTTTTGCACGGTGATAGTAATTGCATTGGTAGTTTCAGTGGGCATGGCAAAGGTAGACCTAATTGCAGCAGGAGAGACAGATCATTTTCTACCTGATCCCTGCAGAGGTCTTCTCTGCGGAAGCCAATTTGATTGTCTTGATGATGACATATGCTGCAGTCTCGGTCTTTGTGTTGGTGGCCAAGGATATTGTTGGCTAAATAGTCGAAGGAATGCATCTGATGTGACTATTTTTTTGATTTATTAATTAATTTAAAATTCTCAGATCTGTGCTTTTGTAATTTTTAAATTAATTAACAAATGTCATATCAGGTGCAAAAATTCTGCTAGATAGACATCTCCTGTTGTTAATGGTTGCAATGGATAGGACCGTTTAAACATCACACACTAAGGCTTGATGATAGAGAAACAAGAAACACACTAGAACTTTTCTCTAAATAAAAGATTCTATTATATTATGCTTGGGACATATGCAAACATTATTATCCTAATTTAATTAGGTTTTATATGGTGAAAATCCTTAGATTGTGGAAAATATTGTGTGCTTGATTTTTTTCAAGATTCCTAGAGGACTTGTGTAATCAAGTGATATTTTATGTAGTTATGTTGTAGAATATACATCTTTTATTATGAGCATGTAGGGTTATCTAAGTAAACATTAGGCTCTAGCAAACTATAGAATTGTAATAGATAGAAGGGAGAAGATTACTTTATTTGTTCTTGGTAGCATATTTTCTTAGAATGAGCATAGATAAAATCTAGATGACTATAATTTATATATGTATGTATGTATGTATGTATGTATGTATCTTGTTTTCTAAAATATATTAAAGGAAGATGGTTATCATTTATTGTGTAGTATCTTATTTTCTTAGAATGATAAAAGGGAGGTTGTTATTTTTTATTGTGTGCTATATTGATTTTGAAGAATGATAATAGATAAATGAGAGATGGTCAATTTGAGTTCTATAGAGACAAACAAAGTCACTCTCACAAAATTGATGAGATTTTTATCCAAGTTGATGATGAACTTTAGATTCTTGTCAAACTAAAGAAGTGACCATGAGACATGAATTAGATAAATTAATAGTGCTGAAATCAATGGTAGTTCTTAAACTAATATGTTATTGACCCTAATTGATTTTATTGTAATCTAGAAGTATTATGTGTAACATGACTTGAACTTATTATTTATTAAAATGTGTATCAGGGTTATTAATGCCCCTCTTTGAGGATCATTGTCTTAAACGACTAAGACCATAAACATATATGTGAAATTTCATCTCAAATTATTGTCATGTTGAAAAAAAGGTCACTAGAGATCTATTGCAAATAAAACATAATATAGAATTATTTATGTAGATTCTAGTGGAAGATATTATAGCCATTAATGTATCTTTAACTAGATAAATGAATTTATTATGTGTTAACCTTTTGTTATGATGCTCGATCTAGTACAGTAAAACATTCCAAATAATGGATGTGGGATTATGCTTCAATCCTCTTTTTCATTTAATAAGTATAGAATAAGTGAGATAATGTGTGTTTTTCTTGATTTTTTATAAGGAATCAAAAGGAGATGATGGCAATGTCTAAGAGAATTTTTTTATGGGGAATAGTTATTGACATGTATGAACAATTTTATATAACTTTTATTTGGTTATTATTATATCAAATATTTTACAAAGTCAAAATTAAAAAATCTACAATTATCTTGTACCATTTGACAGGTGGATTGTATAGTTATGCTTTCATAATTTACATGCAACTTTTCATAGATGTGGGACAAAGATGATGATGAAATAACTGAGGACATTTATTTTCTTTCTAATGATTATGAGTGAAAGAAGCACATGAAACTGAAAAAGAAAAAAAGAAAAAAAAAAAAAGTTGCTATTGAGAAGGTAAGATTAAAATGTCAAAGAGAATTTCAAAGAGTGAGAATAATTGGTGACAAGCATATACAATTTCATTAAAAAAAATTGTTATTATTTGGGATATGAAATATTTTACAAATTTAATATTGAAAGATCTATAATTCCCTTTATATAAAATGAATTGCATATTTTATATGCTTAATTAGTTTACATGCATCTTATATAGACATATGACAAAGATGGGGATAAAATCTCTAAAGAGATTCATTTTTTTCTAGTGATTATGACCAAAAGAGGCATGAGGAACCAATAAAGAAGCATAATACTATCTAAAAGGAAAGTTAATGATATCTAAGAGAATTTTAAAGAGGGGTAATAGTTAGACACAAACATCAGTAATTTAATTAGTTATTATTTGGAATATAAAATATTTCACATATTTAATTTTAAAAGATCTACTATTCCCTTGCAATGTTCGAAAATGGAGGTCACATACCTGACATGCTTGATTATTATAGAGATGTAACAAATATGAGCATGAAATATTTGAAGTCGTTCCTTTAGTTGTCATCTTCATGAATTTTATGTGTTTAGTGAGTATCTCAAAAATAGGAATGTATAGAAAAAACTCATGGGAATCAGTGGCTATAATTTTTCCTATTAGAAATTTTATTCTATTTAATATGGATTTTTTAATACTTTTCTCCTAATTAACTTGTAATAAGAATTAATTTTTTCTATTATCTCCATACAAAATATTGAGGAAAAACTCTAATTATTTTGGTGTAAATCATTTCTCATAGATAGAAAAGTTCATTCCACTTTTCAAGAACTATAGTGTAATATACTAAAGCATAGTTTAGGGTAGAAAATACTATGAAATTTATTCTTATATATTTCTCCATAATCTTTATATCACCAAATGGTATCAATTATTTCATAACATGTAATAGAAGTCATCCAATGGATTGAAGGAGGATTATTTGGCATGACAATTCTAATGCCTCACTAATTCCTCAACCATACTTATTGTTGAGATTGGGGGAGACCATTGAGTTGTAATTAATGTTGGAATGTAGGTTCAATTATAGTATTTTTCATTGATGTCAACATATGTTCAAGAGTTTCATAAAGGAGTTAGACATACTTAGATTTTGTGGGTTACCAATTATTGATCATAGGAGTATAGATAGTGTATGATATTCCTGAGTATATGAGCATCGATATGTGTTGTAGGATGATTTTACAATTTATGTTTACACTCACATCTCTTATAATGTGATGGCTTGAGTAAGTAACAAATATTTTGGTGAAAATTGCCTATAGATCACTAATAGAGAATTGCACTAGAGGCAGTTGCTATATTTTGGGTATTGCATGTTGAAAAGAAAGAATTAATATTTACAAGCATAGGTCATGGTACAAGACTTGGAATATTTCATTATTTAGGATTTGTGGGTCATTTGTCTCATTTTGTGTTGATTTCTAGTGTGTGACGTATGGATTATTTCTTTAAAAGTTGACAAGATGGTGTAGCATGTTATTTAAATTTGGCGAGTGTTAATTGTAGATCATGGTGTTTAATTTGATTATTACAATTGTTGTACAATTATAAAGGGTGTTGTGTGTATCTTAGCATGGGCCAAAGTTATAATTAGTATATTAGGGAATTCCCAACATGCCAACCTAATATCTTGGTTGTAACTTGTGTAAAGAAACGTATTTTCTTGGTTGTAATGCGTGAATAGAATGAAATTGCAAGTTTAAGCATTAATGATGGATATCAAAGAATAGACAAATTATTTTTGAATTCTTTGGTAGATGTATGAGTGGAATTTGTTTTCATTCCTAAGTTTTCTTCATTAGGAGTATTAAGACAAGTGTGTTGCAATCATTCAATTCATTATTCAGATTTGTAAATCCATGAAGGTTTCTTTAACCTTCACATTATAGACAATGAGTCTTATTCAAGGTAGATTTAACTTTCTCTCTTTGGGAAGTGTTCTCTAGCAATGAGCCTATTTTTTCTTGTTAACTCATAATAGGGTTGAGAATCTTTTAACGAGGGTTCAATCTTTTAACAAGGACAAATGTACTAAATATGTTGTATGAAATCCTAAGAGGTTCAGGTCTCCTGATAGGAATTTTTTCATATTAGTACATAATATTTTGGGTATCATCCTTGAGAAAAAAATCCATTTGTTACGATGTTGGATTTCATCACCTATTGTTATATTCTTGGTTAGTGATTTGATTAAGAAGTTTGAATTTTGTAAGTATTGCACACAACTTATTCAGTGCCCACACAACCCCTCCCAATTGTGTGGTGTGGACTATGGTTACAAGCCATTGATATCAGAGTGTGTAATACTCTTTTAGAAGGAATATTAACAAGCTTAGGAGATCAAGGATGGCTTAAAGAAAGGAAAAACTTAAATTTGATGGTGATATCTGTGATTATTAGGAAAGAGAGATGATAAGAATACATCTGACCTACTTAGGTATTTATTATTAGATGATTACAAAGAATCAAGAGAATATAAAATTATAGAATGAAAATCTTCATGCATAGACAAGGATAATAAAGTATTCATGTGTAATATTATTTCCAAGGAAGTAATAATTAGTGCCTTATCTAGAACTAAGGTCAAAGAATTAGATTTAGCTAATGTGATTTTGGTTGAATTGGAAGCATTATATGAAGGAGACAAATGAAAAAAGAAAGAAAAGTCATATAATTGGAAAGAAAAGTTAGACAATGACTAATGAAAGAGGATGAAACTAGTAGATCTTATATTCAGAGGATAACAAAGATTGTTACTAGCATAAGAAATATTAGTGGAGCCATAACTAAAGAAGATATTTGCAAAATGTTGTGAGGTATTTGACACTAATAGTGTAGGAGCACCCCATGAAGGAATTGAATACAACTCCAAAGTGGAGAGATTATGAATCCATGATTCAAATATGATAAGAATGTAATAGAATAGGTGATCGAATCAATAAGACCCATATTGTAAGGCCATTGTCTAGATCGCATATTTATAAGACATCATGAGAAATCGGTCATAGGGGTCCAAATATATATAGGTAGGAGTCTATAGAGAGTCTATAAATCATTCAATACCCTTTTGGAATAATTTTCAAAATTGGGAATTTCATAAAAGGTCAATGGACAAAATGATGCAAGAAATGTTGCAAAATGTTGTTAGCAACTTGACATTTTTTTGGAAAATTATGCAAATATCCTCCAAATGGTCATTTGATTTATAATGATGTATAAAGATCATTTCAATTTAATCTGAGGGTATGTGGATGTTTCTGTAAGATTTTTTGAAATTGAAGCAATAAAAGAGCACTAATTTTTTTCTAAAACTTTACCGATATATTGGTTATAACTCTTGAACCTAGTAGAATGAATCTAAGAATCTAATTGGGACATTAAAAAATTGTTTAATTTTTCTATTGATCTAGGTTTGGATTATTGATTCAATGTATATTAGAAGATATTGCACATGTTGTGACTAAATGTTTGAAACCCTACAATCACAAAGGTTTTGTTAAAAATCATGTCAAAACTAACATTTTCACCATAGGATTTAGAAGAAATTTTGAAAGATACTATTTTGGTTAGTGCTCCAAAATATTCAAAAGGGGTTTTTAAAAAAACAATAAAAATCCTAGGAGAACTTTTGAGACTTGAGCGGGCATCTTTATGGACTGCCTGTGAATGGAAAGCAAAAAGAGTTGTAAATTTTTGTTGGTGTGGGATCTAGCCTCTAAATCAAATATTTAAATATTTAATAAATACCTTGACATGTTTTAATTCTTTGAATTCTAAGAGTAAAAATAATTCATGATCTTTAATTGTAAAACTAGGTTATTTTGCCTAATTACGTCTATCCTAATAGTTTGAGTTGGAAGTCTTTTGTTGGTGATGAAACTCTAAGACTTTGGGGTCATGTGTAAGTCCCAAAAGGGTAATCTAAAGTGCCTTTCATTTATAGTTATTTTGAATAAATAAGAAGTCAAGTGGAGAAAACCCTCTTGGAAGGACTACTAAGAACTAGGCCTTATTGAAGGAAGCACCCAACTATTTAAGGAAGACAAACCAGTTTGTGGAATAGGTTGTTTAAACCCATTTAAGAAAGGAAACCAAAGGGTTTCACTCCATTCATAATTTGCAAGGTTGGCCATCTAATATCACCATTGTGTCCTTTGGAGCAAGGGTGAGAGGGAGAGTTTTGTATGGATCTTGTCAGACAAAAGGTGACATAGATCTTGACGATATGAAAGTGTAGAAATATGTAAAGATAAACATAGGGAGGAAGAAATTTGGTTAGTTATTGATAGGAGTGGATAGGTGAAACATCAAGCTTCCATTACGGCTTTGCGTATGATGAAGGGTTCTCCCCTTAACAACACAAACACATAACAAAAATAGAGAAATAATAATAAGTTCCAATGGATCTACCATAACCACATCATGGAGTCATGGATTCAAATTTGCATCAATGAAGAAGGTAATGAATTCCTTTTAAATTTATATCTCCCCCCTTGATGACCAACAATACAGTATATCTTGAAGAGGAAATGCTCTCAAAGAATCCTTCAATGGCTAATGAAAACTCCTTTACTTGAATGTCTTAAGTGTCTTGAATGCCTTGATTGCAAAGTGTAAGTGTAGCTTTCATTTATATGAGGTATGAAAAATGAAGCCTCCAAGTCTCCTTATATACTAGTTTTTGGGCGGGGAAAAAATACAAGCTGGCTGGAGAGCGAACGTTAATTATTCAAAACCTTGATACTTTTTGGGCCCCTTGCCTCGCAATCACCACATAAGAGGTTGACCTAGGTTGATCTATTCCTAGAGAAGGGAAGGCAAAATCCTTAGAAGTCTCAGAAGGAATGTAAATGGATTCAAGAAAAGGTGGAAGAAAATAAGAGAAAAAGGACATTGAGCATAGATTCACCCATGGTCCAGGAAGTCACTATGAGATGTGTGATAAAAAGGTCCTAAGAGATGGGTGTATCCATTTTAGGATAGTACATTTAGCCCCCACATTAGTGGGAGTGTTAGTTGCCTCAAACTCACAGTAAAGTAGTTCAAAAGAAAAGATTTGATATTATTATGACTTAGAAGAGAAAGAAATCATTAAGCCCCCAAGAGACTTGACTCTTTATCATATCCAACATCACAACAAGAGAGATATCACTACAAAAGGGGTGTAGTTACTTGCCCAACAAGATCTATGTGTCTTATTATCAACCACAAAAGGAGAACAAAAATGAAAGGGGTAAGGGTCTCTATAGGAGATGGTGTTGAATGGTCTAGCAAGTGTGTGTGACATGCTAGTCAACCAATTAAAGATTAATTGAATGGTTTAGCAAGTGTATATGGCATGCTAGTCAATCCATCAAAGGATCCAACTTCAAGGGGACTCCATGCCCCAAAAAATGAATAAAAAAATGACCCAGGCATAAGGATGTGTGTTTCCTTAAGGGATCAAAAATAGGATTAGGTTTCCCAATTTGTCAATGGTACAAAGAAGGATCAAAAGTGAGGATCAAGTCTCCCAAACTGTTGGTAGTTTAGAGAGATATCCAAAGAGACCAATCCCCCAAGAACTGTCAATAGTTCAATGAAACTAATAGTGTGTGAAGACAAAGAAAGTAAGAGATGAAGCAATAATGAAAATATTTTAGGATAACCTAGAAATCATACTAAACATATAAGGCTAAAGTACGCTAAGTTATATTTAGAATTTGTCTGTCTTACTCCATAACCAAAAAAATGAGTAGATTGTATACCTCCATATTAAAGTGATTGCAAACACTTTAACATGAGTGATGGCTTTAATGGAAGCATGCATGCATGCACTAAGAATGTTTCTACTATGAAATGCCCCTAAGAGAGAGAACATATCAAGGGAAATAAACATATGAAAAAAAGAGAGAGAACAAAGGGATCTACTAACTTTGGGGTCAGTTTGATTATATGATAATATGTAATATTATATCAAGTATGAAATACAATCATTCCTCAAAGGAAGTAGAACTACAACACATTGGATGAAAATACATGTAAGAATTACAAAGAAAAGTCTTTTTAGGCCAATAAAAGGGAGATCAAAAATAATTGGGCTACTATATCATAAGAAACCAAGATGACTATACACGGGCACAAGTATGAACAATAGAACATTTACAACATGAAATATAAAAACATATAGAAGAAGAGAGATGCAAATAGAAGAATGTATAGAATAAGTTCAATTACTTTATCCTCTTGCACCAATGGAGCAACAAGGATGATCTAAAACAATCCAAACAAAGCATATACAAAGAATACAATATAGGGGAAAACACAACACAAAAGCACGAAGACTACCATGCTAAAGAAAGTCTACTTTAAGCATTCCATGTGCCCCACGCCACCCCCCCCCCCCCCCCCCCACCCCCCATTTAAATCTAAAATTTTAGGGGAAATGTAGAAACTTACGAAAGGAATGATGTCCAACATGGTAGGAATCATAGCCACCTCTAGGAAAGGACTCTAGTGAGAGTCACTATGCTTATCACTAGAAGTGATTGTAAGTTGTGTAGGAAGCATGTTAGGAAAATTGCAATCCATATCAATATATTTGTCATCACTACTAACATGTTCATCATCAAGAATATCTTCCATATCAAGATTAAGAGAATCTAGAATATGAACAAAATCATCATTTTTATCCATTTGCATATTATTACCTAGATTATCTTCTTCAAAAGATTCACACATGGGTTGATCAAAGGAAGGTAGAGGTTGAGATGAATATAGGGATTATGATGGGGACACAACCCAAGAACATAATGGACACAACAGAAAAGGGAAATTGTATTAACTAAACAATAAGCTAGTACATTCAGTACAGAGAAAATAAACTTCAAAACATGCCCTAAGGGCTTACAATAGCATAAATGTGGAGATAATTTCTCCTTTCAGTACCTCCTCTCAAACTCCACTCCGAACTGCCTTTACAATGCCTGAAATCTCCTTAAATAGACCTCGGAGGGTTAAGGACTAGGAGTACATTCTAGAAAGTGCTAGTAGGCATCCACCGACCAAATAGAAGGTTCCAGAAGCTGCGTTAGAAGTCGACGCAAATCTAGAAGAATCCAAAAACGGTAATCAAACTTCTGGGAGGCATAACTTTTGAACCATAGCTCCGATTGACGAACCGTTTACATTTTCGAAAAGCTCTTGAAGCGCTCTATAGCCCTATGGACTAGATTTTCTTGTCCCCCATTTTTTGGCCCTTTTCGAGGTCATTTAATGCCCCTAACCTGACTTTGAAGCATTCTTAGGAGGTCTCCACAACCCAAAAAATTGCAATAACTTTCAAACTATGGGGCCTTTTGACTTGATTCTTTTTTTGGAATGCTCTAAATTACAATTACATTCATCTAGCCAATTTACACCTCCTAGTTCACCAAAATGATGGCTCAATTACATACTCCTATTTTTTCAGGATTCACACGAACACTGATAGTGGAACTGTGAGAGTTGGAACCTTTATTTGACCCAAATGGGTATCCAAAAATGAAAACACATGAAACAGAAACTAAGTCTAAGTATATTTTTTTGGGTGAAATAGGATTGTGCTTATACCTCTGGATGCTCCTACATCAGACACCCAGGGTAGATTGAAAAGTGACCCTATCACTTTATGAATGGTAGAGGAAATCTCAAATGGGAAACCTCAGCTGCTAAAATCCAAGTTAAGTCCTCGATCCGTCATCCTTTCCATTTGACCAAATACTCTTCATACTGCCTGTTTCTGGTACTCCTACCCACACGATGATCTAGAATGTCTTCTATCTCCTCCTTCTTAGAAGCAGGAATTGGACATGGCTCTAACACCAACTCCTCATTTGCACCATCATCATGATACTTTGTTAAATCTGCAATGTTGAAAATGGGAGAAATGTGAATACCATCTGGCAGCTCCACCTCATATGCATTTTCTGAGTCATGTTACTTCAAAACTTTGCAGGGGCCAAATTTCTTCATTTTCAGCTTGTTGTAAGTACCGGCTAGAAATCTTTCTTTTCGTAAGTGCACCATGACTAGATCCCCTACTTGGAATTCCTTATGTCTTCTCCTTTGATCAGCCCTAGCTTTATACTCTTGATTCATATTGGTAATGTGTACTTGAACCTCCTCATGTAGACGCTTGATATGTTCAGCAAATTCCTCAGCTTCAGCACTTGTCCTCTCCCCTTGTTCTATCTTCCTCAATTTTGGTACAGTCCTTGGGCTATTCCCATATACAATTTGGAATGGTGATTTTCCAGTACTCCTAGTTATAGAGTTATTGTGAGCAAACTCTGCTTGTGGTAGAATCAAATCCCATACCTTGGGCTTATCCCCAACTAAACATCTCAGCAAATTACCCAGACTTCTATTTACCACTTCTGTTTGGCCATCAGTTTGTGGGTGATGCGTGGAACTAAATTTCGGGTCGGTTCTTAAATTTTTCCACAATGTATTCGAGAAATACCCCACAAATTTAGTATCTCTATCAGAAACTATGCTCCTTGGAAGACCATGTAGTCTTAGCACCTCTTTGAAAAACAAGTCTGCAATATGGACAACATCATGAGTTTTGTGGCATGGAATGAAATGTTCCATTTTGGAGAACCTATTAACCACCACGAATACTGAGTCATTACCCCTTTGTGTCCTTGGCAGTCCAAGAACAAAATCCATACTTATGTCCTCCCATGGCCTTGATGGAACAGGCAATGGCTGATATAGGCCAGTATTGTGACTAAACCCCTTGGGAACTTGACAAACCTGGCAAATCTGTACAAACTTCTTCACATCTTGTGAAATTTGAGGCCAAAAATAATGTTCTCTAAGAATGGCAATGGTCTTATCTCGACCAAAATGTCCTGCCATCCCTCCACTATGTTTCTCCTTAATCAGATTTTCCCTCGTGGAACTCCTTGGAATGCACAATTGACTACCCTTGAACAACATGCCATCCTAAATCAAATAGTCTAACCACTTGGTTCTATCCATAGCAACAAGTTCTTTACAAGCTTTCCATGCTTCAGCAAAATCAGGATCCTTGGGGTACAAATTCTTGAGTTCATCAAACCCAACTACTTTAACCTGCATTACTGTAAGCAACAACTATCTCCTACTTAGTGCATCTGCAACCCTGTTAGATTTTCCACTTTTATGCTTCAACACAAATGTATAACTCTGCAAGAACTCTACCCACTTCATATGCCTCTGATTCAATTTACCTTGGCTATTTAGGTATTGTAATGCCTGATGATCAGTATACAAAACAAATTCCTTTGGCAATAAATAATGCCTCCATTTCTTTAAGGCTTGAACTATTGCATAGAACTCTTTATCATAAACAGAATACTTCTTCTTTGCATCATTCAATTTTTCACTAAAATATGCAATAGGCTTACCTTCTTGGCTTAATACAGCCCCAATAGTGTTGCCACTGGCATCACAATCCACTTGGAAAACCTTTCTAAAATCTGGAAGTGCCAACACAGGTTGTTCTGTTACCTTCTTCTTTAGCAATTCAAAACTTCTCGCAGCTACTGCAGTCCATTCGAACTCTTTTCTATCCCCTCTTATTGTATCAGTTAGGGGTGCACATATGCCACTGAAATTCTTAATAAACTTCCTGTAAAAACTAACCAGACCATGAAATGATCTTACCTCAGTAGCAGACCTTGGAGTAGGTCATTCCAAGATGGCTTTCACCTTCTCTGGATCTATTTTGAGACCTTCAGGTGATATAACAAACCCCAAATAGACTAACTCCCTTTTTGCAAAGATACACTTCTTCAGATTAATTAACAGTTTCTCTTCCCTTAGCCTTTCAAGGACACTATGAATATGCATTAAATGTTCTTCCAGAATCTTGCTGAAAATTAAAATATCATCCAAATAGACAATAACAAATTTTCCCAAGAACTTCTTAAGTACCTCATTCATGAGCCGCATAAGGTGCTTGGGGCGTTCGTCAATCCAAAAGGCATGACTAACCACTCATAAAGACCCTCCTTGGTCTTGAAGGCTATTTTCCACTCTTCTCCTTCTCGAATCCGTATCTGGTGATAACCACTCTTCATATCTATCTTTGTGAAGTACTGAGCTCCACTCAAGCAGTCCATAAGATCATCCATCCTTGGAAAAGGAAACTGGTACTTGATGGTTATCCTATATATAACTCAAGAATCTATACACATCTTCCACTCTCCATCCTTCTTTGGTGCGAGTACTACAGGTACTACACATGGACTCAGGTTCTCTCAAATCAAGCCCCTCCTCAACAGCTCCTGAACCTGTCTATTTAGCTCATCTGTTTTAGTAGGAGTCATCCTGTGAGCAGCCTTGTTAAGAAAACTAGCTCCTGGAATCAGATCTATCTGATGACTGATTTGCCTTACTGGTGGCAATCCATCTGGAACATTATCAGACATAATATCTCCAAACTCCCCTAGTAAATATGAAACTTCAAGTGGTATTTCACTACTACCTTCTTTATCTTTCCTAGGAATCAAAGCATAGCACATATGCTAATATTTCATGCCATCTAAAAACTTCCTTTCATCAACAAGACAAATCCTAGCACTGCTACATACCTTTTCACCTTCCTTTTTCATGGGCTTCAATTTGTGGCGAACTCCATCCTTTGTCAGAGAGTATGTGTTTGCATGCCCATCATGTACTGCATGTCTATCAAACTGCCATGGTCTACCCAACAATAGATGGCAAACATCCATCGGAATAACATCACAAAGAACTTCATCATGGTAACTCCCAATTTTGAGTTTCACTAAACATTGTTCACTTACCAAGACCTTATGATCATCTTTTACCCAAGCAATCTGATAGGGCTGGGGATGTTTCTCTCTCTTGAGCTTCAGCTTAGAGACCATCTCTTCTGATACCAAGTTATCAGTGCTACCACCATCAATGATCATGTCACAACATTTATCCTCACACTTGCATCTGGTATGGAACAAACTCCTCCGTTGTCCTGGTTCAATCTCACCACTTAGTAGGACTCTTTCATTTACCAAGATCTCTCCTCTTTCTGCATCCTCTAAATGTGATGATTGTGCATCCTCATCCACATGAGCAACCCTAGCTTGGCCCTCGGCTCTCTTATCTGTCCTTCCTTGTCATTGAGGGCATTCAAAGGCACAATGACCTTCTTCATTGCAATGGAAACAGGTACCACAGAAACCTCCTCTTCCTTTTCCACGTCCTCTACCTCTTCCTCTTTGATTTCTAAAGTCTTGATCATGGGAGCGGTTGAAACCCTCATTCCTCTGGTTCCTGCTAGTACCCACATCTTCGTTTTTCTTTTGGGTTTCATTGCGGCCACCAGATGATCTACCACTTCCCCTTCCTCCTTGACCGCACCCTCTTTGTCTTCCTTCAAACCTCTTATTCAGCTTCTCTTCAACTCGTAGGGAAAACTGGTATGCCTCTTCAACGCTGGTCATTCTTACCAAACGTAATTCCTCTTAGATGCTAGGTCGTAACCCACTGATATAATGAGCAACCTTCTCCTTATTTGCTTTTGCATGCCCTGCTCTAATCAAGAGTCGGTAAAATTCCTCTATATATTCTTGGACTGATCTTCCTGCTTGCTTTAACCCATGCATCTTCTTAAACAAATCAAGATTGTAGTCCCCAGGAATGAACTGCTTCTTCAATTTTTCCACCATGCGATCCCATCTTGTGATCTTCTCCTTTCCTCTTCTGTTTCTTTCCAATTGAACCTCTTGCCACCAGATTTTGGCATGGCCTTTCAGTTTGGCCTTTGCAAACTTAACCCTATCTGGGTCCCTGATATCCTCATACTCAAAGTATTCTTCCAATTCATTGATCCAATCGATCAACTCATCTGGTTTCAAATTTCTTGAAAATACACCCACTTCAATTGTAGGTCTTTTCCCAAACTTAGTAATGGCCCTAAAAAGCCTTTCCTTTGCATGATTCAGAACTTCCTCATCAAATTTCCCTTCTGGTCCCATTTCTTCTTCTTCATTGTCATCCTCACGATCGTGACCTGCGGCAACATTTGCTCCTCTACGGAGCTCATCTTGCAATGCCTGTACCTGCCTTTGGAGGGCTCTAACCTCCTCAGGATTAATAGCTCTGGCCCTTCCTCCATGCTCTCTTTGTGGAGGCATCTTCTTAACTCAAACCCACAAAACCACAGTCCTGGTGCAAACTGCCTCACAGTCGGTGCTCTGTCTACACACTCAAGAAAACCAGCTCTGATACCACTTGATGGGGGCACAACCCAAGAACAGAATGGACAAAAAAGAAAAGGGAAATTGTATTAACTGAAAAATAAGCTAGTACATTTAGTATAGAGAAAATAAACTTCAAAACATGCCCTAAGGGCTTACAATAGCGTAAATGTGGAGATAATTTGTCCTTTTAGTACCTCCTCTCAAACTCCACTCTGAACTACTTTTACAATTCTTGAAATCTCCTTAAATAGACCCCGGAGGGTTAAGGAATAGGAGTAAATTCTAGAAAGTGCTAGTAGGCATCCACCGACCAAATAGAAGGTTCCAGAAGCTACATTAGAAGTCGACGCAAATCTAGAAGAATCCAAAAACGGTAATCAAACTTTTGGGAGGCATAACTTTTGAACTGTAGCTCCGATTGATGAACTGTTTACATTTTTGGAAAGCTCTCGAAGTGCTCTATAGCCCTATGGACTAGCTTCACTCATTCTCCATTTTTTGGCCCTTTTTGAGGTCATTTAATGCCCCTAACCTGAATTTGAAGCATTCTTAGGAGGTCTCCACAACTCGAAAAATTGCAATAACTTTCAAACCGTGGGGCCTTTTGACTTGATTCTTTTTCTTGGAATGCTCTAAATTAAAATTAAATTCATCTAGCCAATTTACACCTCCTAGTTCACCAAAATGATGGCTCAATTACATACTCCTATTTTTTCGAGATTCACATGAACACTGATAGTGGAACTGTGAGAGTTGGAACCTTTATTTGACCCAAATGGGTATCCAAAAATGAAAACACATGAAACAAAAACTAAGTCTAAGTATTTTTTTTGGGTGACACAAGATTGTCCTTATACCTATGGATGCTCCTGCATCAGATTGAGAAGAGAGAGAATGAGCCTTAGCCTTAGCTAGATGATTCTTGTGATGCTTACAAACATGTTGGTTACAAATGGTTTTGTGAGATAAACTACTACCTAGATTAGGATCAACTACTATAGGCTCCAAAGAGAGAACAACTATAGGTTCAAGAATAGTTGTTGAAGGAATATATGGAGAACTTAAAATATGTTTAGAAGCAGTGGTTGAAGGGATAGGTAGGGTAGGTAAGATATGTAGGAGGATCATCCTTAGAAATGTTAAGCTTCATACTCTTCGATCCCTTGTATTGTTGATAAGAGAGATAAATATGATCAAGGGGAGTAGGTGGTTTTTAGGAAGATATATCCAATACAAATTGATCTTAGCACAATCTCGAAGATGCGAAGATTTTTAAAGGGAATGGTAAAAAGTGACAGTTTCTCCATTACTGGGAAATTTAATGCATTTATGAATGGGAGAAGCTACAACTTGCATGGAAGAAAGTCATGGAATACCAAGCTTAACCTGAAATTGATCAAAAGTAGGAATGACAAAAAAGGTAGTATGAACAAATATATTGAGAAGAGTGACAAGAAGAGTGATAGAACCTTGAGGATGATAAGAAAACCATTACAAGTTTGAATCCACATACTAGAAGTGTCATAGGTATCTTTATGAAAATATTTATTATAAAGATGTTCTTCAATGATCACATTCATAGTAGAATAAGGATCAACCAAAACACCATGAGAAGGAATATGAGAAGCTCTAGCAATAATGTCAAGAGGACCCTTAGATGCCTTAAACATATTTGACTGACTAAACGTTATAGGAGGTGATTGTTTAGGTTTAGGTGGAGGTGAAATTGGAGGTTGTGTTTGAGATCCAACATGATTAACCACATGATTATCTTCTTCTATATTTTCATCATAACAAATATTATTATTAGAAGAAGAAGGTTGATTAATGACATTTGTTGAATTTGAAGGCAAAGGATTTGTGCAAATTTTCAAATTCTGGTTAGGCGGCACAAAAAAATTATTCATACTATTAACCTCAACATTAATAGATATAGCATTAGAATAAATAAGGTCTTGAAAGCATTATTCAAAGCATAACACCTTTGAGTATCATTAACAGTTGATAATGGTATTGAAAAAAAATTAAAATTGAATCAAATAACTTAGGCATTGATTTCCTAGTGTCAATAGGGTGGATAGGAGGAAGCTTAATAGTTTCATCACGAATCAATTTAGTCATCAACTTAGGTAAAGGTTAAGACAATTGAGTGTGCTTGCAATTAGGATGATACATAGAGGAAAAAGTATCCCTCTATGTGGAAGTAGTAGAAACTTGATCAATAATTATGTTTGTTAACTTGATTTTGATGAAGTAAATTGATTACTGGTGGCATCACTCTTATCAATAGTAATAGGAGTCATAAGAGTGGAGCTCTCAAGTTGACTCACTTGTAACTGGTAATGGTGAAGCACCACACAAAGATGTGAAAAGGAGACATACTCAATAAGGAGAATCTTATATGTAATGTCTTTCTATAAATTAGAAATAAATATGCATTGAATGTCATGATTAGGCATAGGGTAAGATATTTTGAGCATATAAGTGATTAAATCTACCAATAAAATCAATACTTCTTTGTTTAAGATTTTGTTTATAATGCATTGAATTAGTCAAAGAAATTTGTGGGCCAATATTATTTTGAAATTATTGAATGAAAGCATTAGCAAGCATTTGAAAAGAATCAATAGAATAAATAGATAGAGAGAAATGCCATTGTAAGGCTCTATCCCTAAAAGTGTGTGGGAACAATTTAGCCATAAGACTATAGTTGTGAGAAAAATCACTACGTATAGTCTAGAAAGTGTTAACATGAATCATGGGATCACGAATACTAGCATAAGTCTACAAGATGAGACACCTAAACATATTTTTGTATAACACAATGAAGGATATCTAAGGAAAGGGGATTAGCAATGTCACACGTAGGATCATGTGAAAGGAATGGGTAAAGGATTGGAATATGTAAAAGGAACCACATTATACACAAGTAAAGAAGAAGGTATCAAAATAGGAGGAACACTCATAGGAAGTGAAAGGTTAGGAAGAACAACACTTAGAGGAGTATAAACTTGTGTAAAAGTCATCATACAAGGTGGAACATGTTGTGATGTGCAACCTAATCAAACTTGGAGGTTAGGTTTTTCTCACTTTATTCGGTGTAGTTTCCCCCATATTATTACTATGAGGGTTTGGGGACAACAACCCTTGTGAGGTCTTGCGATAGATCCCCAAGAGCATTCCTTGTCATAGTATAGAGTGGGATCAAGGGGAAACAACCTTGTAGGGGTTTGGGGGGGGGGGGCAATGCCTCCAAAAGCTTGATCGACTTTATGATTGTAAAATGAATCGACTTGTATTTTTCTTTGGAAGGCTTATTCTAGCCCTAATTTTGTAAGCGAAAAAAAAAGATTGTACAAAATGGCTTAGGTTTAAGGATTTCATAATGTAATATAGGATTGTAGGTTCTTACAACGGTATTGGGTTGCAAGGGATTGCAGATCGTAATCATATTGTAATAATCGAATGATGAGAATATTGGACTCATTGTTTGGTGGATGTAGCCCATGGATTGGGTGAACCATGTTAAATCTTTGTGCCATGTATTCTCTTCTATGTGCTTTATCATTTTCTAATATTGGTTTTGTTTGCATGTAATTGTTATTTATGTCTCATTAATCCTAATTGAACATATGTAGGAATTCTAGAAAGAGCAATAGAATCAAAATAGAAGGTTCAACAGTTACGCAAGGAGGAGGCTATCCTAACTCTTAAGCACATTTTATCAAAGGCTTAACATGAGTATTAATATGGTGAGATATACCACACAAGATAGAAAAGTTATTATCATCATTATTGACAAGCTTCTTAATAACATCAATAACAACAACACTATTAGGATTTTGATGTTCTTGTACAAGTCAAGTTTCCAGTTTATTAAACTTGTGAGAGAGCTTATCAAATAGCACACAATAAGATAACACATGCACATATTGTAACTCAAACATAGATTACAAATCTCTTGAAGGCTCCATAACATAGAATTTTGTACATAATTAAATCGACTCAGTACAATTATAAAACACAACTCACATAATGCACATGAATGACCTAGAACATCATCACATGTGAAAACCCCAAATCCAACTAATACAATATCCAAATACATAAAAACTCTACATCCACTGCACATGTCATTGGGTATGAGATACGAATCAAAGTACATATACATCTTGTATAGGTGTCATGATCAATGCATAAATTATTACACAAGAATAAGATGAGAAGTCAAAACAAGTCTCCAAACACGATAATGTAACTACTATAAGGATTATCCAACACCAGAATAGGAAGTCAGGATATATCTCAATGGTAAAGCTCACACTACAACCTAGCCTCTTGGAACCCAAAAATGGTCCACTCACTTGATGTTGAGGAGATAAAAGCAAACTCCAAATAGATATCAAACCATAAAACTGATCACAAATATCAAGGATGGAAAAAACATATTAAATTGGGGGAGTGAGGGGGGTTACCCTCTCCCCTATTGTTGCTATGTGTAGTGTTGTTAAGGCAAAAAGTGTTGCACTCAGCATTGTGTTTCCATAGAACAACAACCAAGTTGATGTTGCGACAATTTGGTACCATTGAAAATAACTTTGAGTTGTTGTGGCATTCCCAAGATGCATGGGGTGGGGGGTAAAACCCCTGCCTCACAATTAATTTTTTTTAAGTTTTTATTTTTTTGAAATTTATAATATAATTTAACAATATTTTTTTACAACCCATTTACTCCTATAGTCTAATAGGTCGAGTTTTCTCAACTAACCAAAATTAAATAATTATCTTTTTAATAAAAGAAAGAAAAATAATTATTTTCTCATAGACATTTCGATATGGGTTTATACTCTACAATGTAGAATTCTCCTTTTCTATTAAAGTTTACTGATGGGGTTTTTCTTCCTAGCGATTTCATGCAAAACAAAAAAAAACTAATCAAACAAAATATAATCCAATATTAATACAATTTTCAACAACAAATTCATATGCAAGGTTGACAATTTTTTTGAAATAAAAGATAATTATAAATTTTCCAAACCCTACCAGTAAATCACAACTCAGTTGAATAACAAAAAATAACAAAATGCAAACTCCAAAACTAGCTTTAACAAGTCTTTAACTTTGGCACCCAAAATAATTCTCCAAACCTAATAGACATAATTAAAAATAATAACCCAAAAACCTCATAGAGAAAATCCATTAGGTTTTCTAAAAATAAAACTCTACCTTCAAAAAGGCATAAAAATATTTTAGTAATTTAGTTCTTAAGTCAAGTCACTTAACTCAACTTCTTAACATGGAATTAATTATTAATTATTATTTAAATGTTGCGCATTTAAAAAGTATAATTGTAACTCAATTTAGAATTTTATTTCTAGTGCAATATTACGGAGAAATTATAATTAATAAATTTAGCCAAATATAATACGCAACTTGATTTTTTTAAATCAATTTATATTATTTACATTGTTTAAGTTTGAATTTTTATTTAATAAGTAATTAAATATTTTATTTCCTTAATTAGACTTTTAATTAAGTCTTTTGATTGCATAAAGGTTTTTAAATTATTCACCACACTTAAATGTTCTAACATTTAGTACTCTCATAATCATAAGATTTAACTATTCCTAAGTCATAGCTAATCTTAATAAATTCATTTCATCAAGTAAACACTGGACAAAACTCGCATGACTGAACTACATGAAAACAACTCAAAAGGCTATCATGATCAAGGTTAGGTTCACAAATTCATGTCACCTTGACAAATTTGAATAGTTAGCCAATCATATACTTGTTCATATTTTGGGACAATGATGCTTTAGGATAAGATTTAATTTTTTATGTTATCTCCCCTCTTACCATTGAGATATTGTGACAGGACACTATCATGCTGACAATTTAGGGAAGACGGTGTTTGATACTTACAAATGTGCATAAAAGGTAAACATGTACAAGTATATATCTATATAATAGACAATGATAGAGAGTGGTATTTCATGTAGAAGCCTGACTCATAGGTGACTACAAATCCCTCGCTCAACTACATCAAGCATGTTTAGCAAAGATATGAAACAAACACACACACACCATACACATACAAGTATAGGGTAAGTAATCCATAACCTTAAACATAAAGCATCATCATCATATGAAAATAAATAATGTAAAAATAACTATGAACACATGACATCTCACTCTATCTCATAGTCCCTAATATGAATCCAATCATAATATAATTTCATAGATCAATAATCTCCAATAGCATTGAAATAATCGATGCACACATGAAAGTGGTCGAAAATAGTTTAGCACTATGAACTAAAAAGAAAACTATGGGTTAGGCATAACAAAATCTTCTCAGGAAAAATAAAACAATTAGATAATAATTCAAATGTCAAGAATAAAAAAATAATAGTATTTCAATATTTGTATCCAAGTTTTGTGAATAAAGGAAATAGATTATAATAATAGAATTTGGACCTACACAACTCAAAATGGCAAGTGCACCAAAGGAGTAATGAATTAGAGGACTAATTCAACATGTAGAAAGAATGGTGTTGAGAGAAACTCAATGTATAATAAACTTATTGTTTCTAGATTCAACAATGTGAGGTTGTTTTGTATCAATGCTTCATCTCACACTTTGTTATCTATCTCCTTTAGATCTCTTTTCTCGTCTTGATGATGGATCACGGTGTGTGATCTAAAATATTAATGAGAAATAATCTCATATATTTGAATCCAATTACATCACTTATTATTGGCATGAACTATGGAAATTTAATTTCTCAGAAACTCAACTTGATTATGGAGTGGCAACACTTAGCTATTATCAATTAAATAGTCAACAAGATAAAGGTGACATAATAATCTCATCAATCAAGGAGTTGTTATGTGCTCTTATTGCTTAATTCATCTATGAAAATAAATAAGTAATGCAACAAATTTTAACATAAGATGTAGCTAAATGATTACATTAACATTTCTAACAACTGTTCTAAATTTGAAACTTTGATTCTATGACTACTTGCATCATTCCACAAGCATGGAACTAAAAAATTCATGTGAGTAAATGTGTGCTCGTAAATTACATCTTTTCTTGATTTTAAACTTTGTGACCCACACCCCTTTATATCTTTCACTTTCAGTAGAGGAGATGCCTCAGTAGTTGAGTTGTCTTCAATAGTTGTGATAACTCATGTTGAGTTAATGCCAAATATTTTTGACATTATTAGACCAAAATTCATGACTTGAAATTTGTCATCATTGATAATGACTACCAATAATGATATGAAATATATTCCTTAGATATGAAAACAAAAAATCATGTGATGTGACATCCACACACCGATAAAACATTACATTATACACAAGTATTGGTCTCACTTTCTCTGGGAGCCTTTCTAGACACCTTGGTGAAAAACATGTCAATCTGGTATCATATTTGACGATGTGATTTCAAAACCTTAGCTATAAGTAAGGGACTTAAAAAGTAAGTTATTGTAAATGAAAGAGGGTGAATTGAAATTTCCACATAATATTTTGAAAAGCATAAAATTTAGAGTACTCAAATAGTAAATCCTCTCCCCTACTTGACTAATAATGTTTAGAGACACTTTTGAAAAATTTACTAAAAAAAATGAATCTTCTTAATCAAACTCTTAAAAAGATTGATTCAAAACCAATAATCAAATAATCGAAAACACCAACAGTTAATAGTAACAAGTTCCTAGCTTGTTAATGGGCCTCAACTAGTTAGTCCTTTGCATTCTTAGAGGAAAAATAATAAGTGGTACCCCCCTAAGTCTGGTTGGATTAAAATCAATTTTGATAAAGCCTCAAAACAAAACCCTAGGCCATCAAGTATTGGTGCAGTTGCATGAGACGATGCTAGAAATATTGTGGCCATTAGGACAAAGTGGTTAGTCAATGGTACTAACAACGAGGCAGAGTGTTTAGTGGTTATTGACACTACTTAGTTGGGAATCAAGTTGGGTGTATGCAAGATGCATTTGAAGGACGATTCTTAGATTGTGGTTAACAATATTATTAAATAAAAATTGTTGTGTTCCCCCAAGTTTCTGGGATAGGGATGGCAAGGGACATCGGGATGGGTTTATGGGACGATAAAAAAAATTGCCGATTTTCAGGACAGGGGGGAGGACGAAAAAATAGGGACGACTATATATATAGGGAAAATCCCAAAATATAAAATATATAGGAAAATTTGCAAATACACATTACATTCATATGAAGACATGGATATACCATGACATTTAAACATCATAGAAACTTAACATACAACATTTGAATAATCAAACTCAATGCCCAATATACTTTAATGCATTCATAATTTGTAATTATTGTCAATGTGCATGTAATATCAAAATAATAATATAAAAGTTTGAAATATACCCAAGAAAATAATTCATTTTTTTTTTCGATAGTAACAAGAACAATAATCCACCTTCCAAATTGAAGTACACTACTAGATCATTTAATTATGAAACTTCACTTCCAATTCATTGTCAGTGGACTAATATTATTATTAATACAAAGGTTCTCTATATAGTGTCCATCATGATATAGGTGTGTTATAGTAAGACGATATCTTGATGCAACTTCCAATATTCACCATATCTTCCACAAAGGACCCAGATCAACCCAAGACCAACCTAGCACTAATGTATTGCCAGATAATGACATAAGGATGCATGTTTTAAGTATATAATGCACTTTTCATATTTTCCCAACACCTTGCAAACATTTTGATATATAATTATAGTGTGCAGTGTGACTATAACAACAATATTATTTCCTTGATTCTTAATGTAATGTTGTCAAATACTAATCAGAGGGCCCCAAATAGTAGGAATTAACTATTAAACAATAATAAGCATGCTAGGGTGAATTTGGAAGGAGAGGCCCACTCATATATATATATATATATATATATATATATATATATATATATATACATGTACATGTATATACATATACATGTACATGTATATACATATACATGTACATGTATATACATATACATGTACATGTATATACATATACATGTACATGTATATACATATACATGTACATGTATATACATATACATGTACATGTATATACATATACATGTACATGTATATACATGTATATATATATACATACATGTATATATATATACATGTATATATGTACATGTATATATATATACATGTATATATATATACATACATCTACATATATAGATATATATGTAGATGTATGTATATATATATACATGTATATATATATACATATACATGTATATATATATACATATATATATATATATATACATGTACATGTATATATATATATACATGTACATGTATATATATATATACATGTATATATACATGTATACATGTATATATACATGTATATATATATACATGTATATATATATACATGTATATATACATGTATACATGTATATATACATGTATATATACATGTATGTATATATATATGTATATATACATGTATATATATATATATATGTATATATATGTATATATGTATATATATGTATATATGTATATATATGTATATATGTATATATGTATATATGTATATATATGTATATATGTATATATATGTATATATGTATATATGTATATATATATATATATATATATATGTATATATATATATATATATATATATATATATATATTATAAGTGTTGATGTTGTCTATAAAATTGAGGACACCCAGCTATTCTTGGGACTTCCAAGGTATCCTTGAGGCATCCCTAACCATCTCGAGGATGTATGAATGTCCCCAAAACAATTCCTTAATGTCCCCAAGCTTCCATGATGTTTCCTGGGAATTTTCAAAAAAGGGGGATGGGGTGGGGATATCCCATACTCATCCCCCTATCCCCAAGACATCCTCGTTTCTGAAACTTCTCCTTTTTCGACAGGGACACATCCTTGTGGAACGTAGCAAACTTGGATGCATGGTATTTAAACAATTACATGAGGAAAATCTAAACTATGTTAGATGAAGTTGATGAGTTTAAACATACACACATGTATAGAGAAGTTAATGATTTAGCAAATAAAGTGTCAAATATTGGGTGGTTGGTGCCCTTGAAGACAAATTTGTGCTTTTTGAAGATTTTAGATCAATCAATGCTACAAATTTAGATTTAGAACACTAAGGCCAAAATAATTGGCTAGTATAAGAGGAAAGTATTTTGGATTTCCATGTCTTTTAATGAGGGTCAGAGGGAAGGTTTGATGGCAAGTGGTCATACCACGAGCTTGGAGTAGGCATGTGTCCAGGTCATCTTTCATCCATGAGAAACAATGATGAAATTTTATGCATTGATCATGGTGCCTTCTGGAGAGTTTGCGAGTGTTTTTAAATGGTAGGTTTTCCTCTAGATTAGAGTAGAGAATGAAGTGAGGTATGTGGTGTTGTGAGCTAGAGCGATGGAGGCTAATTTCTCCTTGAAAATTGATGACCAAATTTCGTCTTTCACATGATCAATTTCTGTGAAAAGGTTACGAAATTTAAACATGACAACAAAGTCTTTTTGGAGGGTTGTATGCTTGATCTTTGGAGAGGAATACCTTGAAAAAGATTGGTGCCTATATTCAAATTTGGACATTTTTTCCCTTTTCATGGCTCTAGTCATGTTGGTGGGAGAGATTAGAGAAGAAGTATTAAGAGTTGATAGGGTTTAATTGGAGCCAAAATGTGTATTTGGTTTGGAGGACATTGTTTCTGGTGTAGAGGTGAGAATTGGTATGCTTATGGGTGGGGGATCGTGGAGGATGATTGGTGATGACGATGGAGAGTTGCAACCTTGTCCATCTGGTCTTCTTCGAACTCAAAGTCAGTTAATTTTCCAAAAGTGAGGAAAGGGTGGTGGTTGTTGATAGATTTCATAGTTTCTCAGGAATGGGTGTGAGGTTTGGGTGTGGAAGTTGTTGGGAGAAAGTGTAAAACCACACCTTGTAAGTCTTCAGCCCCAATGGGGGATGATGGGAGACTTGCAGTTCAATGAAAAATTCATGTTGTCCACTATGGTGATCATTGTGTATGTGGTGGAGGGACTAGTGGTGAGGTGTCAAGTGGTCGAATGACCTCTTTACAAAGGAGTGGTGTTGTGGTGGGAGTGGATGTTTCTTTGTTGGTGGATCGTTTAGGTGGTGTGGAGGGCATTGACGAGGTGGAAGCAATTGGGTCTGGTAGTGATGCAATCTTGAACTTCACATGTGAGGAGGTGGCATGTTGGTTTAAATGATAATGTGATGTGGACTCTCTCATAAGTTTTTGGGTGTTTTTTAATGTATATTGTATGTGGATTTGCTTAGTCATGTAGCCTTCGGGTATATAAGGTGGTTTTTTGAAGAGTATATTGTATAGGCTAGCACATTGCCCTTAGGTAGCATTTTAAAATGCAATATTTATGTAATATTTAATATTCTTTTTTAATACACGACCAACAAGGCAAGGGAAGACCTGAGAACTCAACCTAGATAGGGACTTTTAGTTTTTTGTCGTCTAAGACTATGAAGTCTTGAGACCTTCATTAGAAAATAACCGGTGAAGACCTAATCATCTAGGGCCTGTGATCGAAAATTGTGCCAGTCTAAGAAGGGATTCTAAACCTAAATAAAATAACAGTCCTTGGTGAGGCTTTGAATGCTATTGAGTTGAACCCCATAAGGAGTCCACGCTTTGGCCACCCATTCTTTAAGCATGTTTTCAATTGGAATTCTACCCACAGAAAACCTTATCAAAGTATGGTTCTCCAACTATTCATAGGCATTATCAAAATCCCAAATATTAAGAACAATATCAGGGGGGTTTACCTCATGAAACACTTTTAGAGCTAACTTGCGAGGGCATTTGTTCGAAGGAGGTGTCATGAGCATTCGTCACATCAACTCCAACACCAACAATTGTGGTGCTAAAGTTGGTCGGAGCCATAACCCCCTTAGGACCCCACAATAAATGTAGAATGACAAGTGCAAAACACATAGATGGTTTCAAAATGAGAGTAGTACAACATGCAAAACCCTAACAAAGCGATTTCAAATTCCTTCCAACTCATTACAATCCCACACAAGATTTTAAGAAACACAAAATTAAAATAATGAAATAGTAAATCCTCTCCCCTACTTAATTAGTAAGGTTTAAAAACTTACTTAACTTAGAGATTCATAACTGTAACTATTTATTTGTAATTCTTTCAGCTTTCTTCAATTTTAAAAAAAAAAATGTTTAAAAACTTACTACACAAAATAAGTCTTACTAGTCAAACACTTCAAAAGACCAATTCGAAACACCAATAATCACGCATGGAGAACAATAACAATTAATAATAATAATAAGAAGTTCCTAAAATGCTAATTTGAATATTTTAATGTACTCGAATTCTTGATCAATTCCAAAAATATACTAAATGATTGATGCACGAAGATTATAATTGATCTTTATGACACACTATCTTCACATACAATATAAGACTACTCAAAGCAATAAAGAGATGCCCAATTTTAAAATTGAAACTAAACATTCAAAGTTGAGATGCCCAATTTTAAAATTAAAACTCAACATTCAAAGTTGAGATCCACATGCTTTAACTTTAGAGTTATATTTAAACAAGTCCCTTCCCAAATCCAAGCCATTAGAAAACACGCATACATTTGACTTCCAAGCAAAAGATACCCAGATAATGCACATTTTTAGTAGCAAAGACCAGCAACAGCCTGTGCCGTACGGCAAACTCCTCTGAGATGGAGTGCCTTAAGTATTCATTAACAAAAAGGCAACAAAGAGCACAACTCTCAACACAGGCATTAATTCCGCCATTACGGCAACACAATTTACTAAACTTTTGGACCATCGATATGCGGCGGTGGTCCAGGAGGCTTCACGAGATATATCCAACTCTGCAATTCAGTGTCAGGCAGGCATTGACGAGCCCTAGCTGTCCATTCCCAATTTAAAAATTCGAGCACCATGTATAAAAGTAGAGAGGGTGTACCTGTTTCAACTACTGTGCTCTGCATCTCTTCTATGTGAGACAAATCAAGGCAGATAGCTTGTTTAAACGCGGGCTATTTGCTAGCCATTTGAGCTTTGCTGATATAGATCAGGGTTTTCATATGGGTTTTCGTGCCGAGTTATGGCTGGCCATGGCGGCTGTCTGTTTGGCCACTGTGGTGATGGTGTCTGCAGCAGGGAATGACAGTTATGATGCTGTTCAGGACTATCAAATGTTGCCGAGTACCCGAGGAGGGCGGGAGAGGGCTTTGTGCTTTGCCAAGAGTAGCAGGTGCCTGTTGAGGATCTTGACGTGCCCTGCTGAGTGCCCCGAGAGAAAACCCAGGAAGGCCAGGAAGGTAAAGGGATGCATGCTCGATTGCAGCAACAAATGTGAGACTACCTGCAAATGTAAGTTTTTCTAAAACGGGTTTGGTGGTCCCTTGACTCTATTGAAACTCAATAATATTATTCGTATTGGAAGGATAAATATGTTTACTAGATTCAGCAGTCCATTTAATTGTATGTCTCATAATAGAAGGATGAATATTCTTACTATTTCAGCATAATTTTCCTGGGCATAATGTCAAAAATTGGCCGTACCAATTTAGTGGTTTATTTCATAGTTCAGCAGTCTGAATTAAAGAACTTCCTTGAGCTTTAATGTCGAAAATTTGAGGCACTCATTCCTTGGGCTTAATGTCAAAGATTAAAGATATCTATTCAATGGTATTTCTGATATTAGAAGGATGAACATTGTAACTATTTCACCACTCTGAGTTAGAGCACTCTGTTAGAGAACTTACTTGAGCTTTATGTTAAAGATTGGAGGTATCCATTGTTTGGGCTTAATGTCAAAGATTGGAGGCTTCCAGTCAATAATATTTCTTTACATTAACAGGAAAAACAGTCCAACTATTTCAAGTCTGAATTAGTTAACTTCATTGGGCAAGCCTAAGATTGGACGTACTCATCTCTTATTAAGAGAATAAACATTCTGACTACTTCAGCAGCTTGAATTAGAGAGCTTTCTTACACTTAATGTCAAAGGCTGGAGGTATCCATTCCTTATTAGAAGAATAAACATTGTAACTACTACAGCAGTCTGAAGAGCTTCCCTGGACTTAAATCAAAGATTGGAGGGATCCATTCATTAGTAGTTTTTATATTAAGAGAATAAACAGGGTAATTATTTGAGCGGTCTGAATTGGAGAACTTCCTTGAACTTAATGTCAAAGTTTGGCGGTATACATTCCTTATTGGAAGAAGAAACATTCTACTGCTTAAGCAGTCTGAATCAGAGAACTTCTTTGAGCTTAATGTCAAAGATTGGAGGTATCGATTCCTTATAAGGATAAAGATTGGAGGGATCCATTCAATAGTATTCTTGATATTAGGAGGATAAACAGTGTTACTATTTCAGACTGTCCGAATTAAAGTAAATGTCAAGATTGGAGGTATAAGGAATAAACAGTATCCATTCTTAATGAGTCTGAATAGAGAACTTTGTTGGCCTCAATATCAAACATTGGAGGTATCCAATCTATAAGATTGGTCAGTTTGCTATCCCTGCCTAATCCTTGGAAATGCAATTTTTTTTTTTTTTATTAATCTGTTGGCTGTATTGAATGGGTTCAGTACGGTGTCCCCATAGCTTTCTAAAAATGAATTCAGTGGTGTAATCTAGAACAGGGTAATTAAAAAGCATAGCCCTAGACTTAGAGTGGGGCGTTCTGTTCTGTGACTTGGCTTGTAGATGATTTGTAAAATTCATATGTATTAATGTTTCATTTTTATTTATTTTTGGGTGCAGTAAGGAAGGCTAATTGTAAGGGTTACGGAGCTATATGCTATGACCCACGTTTCGTAGGTGGTGATGGTGTAATGTTCTACTTCCATGGTGCTAGAGATAAGGATTTTGCTCTCCTCTCAGACCACCACCTTCATATCAATGCCCACTTCATTGGTACAAAGCCTGAAGGTCGCAAGCGCCCCTACACTTGGGTACAAGCCTTGGGTCTGATGTTTGGCTCCCATGCCTTCACAATTGCCTCTGAAAAGGCGTCCACATGGGATGAAAGCCATGACTACTTCATCTTCACCTTTGATGGCCAGGAATTCAAAATACCAGGTTCATTTCTACTCCTTAACTTTTAATGTTGTAAGCAAGTATAAATAGGCCCTGATAAGTTGTGGCTTGTATTCTTGTTGATCTTGTGAACACACCATACTCATCTCAATTTGTTTCATTTTATTCAGAAGCAGCTTTGGTTGAGTGGACTCCTCCATCCTTGGGCCCTACTGCCATGAAAATTGAGCGCGTTGATGAAACCAATAATGTCAACATCATTGTCCCAGGGATTTTTGAAATTTTTGTTAGTGTGGTTCCCATCTTAGAGAAAGAAAATCTGATGCATAACTATCAGTTACCTGTTGACAATGTGTTTGCCCACTTAGAAATGCAATTCAAGTTCTTTAATCTATCATCTGAAGTTGAAGGCGTCCTTGGCCAAACTTATAGACCTGGATTCAACAATCCTGTGAAGAGGGGTGTCGCAATGCCTATCATGGGTGGCGAAGACAAATATGCTACATCTTCCTTGTTATCTACTGATTGCAACTACTGCAAATATTCCCAAGCTTCTACTAAGAGATTTGATGTAAATGGAATGAAGGCATTCAATGCAGAATGTACCAGCAATAACAACAATGGTGGCATGGTGTGTCGAAGGTGAACTTAAAATTCTTCAACAAGAAATGATTTGCATTGTAAATTTTCTTTTTGTAGATTTTAGACTAATGAAAAATAAAGGAGGCTTGACTCTCCAGCAATCATGACTCTTAAGTCAAGGAGGCGTGACAGTGTTCACATGGTTGTTGAGTTTTTAATTTAAAAAAATCGATTGAAGCACACAGTTTGTGTTCTCTCGCAAAGAATTGTGTCAATATAAATTTAATCCTTTTGTTCAACTCTTTTATCGGCTGGGCTATGTATTTCGGTCCTTGAAAAAAACAGTATTCCAACTTACAGGGTAAGATTATGTTGATATTTCAAAATATGTATGCTCCTCATCTCAACAGGTGGGTTTTAGAAAATTTGATTGCAATAGTAGGCAATAAAAATTATAATATTAAATCAAATTAAGGTTATTAAGACAGGCAGTCTTATGTATCTCGTTGTAGTGTTAAGAATCAGTATATCTTATATCTTTATATTCTTGTATATTTTTGTATTCTTGTACATATTAAATTAAATTGAAGGTTGTTAAGAAAGACAGTCTTATGTATCTCTTTGTACTCATAAGAATCGATATATCTTTGTATTCTTGTACATTCTAACCAAAAACAAAGGAAAAACATTCAACCATAAATAACTAAGAGACAATTTATACAATTTATTCTTGTACGTTCTAAACAAAAAATACATTCAACCAAATTTAAAATTTAACTAAGAGACAATTCTTTGTATTCTTGTACATTCTAACCAAAAAAATACATTCAACCAAATTTAAAAGTAACTAAGAGACAATTTATTCTTGTACATTCAACCAAATTTAAAAGTAACTAAGAGACAATTCAATAAATTGTAGGAATCTGAATAAATGGAAGGAGTTATAGTAAGCAATTAAAATGGAATTGATAAGTAACTTTATAAATTGAAGAAGTTATAGTAAACAATTAAAATGGAATTGATAAGTAACTAAGAGACAATACGTAACTAAGAGAGAATTCAATAAATTGTAAGAATCTAAATAAATTGAAGAAGTGAAGAAGTTATAGTAAGTAGTTAAAATGGAATTGAAAAGTAACTAAGAGATGATAAACAACTAAGAGACAATTCAATAAATTGTAGGAATCTGAATAAATTGAAGCAAGTTATAGCAAGTAGATAAAATGAAATTGATGGAAATACAATTGAAGGAATTTTTAGTAAGTAGAGAATTCAATAAGTATAGGAATTTGAATAAAGGGAAGAAGTTATAAGTCACTAAGAGACAATAAGTAAATAAGACACAATTCAATAAATTGTAGGAATATGAATAAATTGAAGAAGTTATAGTAAGCAAATAAAATGGAATTGATGGAATTACGATTGAAGGAGCTTTTAGTAAGTAGAGAATTCAATAAGTATAGGAATTTGAATAAAGGGAAGAAGTTATGGTAAGTAGTTAAAAAGAATTGCAATTGAAGAAAATTATAATAAATAGATAAAAAGGAATTGCAAATCGTCCCAAAGAATTGCATTGGACTATATAGTATAGAGGAGAAATAAACAATGATGATATTGGGTCAACAAGAAACACTTTGTTGTTTTAAAAATTGAGAATTTGTTGAATCTATTGTATAATTAGAATATTTCTCTTAGATAAATTCAAAAGGAAAAACTATATTAAAAAATAATATATTTTTCATAAATTAGATGACAATGTTTAGACAATGTAATGAACACGATTCCAATATAATGAACAAATGCTTACTGAAGTTGGCATTGCCATCCTCTGGGAGGAATATATTTTGTAAGAAGGTTAGTACATCTGAGCCTTACGGCTGAATCTCTTTAGCTAAGAGTTAAGATTTAAGGGGTATCAACTCCACCAAATTAATCTAGGGCATGATCCCGCCCTCATCCATTTTCATTGTTGAAGTCATGCATTCAACGAGACTAGATCATTGGTGGGCTCTTTAGGAACCTTTCAACTTCACTGATAGACCAAGGGCCCATTGACACATCTTATAACTAGCAATCACACTTTGGTGTGCAATAGGTATGTTGAAGATTATTGAAGATAAATTATGAAGAATTATGTAAAGAGGAGAGGGGTAGAGAAAATGGCATTACTCTTCATCTTTTTCTATAACTCTTATCTCCCTCTCTATAATAATTTACCTCTCTCTAGCTCTCTCTATCCCTCTAGCTTGAGCTACATCTCTCTATCTTACTCTATCTCTTTCTGTCACTTTTTATTTGTCTCCATCTCTTATAACTCTATCTATTTACATCATCACATGATATAAATATTCTTGTTAGACTTCTCTAATAGGATATTGCTCTGATGTACCTCTTCTCCATATCTAGAAACATCTATGTCCCTCTCTCTCTCTCTCTCTCCCTATCCCATCCCTACCATCTCTACCTACCTATTTCTCTTCTCTCATCAATATCTATCCCTTTTTTCCTCCACATGTCCCTCTCCTATATATCCATATTTTCACCCTTATCTCCCTCTGTCTTTGTCCCTCTCTATTCCTATATATCTCACTCTCCTCCCTCTCTTCTTTATATATTTCATTGGACCTCTCTCCCTCTCCCTCTCTCTCTCTCTCACACACACACACTAATATATTTTTCTTTATGTCAAGAATAATATATCAAATAATTATATATTTATATTAATTTTTATTATTATAATTTTTTAAAAATTTATCAACTTAAGTTTGTTAGATAATTTAAAAAAAATCTATATAATCTTTTAAATATCATCTAGAATCTATATATAATTATTTTTAAAATTTACATTCATTATAATATAATTAGTATGTATACATTTAAATTGAGAATTAATTTTATATTAAATTATTATAAATATAAGAATAGATTTGACCTATTTAATTCAATAAATTTCTATTTTAGTATTTTTAAAAACTTTTTAAAACTCTTACATTATTCTTATATCATTAAAATTTTAAATTAAAATTTATTGTTTTATGAATATTGTCCTAATATAAAATGTGTAAGCTTAAATAATAAAAGAAATATTATAAGAGACACAAATGTTATGTTTTAGAGTTTGTAAATTTATTTTAGATATATTTAAAGAAAAATATATTTTATTTGTGTATTTTTAAATAAAATTTAATAATATATTAAAATAGTTTGCTAACAACTAGACATTTGAAGACATTTGAGAGAATACATGGTGGAGAATGTTGTTAAATTAAAAATAATGACTTGACTATTGACTGTCTAATTTAATCCCCTATTCTTGTAATCCTAAGGTGTGATATAGCTGGAATGTCCTTGGTACTATGAAGGGAGCATTCCTTATAGAGTTTTGGCCCGCAATTTTCGTACACAATAGATGCCTTGAAATGCATAAGGGAATATCTATCTTGCTTGGGGTAACACACAATGCCATTAACATGCAAGAGCGGAATAGGATTTCTCAAACTATCCAAAACATCTTCATATACATAGCCACACACACCAATAACTCTTTTTACGTGCCTTGAAATAGAGAAGGGAATCTCTATCTTGTTTAGGGCAATGTACACAATGCCATTAATGAGAAAGAGTAGAATAGAATTTCTCAAACTACACACAACATTTTCATTATGCGTAGGCGCACACACACCAATAGCTCTTTTTCTACAACATCTCTAAATGATGATTAATAATGGATGTCTCCCACTTCACTTTGTGAATGCAAATGAAAATTTTCTTGGTCATTAAAAAAGAAATTGGTAACTTGAGTAAGTACAACAACTTCACATGGTATTGCAACAAGTTATCACTAGCACATTTCCCCTTATTTTTCCAAAGGCCATATTGGCCTATGAATTCTTTTTTTTTTTTTTTTTGTTTGTTTGCCCGATTTGGTCAAAATTTTGACCAAATTAGGGTTACCCAATTTGGTCAAAATTTTGACCAAAACACATTGAATAGCAAAAAAGAAAAAAAGCGGCAATGCATTTTCTTTTTTGGCCAGAGGAGTTGGTTGGATGTGCTCTACATGCACAGTAGCCATTTGAGGTAAGAAGTTTGCATTTTGAGTTGCTCATTAAATTCAGTCGATGATCTTTTCTTCTAATGCTACTGCTAATTGTAAAAAAAAAAATGTTAAATAACTCTTTGGGAGTCTTATTGTTGTGAGAAAGATTCGTTCAAAACTTTGGCTGCTTTGCTTTTATTTCCTTGCGAAAATACTGCAAAATTGAGGAAGGAATTTTGGATTTTTTAGAGCCTTGAAAGCCCTTTTTTTTGGCTCAAACATTTTCTAAAATGGTTGCTTTGTATACAAGTTGGTGAAGTTCTTTCTTTATTTTAGCTTAAACAATTTGTCAAATGAGTGTCTCAAATTCATGCTGTAAAATCTATTTTTTGAATTCTTGCTTAAATATTTTGTTTTTTTCAATATGAACCTGTTTGAAATGTGCGATGAATAAAATCTACATGGGAAAGTCTGAATGCACCTAATAGTCTCTCTCCAATGAATCAATACCTGATATTATATGGATATTTGACCATCTTGAGACAAGGAGTTATCTACTTAGCTTTTTTTTTTGGGTGGGGGGGGTGTGGTGTTACATACAATAGACAATACCTTTCACATAAAGTTGGTCAATAAATTTGTTAGCCTTTTTTTTTTTTTTTTTTGGGAGGGGGGGGGGGGGGGGGGGGTTGTGGTAGCAATAGACAATACTTTCACATAAAGTTGGTCAATAAATTTGTTAAAAAAAAAATTTCAAGCTTGGAAACCTCGTCATTTTAGCCCATCCTACAAAAATTCAGTACCCATTTACTCATGGTATTGATATTTTCCATAGCAAAATTTGGAACCTGGTAGTAACCCATTCCCTTTCTGTCTCCCATCTATTAAAAATATTCACAAGCTCTCAAACATAAAATAGAGTGTGCTCCATAGTGTGCAAGAATTCTACATCGTCATCATCTTAATAGAACCAACAATGGAATATGAGAATAACAATTAAATTTGCAAAAATGTCTTTCAAGATAAATGTTTAAACAAGCAAAATAATATTCATAACCAGACCATATCTTGTTGTTCACACTCACATAAGTGTGACCCATGATCAAAGGGTAGCATTGTCCAATTTGTGTCGACCGTTGAAACAATGATGGTGATCCATGTATCTTTAGGAACAATAAAATTTTGATCTCTATTAAGATATCCATTGCCTCTTCATTTAATGATTTGCAATATTGTACATCTAGTTTGATGAGTGAATTTAAAGCCTCAAAACCACCATTGAGCATCCTCAAGAGTGAATTTCAAAGACTTGAGTTAACCAAATGACTTTGGAAGGCTCTCCAAGTTGGAAAAGCCATTCAAATCCAATAAATTCATAGTAGATAGAGCTCCAAAGCTTTTGGTAATTCAACCAATTTCTCACATCCCTTTAAAATAAGAATTTGCAAAGTGGACAAATTGCCCAAGTTGTCTAGCAAAGAGGCAAACTCAGTGTAATTGCTTATATCTAGTTATAATAAAGATTTGAGTTAGTTGAAGGTGGGTGAAAATTTAGCACAACTAGATAAATCCAAGACTTGCAGAGTAGATAGGTTTTGAATGCTTTCTAGAAGTGTACTGAGATTGTTACATCTACTTAGGTCTAAATTAATTAGAGACTCTAGTTTACTAATGTTTCTTGGAACTGTCATGAGGGCATCATAGGCACTTAAGTCTAAGCATTGGAAAGAGGATAGATTTCTTATTAGGGTCAAAAAGATGTAGAAGGATTGAGGAGTGTGTCATGATTTCTTATTAGGGTTAGAAATATGTTGAAGGATCGAGGAGTATGATCTCAAACATTGATGCAAATATCTCCTACACAGTTCAGTTTAGAAACTAACACACTTACCATCATGCACTATGGAAATTAAGCTCTAGAAAAAGATCATATGAATTTTGATTGTAAACATCAATGCAGAAAAACCCCTAGACAGTTTGATTGAGGAACTAATCACACTTTACGAGACTCAAAACTCAAAGAGACCAAAGATTTTAGATTTTCAAGTCTAAAATAATAATTGTGTTTAGTATCTAGATTCAACTATGTAGAAGCTATTTTCATAAATGATTTAGATCATACTTCATGATCTCATCAAGTTGTTGAATGGAATATAATTTGGAATAATTATTGATATAAAACTGAATTGAGAAACTAAGTACTCTTCAACTTGATAAAATTCAAAACCCAAATGAAGAAGTCTAAATAGTTATGTATGGGATTTTTCTACTAGTGAAGCAAGTGAACCCATGCACACATTGGGAAAGTGCAACAAATGGATGCTTCTTTGTTTCATCAATTGAAGAGTTGCAAGCAATGTGTCAATCAAGTTTGTTTTGGCATCAACATTTTTAATAAGGACTTTTTCAAGATATGGAATCTTGGTCACACCAACATTACACACAAATATGCCATAAACTGGTCTCCTTTGAAAAGCTTCATGAATGATTTTTTAAGTGACTTCATAATCACTTACATCGGCAACCTGCACAAACCATGGAAATAGAAAACAAAGATAGAAAATTGAAAATGGCTTGTGCAACCATCTATCAAAACATAAGATAAAATAAGAAAACATAGGTTGATTTCATTGACCTTGGTATTGATCATATCCTTTCTCACACTATTATTTCCATTACTACTCCTTTAGAGGCTTTGCAAAGATGATGCAAGTCTGGTGGTAATTACTATGTTTTACTTACTACTAACTCTTAACTAAGGCTTCTTCCAAGCCTACCAAGCATTTCATAAGCTATCCCTTAGGATTCTCCAAGATTAGAGACTAGATGATAGGCCTATTCCTTGTGCCAACCTCACCTATTCTAAATGTCTCTACTTAACCCTTCACAATACCAAAACTAACTCTCTCTACCTAACCCTTCACAATACCAAAACTAGCTCTCACACCTCACAACACCTCTACCACCTTACACTCTCCAAGATCTTTATCAGCACCATACCCCTATAAGCTTCTAAAAAACTTAACTCATTGTCAACTAAGTGATTTCAAAACATTCACAAGTTTCTACACACCTTTGTGGGCTTCAAAACACTGATTCTCACAAACTCTTCCTATGTAGAATCTTCCTTCTAGCCCTACCTTGGAATTAGGGTAAGAAGTCCAACTCTTCTAAAAATCTACCATAACTAAAGGTAGATTCAAACACACATTATTGAGATTTACTTAATTCCAAAATTATAGATTCCAACTTGTTCATTAAAACATTTAACTCGAACGCCCTAGTTTAGGCTATTAGGCATACAACCCTCACTCAAGCTATAATTTTAAACAATCTTAAATAACCCTACAAAATGAACTGAATACTTCATTACCTTACTTAAAACTTTCAAACTACTGATGTTTAGGCTCCTAATGACTAAGGAGATCATTAAACTATCAAACCTTTGTATTGCTGAGGATTTCCTTGCTGACTACTGCGACTGGTTCCTAAACTATGATAGCCTACCTTTCCTTCTCTCCCAAATGGTTATTTAGTATATTATGATTAAAAGAAACCTTCAAAACATTCATGCAACTCCTTCACTTACCTCTTCCACATCCTCAATTCCAGATTCTCATATTTCCCTTGCAACATGTAACTGCTGATTCTCAGGCATCTCCATTACAAGACACCAAGATATGGTTTTGAACACATAAGATGGAAAACCAAACAACCAAAAGGAACCTTTCAATCTTCCTAACTTTCTAAAATGAGAATATGCAACTATTTACCCCAAAGGAACATTTAACTTGTTGTTGATTAAGGAAAATAGGTTTTGAAGGGTGCTTGAAACCCTTTACAAATATTCTAATTTTCAATGAAGCCTAAACTTAGAAACAAAAACCCTTAGACAAAATAGTTCACCAAACAAAACAAGGTGACCAAGGTGGCCTCACAGATAACACAGTGCACTATTACTAACTAAAAAAGTTTTAAATGGGATCCTGAAACGCTATCGTTACAAAAGAAGACATTTAATCTTGAACCATGTCAAGATACAAAACAATAGGACAAAGAGACTGGGATAACCAAAACAAAAAGGGACCACCTCAAAAAAGACTAAGCGAGCAGCTAGAAAAGAAATTCAAGCCTCAAGATTTACTTTTAGATCCCATCTTTTGAGAAAGTAAAGACATATCAAATGATGGAAAAGAGGGCTTGACCTTTTTTCCTTTTACTTTTGTATATCCATCCTCCACCATCCCATCAACCTTCTACCAAGAAAAGTCATACAAACCACAAGAATCCCCCAAATCCCTACTAGCTAGGGCAAAAATACCACCACCACATGAAAGAGGGGCAACAACTCCCCTCGAGCCAAACACATGTAACTTATTGTTTAACCTGTGGATCCAGATTACTTTGCATTAACATTGATCCTTGCCTTCATTACAATTAATAAGGAAGTTTAAGAGTCACAACCATGAGATATTAGAGAAGAACAAGGACTGCAATCAAATGATAGTATATTAGCAAAAGCTCACAATAAATGACATATTTATTATACACATTCATACATCATGCTCTACATCTTTCTTCTCCATATCTCTTCACTAATTTTCTACATGACAATGTATTGTTCTTATAAAAACACATGACCTTTCATCTCCTCTAAGAGGTTTTCCAAGGTGGATAACTATTTACCTTCAAAATCTTGTTATTTTTGCAAAAATTGCTGACAACAAATTTTTAGCAACTTTTACACTTTTTTGCATATTTTGAATTTTATGATCTAATATACTTTCTAAGAACCCTAAATAGGTTTTGAAGGTTCATCATGACATCTTAACACTACATTATACTCTCCATTTATGCCCTTGCATAGTATTTTCACATTTTAAACTCATTTTGACCCACAATGCTTAAAACAAGAACTTGGTCAACATGACCTTAATTGAACACTTGAAAACATGAAATGAAATAACTAATCTTCTAATCTACTATGACTCAAAAAAATGCTAATTATGCTTCAAAATTCCATGAGATATGGTCAGAGTGCTCCTACACTAGAAGCTTAGAAAGATTACTTGCCACCAAGGTCACATAAGCACCTTGCATAATTTCTTCGTTGGCAATCTCAAGCCCAATGCCACTAGAGCTTCCTATTAGTGCAACATATTTTCTCTACAAGTTGTGCATAATGGATTATTTTCCTCATGATGGGAGAATCTAGAAGAGAATTGAGAAGAATGGTTATTGTGGCATTAAATAAAAGTTAAATAGACATAATGTGAATAGCGATCATAAGCCTCTTTATTTTTTCATTGTGTATTGGTGAGGAATTTAGTCTCCATAAATGTAATATATATATCCATGAAAAACTTTGAACTATTTTTTGTTTATTTTGTTAATCAAGGATATATCAAATAAATTTGCATCTTTAAAATTAGTTTGCAATTAAAATTTATTATAAAAGGGTAAAAGCACAAACTTGTGTCACCTTTTTTGATATCTTGTACCGTTTCGGACAGAACCCTTTTGGCCGTAACGGATCTGGCCATACACACGTGGCAATTTTGCGCGCCTATGTGGCGCGTACCGTTTCGGCCGAAACATGTTCGGCCGAAAGGGTTCTGGCCGAAACCCCAAGCCAGGATAAAACCCGCCGCAAACTTCTAGCGGCTATCATTGTTACTGTTGCGGTTCCTGAATGTTTGGAGAGCAGGTTAAGGGTTTCGGCCGTAACTAGTTGGTGGTTTTTTCCTCCCTATTTTTTAATAGTTTTTAAACGTATTTTTTGATTAATAGATGTTAATCGTACTTAAAATAGTTGTTTTTTACGTATTTTGTGAGTGAAATGCTTTAAATTGTTTATTTTTTAATATGTTTAAATTATTTAAATTATTTTAGATTATTTTAGAATGGTATTTAAATTAATTTGTTAGCAAAAATGTAGTTAAACATGAGATAAAAACGTAGAAAAATATTAGGAAAAACATTAGGGTAAAATATAGAAAAACATTAGTTAACAGTGTAGAAAAACATTAGGTTAAAATATAGAAAAACATTAGGTTAAAATATAGAAAAACATTAGGTTAAAATTTAGAAAAACATTAGGAAAAACATTAGGTTAAAATATAGAAAAATATTAGGTTATGAGGTAAACATATAAAAAAATATTAGTAAAAAATGTAGCAAACTTTTAGGGAACATTATTCAGTTTCTAACATAACCTGATGGATCTAGAGGTGAAACAATAATATCTTATGGTGAAATTAATTTTGACATTAAATACACCTTCTAACATAACCTTATATTAACTACAATCATAACCCATACCACATTCTAACCATAACATAGGCCCTCTACTAACCGAATGAACCACACTTAGATATTGATGATGTTCATTTTAACAACTAGTTATTGTTAGGTAATAATGATTCTTACATTACCAAATGACACATAACGACCTCATGATACATTTCTAGGTATTTTTATCCATATATATGTTAAGGGGACCTAGGGACTCCTACTAGGTCATTACGTCTGTTATAGGTTGTAATAGGTATTCATATGTTTACTAGCACATAATAGGTATTGTTAGGTAATAATGAGTCTTACATTACCAAACAACACATTACTTGATCACTTATGTCAACTGCATTTTTCAATACGTTATCCATACATGTGTGTCTTAAGGGGACACAGGAGTCGTAATAGGTCATACTATTTTTTATAGGTTCTAATAAATCTTAATATGTATTATTAGGATATAATAGGTCTTATTAGGTAATGATGATTCTTACATTACCAAATGACACATAACAACCTCATGATACATTTTTAGGTATTTTTATCCATATATATGTTAAGGGGACCTAGGGACTCCTACTAGGTCATTACATCTGTTATAGGTTGTAATAGGTATTCATATGTTTACTAGCACATAATAGGTATTGTCAGGTAATAATGAGTCTTACATTACCAAACAACACATTACTTGATCACTCATGTCAATTGCATTTTTCAATACGTTATCCATACATGTGTGTCTTAAGGGGACATAGGAGTCGTAATAGGTCATACTATTTTTTATAGGTTCTAATAAATCTTAATATGTATTATTAGGATATAATAGGTCTTATTAGGTAATGATGATTCTTACATTACCAAATGACACATAACAACCTCATGATACATTTTTTAGGTATTTTTATCCATATATATGTTAAAGGGACCTAGGGACTCCTACTAGGTCATTACATCTGTTATAGTGTAATGATCCCATCTTTTGGCCTTCACGTTCTTTTAGCAGTTGACCAAGTGTGTGTGCGTTAGCCTTGTTCTACATGGTCTTGAGGGCTAACGAAGGGTTTAATGGGATCCTAGAGTGTTTTGGCCTAGTCATTTCCAGTTTGGGCCAAAACGAAGTTGATTTACTTAGTTTCAGGCATACTATTTTAGTAAGTCGGCAGGACACAGTGCAGGTCAATTTTGGTGATTGGATTCGATACTCCTCGGTGAGAGCTTTCCGATGAGCTATCACTCGCATTATGCGGAGTCCAATTGCTAATACATTTTAATGCCTGAAGTTTTATTAAAGTAACGTCTAATTTAATTGTAAATTATTAAAGTGTTACTTTAATATTTATTTTATGGTGATGTGTACCCAAGGGAGACATAAGGGGTATTTTAATATATGTTTTATATATTACATATCTTTTATCCCACATTGCCCATATGAGTTGAGCGGACCCTTGGAAATAGAATAAAAGGAAGCATTTGTGGCTTCATTAGGCAGGTTGAATATGAGAAGAAATTGGTGTGTGAGTTGCAGCTCCGTTCTTGGCATTTGAGGACGTCTATCCTCTCTTGTAACATTCTAGACGTCATTCCCTTGGGGTTTGGCCTTTGGAATTCTTTGTTATTGGCTTCATTATCAGGCAGTTTAGTTGCATTTCCGGCTACAGGCAGATTTGGTATTTTGCTCATATCTTCTTCACTACTTGTCCGATGCTTATGCCGCTTTGAGGGAATGGTATTACGAAGGTAGTGGACTGATTGAAGGACAAAGTATTGTAGCAAAAAGTTCAAAAGCATGGGCTGGAGTATTATGTCAATACTGTTGAAGTAATTAGTGAGTTGTTAAATCTGCCATGTATTTGGTTTTATGAATTCTGAAAATAACATTTTATTAGCAGCAGTTCATTTCCACTTTGCATATTATTGTAGTTTCTTTCTTGTTTATGTTGTATGATACCAATTCCATGCACAAAACACAACAAATAAATAAACGTTTGATTTTCGGAGTTATAAGGGGTTTAAAACATTAAACGGAGAAATAAGAGGTTGCATGCAAACTGTTTGACAAAATTCCTTTCAACAAATTGGTTTAGTTTTTTGGGACATCCAGGGGTGCCCATTACAGTGGTATCAGAGCTATAAGTCCTGCCATCCTGTGAAGATCATATTGATAGCTAGATAAAGATGTATATTAGTCCAGATCAAGATGTGATGTTTAGACAGTTATTGGGTACATTAGAGAAGGGGCAACATATGCAACAGGAGCAGAATAGGTGAATGGATATGATGTTGCAGCTTATGGCTAGATAGATGGGCATCAACATTGATGATTTGTATGTTTCTCCAGAGCAGAAGGTAGTCGATTTCTCAGGTGGGATTGAGACACGTATAGAGCCAGCCAGCTATGATGTTGGTGATGTGGGCATTTCAGCAGAGTCAGTAGAGACATGCGTGCGAAGTCAGGAGACCACATATGAAGCCTTGTCAGGGGATGATGATGTAGCAATAGTGGAATTAGGAGAATGCGAGGATACTATCATATCAGTAGCCACTTCTATGTCAGTTGAAGCATCCAATGAGGAGTTTAATGGTATAAATGTAGTGGTTGATGTATTTTCAAATGAAGCCACACATGTTAATGATTATGAGTTTTCATCAACTACAATTTCAGTTCAATTTTCTGTTGCAGCAGTTAATGTTGTTCCTATGTCCATATATTTCGATGCGGCAACACCTATTGTTGATATAGTTAGCATGAGTACATATGGTTCACCTACAACTACATCTTTTTCAATGCATGATGGTGATAATATGCATTCCAGTCCAATATATATTATGTGGATGGATAAAGGGAAGAAGACGTTTCATAGATCTTCTATGGAGTTGCCTTATGGTGACATTTTGACTTCATAGCACAAGGTTTGAATGCTAGGCTACCGGGGTTGGTCCTGATGATGCAGATTCGCAGTTGGTTTAACTTCCATATGGATATCACCTATTAGGATCCGGGTGGAGGTTGGAGTCCATTATGTTACTTAATTGCTTGAGGACAAGCAATTTCAAGGAGGGCGGATTTGTAATGATCCCATCTTTTGGCCTTCACGTTCTTTTAGCAGTTGACCAAGTGTGTGTGCGTTAGCCTTGTTCTACATGGTCTTGAGGGCTAACAAAGGGTTTAATGGGATCCTAGAGTGTTTTGGCCTAGTCATTTCTAGTTTGGGCCAAAACGAAGTTGATTTACTTAGTTTCAGGCATACTATTTTTAGTAAGTCGGCAGGACACAGTGCAGGTCAATTTTGGTGATTGGATTCGATACTCCTCGGTGAGAGCTTTCCGATGAGCTATCACTCGCATTATTCGGAGTCCGATTGCTAATACATTTTAATGCCTGAAGTTTTATTAAAGTAACGTCTAATTTAATTGTAAAATATTAAAGTGTTACTTTAATATTTATTTTATGGTGATGTGTACCCAAGGGAGACATAAGGGGTATTTTAATATATGTTTTATATATTACATATCTTTTATCCCACATTGCCCATATGAGTTGAGCGGACCCTTGGAAATAGAATAAAAGGAAGCATTTGTGGCTTCATTAGGCAGGTTGAATATGAGAAGAAATTGGTGTGTGAGTTGCAGCTCCGTTCTTGGCATTTGAGGACGTCTATCCTCTCTTGTAACATTCTAGACATCATTCCCTTGGGGTTTGGCCTTTGGAATTCTTTGTTATTGGCTTCATTATCAGGCAGTTTAGTTGCATTTCCGGCTACAGGCAGATTTGGTATTTTGCTCATATCTTCTTCACTACTTGTCCGACGCTTATGCCGCTTTGAGGGAATGGTATTACGAAGGTAGTGGACTGATTGAAGGACAAAGTATTGTAGCAACAAGTTCAAAAGCATGGGCTGGAGTATTATGTCAATACTGCTGAAGTAATTAGTGAGTTGTTAAATCTGCCATGTATTTGGTTTTATGAATTCTGAAAATAACATTTTATTAGCAGCAGTTCATTTCCACTTTGCATATCATTGTAGTTTCTTTCTTGTTTATGTTGTATGATACCAATTCCATGCACAAAACACAACAAACAAATAAATGTTTGATTTTCGGAGTTATAAGGGGTTTAAAACATTAAACGGGGAAATAAGAGGTTGCATGCAAACTGTTTGACAAAATTGCTTTCAACAAATTGGTTTAGTTAGTTGGGACATCCAAGGGTGTCCATTACAGTGGTATCAGAGCTATAAGTCCTGCCATCCTGTGGAGCTCATATTGATAGCTAGATAAAGATGTATATTAGTCTAGATCAAGATGTGATGTTTAGACAGTTATTGGGTACATTAGAGAAGGGGCAACATATGCAACAGGAGCAGAATAGGCGAATGGATATGATGTTGCAGCTTATGGCTAGACAAATGGGCATCAACATTGATGATTTGTATGTTGCTCCAGAGCATAAGGTAGTCGATTTCTCAAGTGGGATTGAGACACGTATAGAGCTAGCCAGCTATGATGTTGGTGATGTGGGCATTTTGGTAGAGTCAGAAGAGACATGCGTGCGAAGTCAGGAGACCACATATGAAGCCTTGTCAGGGGATGATGATGTAGCAATAGTGGAATTAGGAGAATGCGAGGATACTATCATATCAGCAGCCACTTCTATGTCAGTTGAAGCATCCAATGAGGAGTCTAATGGTATAAATGCAGTGGTTGATGTATTTTCAAATGAAGCCACACATGTTAATGATTATGAGTTTTCATCAACTACAAATTTAGTTCAATTTTCTGTTGCAGCAGTTAATGTTGTTCCTATGTCCATATATTTCGATGCGGCAACACCTATTGTTGATACAGTTAGCATGAGTACATATGGTTTACCTACAACTACATCTTTTTCAATGCATGATGGTGATAATATGCATTCCAGTCCAATATATATTATGTGGATGGATAAAGGGAAGAAGACGTTTCATAGATCTTCTATGGAGTTGCCTTATGGTGACATTTTGACTTCATCAGCACAAGGTTTGAATGCTAGGCTACCGGGGTTGGTCCTGATGATGCGAATTTGCAGTTGGTTTAACTTCCATATGGATATCACCTATTGGGATCCAAGTGGAGGTTGGAGTCCATTATGTTACTTAATTGCTTGAGGACAAGCAATTTCAAGGAGGGCGGATTTGTAATGATCCCATCTTTTGGCCTTCACGTTCTTTTAGTAGTTGACCAAGTGTGTGTGCGTTAGCCTTGTTCTACATGGTCTTGAGGGCTAACGAAGGGTTTAATGGGATCCTAGAGTGTTTTGGCCTAGTCATTTCCAGTTTGGGCCAAAACGAAGTTGATTTACTTAGTTTCAGGCATACTATTTTTAGTAAGTCGGCAGGACACAATGCAGGTCAATTTCGGTGATTGGATTCGATACTCCTCGGTGAGAGCTTTCCGATGAGCTATCACTCGCATTATTCGGAGTCTGATTGCTAATACATTTTAATGCCTGAAGTTTTATTAAAGTAACGTCTAATTTAATTGTAAAATATTAAAGTGTTACTTTAATATTTATTTTATGGTGATGTGTACCCAAGGGAGACATAAGGGGTATTTTAATATATGTTTTATATATTACATATCTTTTATCCCACATTGCCCATATGAGTTGAGCGGACCCTTGGAAATAGAATAAAAGGAAGCATTTGTGGCTTCATTAGGTAGGTTGAATATGAGAAGAAATTGGTGTGTGAGTTGCAGCTCTTTTCTTGGCATTTGAGGACGTCTATCCTCTCTTGTAACATTCTAGACGTAATTCCCTTGGGGTTTGGCCTTTGGAATTCTTTGTTATTGGCTTCATTATCAAGCAGTTTAGTTGCATTTCCGGCTACAGGCAGATTTGGTATTTTGCTCATATCTTCTTCACTACTTGTCCGACGCTTATGCCGCTTTGAGGGAATGGTATTATGAAGGTAGTGGACTGATTGAAGGACAAAGTATTGTAGCAGCAAGTTCAAAAGCATGGGCTGGAGTATTATGTCAATACTGCTGAAGTAATTAGTGAGTTGTTAAATCTGCCATGTATTTGGTTTTATGAATTCTGAAAATAACATTTTATTAGCAGCAGTTCATTTCCACTTTGCATATTATTGTAGTTTCTTTCTTGTTTATGTTGTATGATACCAATTCCATGCACAAAACACAACAAACAAATAAACGTTTGATTTTCGGAGTTATAAGGGGTTTAAAACATTAAACGGAGAAATAAGAGGTTGCATGCAAACTGTTTGACAAAATTCCTTTCAGCAAATTGGTTTAGTTTTTTGGGACATCTAGGGGTGCCCATTACATATAGGTTGTAATAGGTATTCATATGTTAACTAGCTAATAATAGGTATTGTCAGGTAATAATGAGTCTTACATTACCAAACAACACATTACTTGATCACTCATGTCAATTGCATTTTTCAATACGTTATCCATACATGTGTGTCTTAAGGGGACATAGGAGTCATAATAGGTCATACTATTTTTTATAGGTTCTAATAAATCTTAATATGTATTATTAGGATATAATAGGTCTTATTAGGTAATGATGATTCTTACATTACCAAATGACACATAACAACCTCATGATACATTTTTAGGTATTTTTATCCATATATATGTTAAGGGGACCTAGGGACTCCTACTAGATCATTACGTTTGTTATAGGTTGTAATAGCTATTCATATGTTAACTAGCACATAATAGGTATTGTCAGGTAATAATGAGTCTTACATTACCAAACAACACATTACTTGATCACTTATGTCAATTGCATTTTTCAATACGTTATCCATACATGTGTGTCTTAAGGGGACATAGGAGTCGTAATAGGTCATACTATTTTTTATAAGTTCTAATAAATCTTAATATGTATTATTAGGATATAATAGGTCTTATTAGGTAATGATGATTCTTACATTACCAAATGACACATAATGACCTCATGATACATTTTTAGGTATTTTTATCCATATATATGTTAAGGGGACCTAGGGACTCCTACTAGGTCATTACGTCTGTTATAGGTTGTAATAGGTATTCATATGTTTACTAGCACATAATAGGTATTGTCAAGTAATAATGAGTCTTACATTACCAAACAACACATTAAGATCACTTATGTCAACTGCGTTTTTCAATACGTTATCCATACATGTGTGTCTTAAGGGGACATAGGAGTCGTAATAGGTCATACTATTTTTTTTAAGTTCTAATAACTCTTAATATGTATTATTAGGATATAATAGGTCTTATTAGATAATGATGATTCTTACATTAAAAATGACACATAACGACCTCATGATACATTTTTAGGTATTTTTATCCATATATATGTTAAGGGGACCTAGGGACTCCTACTAGGTCATTACGTCTGTTATAGGTTGTAATAGGTATTCATATGTTTACTAGCACATAATAGGTATTGTCAGGTAATAATGAGCCTTACATTACCAAACAACACATTACTTGATCACTTATGTCAATTGCATTTTTCAATACGTTATCCATACATGTGTGTCTTAAGGGGACATAGGGGTCGTAATAGGTCATACTATTTTTTATAGGTTCTAATAAATCTTAATATGTATTATTAGGATATAATAGGTCTTATTAGGTAATGATGATTCTTACATTACCAAATGACACATAACGACCTCATGATACATTTTTAGGTATTTTTATCCATATATATGTTAAGGGGACCTAGGGACTCCTACTAGGTCATTATGTCTGTTATAGGTTGTAATAGGTATTCATATGTTTACTAGAACATAATAGGTATTGTCAGGTAATAATGAGTCTTACATTACCAAACAACACATTAAGATCACTTATGTCAACTGTGTTTTTCAATACATTATCCATACATGTGTGTCTTAAGGGGACATAGGAGTCGTAATAGGTCATACTATTTTTTTAAGGTTCTAATAACTCTTAATATGTATTATTAGGATATAATAGGTCTTATTAGGTAATGATGATTCTTACATTATCAAATGACACATAATGACCTCATGATACATTTCTAGGTATTTTTATCCATATATATGTTAAGGGGACCTAGGGACTCCTACTAGGTCATTACGTCTGTTATAGGTTGTAATAGGTATTCATATGTTTAAACTAGCACATAATAGACTGACCTTACTATCAACCTTAATAAAACTATATCCCATTTACTTTATTAACATTCTTAACTCTAATTCAAGCTAGTAAATTAAGTCATGAGTTGTAAATTGTAAATTAACATTTGCTAACTAAACTCATTTACTTATTTAGTAACAAATTTTTCTATCCCTATGTCCTAACTCTCATCTACACTTCTCATAATCATCAAAGCATTTACATCAAAATTTAGATTTTAGTCAAGAATTATATTTTTTTATTGCATGTATGTACATGTGTGCACTTAGTTATCATTTAATCAAGAAATTTTATTTTATTTTTATTGCATATACATGTACATGTACGAATATTTATTTTTCACATTTGCATGAGCACGTTACAATGTACATTAGATATGGTCTCTAAGATAATTTGTTTTAAAATACATATGTATGTTACATGATTGTTCATTTAGCACCATACATTTAATGTTGTGTATTTATATGTACATGTGTTTCAAATTAAATTTAACTTTTAATTATTTTAATTTAAATAGACTTGTATGTTTATATTTGTATATATATGCATGTGCAGATCTCTAGATATTTATCACTCAAATTGTAGCTTCACATTCATATTCTCATATTTATTTTCATATATACATTATGGCATCCGGTTCTAGGGATCGTGCTCCTGCATCCTCAGGGGATGCCAGTGTTCATGGTGGGGGTCAGAGTGCTGAGTCTGGTACAGCACGTAGATCGACCTCCACCCATGATAGATAGAAATTATTTAGAGATACAGTGGCGAGATTATCTCGTGCTATGCAGGTTTTGAATAGCTCGCTTTCCTCTTCTACCACCCTCCCTAATATGGAGAAGGTCATAACGATGCGAGAGGAGTTATTGCGTATGATTCAGATAGTTGAATCATACAACCCTTTTGATGATATGAGCATTGAGACATTTTATTCTTCTTTATCTCACAGTGTCATTGGCACTGTGAAGTACACACAGATTGATACTGAGGTTTCCACCGGCATGGTGAAAACCATGTTTCCATCTTATGCAGATCGTCGCAGAGTCAGAGACTACTCTGTGACAAAGTGTACTGATCCACTCGTTGCACCATTGATGTATCCTCGTTGGTTGGCTACTCATCATAGATGGCCACAGAAGGATGAGTTCCCCCTATATTTCTGCAAACAATTGTTTGCAGAATTTCATTTACACTATGATGTTGACTATACAGATTATCCAGGGCATGTTAGGTAGGGTCAGGGGAGACTTTCTGATAGATTTAGACCTGCAGACACTCCTGCGCCCGTTAACAAATGGGCAATGGTGGGTCCAAACCTTTTGGTTATGCCGAGAGGTCCACAGATGACTACTGCAGGTGAGAGTGTTCCTGATGACACAATTAGGACACAAATTTTTTCGAGCATCACCACTATCGCCACACAGTTACACGAGATTTCTTCTGATCGATGTAGTCGATATATGCTACGGTCTCAAGGTACTGCTCCTACAGCTGCATCATCTAACACACCTGTTGATGATGATTATGGAGTTGCAGACATACCTTCTCCTGTAGACATTTCTGCAGTCTTAGAGGTGGATGCATTGCATCGTTTGGCATCATATTTAGCATCTGATCTTTTAGATGCATATTGAGCATTATCTACACTCTCAGGGATTCCACTTCGTGACATGAGCTCTCAGATTAGACATATTTTGTCACGTACAACAGTCCCATAGGATTCACAAAGGCAGGAGGACATTCCTGCACCTTCTACTACTCCTACTGCTACACAGGCCCAGGCAACAGCACAAGCCCCAGCTACTCAGGACCCTACAACACCCCCCCTACTCAGGATCTCAGTGGCACCATAGAACCTGGTCTATTTACTTCCATGCTTTTAGATCAGGGCCGCACTATTGACTTGGATGCTGATACTATTTTTTCATTACATGATTCAGATATCAGTTAGATCGACAGAGCATTACATAATGCTACGATAAATATCTCTATATGTTTAGATTTATTTTTATTATAGTAAATAATATGTCTATTTTTTTAAATTAATGTATATGTGTGTGTTTGTGTATGTGTTATAGGGTTTGAGTGATAGTATGTTACATTTTGCTAATCTGCAGACACCGACAGATCCTAAATGTCGTGAGTCCTAGGTATGTTACAATTTATACATATATATATATATATTTGATTTATATACATGTAGATCTTGATATAATTTGTCTGTACACATAATTAAATGGCTCACTTGTTATCATTTGACACAGGGTTCAGATGCGGCTGATAGACCCTTTTGGGGACAAGGCCCAGGATCAGGAGTGGGGATGTAGCTGATTAGATCATATGTGGCCTTTTATTTTATTACACACATGTTATGTCTAGATACATATTTATATGGATAGTTTGATGTTTTATATGTTATTTCCATATACATACATTTTATATCCAGACACTTTGATGTCTTATATGTTATTTTCAGATACATGGTTTATATGGACACTTTGATGTTTTATATGTTATTTCTAGATACATGTTTATATCATGGACACTAAATGATGTTTTATATTTTATTTCGAGATACATGCTTATATGGAGATTTTGATGTTTTATATATGTTATTTCCAGATATTTGATCTACATGATCTATTTTATACATTTAATATGGGTACATTATATTCTCCAGATATATGCACATGTATGTTATTGATCTTTTAATGTAGACGTCTATTTTATTGATCTTTTGATGTCTTCATCTTTTATGTAACTTATGTATGTGTTATGCACATGTTTCTATATGTTATTCATATTTTCAATATTCAAGTTTACATGTATATGTATAGTTATTCATCTTAATGCCTTAATCTAAGTGTAATTAACTATATAATTTTAATGGTCGATGTACATAACAATATAACATATATTTAATGACATGTCTTAATTAACTGTATAATTAACTATATTTAGTCTAATTATATTTAATGTAGATCATGTATTAACTATATTTAATGACATGCCTTAATTAACTATAATTAACTATATTTAACCTAATTAACTATAACTAACTATATTTAATCCTATTAACTATATTTAATCTAATTATATTTAATGTCTTACTAATTAACTCTATTTAATGACATGCCTTAATTAACTATATTTAACCTTTAAATTAATTATATTTAATCTAATTATATTTAATGTCTTAATAATTAACTCTATTTAATGACTTAATTAACTGTATTTAATGACATACATTCTTAATTAACTATAATTAACAACATTTAATTAATAAAATATAATGTACATGTAATTATATGTAACATAGTTCATATTGTAGAACCAGAATCAATGTGCAAAGAACATTAACAAATAAAGTAAACATTCACAAACCAAAAACTAAATTCACGTATATGCTTAGACAAAGAAAGCAAACAAGAAGTGCAAACCTCACAAGAGAAAACAATCCATGCTTTTTTGATTCTGTAGATGTGTCCTTTTGCTGTGGATGTATGCTCAAGATGCTCAAAAGTTGCTTCAATGGAGATGGGTAATGGCAAATTGGTAGCTTTGTGAGTGCTCAATTTGGCATTATAAGGGTAATATTGATGGCTTTGGTTCTCAAAATAGCATGGTAACTTTAGCTCAAAGATTGTTGATGAAATGGCTTGGGATGGGATTCAATTTATAGGCTAAGGGGTAGAGGGATGGAGGGCTTAGATGCAAGGATGGATGAAGGCTTAAGGAGGGCTAAGATGCACTCAAAGGGGAGCACATGGATTGTGCTTGTTTAGCACCAATGGGAAGGTGACACTTGTCACAAGGAGGATGAGTGTGAGAGGGTAGGGTTAAGGGTTGGTTAAGGGCATGATGAGTGGGGTTGAGTATGTAAGAGGGATGTAAGAGGAATGAGTGTGGAAGAGGGAAGAGTGTGGAAGATGGGTGTAAGAGTCATGAGTGGGCTTGTAAGAGTCTTTATGTTTTGTAAGAGCACTCATGACTTAGTGGTTGGTTTTTTTTTTGAGGGGAGACTTTGGTTTGGATTAGGAAAGTCTTAAACTTGTTTAAAGAATGTGACAACATTAGGGGGTGGATTAGGCTTGGGTTTAGGATTAGATTAGGGATGTTAGAGATGTGCAAGTGGATGGCATTAATGAGGGTGGGTGAGTTAGTGGCTAAGCTTGGTTAGTATGGGTGGATGGGGTGGATTAGGCTAAATGGAGGATTAGAGATAGGTTAGGGGTTTTTGAATTTGAGGATTTCATTTATCAAATAGATTTATTTAATAAATGGGGATTTTTGGAATTAGATAGAAGAATAGGATTTAATTGATAAATAATAGATTATTTGATTTATCAATTAGGACTATAGATGATTAATTAAATTAATCAACTAGGGGATGACAAAGGATTAATTAAATAGAAATTTAATTAATAATGCCTTTTTAGATAACTAAATAGGATTACTAAAATAGTGTAATCAAATTTAGGTGTCTACATTTTGCCCCTCTTTGACATAGTGTTGAGACAACACTATTTCAAAGAAGTTTGAATGAAGACGACATGAGGAAGATGTTTTAGCAACAAGGTTGCCCTAGTCTCGGATAAGAAGAAGAGAGACTAGACTTAGATGACGGGGAGAGAAATGAGGCTCGACGACTTCTTGAAAAGTACAAGAAATTGAGGCGAGCTGAGATGCAGGTTGGCGAAGAGAAGGGGCTCAATTAGCTCAAACTCTCACTACGAGAGAATGATAAAGGGAAATCAGAAGCACAATAGTAAAGCAAGCTTAAGACTTTTCAGGATTGGGGGGGGGGGGGGAGATGGAGGAGCGGAGCCCTATAAAAGGAATCCATGGTAGGGAGATGGATGATAGAATGATAAAGCTGATGCAACAAGATTTCAAAGAGTTAGATTGGCGAAAGATGGGTTTTGGAGATCCCTAGGACTAGGATTGTGGATCTCGAAAGATGAGGCTTGGTGGATTAATTTGGATTGGTGGTTCCCTAAGACTAGGATTGTGGATCCCTAAAGCTAAAGGTGAGGAGTGATTCAAAGAGATATTGATGCATAAGCTGGGATAGGTTTTGGATATGGATGGGGGATAATGGAGATGAAGGGAATCCATTGAAGCTTTTTGAGCAGGGGGATACTTCAAAGAGAAGTACCACCATGTAGTTGAGCACTAGATTTGTTATAAGACTGTTGGTTAATTGCCAGGGTTACCAAGAACATCAAGGCCTTTTTACCAACCGTCCAGAGGACTGACGAACTGACTCAAAACAAACACACAAGGATTGCCCCAGTATCACACATGAATCCCAGAGGAAGCAGCGTGGAAACGACACTAGATAACCCACAAGTAGAAAAAGAAAACAAGCAAAAGACCTGATCAAGACCTTACGCTCTAATTGCCCCATTCACAGCATACCATGATATGGAAGATCATGGCAACCTTGAGGAGGGAACAAGGAGATTGCTTGGAAAAGATATTTCAAGACCCAAAAGGGAAGATCCCAAATCAAAAGAAAGTGAAAATCCAAAAGAGAACTGTTTGCCAACGAGATGGGTAGGACGAGGTACTAACGGACCAAGATTAGACATGAGGAAAGCTATATCCTGCAAGGACCTATCGGAGAGCACCTAAGCTGATGGATCGGGATGAATGATGCATCTAGCAAGCTGAACTAAGAAGGATAACACTTTGGTGACAGGAGATCTAGCTAAAGGATGCATTGGAATATCTAACCAAGGTGTGCAATGTGTGCAAGATGTTGACCAAGGATGAACTAACACGAAAGCCGGATAGATACAATGATACTAAGCTAAAGAGGATGTACAAGCTGACAGACCAAGATATGTTACAAATGTACAAGTTTGTTCATGTTTTGGTTTTTTGTGAGATGGAAATGTTTGTGAAGGATGGGGTGTCTATAATAGTTGATAGGTGGATAGGTAGATGGTTTGTGAAAAGTATAAGGAAAATGGGATTCTGTGTGTGCATGTGATAGGATACAAGCTAGGATACAAGATCATTTACAAGATGGAATATGGTACAAGCTTTGGACAAGATTCGAATATATACAAGGTATGGTACAAGATTTACAAGGTATAATACAAGCTTTGGTACAAGATTTACAAGCTGTACAGGAGGTATTGACAAGCTCCATCAGATTTTGGATATTTGATTAGAACACCAAGGGAACAAGCAGGTGTTTTATGGGATGGTGGGTGGATGGATGAGGGATAGGATAGTGATAGATAATGGATTAGTCTTTAGCACACAAGGCGCCTGAATTACCAGGTTTTTACCAAGGTACCTATCCAAGGCGCTTGAATTGCCAAGTTTTCACCATTGGACGCTTATTTCTCTTTAGTATTTTTTTCTTGTATTTTTCAAAAGCTGGGTATACCAAGGATCTTCAAGCATAGAACTTCTTGAGATGAATGATGTTAGTGGGATCATTCAAGAGTTCTCCTTCTGGTGTAGATAATTGATAGGCTCCAGAGCCAAAGGAGGCAGTAACCACATAGGGACCAAGCCATGTAGGTTCAAACTTGCCTTTCTTTTCTCGATCTGCTTGGACTTTCATATTTTCTTTGAGGACCATGTCACCTGGCTGAAAGTGTCATGGGAGCACCTTCTTGTTGAAATTCCTTTTGAGATGAGTTTGATAGACTGTGAGATGATCATAGGCTTGTTGTCTCTTCTCGTCTAAGAGATCTAGTTGGGTGAGTCGAGCTACTCTGTATTCTTCATCTGAGATTTGCCCTCGCAAAGATATGCGTAGTGAGGGAAGTTCAACTTCTATAGGTAATACCGCTTCAGCACCATAGACTAGGGAGTATGGAGTTGTGCCTGTGGATGTACGGAAGGAAGTTTGATAGGCCCATAGAGCCGGATTTATTTGAAGGTGCCAATCACGGCCGGAATCATTGACAACTTTCTTTAGGATTTTGAGGAGGGTTTTATTAGTTGCCTCTGCCTGGTCGTTACCTTGTGGGAAATATGGGCTAGAAAAGTGGTGATGGATGCGGAGGGAAGTGCATAATTCTTCCATGTTGAGATTTTCAAAATTACCTCCGTGGTCAGTGAAGATGGTGGATGGGATGCTGAAGCGGCAAACAATGTGGTACAAGATGAACTTGGAGACTTGAACTCCTGTAGCTGAGACTAGGGGGACTGCTTCCACCCACTTAGTGAAATAGTCTGTAGCTGTTATTATCCATTTATGTCCATCAGATGAGAGAGGGGTGATAGTTCCAACTAGATCAAGGCCCCAACAAGCGAAAGGCCAAGGTGGTGCGATAGGCTGTAGATCCTGTGCTGGAGCGTGCACAAGATTTGCATGCTGCTGACATGGGAGACACTTTCTGAAAAAGTCACAAGAGTCTTCTTCAATGGTAGGCCAATAGTAGCCTGCTCTAAGGATTTGTCATGCTAGGACAATACCACTCGTGTGGGCACTGCAAAGTCCGGAATGTACTTCTTTTAATGCCATCGCGGCCTCATTTTCATCTAAAGATCGAGAGAGAGTATCGTGATAACCCCGACGATATAGGGTATTGGCTATGATAACATAGCGGGATGATTTTTGGATGAGGTTCTGGCGTTGGGTACGTGTGAGGTGAGGGGATATGATACCATCGTTAAGGTAAGCATGAATTTCATGGTACCAAGGGGATTGGGGACCAACCAAGATACAAACACGGTTTGAATCCTCATTCGCATAGGCAGGTGTGAGGAGCTGCTCAACTAAACACTCATACTGCGTAGCTTCTTGGGGAATTTCCAAGAGCGAGCCGATAGTGGCCATGGCATCTGCTGTCTTGTTCTGCATTCGAGGCACTTGTGTAAACTGAAGCTTTGTAAAATGTTGGGTCAGCTGATCAACTAGCTCTTTGTAGGGTAATAGCTTTTCATCTTTGGTTTGATATTCATTTAAGACTTGTTTGATGATGAGTTGGGAATCACCAAAGACTTGTAACTCAGTGATATTCCATTCTGCAGCTATCTTTAATCCTGCTACAAGAGCTTCATATTCTGTTATATTGTTGGTGCTAGGGAATTGTAACTTGAAGGCTTTTGGAATGTAATCTCCTTGAGGTGTAACTAATAATATTCCTGCCCTTGATCCATGAGAGGTGTATGAGCCATCAAAATAAAGCTTCCATGGGGGCTATTCTTCAATTAGGCAGATATGCTCATCTGGAAATTCTGTGAGCAAAGGATATGCATCTACTAGAGGTGCATCAGCTAGGTGATCTGCTATAGCTTGCCCTTTGATTGCCTTTCTGTCCACATACTGGATGTCAAACTCACTTAGTAGCATAACCCATTTGGCCAAACGGCCTGTAAGTGCTGTTCTGGAGAGCATATACTTGAGAGGGTCAATCTTGGAGACTAGTTGGATGGTATGACTTAGCATGTAGTGGCGAAGCTTTTGAGTTGAGAAAACAACTGCCAAACAAGCTTTTTCCATAGGAGTGTAATTGAGTTCATAACCAACTAGGGTTCTACTGATATAGTAGATGGCTCTCTCTCTGCTATAATCATCATGTTGTGCTAGAAGTGCCCCTAGAGCAGTAGGTGTTGCTGATATATACAAGGTCAAGGGACGACCAGGAACTGGTGGAACCAAGATAGGGGGATTGGTGAGATACTGCTTGAGCTGATCGAAGCTGCGCTGACATAAAAGATCCCACTTGAAGTTCTCATTCTTCTTTAGCAAGTGTGAAAATGGTGTACACTTATCTGCAAGTTGGGAGATGAACCGTCGGACAGATTGAAGTTTTCCCTGAAGAGAGCAAAGCTGTCGCAGTGTCTGGGGAGGAGGCATGTCTAAGAGAGCCTTGACCTTTTTGGGGTCGATCTCTATACCCCGTTTAGAAACTATGAAGGCTAGAAGCTTGCCAGATGTGACCCCAAAGACACACTTCTTGGGATTTAGCATGAGATAATATTGGGCCAACCTATCAAAGACTTTTTCCAGGTCAGCAAGATGATCCATGAAGGTGTGAGATTTGACCAGGATATCATCCACATAATCTTCCAAAATTCTATGGATAAGATCATGGAAAATGGCTGTCATAGCTCTTTGATAGGTAGCCCCAACATTCTTTAGGCCAAAAGGCATCATGGTGTAGCAAAAGGTTCCCTAGGGGGTAGTGAATGTTGTCTTATGCTGATCCTCTTCTACAATCTTGATCTGATTATACCTAGAAAATCCATCCATAAGAGACAGAATTTCATGTCCAGCTGTAAGATCTACAATCATATCTATGTTGGGCAAGGGAAAATCATCCTTTGGACAAGCTTTGTTAAGATCTCTAAAATTAGTACATATTCTGATGTCACCGGAAGGCTTAGTGACAAGGACCATGTTGGAGATCCATTCTGAGTAGTTGATAGGTCAGATAACCTTAGCAGCTAACATTCTTTCTAGTTCAGCTTTGACTAGTAATGCCACCTTGGGGTGCATTTTCCTAAGCTTTTGTCTGACGGGCTTGATCTTTGGATCGACTGCAAGATGATGAACTACAAGCTTTGGATCGAGTCCTGGCATGTCCTGATATGACCATGCAAATCGGCCAATGTTCTCTCATAAAACCTCAAAGAGGAGGTCAGCTTGGTCTTGTGATAGGGATGCAGCAATGTGAACAATTCTAGGGATCTCTGAAGAACCAATGTTGACTTCTCTAGTATCCTCTATTAGAATAGAAGACACCTCTGGTCGATTATCTTGAGGAGGCAATACTAAATCCTCATGTTCTGCTTGTGGCTCTGGATTTTCTTGCTGAGGGGTTCTCTTCACTGCCTTAGCTAGTCCCAGATTTACCTTAGTTCTAGTTTTGGGTGTATCGAAACTAGGTTGGGGATTTTCTCCAAAATACCCCTTGGGATCTAGCTTGTAGATGTAGGCAGAATCTGGCTTTGTCTTCTTATGAGGAGTTTCAGCTCCCATGAATCTTAGAAGTGCTTCCTCTGATGCAAACTCATCAATATGTATGACACTTGGTTGGTCCCAATCTATGAGTTGTGGATGAGCAAGTGGTAGGTCAATGAGATGGATGGATAGTTCTCGGAGAACAGAGTCTCCTAGGAAGATTTGGTCTGGGATATCATCATAGGCTCTCTTTTTAACTTCCTCAGGAATGTCTTCGATTTCGACAAAGTCGCGGTGGATGTTCGAAAAAGCGTGACCATTCTCGTTGGTGCCCCCAGTTGTGGGTATGCCAAAGCCAAGACCTGACTTTATTTCCCAATCATGTGCTTTGATGGGACATTGCATGCCCCTTTCTTCTGGTCCTAGTCCGCCTCCTTGATAGTTCCATTTTTCAGTGATGAGCTTATGTTGTTGGGGATACTTCTGGCTGAAGTGATCAAGGCGTGCTTGATTTCTTGGAGGTGCATCCTTATGTAGCCAATTGTTGATATCTGGAGTGAGCTCCTCATGAAGAGGGGTTTTTGAGGACACAAAGGTGGTTGGGCAAAACTGTTTGTATCGAGGAGGTGGAATCTCCTTAGCTTTGTGATATGTTGGCCGTCCATGGGTATGTGGATCAAGTGGGATTGCTCCGACAGCAAATGCATCTGATAGACTATATTCTCCACATCCTTTGTTGTTGATCTTTACAGTAGATAGGGTGGAGGCAAGGATGGTTTCTGCGTCATTACAAGTGTGGGATGAGCTGGCGATGGCTATGCCAATGTCTATTCCAGGGAAATGGTTTGTATATGAAGCTTCAACCGCATTGCAGTAAGCAAAGGGTTCTGGATCGGCATGGATGGTTACCTCAGTACCTTGATGCGGAAATTTGATGCACTGATGGTAGGTGGATGGAACAGCCTTCATAGCATGAATCCATGGGTGACCGAGGAGGATGTTAAATGGTAAGTTTAGATCAACAACATGGCAAACTGTCTCTTGAATGACTGGCCCAACCTTGATTGGTAGCAAAATAGTCCCTTCTGTGGTCCTTTCCAAGTTGTCATAAGCTTTGATGGTGATAACCTCACTGATCATATCTGCCTCAGTATACCCAGCTTGTTTTATGAATTTTAGGGTGCAAATGTTCAAGGCTGATCCATTATCTATCATTACTCTTTTCACAGCAAAATTAGATACCATGATGGCTATGCGAAGCGGAAGGGTGTGATCTGGCTCAACCGCGGGTATGTTGATGGGTTTGAAAGATAGGGCACATGAGGATGAAAGGTGTCCAACAAGATTACGAAAATCAGTAGCATTGATATTAGAAGGGACACGGGATTCTATGAGAGCACTGTCAAGGATGTCTTTGTACACAAGACTAGTGCGGAGAAGGTCTAAAATGGATATTTGGGCTGGCATGTTCCCAAGGTGTTCCAAGATATTGTACCGGCTTTTTGATGGAGCTGATGGTGTTGATGAAACTAGTGGGCCTGCGATGTTAAATCATGCTCTTCGAGTGGTGACTGCACACTCATTGTCTGGTCCTCGGATATTGATAACATTGATAGAAGGCTCTTTCTCAGATATACAACCTATAAGGCTACCATAGTCTATATAGGATGAAGTGTGGTCATTGTTCTTCCCATGCTTCTGGTTTGGCTGGCAGTTGTTGGTGTTGTTTTGGATAGGTGCTTTTCCAAGATTTTGGTTGTTGTGTGGAGGAAAAGCATTTTGATAAATCTGTAAGCCTACATTGGGAGAGGTTTGGGCACCAACAGTGATTTCCTTCTGATCAATGAGGTCTTGCACATAGTCTTTCAGTTTCATGCATCTGAGGGTGGTTTGACCGTTTACCCTATGGAACTTGCAATACTCATTGTCCTTGTACCATGCAACTTTGGATTGGCTTGGATCAATTTGCTGGGTAGGAGGAAATTTGATGAGGTTTTCCTTAGCCAATTTCTCAAAAATAACATCCAATGGCTCACCAAGGGGTGTATAGTTTCTAGGTGTAGGTTGGAATCTGGGCTTTTTCCCTGCAGCTACATTGATGGCATTAGCTTGATTGTTAGACCCTTGAAAGTTGGGTCTTGTATTGTGGTTTTGATAGCTTTGGTTATTTCGTTGTTGGTAATTGGTAGCTTGTTGGTTGTTTGTTTGATATGGTGGGTTAGACTGGTTTTGAGAAGGACCAACGATATTCACATGTCTGGTGTCAGTAACCCCATCTGTTGCAACATGCTTGTTTTTGTTCCAATACCTAGACTTGTCATTGGAATGTGATTGATTTTGGTTGCCTCTTTGTAAATCTTTACAACACCATCTTTGATGAGTCCTTGCTCAAGGATCATTCCTTTCTCTTTGATATCCTTATAGGTCTGCAAACAGTTCATGGTCATGTGGTGAGCCAAGCTGGGATGTGCATTATCAATAAACATTTTCACCACATGGCATTCTGGTAAGGTGCATGATATGCGGGTGGTAAGGGTTTGCCATCTTTGCAGGTATTCGGCAAGGCTTTCTCCACCTTTTTGCTTGGTGTGGACAAGATCAACTATTGATAGCTCTGTTTCAACAAGATGGGCATATTGGGCTACAAATGCCTCAGATAATTCAGCAAAGTTTTTAATTGTGCCATAGGGGATTCTATAAAACCATTCAAGAGCTAGTCCAACCAAGCTTTTGGGAAAAAGGCGCAAGAGGAAGACATCATTGTATGTCACCTCCTGGCAATGCATGTAAAATTCTTTGATATGTGTGACAGGGTATCCTTTTCCTCTGAATTTGTCAAATTTAGGTACCTCAAAGTGTTTGGGAAATGGTGTCGTGGTAATGGCTCTGTCAAATGGGTAAGGACACACATTCTCAAACTTGAATGTCTTTGGATCATTCCCTTCTTGGATGGCTTTCAGAGCTGTCTTCATTTGCTCCCACTCTGAATTGATAGGTGATGGTTGGGGTGCCCCCAATGTAGGAGTGCCTTGAGGTAGGTATGTGCTGGATGGGGCCATTAAATATGGATGGTTATGAGGGATTTGTTGATAGGGATTGTACATTGTTTGGGCAGCTGCATGGTGGATGACGGGTTGTTGAGGGGGAGGTGGTGCATATTGCTGCATGTGCTGCGAGGCTTGCTATTGATATGGGATTTGAGGTTGGGATTGAGGAACATAAGCTGGCTGTGGGATAAATGGATTTCTTTGTGGAGGTAAGGTATAAGATGGTTGTGAGGCTTGGGGAAAGGATCGGGGGGCTTGTGGGGTTTGACCAATATATGTGGGTTGTGCCCCCATTTGGGATGGTATCTGCAAATAATTGGTGGTTGGCTGGGGTGGTGGATTACCTCCTAGAAGTGGCATTGAAAAGTAGTTGGTAATTGGAGGTAATGGATTAGTTGGTGGTGGAGGTGGTGGGAATTGAAAGCTTGGGAATGGAATTGATGGGGTTTGATAGCTTGGTGGTTGGATTTGGAAGCTTGGTATAGTGGTGGCGGGAGCTGGGGTCACTTGGGAGCTTGGTAGAAGATTGACAGTAGCTTGTGGGATTTGATAGCTTTGTGGAGTGAAGGTAGTAGCTTGTGGATTTGTGGCTGGTGGTATTGAGCTCCCAAGACCTAATGGAAATGATGGGATTGTGCTTTGGGTTGTTGTGAACAAGCTGGGGGCGATGAAAGGTTGATTACTTGGCCCCATGGGTGGCATCCCTGTTGTATATTGCTGAGGTTAGCCAAAGATGCTAGCACTGATTTGGGAGATGGGTGGATTGGGAAGGCTAGGTTGGGGAGCAGCAGCAATAGTGAAGGGGGTGAACGGTGAGGTGTTTTGGGTAAAGGGGGTTTGGAGCGGAGAGGTATGAACCAAGGATGGAGTGGTGGTGGTTGGGTTGGCTTGCGGCATGGAGATTTCAACTTGGGTGGATGATGGTATGTTTGGGTCTGTTGGGTCATATGGATTGGCTGGAGGCTCTTCTTTTGGAATAAATTGAGGATAATTTGGATCATAAGAGCCTATGGGTGGTGGCAGCTGCCCAAACAATGGGTGAGATGGATCTGATAATGGAGGGGGTCTTCCAAAGTCAAAGGTTCCTACATTGTCCCTTCGAAAATTAGCCATGATTGTCTCTTTGTTTTTGTCTATAATGGCGTTTACCAATACTGCATTTCTTGGTTGGTTCATGAAAGCTTCAATGTCAGTAGGTGATGGCATAGCTGGCTCTAGGCTGAAGGATGGCTGAGTGCTCAAGGGGGGTGAGGCTGTTTGATCTAAATGATAGGGCTCCATTGTTTCTTTCTTCTTGGCTAAGCGAGTGACGGGTGGCATGAAAAATGCTCCTAGGGATGAGATGCAATAATGCTGATGGATGCAAAAAGGGGGAAGGCTTTTCTATGCAAATGATTTCCTAGGTTGAGGCAAAACTATATGACAAAACCTAAGGAGGATTGGGTTGGGGATTCTAACTTCAAAGATATGTTGTCAAAGCACAAAAGGTCTGCTTTCCTATGTGCAAGCTTGGTGGTGATTGTGTCAACTTAAGGATAGACTGATGATCCTTTAGGAAGAACACGAGATTGACCACTTGTGAATCCCAACATTTAGCTCAAGGTGATGAGGGATAACAAGTGACAAAGCTAGATTACCCTAGACAAAGCTATGTCAAAGGGATAACCTTGGTGAGATTGGTGGATTTGGAAGATTTTAGGAATGGCAAACTTTTAGCAAGGTGACAACAATTTTGAAAGCTTAGATATGCAGAATTTTGATTACTAGCTAGATGGTATGATTCTAAATGATATGGATGAGCTAATAATGCTTAAGGGGATAACCTAAGATGGCTGGATTTTCTACAAAGATGACTCTAAAGTGAAGCTTATCCGAGAAGATGTGGAGAAACAAGGGTGTCTAATCATAGAAATCATGCCTAGTTGGTAAGGCATAAGCAGGATTAACTCCTGGATGTTGGCTAAATTTGATGGTGCGCTCTAACCAGGCCTCTTGAAGTGCTTCGTCGGTAGCTTTGTCCTCTTCTTTGTGGAGTTTGGAAATTTCTGGGCTTGGTGTTATTTCTTTTCTCTTGGTTGAAAGTTCTTGGTATGCTAGAGATGGCTTGAGTTTGACCTTGTGAAACTTCTGTTTGGGTTTGGGTTGTTCTGACATAAATTCCTGAATTTGCTTGGCTTTGGGAAAAATCTCAGTTATTTTGCTTCAACTTGTTCAACTTCCAAAATAGGCAGTAACTACGCTAAGTGTGCCCTAAGCTAGGATTGACCAAGTTTGGCAAACATTCATTCAACAAGTAAAATAAAAACAAGCAATAGATAGGAACACCCAGATAGAAGTTTGTGGTTCTCAGAATGTGATACTTGCGCCAAGGAGTGTGTATGTTCTACAAATGTTTTGATCAGTCACTCCAAACACATTAACATCCTAGATGGTTTTCTGCAAGGCTGACAATTGGTTTAGCTAGGGAGTCCTCGATATACGCAAGGTACGTGAGGCCCAAATCTGTAGATGAGACCAAAAGGATGTCACACAGCCGAGAGGAGTGGTAACCCACTTCTCCTCTTTCACTTCTCAAGGGTATAAAGTTCCTTGAGGCTTAGCCCGAATGACAAAATCTTGATCCCAAGAGAGGTGTCTTTCGATTCACCTCCCGATTCTTATACTCCGCCGGAGCGCTGGAGTTGAGGTCGTCCAAGGGGTGATGAAATCCCCAAGTAGGCCTCCTAAAAAGAAACAAGGTTTTGGATCCTAATCTTATGCACCCAAGATGGCCTCGAAAGATGACAAGGGGAGAGAAGACTCGGATGACCTTGGGCTAAAAAACACGCTTGTTCTTTTACCAACTGACTCTTATGTGTGCTAATCTAGACTTTGCAAGCACTCATGTTTAAGAGACAATGTTCAATTCCAACTTGAAGCGCCAACAAAAGTAAATCGATCGAAGAATGCAAACAATAAGAAGAGTTAGGGTCAACAAAAGCAAACTCGCGCGTTCGGAGGCCCTCCACGTCAAGTATCGATTAATTTTCTTTAAGGCATTCAAGATTGAGTGTGAGTTTGTTTTAAGCCCAAAACAAAAGTGTGTGAGATTCGATTTCAAGCGCGCGCCCGGAGGCTCTCCACGTCAGTTGTTGTTCAATTTTAGTGCCCAAATTTGAAGTGTGATCGATTTAATCTAGAGTTTTGGCCATTTAAGAATTTTGATAAAGTTAAAGTAAACGTTCAAAGACCAAGTGAGTGAGTTAGATTGTGGAACATTTAACACCTTTTTCAAGTAGACCCATCCCCATAAATGGCGCTGAGATTGCAACCAATGGTTAATATTTGATGGGTGATTAGAAAAGAGGTGAGTCCAAGGAACTACTCAAATTGATTTTTGTAAATTTGTATTTTAACTTAACAAAGTTTCTTAAATGTCCAAAAATCAAACTTTACCTAGATTGCATGTGAAAAAGAGATTTGTAATGGTTAATTGATCCTTGGCATTCAAGATTGGATTTTTTTGTTTTAAGCATGCATTCCAAAGAAAGTTGATTTTAACCCATGACATTCAAGAGTGTGTTTTTGAGCAACATTCATTCAATGAAAAATGTGTTTAACCATTCAAGTTCATTTTTTAGCAACATGAAAACCTGCAAGAAACATGGTTAGTGGTTCCATATGTGCTCCAACCTGCAATGAGACAAAAAAAAAAAAAAACAATTTAGTTAGTTAGCCAAAATCTTCAAAAATGAGAGCTTAACTATGGAAAATTTTTTTTTAACTTTTTTTGTTGTTTTTTCTACACGTAAAAATGCTTAAAATGGTCTAAATCCTACGGAACCACTAAAAGTCAAATTTTGAACAGAAATAATAAAGCAGAAATGGAACATAAGTTTTTTTTTTTTTTTAGCTACAAAGTGCAGAAATAGAACATAAGCAAGCAAAGAAGACAGTCTGTCAAAATACGAAGAGGACAAAATAGATTTGCAGCACAAAACATAGGTGACAAGCAGAGATGCCGATTTGCGCAGATGCGAATTTTCGCAGACGACGATTTTTGCAGACGCGGATTTTCGCAGATGTCGATTTTCGCAGACGCGGATTTTCGCAAACGTCAATTTTTGCAGACGTGGATTTTCGTAGATGTCGATTTGTGCAGACGCGGATTTTTGTAAATGTCAATTTTCACAGACAGAACAGGTTGCAGATGCCAAAACTGCACCAAAAAAGCTGAAAAATGCGATTTTTTTTTTTATAGATGGTATTTATTCTTCCTAAGTGCGTTCTTTAACCTGCAAAAATAAGCAAAACACCCTCACAACACACTCAAACAACAACAAACATTAGATGGTTAGAAAAATGACATATAGATCAAAATAGATGATTAAATGACCCATAGTGGGGTCCCACCGGGCGTGCCAAAATGTAGAACCAGAATCAGTGTGCAAAGAACATTAACAAATAAAGTAAACATTCACAAACCAAAAACTAAATTCACATATATGCTTAGACAAAGAAAGCAAACAAGAAGTGTAAACCTCACAAGAGAAAACAATCCATGCTTTTTTGATTCTGTAGATGTGTCCTTTTGCTGTGGATGTATGCTCAAGATGCTCAAAAGTTGCTTCAATGAAGATGGGTAATGGCAAATTGGTAGCTTTGTGAGCTCTCAATTTGGCATTATAAGGGTAATATTGATGGCTTTGGTTCTCAAAATAGCATGGTAACTTTAGCTCAAAGATTGTTGATGAAATGGCTTGGGATGGGATTCAATTTATAGGCTAAGGGGTAGAGGGATGGAGGGCTTAGATGCAAGGATGGATGAAGGCTTAAGGAGGGCTAAGATGCACTCAAAGGGGAGCACATGGATTGTGCTTGTTTAGCACCAATGGGAAGGTGACACTTGTCACAAGGAGGATGAGTGTGAGAGGGTAGGGTTAAGGGTTGGTTAAGGGCATGATGAGTGGGGTTGAGTATGTAAGAGGGATGTAAGAGGAATGAGTGTGGAAGAGGGAAGAGTGTGGAAGATGGGTGTAAGAGTCATGAGTGGGCTTGTAAGAGTCTTTATGTTTTGTAAGAGCACTCATGACTTAGTGGTTGGTTTTTTTTTTGAGGGGAGACTTTGGTTTGGATTAGGAAAGTCTTAAACTTGTTTAAGGAATGTGACAACATTAGGGGGTGGATTAGGCTTGGGTTTAGGATTAGATTAGGGATGTTAGAGATGTGCAAGTGGATGGCATTAATGAGGGTGGGTGAGTTAGTGGCTAAGCTTGGTTAGTATGGGTGGATGGGGTGGATTAGGCTAAATGGAGGATTAGAGATAGGTTAGGGGTTTTTGAATTTGAGGATTTCATTTATCAAATAGATTTATTTAATAAATGGGGATTTTTGGAATTAGATAGAAGAATAGGATTTAATTGATAAATAATAGATTATTTGATTTATCAATTAGGACTATAGATGATTAATTAAATTAATCAACTAGGGGATGACAAAGGATTAATTAAATAGAAATTTAATTAATAATGCCTTTTTAGATAACTAAATAGGATTACTAAAATAGTGTAATCAAATTTAGGTGTCTACACATATAACATATACATGTAATCTTAACATAACTATTATATACAAACATAAAGAATGTATCATATAAGAACATATAAAGATTATATGTACATACAAATACATACAAATACTAAAAAGGTTGTCTTAAGGGGAGGTCCTAAGAGACCTGGTCTTAAATGAGATATCCATGTCGAATTTAAATAAAAATAACAATACATGTCTAATTTTGCATATGCAAGATAAATGATCCAATGTACAAAAATTTATATAAAACAAATATCCTATCAATATTAAATATGAAAGTATAAGAGCTATACAGGCATAACTCAACTAGAGCTCCACAATAAGTACATAGGTAAATTAGAGCTCTACAAACAATGTATTTTTAGGATCCTCTCTACTTTTTATCATCTCTAGAAGTTTTTCATGTTCTTCAATAGGCAATTTCCACTTTTGATTTCCATGACGTCCTTTTCTTTGTACTGCTTCAAATTGTAATTTGGTTGCTATAACATGGTTACTATAGTGTAAAACCTTTTCTCCAGGCTTGTATTCAATAAATTCAATACCACTACCAATTACCCTTGTTTGTTGATAATATGTTCCATCAATAACAACTGATCCAATTGGATATGACTGTTCATCAGCATCTATAGTTCCTTCTAGCAACTTGTGTTTTTCTTTTGTGCATCTTAAAAGATAATAGTCCACATTTTCTACATTATCTGGTAAGGTTTGAACTGCAAAAAAATCTCCTGCATGTATATAAAAAGAGAAATATAAATTAATTTTAAAACAAATATACATGTATATTAATTTATATATATGTATATATGCACACAAATCTGCCACAACTAAATCAGAAATGCGCTCATAATCAGCTGAATATACAGGATCATGAATTTCAATGTCAATGTCAACATCTTCAAAAGGAGGCTTTCTAACTATCTCCTTCAAATCCCAATGTGAAACATATCCATTCTCAATATTTTCACATGCACTCACTACATTGTCCTTAATGCAGTCATCACAAAAACATGTTTTCTCTCTTACTTTAAGTACTGGAGGTTTATGGTTTCCTGTAGTCATCACTTGATATAAAATTCTAATTCTAGGAACCGTTTGACAATTGTAAGTATTAGATCGATCTATATCTGTTACAAATACAAAAACTAATTTTCATATTTCAAAATAAATATTTAATTAAATACTCAACTTGATTTGAAAAAGACATTAAAAATAAATTTATAACTTAGTTCACCTTTCACCTCCCAAAAGTAACGCTTATTGTATTCAGTATCTCGAGTAGCAAAATGAACTTTGCACCATTCAACAATTTGATTTGTGCTCTCTATCCTATTCCCTGTATGTACATAAAATATGCATGTATATATAAAATTTAAAATATATGCTATTAGAGTATTAAACATGTACATTTAAAAAATGCATATATTTACCTGCAAGTTCATGTTGTCAAAGCGCACGTTTTATACATGCTCCTGCTCCATCATGCTACCCTTTTCCGTGTCCACTTTTAAAGAAATTCCATAAAAACTTAACATTGGTTCTAGCATGTTGCATTGCTAACCAATTAAATGCTTTTGCAAATTTGAATTGTCTTGTGAACGTGAAACATGATAAGTATCTACAATTATCCAAGTACATATATTAAATAGAAATAGACATGTCCAAATAAATACAAGTTAAAATAAAGTTAAATAAATGTATAACTATTTCGTGTATACTAACCTGCACATCCATCAGACCAAATCCAGTGCTCTGAAACATTTATTCCACGATTTCTGAGATCTTCAGAGAACATTGCAAAACAATGAGCCACATAACTCCTGTCATGAAATTTATCATCACTAATATGGAAATGAACCTCTTTGATGATGATGCATTCATTTTCATCCAATCTTTCTATCTGATCCACCTCAAATTGTGCATGTCTATAGGTCACTTGCACAAATATTGCAACTTGTTCAGAATGATAATATAGATATAGAATCACTTCATAATATAGAAAAATGGTGTTCAGAATGATAATATGTAGTACATTAGAAATTGCATGTACCTATTTTCTATGTGTCAATTTTCTACTAGATATAGTAGTCATCAATGCTCTACGTGCATTACTCAAATCACCTCCTCGAGTTATGTTATCAATTTTGTTATAAGCATTTTGCAAATTTTCAACTATTGTTTTATTAATATTATGAGCATGGCTTTTCCTATTATCAACACCCAACAACTCTAAGACAGGTCTCATATCTCTTCTCCTAAATAACTTGACAAATAATTGTGCCTATCCAAATATAATTTTATCCTTGAAATATTCATCCCACATGTTCTGACAATGCTTTTTGATAGTGTTATCATTTATCATATCTTTAGATGGAATTTGGTTAAAAAGTAGTTCTTCATCCAAATCTATCAAATTTTTTATGCTTTCTAATTTGTCTCTATCAATAGAACTGCCAATTTCTTCCTCTTCATTACTTTCATTTTCTTTATGAATCTCATCATGTTCAGGAATTTCAGAAGGTTGGTTTTGAGCATGTTTTGTATGGCCTTTCATTTTTTCATCTCTTTTTCTATCATATTTCCTTGATATTTTCCTTCTACTACTCATTGAATAATTCAACCTATAGAAAAAAAATAAAAAAAATTTAGGTTTCACTAAATATCAGCTAATGGTTCAATATATAATACATAGAAATAAAAATAATTAGAAGAGAAAAAAAGCACCTTCAAAATATTCGATCCTTTGTAATATTGATTAAATCCACAAAATAGTTGTTGAAAATTGCTTCAAAATTAATTGTTTTTTGCAAATCTTCTTCCAATTTTCGTTGTCCCTATATATTTAATTATTTAAAAAAGATAAAACAATATTTTTTTATATCAAAAAGTCACACTAACCGCTAGTGGTTTCTCAAGCCGACTAGAGGTTTCGGCCAAAACTGTTCCGGCCAAAACCATTACGGCCAAAACAGTTTCGGCCGTAACTGTCTATGTGGCAGCCAAACAAGCAAAAATAGAACTTTTGTAAACATCTCACTTTGAAGGTCAATTTGACCTACTAAATTGAAGTATTTTTTAAAACTAAAAATATACTTTTGTAGTTCTCGGAGTCACGATTATGATTGTATAATTTTTTTAAAGTTTTGATTATGAATAATATGTTATAATTTAAAAATATTACAAATAGGTATGTTAAGATTTAGGAAGATGTCTATTCAAAAATAAGAAAAAAATAGTAAATCATGTTAATTTTTTTTTTTTTTTTAAATGGTGCACTAGAGGAGAGAGTCTTCTTCAAGAATATGTAATTTTAAAAAAAAAATATGTAGATTTGATGGAAAAAGTTTGATGGGAGAAAAAAATTGTCTATTTTTGATAACTTTGACTTTGACCAGTTATAACTTCAAAAATATTAGCCGAATTTCAATTTTTCTTTTTCGGTGCACCAGGTATACATGTTAACTCTAACATATTTTGAAATCAAACCAAAATATGAACATTTGCATATATTTGTTTGACGAGAAAAAAATCTATATTTTTAGTATTTAAAAAAAATTAAAAAATACACTTTAAAAATTCAAAAATAAATAAAATTTTCACTCAATTTTCAAAACAAAAATTATACACATAAACTTCATCCAATTTTACACATTTCATTAGTTTACATCATCTTCAAATTCTAAGCACAAATGCCACTTTTATTTCGTTAAAGTTGAAGACTTTAAATTCTGATATCACTTCTCCTTTATAAAAGGTGACACAGGTTTGTGCTTTTACCCAAAAGTTATTTTATCATGAAAGAATAGGTAGTTAGGTCTTTTTATCTCAAAATAGTAGATCTCACATTTTATTTGTAATTTAATTTATAGATTGTGAAATGACATTACTTTGAAATAAAACCATATTATTTCACACATGTAGTCAAATAATATTTTCATAATCTTTTATTATTGTTAGGTTGTCCAAAAAGATGCATGCCACAATGGAAATGATTGTAAACCTTTCAAATTTTACATATTGGGCAATGCAATGGGCATAATAGACATACATGTTTCAACAAGGAACAACGTAAGATTATGTAGAGGTAATTGGGCTGGAGAATGTTTTGCAAAAAAATTCTTGTGATTATGAATAATTTATCTTCCTCGACCATGTGGATTAGTCAACACACTCTAACAATGGAGCTTGAGATTGTGCCTCCCTTGTATTGATGAACTTATCGACCAAAATTGCAAATATGTCCATAGTGAATAAATACCTTATTTTTTGTGATGGAGACTGAGATAACAGATTAAGATCTCTTGCAAAGAAAATATATGTGAATGGCCAAAAAATCTATGTGGGAGGACTATCTCTACCTAGTTGTGTTTTCTTACAATAATGGATATCACAATTCTATTGGGATGACACCTTATCAGGCTTTGGATGGTCATCCTTACCATACACCTTTCAGTTGGAATAGTATTGAGAATTGCATCTAGTTGGGTCCTAATATTCTTTGAGATATGGAGCAATAGGTAGTCCACATCTATGAGCACATGTCGATAGCTTAGGATAGACAGAAAAAGTATGCCAATTCTCATAGAACATATAATAATTTTGCAATAGGTGAGAAAATTTTCTTGATAGTGCATCCACAAAAGAGTCTAATCTGTTATGGAAAGGGTTCTAAGCTAGCACCTCACTTTGTGGGACTGTTTGAGATCCTTGAGAGGATAGGATCAGTTTCCTACCAACTTGCATTGTCACCTAGCTTAGCTCATGTTCATGATGTTTTCCATGTTTTTGTACTTAGACAGTATATCCCTGATGTGATACATGTTCTGGATTGGAATGCATTATAGCTGGAGGAAAGACAACTGGCTTTGGAGCTAGTTCACATTCTGTAATAGTGGGATTTGACCCTAAGGGGTCAAACCATAGAGTAGGTAATGGTTCAATGGGACCCTACTGATGAGACATTGACCACTTGGAAGGATGCATCTGGTTTACAATATTTATACCCCTACTTGTTTGTAGGCTTCCAGAAGTAAGCCTAAGTCTCGGGGGGGGTGGTGGATGTAGTGCCTACCCCTATTTTTCTTTTCAGTTATTATTGTCAAACTCTTTTAGGCCAATTTATGTTAATGCTTGATGATTAGTGGCATTGTGTTTCTAGATTGTTGGATATTATCTCATACTTAGTTGATTATATGATGAGTTACTTGGTACTATTTATTTCATGTATGCATGATTATTCTTCGATAATGATTGTAGATAGTGATTTCCATTTAGATGGATTATTTATACATGTTTTCTACAAATACTTACCCCATATTACATGTGTATGGTATACCTTTGTGTTTTATCTTATGTATGATTTTTCTGATATGGTTGAGGAAGGGAGTCATAGTCACCTGCTAGTCAGGATCTACACAATGTACCACTTCCCACAATTGTCTTTTTAGTTTAGAATATATGTGTATGTACATGTGTTGATTTTATGCAGATTTCAGGTACTAGGTACCGACTTTTCTGAATTACCAAGATGAGTGTACCCTATCGTAATATCTCAATGGTAAGAGAGGGGAGATAACTCTTTAGTTCGAATCCTATCCCTAAGCCAATTGTCCTAGAAGGTAGGACAAGTATCTGAGATGTTTACCCTTCTAAATTTGTCATATGACATAAATTTGTGATTATGACCCTTGAATTTGATCTAGTTTGTTGTTCTTTTCAGTGGGTTTTCATAGCTTGTCTTGTGGGTCTATGGTGATTTCTCTATTAATTAAATCAAATTACAAGAATATTTAATGATTTAATTTAATAAAAATTTATTAAGATAATTTAAAATTTAATTATATTTAATTAATTGAGAAATTAGTTAAATAAAAGAATTAAATTTAAAGATATAGTTCTAATTTTGGAGCGTAATAATATTTATTTAATTTAACAATAATATATTTAGTAGATCATTTTTCAATAAATGCTAAATATTATTATTACTTAAGTTAATAAATATTTTTATCAAAAACACTTTGAAAATTAATTAAAGAGAGAAAGAGAAATTAATTTAATAATAAAGATATTTTAAATTGCAAAAAGTATGCATGAATATTTAAAAAGTAATAAAATATTAAAAGATATTGGGAGAACTCTTTATCAGAGATGGGGAGTTCATTTTTCAATTGTTAGGTTTTTAAGGAGCAATTTTCAGGAAGAAGCGTTTTAGAATAAAGAGGATTTCTCATGTGCTTCGTGTGATTGCATATTAGCATCAGATTCAGGTAGAATCTTATGGTTTATTGGCAAAATGATTTCCATTCTTCAAATTCCTATCTTCTTCATGTCTGATAAATCTATTTTCAGACTTTTATTTAAAATGAATCTTTTGTTGTAAATTTTATTGATATTCGTATTGAATTTATCTGTATTCGAGAAATTAAGTTTTTAGAACCCCTGTCATGTGAATTTTAATCACTTGGGTATTTTAATTGGGAAGGGTTTTGAAAAGAAATTGAATTATAGAATGTAAAACTCAATTGGTTCATTGGGTTTTTCTTATCAGATTTGAATTCATAATTTTTATTAAAAATATATCTATTAAAAAAATTAAATAAGGGGGCAGGGGGTGTTGTGATGTTTGTTTATTTTTATAAAACAAAATATTAAAAAAAGTTTTTAAAAAATTAAATAGGGGTCGGCGGGGGCCACCAACCCCCCACCCACCATGCTACTGTTGGCGGTAGAAAACCACTACTACAAGTAGTACTACTGTTACAATAGCAATACGTAGTATTACTACATGCAACAACAAGGCTATTGTGGCAACTACATGTAGGGCAAGCCGACAGGCCTTAAATGCCTTATCTTTTGTTGTTACTTTTTTTTTAAAATTATAAAATTTAATTATTATTTATTAATAGTTTTATTAATTATTAATTAATTAATAATTAATAATTTATTAATATAGTTTTAAAAAATAAAAATAATTATTAATTGAATTTAATTAGTTTAGTTTAATTAAGTTTTAATTAATAATAAATATTATTTAATAAAGTTTAAATTTACTTATTGTTATTATTATTTAATGATTTTGATTATTAATAAAATTGTAATTATTTTTATTACATAATCAATTATTATTATTTTAATAATTTAATAAATAATTATTCTTAAATCATTTTATGATATTTAATTGTAACCTTCTTATTTTCATAAGTTAATGGTAATTGTGTGATTTGTTTTAAAATGGGAAATGGGTTAAGTTGTAAGGGGAAATTCATAAACCTTATTAGTTTGAAAACTTACATTGAAATGAAATCTTGAACCTTATTGTTAACTCAAACTGTGTGTTTTCAAAATCAAACAAAACTATGAAACTACACTATTAATTGTATGCTTTCTTATGTTTTAGGTTTGGGGTTGACCTAGAAGTGTTAACTAGTTTAGGACATTTACTAGAGCTTGGCAGTTATTGTTTTGATGATTACATATGATGTCATGATTTGGTTTATGTATACCTTCTTGGATCAGTCCCGTTAGGATGATCGTATTAGTGATGCTTTTACTTTGACTAGTGATTTTAGTACTTGTTAGTTACTTGTTTAAGAACTGATGTATGTTATGTGGTCTTTTGAGATCTTTTTGCTTTAGTGAGCTTAGGGAAGGTTATCTATATGTAATGTCAGGAAGTGGCTTGCAATGGAGGCTGAAGCCCAAAGAGGATACCTAGGTAACCCATTGTAGGTTGTTTAAATAAGTGATAATATTACATTAAATGAGAGTAAAATTAATTAACAAGAGTCATTTTTTTCTCGCCCATGCCTTGAGTGCTAGTACAAACTAGTATAGGAGTAGAGAGGATGCTTGGTTGCAACCTTGTTTCATTAGTTTTCCTTGTCACTATGAAAGGATACTAATGTTGTATAGAGTCACTAAGGGGATGGAGTCTAGTCAAGCTACTAGGGTAACCTTAGAGTTGACTCATGCGATGGCACTTGCCCACTTACATAGTAGATATCCTATGAGTCATTTTTGCCTCTGGGTTTAGATGTCATTTGTGTCTTGGAACCTTTGAGGTATATTACTTCTAGGATTTCCTTGATCTAGATGTTAGTTTTGACTTTGGATTTGATATCCTATTTGGGACTTAAGACTATATGCTCAACCCGATGGGAGTGGACCTTTTTGGGTTTCAAAAGGTTGGGTGGTAGTGCCTTTTACTTTTACCATTGAGATCTGATAGTTCAATGATGTGGCTGATGTTCCCTATTCTGTATTTTCTTGAACAGTATGTTCTTATGTACTTTGATGGATGGTTGTACTTTATTGTTTCTAGTTTCATAGATTTCATGAGATGATGGAACCTATTTTTATGATGTATATTTTTTCAGCCTTTCATACCCTATGACATGTACAGTGGATGATTGTGCATTTTGATTATTGCCAAGTGGCATCTGAGATCATTGTGTATTATTTAAATGGATTCATACTTGTAATTATTCTTTGATGTGGATTTAGTATATATTGGATTTAGTATTAATTAAATTTAAATGTGATTCAACATCATGGGATCCTTAAGGAGTGTAATATGTTTATGTGTTTCTTATGTTTGAATGTATGTGATTGCTTCCACTATTTTATAATTGTTGTTATATGTTATCTTTAATAATTTTTTTGGCAAACTTGGTGAAACATTAATTTAGTTCTTTTGGATCCCTTGGTGGGGTGTTACAATAGGTAAGTACCTAGTTAAATATATGAACATGTATATTGAGCCCCTCATTGATGAGTTGTTGAAGTTATAGAATCAGGTCACTATGTATGACATCTCTAGACCAATAGGACAAAGACAATTTCAATTCCATGCAATGCTTGTATGAACAATACTTGATGCCCCTAGGATAACTCATTTTTACAGTATATGTTACATTGTTAAGGTCACATATTTTTAGTCTGTTATAGTGCTTACAGATTATTATTGTATGCTTAAGTTGCACATGATAATTGTACATGATCTTTTAGGTCTTTAGACAAAGGAAAAATTTGCATGTCTAGTTTGTGGTTTGAAGATGAAATCTTGCATTCAAGAAGTTTAAGAAAGTAGGTGTTAGATTTGTTTAGGCACTTTCTCCACAATAATCATAAGTATCAAATTACTGAAAAATATCATTTTAATGGGAAAGAAGAGGCAACATCAAGGCCATGAAGAATGACACCTCATCTATGGAAGTTGGAATATGATTGACTAAATCGTTGAGCTAATGTCTAGTTTATGGTCCAAAATTTGAAATTTATATTTTGATATCATCTTTTATTTACTAATGATGTAATTGATATTTGTGAAGCTCATCAAGGCATTAATGACCAACTTCCTAGAGGAATAAAAAGTTATCCTACTCAATTTAGTAGGTTATCGTGCTACAAGGATCTTACAATTGTGCATTTGTTTGATGCTATGCATATTGGAAAGAATGTAACATAGACACTATAGAAAATATTGGATGGAAAGCATGATAGATAAAAAATTGCCAAATTTTTTATTAACATTCATGAATCCAATTATGCATTGAAAGATTTAATTGAATCAAATAGCAATAGAAACCATATAAATACGAGTGCCCTTCCTTGGTTATTAACGAAGCAACAAAGTGATGCATTAAAAGAAGTCATAAAAAAAATTCTCACAGGATTTGCTACAAATATAAGCACTCTTGTATCTGAGAAAGGTGATTTTGGACTAGGGTTAAAAAAACATGATTGATATACCTTTGTCAAGTTAAGTCATATTCTCTATTTATAATATATTTGTAAAATTTCATGTACGACCTATTGTATTATTTCATAATATATTGAAATGATCATTTTTTAATGATTGAAATATGTCCTACCTCTATCCCTCCACACCAGTTTGAAAATAATATTAAACAAGTTATATATGATCTTGGAAAATACATGAGGTTAGAAGTGTTATTTCATAGATTTGTTGCACATATATTATATTTATGACTTGCTTTTATTTTGATGTAATCTACTGTATAATTTTATCTAAAATCTCGTTTATATGTTCTTGCATGTTGAATCTCTTTTAGGTTGTTATCATCTAAAGAAATTGATAAAAAAGATATAAAATATTGGAAGAGAAAAATTTCATAGCTTATGTGAGAAATGAAAAAGTGTCTACCTTCAACCTTTTTCAATTCTCAAGAATACTACCTCATACATCAAGTTGAAGAGATTGAATTGTGTGGACTTGTACAAACCAGGTCAATGTGGATAGTTGAGAGGCATTTACAATTTATGAAGGGCTTGTTTTGATGAAAATCACGTCCTGAGGGTTCTATAGTAGAGGGATATATGGTATACTAGACCATGGTGTACATTAGTGAAAATCTTACAAAGTTTGTAGCAAATATCCATGTAGATCACATTTGAGATCCCAACTCTATTAACAAATTTGAAGGAGAGTACTTGACAAGGAAATGTAGATTAAGTAGAGTGATAGGGAATTATAAGATGTTTATTGTAGTTATTTAATTCTTGTCCATCATCAATATAAGTTGTTTCTAACTAGTCTATTTGTTTTCTTTATAGTTGGTCGTGAGTGAGATGCACTACATTTGTATATTGCAAACAATCTTGATTGGATGATGATATGGATTCAACAGTCTCAAGAAAATGGTTGCTCATTAACATGGCATGATGTTGCATTGTTAGTTAAAGAAGCTCATCATAATGGAGATCCCAATGTTATACATATTTTACTTATCTAGCATATGGCTTAAGAGATAGAAGGGTATGCGAAAGATTTCTAATCATGACCCATAAATCTAATATCAACTCATAGATTGATGCAAATAATATTGACATATTTGAATAGTTGCAGATCAAACACCACAAATCTATGTACTACCATGGCCATAAATTTGGCATAAAAAAATCAAACAAAATAAAGAAAACTTGTGATTTTGAGATAAGTGCAGTCTTCAAGGTCACCAATATTTTGTCTAGAAATGATATACATCCTCAACAATCAAAAAAATGACACTATGGCATTTTGGATGGTATACTTGAGTGTAAATTTAATTCATTCAAATTAGTTGTATTTTTTGTTAAATGGTATAGGCTACAACTGAATTGAAATGATTTTGATAGGACTATTATTGAACATAATAGTGGATTTACAATGATTAATACAAGGTCATTTGAGCCAATTGGAGATGAGCCCTATGTTCTTCGAAGCCAATGCGAGAAAGTGTTTTACTTTGACATTTCACACAAATCAGGTTGGTCATTTTTTGTTAGACATGATCCAAGAGAAAGACCAATAAAGTATAATGTGATGGAAGAAGAAGATACTGAAGAATCAGAAGATGATCACAAACAACTACTACACAATGATGATGAAGAAGAAAAAGATGATGATTCTAGTGATTTTGACGATGATGATGACAATCATGATCATGTTGATGAAGATGGTGATGATCAAGGCAATGATGGTCATGATAATAGTAGTGAAGATAATGATGATGGTGGTGACGATGATGATCAAAGTGATAGGTACAATGATGGTGATGATGATCATGACATGGATGAAGATGATGATCAATGCCATGTTTAATGAAATATCTATTGGCATACGATCAATGTCAAGTATGATGTGGTCATGATTTATTTTTATAATTTTTTTTGACTTGTACATTTTTATAATTAAGTTATTATATGTTGAACTCTACTTTTATGGAGTATATATAATGATATTGCATAGCTACCACACATAAAGTAGAGGTAAGAAATTATAAAATATACAATAATTTTGATTTATGCATCATGTAATTTTTGTCTTCTATGTAATTTGTAGTATATAGAGCATTGTAAGCAGACAAATTTTCATTCATTATAATATGGGTGAATTTTAATGAGTGAGGTGACTAATTTTTTCTTTCAAAACCATATGTGTAGATATAAACATTAAGTAGAACATGTCCAATATATTTGTAGATATACACATTAATTACACCAATTTTTTTGGTTAACTTAAGATAAATTATTTACATATGCAAGCTATTCAATGCCTTTGAACAAAATCTTGCACACTCATATGGATCGATAGGTATAAGTTAGTAGATCCTATAGATACAAATTTTTATTTGCATATCTTCTCATTATCATCAACATCAACTTTAGTCCTAGAATGTCTCTCATTTTATGGATTACAGGTATCACCAAATAGGTATTTATTTGATCTGTCTTCCTCGAGTGAGGAAAAAGAGGGAATAGAAGACAAAAGTGAGACATCTAGTAGGTCTAAAATAGGGAGATCAACTAGAGGTCAAAAGACTAGAAGAAAATTCAATAAATGAATGCAATTTTTTCTTGTTGAGAGAAAAGGCGATAGGAAGGTTCTTATTGTAATGAGAGAAAAGGTGATAGGAAGGTTCCCTTAAGGTTCACACATCTTTAGAAAGAATGGGTACCCAAGGAACTACCTTCAGTTAACACTAATTTTTCTGTTAATAAAAGGATATATTGCATAGCTCTATCTTCATTACATGGTTTGGGCCTATTTTTGATGGATGGCATAAAGGTTTGTTACAATAAAGTTGTTGAATTGATGGAGTATGTAAGGCCTTGTTATAATTACAAAAAATGGATGTGGATTGTGCAATAAAAAACAATTATGCATAGGTGTACATTGTCACTAAATTATATATAATGCTAAGAAAATGATCAAAGTAAAAGGTTCACTATGTAAATTGATGAAAGGCCAAAAACAACACAGAATATTGTAGGATATATAAATAGTTCTCAACTTGTATCAACTAATAAGTGGCTGAATTATATATTCAAGAAACAAGAGGGAAATTGTGTTTTTGTATGTGTAATAAAATCAATAAGTGTAGGGGAAGAGCTTCTGATAGATTACAATTTGGATCATATAGATACAAAAAAATTCCCTATCATGGGACTACTAAGTATAACATTTAAACTAATTACCTCCAATTAATATTGACTCCAACATATGATCTATTGTTTTATTAATAATTTTTTTTGGTAAGTCTATTACTTTCATTTCAATGCTGATTGCTAAGAATTACTAATATTTTTCATAGAGTGACATGGATAGACCACCACCCATAGACGAGGATGCACCATCTCACATAACTTCTTTAGTGAAGGTAAACCTTAATTATTATAATTGTCCAAATTATATAGAAAACAATGTTGTATTATTATGTTCTTTTCTTTATGGCTTTGGAGTTATTTTGATGGAATTTTACTGATATTGATGTCACAACTTGCTACTTATTGATAGGGAAAAGATAAAATGATAGCATATCAAATGCGATCTAAAACATGGGTGTCATTTCTAGATGACATCACCCTCAATTCCGACCCCATATTTATGGTCCACCAACTCATACAAAGATATAGTGATTAAATTCTTAATATTATCCTCAAAGGTTACACAAGCAAGGAGACAAAGGCACTGAAAGAAGAATTGATACGTAGAGTCAATTTTTTGAAGGTAAGAAATAATTAATCTCAAGTAATAATAGAAGCTCAATAGATGTTTATATTTTAAAGTATCTTATGGATCATGATCTAAAATATTATGTGTTCATCTAGAACAATTTATGACAGCTATAAGACCACGTGGCGAACATTGTGAGGGTTGTAGTGCACAACCTACTGGCTAAAAGTGCCTTCCCACCGAGGATTAATTTCAAATATTTAAACCCACCTAATGGTCATAAGATTAAATTCAATGTTATATTTTAAATCATGTAGATGTGACAAGATGGTATGTTCATGTTCTTACAATAGCTCATGTATCAGAGGATCGTCAGGGAAATCAAGCAGTGATAATATGCTATCAAGCTCCTGTTGGTTGAGTGGTTAGGTTTTTTGTAACATAGAAAATAGTTGAGATATCATAATCTAAAGAAAGGTCTTTGTTGATGTTATGACAATAAGTGATCGTAAGATCATAGGTTCCATGAGGATGTGTTCTGATGCCACAAGGGTCAACAAAAGTAAGATCATAAGGATTATTGCCATGGCTACTAATATCATGATGGACTATGATCGTAAGATCATAAAGGTCAAATCAATCATGTCATGACATCACAAGGAAAGAATAATGGTACTATGACCTTATGCTAGGGGTGTTAAGGGCCGTTATCTTATCATGAGATCATAGGATCTTGTTATTATCGAAGGATTGTAAAGAGAATGAAGGATGTGCTCGATGCTATGAGGTATTCAAAATTGTAAGATCATAGAAGTCAGGGTTATGAATAAAAGGAAATTTAAAGGGTTTTAACCATAGTTGACACTTGTAGGATCGTGATTTTAGTGTTTACCAAAACATATAAAGAACTTCACATGCCAAGTTGGACAAAGAGGAATTTCCAACCAATTAGGTAGCAGGAAAGGTACAGAGTGAAAATTGAATATAGTTGACCTATGCTTTCCACCTGATTTGGCAAGTTGATGATAGGGGAAGTAGCTCTATGATGATAGATTCAATGTTTTCAATCTCCTAAAACCACTTGCATTGTTCCCTAGGTAAGATAAATGCAAAATAATACTCCATTACCACCAGTTGATCCATCTACTTAGTCAAAAGGTTCATGACCACCATTCTTGTCCTCTCAGAGAATGTTTGGTGGATAAGTGATCTTATCATGTCTGGATTTGCACTATAACCAAATCTTTTTTAGTTTTTTAGTAATTATTCTCAGCAAAGTTGATTGTAGTGGTTGAATTTTACCTTAGGGTGGAAACTATCTAGGTTATGCTTGCACTATAAAATTAGATGTTGTACACTTTCTTAGGGCCAGATATTCTTTGTTTCTCTGGTATTGCCTTGGTATACTACTATAAATCCCCTCTTTGCCTCTCAATTATATGACATCTTGTCTTACCTCCTTCAGCCATCAATGTACTGTGTAAGATTTGTCTAGCTCTCTTCAATGTACTATGGATATCTATAATCTACATTTATGTATCTCTTTTGACCTATGATAAGAAGTGAAGCTTTTTCCTTGTGTCACTCATTAGGTTTTATAATCTGTATATAGCTAATAGATTAAAGAAATTCTAAATTTATATATCTTTGGATGGTCATGATAATTGTACTATGTATGTATGGGCGGAGATTGGTCTAAACACCCTATTTTGGTGTATCACCTCTTTAGAATAGATTAGGTAGTTACTTTCATGTACTCCCCCCTTTTCTCTTCAAGAATAGTTTAAGTGCATCCTGATAGTAGAGGAAGTCAACCTTCTCTAGAGACTCAACCTCATAATTCAAGTCCCACAACTTGGAGGTTTCTTCCATGTTTCACAAGGTTGTCCTTAGGTAAAAAAAATTGGACAAGGGTGTAAGATTTTGTGACAATAGTTTTTTGACACACTCAATGGAACATATATTAAACATTTTAAGTTCATTGGCACCAAAGAATGATTCCATGTTCATGTTGAGGAGATAGCACTGCTAATAGTATAAATCCTTCAAGAGGCTCATTTTTTCAAAAGTACTTGGCGACTCTAGCTTCAAGGACAATCTAGTTTCCAGACCAAATTTGTTGTGATTCATGTCCAAGACACACACAAGGGCATCTTCTAGAGGTAATTTCCAATACCAAGAGCTTTCTTTTTTGTAATCCAAGAAGAAAGTCTAGGGTATCTCTATCACCAGTTAGGAGTGCACCAGTAACACATACCCCTACAAGACCCATCTCCACTCCTCTTGTTATTAGGTCTCAGCCTAGAATACCACATACTCATATCAATAGATGACTTGCTTACATGGATAAAGCTCAATATTTTTCCACATTTAATGGTGGAAGCTCCCTCCTATTATCCCAAAGGTATGACATATTAGTATCAGCTCTCAAAAGTATACCTGAGTTTACTGGTGAAACCTCCATGTCCCCAGTTGAGCATATTCAGGAGGTGTCTAACACCTATAAATTTCATAGCATCACTGAGGATGATGTAGTATAAAGGATTTTGGCCTCATCCTTGAAAGGGAAGGCACTACAATGGTATATAGGTTTTCCTCATAACTCTATTATTGATTGGGATGAGTTAGGGGCAGCCCTATGCAAGCATTTTGAGGATAACATTAATCACCTATCACTTTTAGAAAAACTAAAAACTATCAAGAGGGCACCCCATGAATGTATGACTGATTTCAATTATAGATTTTAGAAGACATGGGATAGAATATCTACTGTAGTGAAGCCCTCTCATAGTAATGCATTCTTGTATTATCTTAGAGCCTTCAATAGTGATATTGCTACCACTCTACAATCTATGGGAGGAGACACTCTACCAAATACTTATGAGGTTTCCATAAGAGTAGAAAATATTTTGATAGAGAGAGGGAAGTTAGCTCCAAGGCCTCCAATTCCTTTCTTCCCCGACATGACCAATCATCAACCTACTATAGCCTCTATTCATACTTCTTCTACAATTCAGCCTCTTGTTGTGGTCCCAATAGCCTACACATCCTCTGATGGAGTTGATAGGATGGAGGCCATGATGTAGAATGTGGATAAAAGGATGTAGGATCAAGAAAAGGAGATGAAGGACAATAGTTTAGTAGTACAAAACATGTGAATGAGTTGGTAACTATGAAGAGACAACAAGTTCAAAATAATAGGCCTCTCCAACTCCAAAGTCAAGGTCCCATTCATGGTAGACCCCCAAACTAGAGTCATGTCCCCTATAATTAGAATAGACCTTTTGACCACCCTCATAATCAGAATAGACCTATCAACCACCCCTAGACTTCAAACACCAACCTAAATAGGACCTTAGTCCCAAAAAAAATCTTTCCCAAGGTCAAGATTTTTTCCCTTCTTGTAACTACTCCTATGGATATTACATATTTCAGAAGGCAGAATCTTACTTGGCATCAACTATACCAGAGAAAATAGTTGACCGAAAACACAATGTTAATCAACCAACTAATACTTTTTAGTAGAATGATTGTTCTTTCATGAACCGTCTAGTGGAAGAGAATTGTAGTGTAAACTAGGATTTGTGTGCTTACAATACTAGAAGCAAGAGAAGAGTTGTGGAAGAGATCACTCCCCCTCCTCCTAATTAGGCTTCAACATCAAGTATAGTACTACACGTACAAGTAGTTTCCCAACAACAAAATGTGAATCAACCTACTAATGTCCCTTAGCAACAAAGACAAATAAAAGTAGAGGAGATGTGAATAACCCTCAAGCTATTCCATCTCAAGCTTCTACATCTAGGGCTTCTACCAAGACGTCTAATACATCTTTTAGTGTGGTATATAAAATGAGGAAGACCAATGTAAAAATTTCTATGTGGGATGTTGTTGCTACTATACCATCACAAAAGAAGCTACTATAGTAGGAGTTGGAAAGCATTAAACTCAGAGATCAGCCACCTAGCATGGAGGATGTTGTAAGCTTTGTACAACCATAAAAATAGATGGAAACAAGAGAAAAGGTTAGACCTCCTCCATTTTATGTTTCTCTAATTATAGGAGATAATCTAGTCCACAATTACATAATTGATTTAGGGGCTAGTAGTTTAGTAATGCCAAAATGTGTTGCTCATATTTTATATGTGAGATATGAACTCATTTTTAAGGATTTATTATAGTTAGATGGTAGTATTTTCAAGACTATGGCAATCCTTAGAAATGTTGAAATGGCCTTACATGCATGCCCTGGTTTTATTATAGTTCAAGTTAAATCAATTGCTGAGGTTAAGCCACACTTTGCCATTTGTCTATCAAGAGATTTCACTTCCCAAATAGGCAGTTACATATCCTTTGATTGGTCATATATGTTTTTCAGGACTAGATATGGAACCAAAGCTTCAATCAGAGTAGAACCATTAGCCCTCCATCATATTGAGCCATACACTCCTAATCTCATCAATATGAACTGCACCATCCTAGAAATAGATGAAAATGACACAATAAATGAGTTTTCCACTTCTTTAGTAGAGATACCTGATTTCCTCTTAGATGAGTGGGCCAATGCATATCAGATTGATCACATATCATAAACCTTGGAGATAGGCCTTGGCATGTATTGTATATCATAAAATGATGCTCTTGTCCCTAACTTAATGACAACCAAAGAAGATACAAGTGAGATATGGAGTATGTATTTTGATAGATCAAAGAATAAAAATGGATTAGGGGCTGGTACAATATTGGTTTCTCTTGCACTAGAAAGGTACTACTTCTCATTTAGGCTTTAATTTAGTTGTACCAATAATGTGGCCGAATATGAGGAATTGGTTCAAGGTCTCTTACTTGCTCAAAGAAGAAGAATTAAAGCATTAAAAGTATATATGGAGATAGAAAGTTGGTGATCAATTAGGTGAGGAATCAAAATATTACTAAGAATGGTTTTCTTAGGTCTCACAAACATAAAGTATGGGATTTTCTTGAAAGTTCCAGTGCCTTTAATATACAAAGCATTCCTAGGAAAGGAAATAGACATGCTGATAGAATTGTGGTAGTCGATGCATCCTATGATGTCCCAAGAAGCCTCAAAGATGAGAAGAAATAGAAGGTTAAAGTGGTAGTCAGACCTTCTATCCCTAAAAATAATATCAATTGGTAGGTCTTTGAATATAACACACAAATTGTGAGTTTCTTGCATAATGAAGCAGAGTTCTTAGATAGAAATCAATATAAATTGCATGACCAATATGGTGATCAAATCATCAAGCTCAGTTCCAATAAGTTGCCTAAGGGTCTCATTACCTTAGAGAGTGTCTTCAATCTTGATGACCAAGCAAGGGATAGAAGCATGAATCTTGATGTGAACAAAGGAGTTCATATGCTAGTTGTAGTTGCTGATGGAAGAAAGTTAAACATAGGGAAGGTATGTTTTGAAACTGAGCAAGAAAGTTTTGTTCATCTAAGTCAAGAATTTAATGATGTATTTTCTTGGACATATGATGATTTAAAGGGTTTTGACCCTAGTCTATCTCAACATACTATAGATCTAGTTGATAATATCAAGCCTATTAGGCAAAAGCAGAGACCAATAAATACCAAGATTGAGACACTAATGAGAAATGAGTTGTCAAAATTAATTGAGGCCAATACCATTTTCCCTATTAAGCACTCCTCTTGGGTGGAAAACTTTGTCCTTGTTAGGAAACAAAATGGAGAAATTAGACTATGTGTATATTTTAGGGATCTTAACCAAGCCTCCCTTAAAGATCATCATCCTCTCCCTTCCATGGAACATATATTGTCCAAAGCTAATGGTTTAGAGAGATTATATTTCTTGGATGGATTCTCAAGTTATAATCAAGTGTTAGTTAAAGAGGCTGATAGATATAAGACTTCTTTCACTACCTAATGGGGCACCTATGCCTATAGTAAAATGCCCTTCAGACTAACAAATGTAGGTACCACCTTTCAAAAAGAAATGGAGATGGCCTTCAAAAACATGATTAAGAGGTTTTTGTTGTTCTACCTTGATGATATCACAATACAATCAAAAGATATAGCAGAACATTTTGGTCATCTCAAATAAGTGTTTATAAGATGTGGAGAGTATGGAGTATCTTTGAGTCCAATCAAGTGTGTCTTTGTCACTAATCAAGGGAAATTATTAGGCCATATTGTATCTAAGGATGGTCTAATCATTGATCCAAAAATAACAAAGGCAATACTATCCCTTTCTCTTCCTATTCACATAAAAGGTCTACAAAATTTTCTTGGTAGAATAATTTTTGTGAATATATTTATTCCTAATTTGGCTACCATGGTGAAACCTCTTACAACCATGCTTAAAAAGAACATGGTCTTCTCATGGACCAAGGAAGGGAAATCAAGTTTTGAAGAAATCAAAGTGGCCATAGCTTCAACCCCTAGTCTCATTAATCCAAACTTTGATAAGGATTTCATTCTTTACACCTTAGGAGGTGAGTCAAGTATTTTTTTGTTTTGACTCAATTAAATGATAAAAATGAAGAGCAACCTATTGCTTTCTTTAGTGGAGGGCTAAGAGAGTATGAAAATAAGTACAAATATGTGGAGAAGTAGGCCCTTGTAGTCATAAGAGTTTTGAAGAAATTCAAAAACCTTCTGTTTCATAACAAAATCCATTTGTTGGTCCCTTATGCAAGTGTTGAGGATTTCTTGTTGAGAATAGATATTAGTGAGAAAAGGGCAGGTTGGATCACTAAGGTGATGGAGTATGATGTACATATCTAGATTACCAAATTAGTAGGAGGGAAAGGGTTGTCCAAACAAACAATCTCATCTCACGAGCTTGATGAGGAAGTTTTCTTGGTATTGGAAGAACAACAGGAAGTGAGAAATGATAATCCAAGGAGTTGGATAGATGACATGAAGACCTTCTTAGCTAGGAATGGATATCCTCAAGTGTTGGATAAAGCTAAAAGTAGATAATTCAAATTGCAGTCTACTCCTTATGCTATAATTGATAATGTTCTTTTTAGGAAGGACTTCAATGGAGCCTTGCTAAGATGTATTGACACATATCAAGTAGAGAGAACGATTAAGGAACTTCATGATGGTCTTGATGGTGGCCACTTTTTAGCAAGAACCACTATAATGAAGATCATGAAAGCCAATTACTACTAGCCATCCTTGATCCATGAATTCCACAAACATGTAAGGAAGTGTGAAAAGTGTGCTTTCTTCTCAGGTAAATAAAGACTTGTAGCCCTTCCACTTCACCCCATCAAGGTCAATCAGCCTTTTTCTCAGTGGGGATTATATTTTATTGGTCCCATTAATCTGCCATCTAGTTCTGGTCACAAATGCATTTTGGCTACAACAAATTACTTTAAAAGGTGGATAGAAGTAGTAGCCTTAAAGGATTCTATAGAGGCTTTAGTTGTGGAATTCCTTAATGGAATTGTTACTAGATTTGGTGCTAGTTCCACTATAATATCAGACAATGCAAAATCATTTATAGGGGATCATATTTGTGAATGGGAAATGGATCATGGCATTTACTTAAGCACATCTTCCAATTACTACCCTCAAGGTAATGGCTTGGTTGAGTCATCCAATAAGAATTTGATTAGAACCATCAAGAGGACTATTGAAGATAATCAAAGATGTTGACACCAAAAATTGAGGATTGCCCTTTGGGTTGATAAATTAGCACCTAAAAAAGCTATTGGCAACTCTCCTTTCATGCTGGTGTATTGTAGAGAAGCAAGGCTTCCTATTTCATTAAAGTTTCTAGCTCTTGTGCTGGCTCATTAGTTGGAACTAATTGGAAACGATGTCATGTCTATAAGGATGATAGATTTGATGGAGCTAGAGGAGAAAAGAAGTCGAGCAATACAAACCTTAGAAATACATCAAAAACAGATGAATAAGAGCTTTGATAAGAAGGATAAGGTCAAAAATTTCAAGGAAGGTGATCTTGTTCTCAAATGGGATGTAGATAGAGAAAAAGTAGGGAGACACTCAAAATTTGATACTTTATGGAGTGGTCCCTATGTAATTATTAGTTGTAAATAGGGCAATTATTTCTAGTTAAGCAAACCTGATGGTGAAATTCTGCTTATTCCAGCAAATAGAATATATCTCAAGCCCTATTTATGAGGAAAAGATGAAGTTTCCTATACATAGTTAGAATAGTTTTCTTCCTATTCCTTCTTATTCTCCAAGAAGTCTAAGCATTTTTTTTTTGTTGTAGAGAGTTTTGGTTCCATTTTTGCATAGTTACAAAGGTAGAAAGACATGTTTTATGGATCAAAATACAAAAAATTTTATGAATTTGATGAGTTTCATGGTTTCAGAGACTCCATAGCCCAATGAATCTTTCAATGGCCACTAGTCATATGCCAAGCAAGCTTGCATCCCCTTCGAGTCACCAGAAATGTTAGATAAAAGTGTCTTCCTACCAAGGATTAATTTCAAATATTTAAACCCACCCAATGGTCACAAGATTCAACTCTATACGATATTTTAAATCTCAAAGCTGTGACAAGATGGTATGGTTCTAACCTTATGATAGTTGATGTATCATAGGATCATCGAGTGAATCAAGAAATGATAAGATGCTATGAGGCTCCTATTGGCCAAGTGGTCAAGTTTTCATGACATCGTAGATAGTTGAGAGATCATAAGCTAAAGATTTAGGTCTTACTCGATGTTACAATAGTAAGAAATCATAAGATCGTAGGTGCTGCAAGGATGTGTTTTGATGCTACGAGGGTCAATAATCATAGGTTCACAAGGGTCATTGCTATAGCTACCAATATCACGATAGATTGCAATCATAAGATCGTAAAGGTCAAATCAATCATGCCATGACATCACAAAGAAAGAATAATGGTACCACATGAATTAAGGATGGGATTGATGCTATGAGGTATTAGCAATCATTAGATTGTAGAAGTTAGGGTTATGAAAAAAAGGTAATTTAAAGGGTTTTGGCCATAATTTATGCTCGTAGGATCGTGAGTTTAGTGTTGACCAAAAGATTTGAAGAATTTCACCCACCAAGCTAGACGAAGAGGAACTACCCAACAATTAGGTAGTAGGAAAGGTATAGAGAGGCAGTTGAATATGGTTGACCTATGCTTTCCACCTGATTTGGCAAGTTGATGATAGGGGAAGTAGCTCCATGATGATAGATTCGATCTTTTTGATCTCTTGCAACCACTTTCATTGGTCCCTAGGTCTAATAAATGCAAAACAACACTCCATAGCCACTAGTTGATCCATCTACTTAGTCAGATTGTTAATGGTCGTCATTCTTGTCCTCCCAGAGATTGTTTGGTGGATAAGTGATATTCTCACATATGGATTTGCACTGTGATTAGATCTTTTCCAATTTTACAATAATTATTCTTTGTAAAGTTGAATGTAGTGGTTGAATTTTATCTTAGGGTGGAAGCTATCTGAGTTATGCTTGCACTATAAAAGTAGATGTTGTACTCTTTCTTAGGGTTGGATCTTCTCTTTTTCTCTGGTATTGCCTTGGCGTACTACTATAAATTCTCTTGTTAACTCTAAATTATATGACATCTTGTCTTATCTCCTTTAGCCACCGATGTATCGTTCAATCTTTGTCTACCTCTCTTCGATGTATTGTGGATATCTATAATCTACATTTTTGTATCTCTTTTCACCTATGAATGATAAGAAGTGAAGCTTTTTCCTTGTGTCACTCATTTGGTTTTCTAATCTGTATGTAGCTAATAGATTAAAGCAAGTCTGAATCTGTATATCTTTAGATTGTCATGATAATCTTACTATGCATGTATGGGTAGAGATTGGTCTAAATACCCTATTTTGGTGCGTCACCTCTTTAAAATAGAGTAGGTAGTTACTTTCATATATTCATTCTCCCTTTTCTCTTCAAGAATAGTTTAAGTGCATCATGATAGTAGAGGAAGTCAACCTTCTCCCGAGACACAACCTCATAGTTCAAGTCCCACAACTTCGAGGTTGTTTCCATGTTTCACAAGGTTGTCCTTATGTGAAAACTTTAGATAAGTGTGCAAGATTTTGTGACAACACAACCTTCATGTAAGTAACACTTTCTCTTTACAAAATTACTGAAAAATATAGTATTATTACACAGTTGAGTTTATTTAAGGTAGATTTAGTTATGACTAAGTGTTATTCCATACTTGGGTCTCTGTTTGAACTAGTTTAGGTTGTGCTTGACTATGAAAGGGGATAATGTTATGACCACCGAGTTCAACTAAGAACTTATTTACTATTAACAGATTAAACTAGTTAAATCAATGGTAGTATACTAAATTAGACATAGGGTTTCTAGACATTGTAATATGCCTTGCGCATTCTAGTTCCTTAGCAAAGCCTAGTATTTAATTAGACATTCATGGTATGTTTGATTTCTTAAAATGTGGCAACACAAGATTCACATGGGATAAAAAGAGGATTAAAACATCACTATCTGAATCCTCCTCCTTCAAAATAATATAATTATCTTAATTTAAAATTAACTAATTGAAAACTACCACTTTATTAAAACAGGTGTCACACTAGGAAATTCATATCATATCACATATTATCTTCTTTCAACTCTCTTTAGAATATTCTTCAAAAGACACAAGAATAATGTACACCTGCTAACCAATTTTAGATACATCTAGATTACTATTGCAAGAACAATCAATGTTTTTTTTTTGAAAAATGCCACTTCACCTATTCTATTAATTTTAATAAAATAATTCATTTAGAGATAAAATCAATAGAGTCAACCAAGTGACCTAAATTTGAATATATCTAATATGCTTTCAACAATATTGTAAGTGACCATAAGTAAAGAAATAGATGTTTAAGATGTCTCATAAAAGTTTAAAATTCTAAAATAAAAGTAACATTAGTGGTAGGTACCAACAATATATTAAGACCAACAAAAGTTATTTAATGCACTAATGTGTTTCAACAATTAGGTACATGAGAAAGGTTGATTATGTGTATTGACATTAGTAGGTGGACCATTTTGAATGTAGTGGAAAACAAATTGATGTTAATTTTATGTTTCCTCTACTACTAACTAGTACATTCTGTTCCTTTTTTGATAGATTAACAACAAGATTACACTATAGGTTAACCTATTTTTCCTTCTCCATCCTATTTAAATAAATGATTAATTCTATGCTTATTGTATGGAATATGACTGTTAAAAGTGAATCTTATAATATTGGGTGATTACTAATTTATCATTCATTTAAGCATTTTTTATATACTAAGAAGATACAAGAAATGTTTAAATTGAGTGTGTAAGAAATTTATAGCCATTTCACAAATGAAAGGTATGTACAGAAGAATGACATGGATTTCACTTGGCCATCTTACCTAACTTAGTCCTTGTGTTTGTGTTGGTAACCTTATGACTATTATGGGTATATTTGTTTGATTTTTTAGCCCATCCTACTCAGTGTTGAAATAGAACATCTAATGTTGAAAGTGAAACTGGTGCAACATTGTTTGTTTTGATCAACATTATAACACCTAACTTTTATTTTTGGATTCTTCTAGCTAGTATCTCATTTGATCTTTATCTAGTGTAAATGCCTTTAATAACAAAATTGTATTCTTCATTTCATAATGAAGTGCAGGTGCATCCTTTAGTTGTCACTCCAATATTGCCAAGTGCATTATCGGTAACAAGGAGTATGCCATCCTTGACTATGCCAAGTATAACTAGTAAAACCTTGTTTTCCTATATTTTGTAATGTGCTAGTTAGGCATTGTTTTTTTGTTGGGTGGATTTTATACTCGTGTACCTATTTTGTGCACTAATAGATAAACCTTCAGTTGATAGAGCAACAAAGACCAGTACTACTGAAATCGATCCATTTCTTGGAGCATCTCGTGTGACTAGTATTGGTTCATTTACAAGGACAATGTTGATGAACAAAAAAAACTATATTTTTGTTAAAATTATGAAAGTTTCCAGTTGCTTTAAAATTGTTATTATTTATAGTGTAATTGTAGTTTACTTATACATAACTCATTTTGGACTAATGTCCCATGATTTTTTTGTAGGAAATAATGTTTTCTTTGATCATCTTTTTTATATGACATTGAGGCTAATTGGACCTACCATACATAAAAGGTACATATTTTCATATCATTGCTACAATATTTTTTTCTTCTTTCATTTATTGTACTCTATTAAAGTTATTGATCTAACAAATTTTTTTATTTTAAAGGTGGAATGACCAAAATCCTAAATCAAACAATCAACTCATTACAGCTTTTGAGGACCTTTTTGGAAAAAAATATTTTTGACATTACCCAACTTCTCAAAAGAACATCAAAACATATAAAGAATGTGAGGGACCAATATAGAAGGAGTATAAAGGAGAACCCAAAGTATGACTTTCCTCCTATGACTCCACTAATGGAGTGGAATGAAATAATAGAAGATGAAAAAGAGAAAAGACTACATGATAAAGGAAATGAACCAGAAGAGGTCAAAAGAAGGCATGTCATGGTATTATTAACTAGAATGTAATCATGCACTAATTAGTGATCTTTGTAAATATATAATATAACATGTTTGAAACTATTTATAGATTGCAGAACACATCAATGGCTACAAAAGTGAGAGTAGAAAAGGTTGGCAAACAAAAACTTGGCTTTGGTGGCTTTATGAATCTTCAGTTTCGACTTGTAAGTATCAACAATTTAATTTCATATAATTTTTTTAAATATAATGTTGCAAAAAATTTTGTTTAATCAAATCATACATACAAAAATGACGATATTAAGTAAAAAATATAGGGCACAAAATTCAATGTAGAGCCCACCAATGAAGATAAAAAAATTGCCTTGAAGGAAGGCTATAAAGTTGTGGCTACATGCCTATGCCAAGAATCTGAAAGCCATACCCAAGAATCTAGTGCACCAAATGAGACATAGCTAAATTGGTCAAATAAAAAGTAAATCAAATTGAATAGTTGAGAAATTTTTTTTTTGGTGTTAGTTTTGAACATAAATTGACTGCATAACATTTCATTATAGCCTTCATTTCCTATCACAAAATCTGTGTGCGATGAAGTCTATGATGTGTATCATAGCTAGTGGTGGAGGTATTAATTTTCTATTGAAAATTAATTATGCAATTATGAATATAATTTAACATCTTCAATTGCAATTTGACGTGTAACCTTTTCTTGAATATTTTAGAGCATGTTGAGCATCATGGTGAAGGAACAAAACATGTTCCAACTATTCAACATGTTGACGTGGTAGTTGATCGAAATGTTAATGTACATGATGTGGCATTATTAGGTAAGAAAAATGCATGTTATGTTATATTGGTTAATTTAATACTTGTAATAGTTAGAAAAAGAAAAAGAGTATGCCAATTTAACCCATTTACTTGTTCTTGCAATAGGGCCCCCTTTAGCGTAGTAGCCTCCTACTCCTCAAAATAGGAGGAGGCATCATAATTTGACATTACATGTGCCACAAGAGAAGGAGAATGGGGAAGATATTGATGCTTTTATCAACCTTTTTCTTAAGAGAGCTAAGAAAAATAAAAAGAAGAAATGATTTTTTAAAAATGGTCTTTGATAAACTTTGATAGATAATGAAAGGACATTGTCTTAGGTAATTATCTATGAATGTTGTATATTAATATTTATTTTTATTTCATGTTAATGAATATTGTTATGTGTTAATATAGTCTTGATTACTATTGTGTATTAATGAATTTTATATCATATTAATGAATGTTATGTGATTGTATTGATTGAATGTTATAATTCATAAATGGATCAAGGAATGAATGAAGTAAGTAATTAGATGATAATGGAGAATTTAGATTGATGTTAGGGGAGGGGGGGTGAGGCCAGATGAGCTTCCATCTTCATGTGGTTGACCTTTTTAAGTAGAGAATATTAAAGTATTCTAAAGATCAAGTGAAGCTCAAACTAACATACCAAGGATATCTTCCTAACCAGCCAATAGTTTTTTTCCTTTGTGATAGAGTTCTATATCCATTCATTTATTAATCACTATCCTTTTAGGCTCCTTAATTTCCTATTCTATTCTTTCTTTTGCTTCAAAACTATTAGCAAAGTAGCAATTTATTCTTGATATCTTTAGCTTAGTAACCAAGCAATATAATTTTGATCCCGATACCTTTGCTTATTCCTTCAACTACTATTCTATTGTATTCATTAACTTTTCATCCCTCACACACATTTTTTCAAACTTGAAAGGACATTGTTGTGGGAGTGAATCCTCAATTACATTCAACTAAACTGCAAAGTGATTTGAGCTAGAATGAGGGAGGATATGGGCTGAAACAGTATATTGAAATCAATTGTTATTGATATTCATTGGTGATTCTCCACTACTTTTCTCTAGGATTCATTATAGCATTCAATTCACCACCTATAATACAAATCTGAATTCATTATAGCATTAAATTTCAAACTCACAATATTTTTGTTATCAAATAAAACCATATCGAACACATGGTTACACCAACCTTCCTGTAGGGAACTAGGCGAGCATTTTCTGCTAGTGGATTGAAGTTTTCCATACAATGTATTGGCTTCTATACAAGCTTCATATATACAAGAAAACTCTAGTAAGATTTTTATTTCTATTGAGAAATCCCTTTTTTTTCCAAGCACAAAATTTTAATATTCTGATGCTTGTGAGAGCTAGGAAACTAACTAATAAGCATTGAAAGTGCAATTTTTTCTTTCAATCAATTGTATTAAGGATTTTTTTTTTTCTTGTATTACTCTCTTGAAGATGGAAACCCCAAAAATTTGTAGACTCAAGGCTTGGACATACTATCTTGGGAAGATAATTTGTGCCTATCCATTGCTACATATGTTTGAATGGAAGAGTTATAATTATACTTGGTTTTTGTGTGCACATATAGATTATTTCTTACTGTGTTTTGTGCTTGTTTTCCTTTGGGGGACATATATGTTCTTGAAAAATTAATCAATTATACAGTTGCACATGATAGCTTTAGTTTGTTCTTCTGAGAACACTATTTCATGCTCTAGTGTCCACATTTTCCTTATGTTTGCCTCTAGATAATCTCCTCACAAAATCACATAATTTAGATCGTATTAATAGGTAGCCTCTAATGCTATAAAAATAGTAAATTCTTGTAGCATTGTATATACCTTTGTGTAGAAATAGTTTCTTGTAATCACTCTTCCATTAAAATGAGAACTGAGAACTATTTCATTGTTCATATTATTCTGAGTACCATTGATCAGAATTGACGAGCATATTAGATTAAATTAAATCTTTTTAATTAATTATTATCTGTATTCAATTGCAAAGCATTTTCAATTTTTTTTGAATTTTCTATTCAATTTCTAATAAAAATGTAGATGAAGTGACCTTTCAACTTCCATCGAGATGTATAAAGAGGCTCAAGATAAATTGAACAACAAAACGAGATGGAGATAAATCTTGTTTGCTGAGATTGCCAATTTGTATTAGATTTGATATAAGGAGTTCATGGGAAGACATCTCAACCACAAGATTGCCCAACTCTTATAGAGTTCAGGACATACATCTCATTCATGGGATAGCCCAACTTTTATGAGCTCGGACACACAACTCCTCCACGAGTTTGTCCAAATTTGATTGATTTGTAGGCATACATCTCACTTACGAGATTGTCCACAACTGTATGAAATTTTATTTAATATTATGAATAAATTGAATTCTTGATATTGTTGATTATGTCTTTGCAATACCACAATTTAATTCTTTTGATATTGTCCTTTGAATTGACAAAATGATTTAGATAATTGGTGTCAGAGCTAAGTTTATGTAGGCCATCTTTCAGGTAATCATTGAACTCTACACAATGCTTTGCAAGCTTAATGCTCTACCCGAGATGAGAAATTTGTATATTTGATTGGTTTTGTTGCATTGTTTTAGGTCTAGATTGCAGGGGAGGTGATGAATTTTTAGAGGAATACTTTGATATGATATTATATTCCTCTTCTTCTAGACTTAAAAAAATGAGCTTGGTGCTAAATGATAACACATCAATTCTGTTGAACCTTGCAAATTATTTGGCAACCCTATTTCCAATATTGATGTCTTGACATCAACACTACCCACTGAGGTTTTATAATCAACACCAATAAAATGTTGATTATTTGTGAGCTGCTAAATCAGAGGCATCTCCACTGAATCTATACTGTACTAAGAAAAATGCATTTGGGTTTCTTTTGAATCACATTGACCAAGATATCTTAAAATGATGAAGAATAAAGGAAAATATTCTATTTCTCAACAAACTTCTGAAAGCACAGAATATGCACACAATTTTGTTAGAGTTTCTTGCCATGCACATTGTTTTTCAGTAATTTGCAGTCTCCATGAGCACGATTATGCACAAAGAACAAAAATAACACATCAAATTATACCAAACCCATGGTCTCCTTCACAAAACTATGTCTTCATGACACTTTGTCTTTGCTGGTCAAGATCTGATGGCCTATGGTCAAACGGGATCCCGAAAGACAACGACCTTTTGTCTTCCCATTATTGTGGGTATTTTGGGAGGCCAATCCATGGGGCGTTCGTGGGGCCTTTTCATCTGCCCATATTCTTTCTCCCACTTGAGAATTGTACTCTTAAATACATCAAGAAGTTAGAATTTTTTCCTATCAAATTGCTCTTAAAGTGGTGGTTCCATATGGAGGTACTCCAATATATCAACAGATCCCCAATATATCAACAGATCCATGAATTGGATAGGGGGGTTGATATTATGGTTGCAACTCCTGGACGTCTCACAGATCTTCTTGAAAAGGACAAATTATCATTATCCATGGTGTATTTCTCGGCTCTAGATGAGGCATATCACATGCTTGATATGGGTTTTGAGCCACAAATTCGTAAAATTGTTCAATAACAGATATGCCTCCTCCAGGCCAAAGGCAGAAAATGCCCTTCAGAGCCACTTTTCCTATGGAGATACAAAGGTTGGTAGGGGATTTCCTTTTTGATTATATATTTCTAGCTATTAGAAGGGTCAGTTCCAGTACGAATCTGATAATGCAGAGAGTAGAGTTTGTCCCAGATAATGATAAACGAAGATATCTAATGGATCTTCTTCATGCTCAAAAAGACGAGGGAACTCATGGGAGGAAAACATTGACCTTAGTATTTGTGGAGACAAAAGGGAAGTTGACTCATTGGAATATTGGCTATCTTTTGACAATTTTCCTGCAAGTCAATTTCGAAGAAGAAGTCTCGAACACCCATCGATACCAAGGACATGAGGTGTGAGGTCAAGATAATGAAGAATCTGCCTCACCATCCCAATATTTTGCAGCTCAAGGCTACCTATGAGCATGACCATGCTGTGTATTTGGCCATGGAGCTTTTGCCAGAGGCCATTACATTGGACGGGCCGTCGTGGAGGTAGTTCAATCATTACTAAGATGATTATTGAAGTAGTTCAACTATGCCACAAGCATGGTTTGATGCATAAGGATCTAAAGCTGAAAAAAATCTTATTTTCTAACAAGAAGGAACATTCTCCTTTGAAGGCCATTAATTTTGCACAATATGTTTTTCAAATCTGGTGAGCGATTTACTGTAATTGTTGGTAGTCCTTGCTACATGGCTTCTGAGGTTTTGAAGTCTCATTATAGACTAGAGGTGGATTTGCATAGCTTAAAATAATGTGTTTACATACACTTATAGAGCCACATGTGATTGGATAGGTTTCCAACCATTACAGATAGGAAGAATTAATATACTGCATAATGCTCACTTTTAAGCAACTTGGCAGAATCATTATTGACAACATCTTTATTCTATCTCAAAGGTGATAAGATAATGGTGCCCATTGCCATGTAAGAGAGGAGGAATGATTAGAATTGAAGGGCATATTAGATTAAATTAGATCTTTTAATTAATTACTATCCCTATTCAATTGCAAAGAATTTTCAATTTTTTTGAATTGTCCATTCAATTTCTAATGAAGATGTAGATGAAGTGACCTTTAAACTTCTATGAAGATGTATAAAGAGGCTCAAGATGAATTGAACAACATAAGGAGATGAAGATAAATCTTGTTTGCTGAGATTGCCAATTTGTATCAGATCTTATATAAGGAGTTCATAGGTAGACATCTCGACCATGGGATTTCCCAACTCCTATAGAGTTCATGGGTATACATCTCATTCACAGGATAGCCAAAAAATTTATGAGCTCAAACACAAATCCTCCACATATTTGTCCAAATTTGATTGATTTGCATGTCTACATCTCACTTATGAGATTGTCCACAATTGTATGAAATTTTATTTAATATTATGAATAAATTGAATTCTTGATATTGTTTGTTATGTGTTTACGATACCACTATTTTCTTCTTTTGGTATTGTCCTCTGAATTGACAAAATAATTTAGATCAAACATTACTGCATCATTTGTAAAGATGCAATTATTTTTTATGCTTCAACTCTTTACTGGGTTTTAAAACTTGTCTTCTCTAATAGTGTCAAATATGGTAATTTTCTCTTTCGGGTTTGGTTTTGTGATAGTTTTTAGCATTGATGTTTTAGATCATATTTCAATATGTCTTATACATCATGAGAAAAGGCATTCTGATTATGAGTCATGTACTATGATCAACATTTCAATAATAAACACTATCTCACAAACTATTCAAGAAGAGAAAATAATTATTTAGTATAGATTGTGGAAATCTTATACACTTTAGTAATTAAATCTAATACATATGTGACATGAACAATGATTAGTGGTAAAGGGGGTGAGATTCAATAGCTTCTAAGATTCATCGTTTCTATATTAAATGTATTCTTTGATTTATTGGTCCTTTCTAATATTTTGTGAAGAGAAGCACCACATATGGATTATAAGGGTCTATTAGATCATATGATGATAACTTAGTTGGGTTGTTGATACAGGTCTATCAGTGGAAGAACCTAATGGAGATAACATTATGATTCTTTCAAAGAATAACTATTTTTTGAACCTGAATACGAGCAATGATCACGTATTGCTGCTCCAAAATAAAGATCATTTGAGTATTGCAGTGAGTGGGCTAATGATACTACCTAATAATAACAACTATTGTAGTGATCAATAGCTCAAAGCTTACAAAAATAAGAGGAGAAGGTGCTCACAAGAGTCTGGAGAAGATGGAGAAGACAGGTAAAGAGAACACCATTTAATTGTAACTAAACCAGGTGAGCTTGCAAGAGGAAAAAAGAATGGGCTTAACTATTTATTTGATCTCTACGAGTAGTGTGGCAAGTTTCTACTTGATGTTCAGCACATCACTAAGGAAAGAGGGGATAAATGTCCTACAAAGGTATTTGTTTATAATGCTCTACAATCACCTCAAAAAGATAGTGCATAGAATTTAAAACCAAATCTTGGTTCTTTTATTCAAATAAGATTAGATAACTTATCAAGAGAGAGTGGTATTGTCTCTGACATGGATCAAAGTGTATTTACTTGGTTGAAAAAATGTTTCAATCAATAGTGCAATAACTCTTCTTACATGTTTAGAAAAATGTTTGAATGTGTGTTGAAATGCATGGTTCACCTTGTTCAACATGCTTTGCTTTCCTGTATAATGCTCATATTCATATTTAATGTGGTTGTGTTGGCATCCCTATCATCCATGACTTGATAATACTCCATTATATTGATATTGATGTCTACAATATTGAACAGTTTTTTAGATCTTCATAAACCATAGGTGGAACTTGATGGAAAACTATGTCTTGTTGTTAGGAAAAGTGGTCCCATGGCTCTATACGACAATATATTTAGTCAGGTTTACAATAACCTTAATCTTATTTATGATTGCCATATTTATAATACTCAATATACTTTCTTAGGAGATCAATAGGAAAGAGAATTTATTTCAATACATTACACAAATTAAAGTATGTCTTGCTATCATGTAGCTAGGTGTTGCATCATCCAAACTTCTTGTAACTAATAATGAATTCAAGGATTTAGAGTTCAAAAAATAATTGAGTGAAATTGTAGGTTCATTTCTAGAGTTGTGCATAGTTCCAATTTTCAATGAAAATGATGCAATGGGCACAAGAAAAGCACCATACAAGGTATTTATTCTTACAACAAATTTAAACCATGTGATCTGTTTATAAGTATGCCAGATTTTTAATTTGTGATTTATTTTGGCTAATTATTTGTGACAGCTTGTTTGAAAACTAGCTTATTTCCATACACTTACCATTCCAAATGGTACATGGACCTATTTTGGACAACATTTTAACATGAGAGAAAAAACTTGTTAGATATGTCATGAGAAATCAAAATATTTTCTACCAATACATGCATATATCCAAGAGTCGAGAGACCTTCTCAAGTATTAGATGGAAGACCTATTACAATTTACTTTCAAAACCTAAGAATTAAGTTCACTTACCTTAAGACCAAAAAGGGAAAGTCTTAAACTCTTCTTAACATATCATGAACTTTAGTCAATGCTAAAGGAAATCTATTACTGAAATGATTCCCTCCTGATTATTACAATATGTCTTCACAAATTACTTAACTTGAACAACTACATCAATGCAACTCATATATAGATGTTAAAAAAGATGGTTGTCACAATAAATGAACCAAAAGCAATAGAATTCATCAAAGAAGATGATTTTTCATAGAGGCCATTTGACTATTTGTGCTCTTACTCTCAAACGGTTCTTTTGTTTTAGGTAGATGCTTAAATGTTGTTAGACTTAACTAACTTTTTCCAGTCTTCTTGTTCATTAGATTGAATTCTTCTTTTTGAAGCTAGCCTTAAACTAATTTTATATCTTCATATGTTTTTGATCTCTACCGCTGTTGTTATGCATCACTTGAAAAAGTTGTCAAAATCCATAAGACTATCACTTTACTCTTTACTTAGTCACCATGATTGATTAATGTTTGTAGTAGTTGCGTAAGGTTTAGTAGGTTATTATATTTTGAATGGATTAATAAGAAAATGGTCATGGTATTAAATTTTTCAGGTTAAAGTTCATTTACTAATTCTACTCTTAATATATCTGTAGTAGTGCTTTTATTAAAAGGAGATGCTTAACTTATGAGTCTGACTATCTTTTGGCAGTCTTCTTCTACACTGGACTGAACCCTTCCTTTTCAAGCTACCCTCCCTTTTGATCTTCAACTATCACTATTATGCATAACTTAAAAAAGTTGTTGATAGTTATGGGACTATCTCTTTATTTATCAACTGTGACTTTTATAGCACACACATGAAAATTAATTATGTCACGCTTAATAACTACTCTTGCTAACATGCTCTAGTTTCTTTAAGACTTTTTTAGATCCAATAATAAAAGTTTGAATAGATTAAGCAGCGAATGGTGACTAGTCATAGTGTTAAATATTTCATGCAAAACAACATTCACTAACTATGCTATTAACATGTCACCTATAAAAGGTCTTTCATTTAGGTAGATGTGTAAACTATCATAGAAAATTAAGTCTATCATGCTTGATGCCATTATGGTCTTAACATATCCATAATAGTGCTTTCATTCTAGTTGGATACTTAAACTATTAGGCTTTGAATAGCTTCTGACACTATTTTCTTGTCCATTGGACTTTGTTCTTCCTTTTGAAGCCACCCTTAGACTAATTTCATGTAACCATATCCTTTTGATCTTCTACTACCATTGTTATGCATCAACTCAAAAAGTTGTTAAGAACCATAAGATTATCTCTTTATTATTCACTTATCCATTATGATTATTGCATGTGTAGATACTAATTAAGTTTGTCATGCTTTATGAATTTCATTGTCGGTATTCTCTAGGTGCTTTATGAATTCTTTTGATTAGGTTTAGTAGTAATAGATTAAGATGCATATGCTCATGATATTAAATGTTTTAGTCAATAGGTCATTTGTGTAACACCCCACCAAGGGATCCAAAAGAATTAACCTAAAGTTTTACTAAGTTTGCCAAACATTAAAAAAGAAGAAGGAATAACATACACATCAATCATAAATTAGTGAAAGCAATAACATACAATCATATATAAGCAAACATAATAGATTACATTATTTAAGGATCCCAAGATGTTGAATCACATTTAAATTTAATTAGTAGTAAGTCTAACAAATACCACATCCATATGAAAAAATAATTAAAAGTCCAAAGTCCATTTAAATAATATACATTTGTTCCAAATGCCACTTGGCAATAAAATTTGGAATGTTCAACCATCCACTGTACATGTCATAGGATATGAAAGGCTAAAAGAATATACATTTTATAAAAGTAGCTTACATCAACCCTTTCGGATCTATGATACAAAGTACAATGCAATATGTAGTGCCTGCCCCTAGCCTACATTTTCGAGTTACATTTCTGATATCATTGCCAAACTCTTTTAGGCCAATTTATGTTCGATGATTAGTATTATTATTTTAGAGATTATCAGATGTTGTTTACACCCAGTTTATTATATGATGAGATTACTTGGTACTCTATATTTCATCCATGTATGATGATTATTCAATGGTTTCAATTATCAATGATGATTAGTTAGATGGTTTATTATTCCATGTGCTTCTTATGGATACTTACCCCATACTGCATGTGTATGGTGTGCGTGTTGTTTTATTTATGTATGGTGTTTCTGATATGGTTAAGGAAGGGAGTCGTAGTCACCTGCTAGTCGGGATCTACGCGATGCACCACTTCCTGCCATTGTCTGTTTAGCTTAGAATATTGTGTTTGTACATGCGTGAATTTTATGCAGGTTGCAGGTACCGGGTATCGACTTTCCTGAATTGTCAGGATGAGCGTACCCTATCACACTGTCTCAATGGTAAGAGAGGGGAGATAAACTCTTAAGTCCAAATCCTAAACCCTTTAGCCAATTGTCCTAATTGATAATTAGGACAAGTATCTGAGTTAAGTACCCTCCGAATGCATCAAATGATGTAATTTCATGATTATAACCCTTCTATTTGATTTGGTATGTGTTTTTCTATAATGGGTTTTCGTATGTTGCTTTATGAGTCCTTGGTGTATTTTTTTCTATTAATTAAGTCTAATTAAAAAGATTTAATTAATGATTTAATTTAATAGAGAATTATTATGATATCTTTATATTTAATTAATTGAGAAATTAATTAAATAAAAGAATTAAATTTGGAGATTAAAGTTCAAAGATAAATTTAGAACAGGATAATATTTATTTAATTTAATAATAATATATTTGGAGTTCATTTTTAAATAAATGCTAAATATTATTGTTATTTAAATTAATTAAATATGTTATCAATTAAGTTCTAAAATAAATTAAAAGTTGAAAGATATTAAATTATTAAGAATTCTAGATCGCATGATCTAAGCATGAGTTTAAATATGAGAATTAAATTAAAAGATTAAATTATAGAAATTAATAATGTTATTTTAATTTCTTAAAAGTGCACATAAGATTAAAGTAATAAATTAATAAAAAATAGAAGTCAAGTGGAATATTAAATAAAGTTATTTAATAATTCAACTTAATGTGCATGAAAGTTGAATGCAAAATAAAAGAAAAGATAATAAAGGTTAATTTGGAGTTAACTGAGTTGTGCAAAGAGTCTTCTCAGGTAAACGCACAATTAGTGCCCCGATTTGAGGAGAAATTGCTTATCACAACTTTGGGGGTTCATTTTTTGGGAGATACGAAGTTGGACGGGAATTTTTGGGGAGACAACTTTTGGAAGTGAATTTCAGAAGGCTAATACCAAAGAAAGATTTTCGGAAGAAGGTTATTGAGAGGAGTGAATTCTCTTACAGTTCCTGGAGATTGCATAATAGCATCAGGATCAGGTAGGGTCTTGTGTTTTTTATTATTGATTAAATACGCAATTATCCTTTCCTGTCTTCTTCGTGTCTGGGGTTTGTAAATCTGAAATTCTCTGTGAGGAATATTTAAACATTATGATATTAGATTTTATTAGATGCTTGTCTATAAACTTCTGTATACAAAATTTAAATGGGAAGGGTTGTATCTTAGACTGAAATTTTAAATTAAATGTTCGGATGATTGACTATATTTCTATATCAATATAGAGAAAGAATCAATTTTTCAATACATATATTTATATATATATATATATAATAAAGCAATTTATTTTAATATCTTTATAAATTTATTTTTATATATATATATATATAATTAATTGGTTTATCAATAAAAATTTTTATTATAAACAAATTGTATTAAAATATATATATATATATATATATATATATATATATATATATATTTTAAAAAAAAATTAAAGGGGGGGGGGGGGGGGGGGTCTTACCTTTATTTTCCCCCCCAGCATTTTGTATCGCCGGCAGCGACCTGCGTCAGCAGGGGACCGCACGGCTTTTTAAAAGCCTGTGGTACCCTGTGATAGGGCCGCACGACTTTCAATAGCCTGCGGTACCCTGTGACAGAGCCGCATGACTTTTTAAAGCCGGCGGTACCCTGTGACAGGGCCGCACGACTCTTCATTGAGGGACTTTTTTTATAAATGTTTATTTTTATTTTATTTTTAAACAATGTTTAATAATTTAAAATTTTAATAGATATTAATAGTAAAAGTTGTTTTAATTAAAAAATATATATATATATAAATATTTTATTAATAATTTTATAATAATAAATGCTTGTATAGTTAAATAAAATATTAATTTATTTAATTAACTATGGATAAAGTAATATCTGAAAATATTAAAAGAGTCAATATTAAATGAAGATTAAATAATTAGGTCAAATTATAAGGGTAATAGTTAAAAAAAATAAAAATAAAAATAAAAAACCTTTACATTAAAAACGTTCGTTGAAACTCAAACTGAGAATTTCAAACTTAAAACCTTAGGGTGTATTATGGAAACAAACCCGAACTAGGAACTGAATCATACTATATTGTTTTGTTATACTATCCGTGTTTGGGGTTGTTCTAGTATTAACCAGTTTAGGTTGTTACCAGAGGCCCGGGTTTGTGAATGTGATGTTATAATGATTTCTTCTCGATCTTTTCAAACCAACCAAGATAATGTGATTGTATGCTCTATGATGGATGTATTTACTGTTTGTTATTGCTTTTCGGTTTCCTTGTGTGAAGCTGAGGTGTATGTGTTTGAGATACCTGACTTAACCATTTTCGAGTCTCGATCAGTTATATTTGATAACCATTTTTGAGTCTCGATCAGTTATACTTGGATTGCTTTTCGGTCGCTTGAAAGGACTGAAGTGTTTGTTATGTTCTTGATGATGTCATGTGTTGACTTGACCATTTTTGGAGTCTTCAATCAGTATTGTAATTTACTATTGGGATACTTTCTGGTTGCTCATTGGAGAACCATTGGATTTTGTGATTTATCATTGATGCCTTCAGTTGCTGATAGAGAACTATCATGATCATATGATTACTAATTGATATTATCTGTTGCTCATGAAGAACTGATGTAATTTTATGGATTATCTTTTATGATGTTTTTCAGTTACTTGTATAGGACTGAGGTGGTTTTATTATGATTCTTTGATTTATGATTTCATGAGCCTAGGGTAGGTTATCTATGTGTAGAGTCGGGAAGTGGCTTGCAATGGGGGTCGGAGCCCTAAGAGGCTGCCTTGAGAAACCCATTGTAAGTCATTTTTAATAAGTGAAAACATTTACACTAAATGAGAGAAAATGAACCTGACAAGATAATTGTATGTTCTCTCCCATGCCTTGAGTGCTAGTACAGGCTAGGATGGGGTAGAGAGGACGCTTGGTTACGACCTTGCATTCCATAGTAGGCCTCGTTAGTATGAGAGGATACTAGTGGCCGTAGGATCAGTAGGGACCCGAGATTCCTAAGGGATTGCTCGAGTAACTTCTACATGACTTTTGCGATGACACTTTCCTGCTTGCATTTTAGGTTTCCTACATGTCTTGTGGTACCTCTGGGATTTAGATGTTGATCTTTTTAGGAACCCTTGAGTTAGCATACTTATAGGATTTCCTGGATTTAGAGAGTATTTATGATTATAGGTTTTGTTATCCTATTTGGGACTTGAGACTATCTCCTCAGCGCGGTGGGAGTGGACCATTTAGGTTCCATGCGGTCGGGTGGTAGTGCTTTTACTCTTACCATTGAGATCCGTTCCGTGGTCACCATGGCTAGAGTTTTCGTGATTGGCATTTACCTTCACTATGTTCTTGGATTATTATGATGGATGGTTAGATTTTATGATAGATGTTTTATCATTATGGATGTATGGATGTATCATGTATGGGGAATAGTTTCATATATTTTTACTGTACTTTGTATCATGAATTTGAGGATGTTGTATCTTTATCTTTACATATGTATATTCTTTTAAGCCTTTCATACCCTGTGACTTGTACAGTGAATGATTGAGCATTCCGAATTAATTTGCCAAGGAGCATTCGGAACAAATGTATATTATGGACATGGGACTTTCTGATTATTCTTTCATATGTATGTGATAGTTGTTAGACTTAGAATTAATTAAATTTAAATGTGACTCAACGTCTTGGGATCTTTAAGAAATGTAACTTACAATGTATGTTTGTCGATGATTACATGTTATTGCTTCCGCTACTATGTGTTTGATGTGTATGTTATACTTTCTTACAAAAAAAAAATGTTTAGCAAACTTAGTGAAACTTTAGGTTAATTCTTTTAGATCCCTTGGCGGGGCGTTACACAATAAATGAAACCATCCATCATGATACATATAAATAGAATGAAAGGAAATGCAGACAAGAAAACTCCAGCCACAATAGCAATAGATGGATCTCAATGGTAAGAGTAAAAAGCACTACCACCCAACTGCATAGTAACCCAAAAAGGCCCACTCCCATCACGCTAAGGAGATAGTCTCAAGTCCTAAATAAGATATCAATCCAAATATCAAAAGTACTCTCTAAGTCTAGGAAATCCTAAAAGTAATCTAACTCAAAGGTTCCAAGATGAATCAACATCTATAACCAAAGGCACAAAAAGACACATAGGGAATCTACTAAGTGGGCAAGTGTCATCACACGAATCATACTAGAGTAACCCTAGCAATCTCCCAGGACCTTGGCCCCCTAGTGATCCCCATGTGGCACTAGTACCTCTCGTATTGACAAGGCATACTAATGATGCATGGTCACAACCAAGCATTCTCTCTACTCCCATCCTAGTCTATACTAGCAATCGAGGCATGGGCAAGAACATAAAAAGACTCTTATTAGGTTCATTTTACTCTCATTTAGTGTAGTGTTTTCACTTATTAGACAACTTACAATGGGTTACCCTGGTAGCCACTTAGGGCCCCGACCTCCATTGTAAGCCACTTCCCAATATTACATATAGATAACCTACCCTAAGCTTATAAAAGTATAAATCAAAGAATCATATAAAATCACCTTAGTCCTATGCAAGTAACTAGAAAGCATCAAAAGATAATTCACAATAACACATCAGTTCTCTACGAGCAACTGGAAAGCATCCTAGAAATAACTAATCAAAGACTCAAAATGCTTAAGTCAATTATGTCATAATATTCATCTCAGCTTCACACAAGAACACTAGAAAGCATTAATGAACAATAAATTCAAACTTATCATAGAGCATTCCAAACACATTACCATGGTTGGGTTAAAAAGATCAGGATCAATTCAACATAATACCACAATCACAGAACTCTCAAGCCTCTGGTAGATGTCCTAAAACTAGTCAACACTCTAGTCAACCCAAACCCAAAACATAGAAAATGTACAGATACAAAGTGAAGGTTTCATCGTTTGGTTTGATTTTAAAAACACATAATTGAGTTAAATGTAAGGTTTTAGTTTTTTGTTTCACTGAGTGTTTCGAGTACATAAGGTTCTCAGTTTATCCTACAAGTTAACCCATTCATTTGTTTGAATAAAATATAGAATTACCCCCATTATATTTTAAAGTCAATTTCCTAAAAATAATCAAAAGGGTAATTAATTTATTAAATTAATAATGATTGATCTTTCAATAAAATAGTTTGATTTTATTAAAGTCAATATCATTATTATTAAAGTAAATCTGAATTCCATTAAATATTTTCATCATTTAATTATATTTAATTAAATTATGTTTATTTAAATTAATTAATAATTATGCAAACCAATAACCACATTAGTATTTTTATTAATAAAGAAAAATATAATTAACAAAATTATTAGTGATTTATTTATAAAAATAATTTAAAAAATAATAATAATAATTAATAATTATAATTTTTTTAAAAACCATTTTTAATTTAATATTAATTTAAAATTTTTAATATTATTAATAACTAATATTATTTGATAAAGATTTTTTAAAACAAAAATAACATAGCAATTAAATTACGGCCATAGGCCTTCCCATAAAGGAACTACCAAGCGGCATACCCTGTTGCTACAACCTGTGACAACAGCCATACAACTGTCGATAGAGGTAGGAAGTGTGCAAATTTTCCACCCTCCCAAAATATTATTATATATTTTTTATTAAAAAAAATTCCTTTTTAAATTTTTTTTACAAAACAATTCAAACCCCCAATAATATATATATTATAAACATTTGCAATCTTAGTCTGATAGGAGAAAATGATGAACCATTTGAATTCCTAATTTAAAATTTTCTTTTCTTTTAGAACCCCTCCCAATTCGAATTCCAAATTTTAATTCTATAAAAGGAGGATTGTATCGATGTTTTAATCTTCCCGTAAAAAGAGAAAAAGAACATGCATACCAGAAGGCTCCAAATTACAAGACTTAAAAGATTTGTCATAGTAAAACCTAGATAATTAATTCATAGTCACAAAGAAGACAGGAAAAGAAATAGTGTAATAAACTATGCAAATAATCACAAGAACCTACCTGAACTCTGATGCTAATCACTATGCCCAAAAAGATTTTGAGAGAAATTTCTCCTCTCAAAACCTTCTCTCTTATGAAATTCTTTCTCCAAAATATGTGGTCCTTCAAAAATGAACCCTCAAATTGTGATATGGAGTTCTCTCTTAAAATTGGGGCACTAATTATGCGATCACCTGAGAGAACTCTTTGCTCACCAGACTTCACTCTTTATTATCTTTTCTTTATCTTTTTCATGCATGTTTAATGAATTATAAAATAAATTTATTTAATTTCACTTGACTTCTCTTTTCAATTAATTTATTAAATTTTAATCTCATGCACACATTATGCAATCTTGAAACTTTTAATAAATTAACATCTTTTTCACTTCTTAGTTTACTTTTGAATGTTTAATTGCTAAAATATTTATTAGCTTAGATATTAATAGTATTTAGTATTTATTTAAAAATGAGCTCTAAATATATTATTATTAAATTAAATAAATATTATCACATTCTAAAATTAAACTTATAACTTTTATTTTTAAATTTAATTCTTTTTATTTAATTAATTTCTCAATTAATTAAAAATAATTAAACATTAAAAAATTATAATAATTTTCTATTAAATTAAATCATTAATTTAATAATTTAATTTGACTTAATTAATAGAAAAATCACCAAAGACTCATAAAACAAAATACGAAAACCCATCATGGAAAAATACATACAAGATCAAACTAAAGGGTTATAATCACGAATTAATGTCATTCGACACATTTGGAAAGTAATCAACTTGGATACTTGTCCTAATTTTATAGGACAGATGGTTAAAGGTTTGGGCTTTGGACTTAAGAATTTATCTCCCCTCTCTTACCATTGAGATAATGTGATAGGGTATGCTCATCTTGGAAATTCAGGGAATTCGATACCTAATACCTACAATCTACATAAAATCCATGTATGTACAAACATAATATTCTAAACTAAACAGGAAATGGTAGGAAATGGTGCATCATGTAGATCTCAACTAGTAGGCGACCACAACTCCCTTCCTTAACCACATCAAGAATACCATACATAAAGAAAATATACATGCACACCATACACATGCAGTATGGGGTAAGTATCCATACGAAAATACATGATAATCCATCTAACTAATCATCATCAATAATTTAAAATACTATAATAATCATCATGCATGCATGGAGTATAGAGTACCAAGTAATCTCATCATAAATTCAATGAATGTGAAACAATATCTGATAATCTCAAAATAATGCTATTAATAATCAAGCATAAAAATTGGCCTAAAAGAATTTGGCAATAATAATAAAATGCAAACAAGGGTTGGCACTACAATTTGACTATTTGTGCTCTTAGTCTCAAGAAGTTCTTTTTTTTAGGTAGATTCTTAGATTTTGTTAGACTTAACTACCTTTTGGTAGTCTTCTTGTTCAATAGAATAGGTAATATTTTTTTGAGTTCCCTTGTTGTGCTAAGAAGTTCCATCGATATAGAAAAAAAAGATAAAAAATAAAATACCAATGCTATTCACATAACTGCAATGAGGAATGATCAATTTGTTTATATCCTAGGACTCCTGCACTTATTGGAATCTAAACCTAAAGCATGTAGCATTTTGCAGAGAACTGGAAGAGACATATACCAACTTCTCTTGCTCACAAATAATGAAGCATTTTCAAAAGGATTAACAATCCCCAAATCATTCCTTGATCTCATTACTAATATGAAGGCAAATACATATGATGCCAAGACATTCTCTTTGAAGATGAAAGCAATGGTATGTTTTAAATTATTCTATGTTATTTTTGGAGGTTTTCAAATGCACTTTATTTTCTAGGTTTTTGTTATCTGATACATTCTAATATTAAATTAATGATTAGGATATATTCTATCTTCCCTTTGATTTAAAATTGTGCTTGGGCAATCAACAATTAATTTTGTTAAATTTGTTGGGCCTTAATACTAAACATGGTAGATAAGAGTACATAATGCATTAATGAATGAGATATATTCTATCTTCCATCTTATTTAAATTATGTTTGAGCAACCAATAATTAATTTTTTTTAATTTGTTGGGCCTTAATACTAAACATGGTAGATACGAGTATATTGAAAACTATATTTTTTTCTTGTTTGAATTACTATGATTGCAATTCGTGGATCTCATTTACACTAGATTTGAAATGACCAAGGCATGTGACTATAAAATCTACACTATTAAACCACAAGTTGTAGTTTAGGATATGATTGGAATCACAATTCATAGTGAGGAACAATTACCTAAAGAATATAGAGAATTATGCTTTTATTTTGTCATTAGTGCTCAAGAATCAATACAATACTTACTGGTATAGGAGGACCTATCATATATTGGCTCCCTTAAGCCAGCATCAAAGAAACTATTAGAGACACAACTATTGGTCTAACATCCCACAACAACTCAATAACATGCACTACCTAAGCTAACAAATGTCAACAATAAAAAAAAATCAACATAAACATTTATCAAATTGTAACATATAATATCTATTGGAAAAATCATTTTCTATAGAATCCTTCATTCTAGAAACTTACTTTTTTATATATATCATAGTTGAACAAGACGAAACAATTGTCAAACCACAATGTTGGAAATAACTCTTTACATAATTTTAATTTTGAAATCCTTTGATACATCTCTCCATTCTAAGTTACTCGATCCTTCCAGAATCAATCCTATTGATGTACTAAATGGAATAGGGATTGGAAGTAGCTTTGGGAAAACCACATAGTCACAGGTTATTTGGTTGTTTTTTACTATTCTTATAACTAGACAACCCAAACAATTTGAAAATAAAGAATATTAATTTGTTACAAAACCAAATATTTAATATGCCTTGAATCAAAAAATATGTCATGGCACACCATAGAGAAGATATTGAAGACTAAGTGGATCATCTTGGTTATATAAATTAATGATTTTCTATAGGCAACCTAAGATTATAAGACAAACAAGACAGTGATTAACTAAGGATAATAAAAAACAATGATGATGCCAAGGACAATAATTAAAGTGTGGCAATATAGTATAAACTGTGATTCTAATTAGAACCATGATTGGTATAAAGGCAAAGAAACAACATTTAAATTATACTAAACAATAACTAATAAATAATATTAAGACACATGAAGTAGTAATCAGTAAATAAATATGGAGAAGATTGTTGGTCTCAGATTGGTTTTGACAATTGAGTGTGAACACACTTAACCAATTCTCAAGATGATGTCGAGTATAATATAGAAGTTGAGCTACAGTTTGTGCCAAGCCAGAGAATTCAATAGGTGCTGAGTCAAGTTCAAGTGTCAAGAAAAGTATGGATGCCAAGTCACTATAGATGCCAAGCAAAGTATAGATGCCAAGTGAAATAGAGTTACTATAGGAGCCGAGTGAGACATAATTCCTATGTGTGCTGAGCATTAGCAACTAGTAAGTGCCAAGTAACACATAATCAACATATGAGTTTGTGCCTACACAAACTCCGATGTAAAATATTTTTGAGCTAACTTAGGATGAATCTCAAAGGATCTTGAAGATAAAATCAAATCTTTTGCATTACCTATGTAATCAGCATGCAACCAATAAGAAAAATGGAGAAGGCATGCAACCAATAGGAAAAGTGCAAGAATTGAGCAGGAAATGAAGAGTGATTATTGATTGTAGATTCATACCTAACCCTAAGGCTTTGAAGTTTTTAAAAGGAGGACAAAACCCCATTATATGCATGCATGAGAGAAGTGTATGGGTGAATTATAGTGAAGTGTAGAAGGGTGTAAAGACTTAGAAAGAGTAGAACAACATTGCAAAATTCAGTTGATCAAGAATAGCTCGTATCAAAATTTTAAGGAGAAGACATATCAGATCAAGCAAGGATCATAATAGATAGAGAAGAATGAGGATCTAGAATCAACAATTAAGGATTGCAAGTCATCAGGTCAAGACTTTCTAATACTCTCTAGCAATTGTATTAGGAATGAAAATCATATAATGATAGGTTGGTTTAATAGCCATGTTGTAAGCCTTTAGACAAGGTGCTAAATCCTTTAACAAGGTCACATTCCAAGTGAATGTTTGTAAATCATTTAACCAGGTCACTTTTAATAGCATGTAAAGTCTTTAATAGGATAGGCCTTTCATAGGGTGGACCATTGGAAGTGGTCAAACTTTGTAACCTTGAATAGTTACATATTGTTGTAGTAATACTTTGTGGGTGTCATTCCCACCCTAATTTTACCTTCTCATTTTGAAGGGTTTCTAGGTTACCAAATTCTTGTGTTATCTATTTTATTGCATGTCTTTATTTTATGCTTATTAGATGAATTAGATGCATGTGAATGATTTTAACTAAAAGGATTTAAAGAGGTTAAATTTAGTTACTTTCGATTCACACCTCCCCCCTCCCCCCCCCCCCCCCTCCCTCTCAAAAGTAAATCTTCCCACTTGTAAATTCCAAAAATTGGTATTAGAGCCAAGTTATCACAAGGAGGAGTCTTATAGCTTGGAAAAAAGATCTGAAAATGGAAGTCTACAAACTTGGGAAGATCATAGAAAATTGGGCAATTGATATACAACTTGCTTTACATGCTTTGGAAGAAGCCAAGGAGGAACTGATAAAATCCTTAAAGAGAAGAAGAGAGATTTCCATAGCTAAGAATGATACACAATATAAGAAGATTGATACCTCAAAACCATTTGCAAATGGGGATTCCAAAGAGTTTGATGTAGCAATAGCAGACCTGATGGAGAAGAATAGAGCTCAAGCAGAAGAAATTAGAACACTCAAGCTTGAACAAGAATCACAAGCCATGATGCCTTGTGAAGTAACTGAATAGAAGAAAAGAGCCATTAAAGAAAAGGCTATGCTAGAAGAGGACAAGAGAAATCTAGCCAACAAACTAGAAGAAAAGTCAATTGAACTTGCAAGAATTTCAAACATGCAACTAGACACCCTAAGTCAGATGATGAATGAACATCATGAATTGAATGTCAAGGACATTGAGATCTCTACATTAAAGATGTAAAATTAACAACTACAAGATGACCTAAAAAGAGAGAAGGAGATTGCAGAGAGCTTCAAAAAACCCAATGAGGCGATCAAGTACTTTGAGTAACTACTAAAATCGCCAAGGGCTAGCAATGATAATTTAGGACTAGGATACACCAACACTAAATAAAGACAATCATCCAAGATGATAGAAGAAAGGAGTAACAAAGGTAAGAAAACTAAATGTACTTGTCATTTCTATGGTGAAAAAAGGACATACTTCTAATGTATGCATGAGCAAGAATGCTCAGAATGTGAGTCATTGTCATAAGTGCAACAAGCAAGGATATCAAGCACATGGTTGGAGGATTAGGACTATAAGAACACTGAGATTTGAAGGTCACTACTATAATTGCAAGAAGTATGGACATAGAGCTTTTGAGTGTAGATCAAAGCCTATGTGGACACCTAATCAGGCAACAAGAGGAGATAACCACGGACATCACTACAATTGGGACTATAACACCGAGTATAGTTGTCATTACTTTCAGGAATATGGACACATTCTTGAAAATTGCACAATGACACTTTTCAAAGGGAACTACAACACATGGTTGAGTCAAACTACATGTTTTAGTTACTTGAAGACTGGTCATATCAGTAGGAATTGCCCAACAAGGTCAAAGACACCCAACTCAAAGAACAATAAAGGTAAAAAGAAGGTAGATGTTGAATAGATCAAAGGATAAATAAATAAGATGTTGAACAAAAGTAAAGAGAAGGTAGATGTTGAACACCTAAAAGGTCAAGTTGTCACACTTCATCAAACTAAGCAAAGGAAGGCATGAGGGATTGATTTACAAAGCTTTATCATACATCAGTTCCTAAACAAAAAAATACTGAAAAGAAGAGATCAACATGAATAGAGATGCAAAGTTAAAGTTTCAAGATTTTATAAGTGTTACCAAGTTGCCCTTAGATGCCGAGTAAAACTCTAGCACAAGCCGAGTTGATCATCAAAATCAGTAGAAGCCAAATGATTAGTTGCAACCGAGTTGGTAGTGGAAGCCGAGTAAAGAGAAATTTCAGTTAAAGCTGAGTGGGTAATACTTTTGTGGATACCAAGTGGTTGAAAATCAATGGAAGCCAAGTAATGTAGAAATCCTTCAGAAGCTAAGTAGACAACTATAACTGCACTAAGCATTAAATGCAATAAAAATAGGGTATATTGTTGCATTTTCAATCATTTTTCTTCATTGTGAATGAAGAGCAAAGATGAAAAAAGAGTGCAGAGTAACTTCACATCAGAGAATCTAGTGTTTAAGACAATTTCAACAATATTTCAGTATGATTACATTAATTTTGAGGTATTTACATTTGTGCCGAGCCACATAGTTTTATATTTTCTTTTTGTACAAACCCTAGATCACATAAATGGCTTCTAGCTCTAGGTAAACATAGGAGAAGGGACCGTTTGAGGTCCAACTAGTGTCCAATGAAGTAAAACAACTAGATTTCTGGCCAATATCTAAAGTGGCATATAAGAACAACCTAATTGGAGCCCTATCTATCATACCCTCTAAGGTAGTTATGGTTTAGGATGTCAGAAGATGTTACAATTGCAAGATTGGAGCCATAGGAGACATGGAGATGAGGGAAGCCTATGAGAGACTATGTGATAAAAGGGTCTTGAAGGGAGAATATTAGATTGTTGAGAAGAAGGGTTTGATGTGAGTCTTAGAATTCCCTACAGTATTCAAGACTGAATGGATCAGACTAGTGCTTAGTAGAATACATGATGGAAGCTTATTCTTGGAGGATGGTCTAGTGAAAATCACAAAGAGAATTGTACATAGAGTGATAGGGTACCCAACCCTAGATTGGCCAAAGACCCTTAGTAGTGATTCTAAGGAAGCAATTGAGAAAAATATTGGTGCCAAGTGGAAGAAGAGAGGAATGAAAATTGACACCATTCAAGACCCTCTTGTTGATTTTGTAGTTAGAGTCATTGTACACAAATTCTACCAATCTAGTAGACTTAATAGTGTGCTTATGTGGGATACAAATTGGTGAAAAAGTATCATAATTATGATCTTGTAGAACTGCAACTACAAGAAATTAAAGAAATTTTAGTAGCAATAAGGAGAACCAAGGGAGCCCAATGCAAGTTTGGTGCTATTTTGATTTGTATATTCTTTTATGTGTAGAATGAGTTTCCTTCTTTTGGTAAAGTTGTATGGAAAGCTAATAGGTCTGTCATAACTCAAGTTAATAAATACATTGAACATATGGGAGCTAATTTTGAGACCCTTATGACTAGCTATTTTGAAGACTTCAAGAAGAAAATGAAGGAAAGGCTTAGAATACTAGTTTCATTTGTAGAGAAACACGTAAATGATATATGTTTTCTTGTAGATATTGACTATACATACATTCAAGCTGCCATACCAAGAGTTAGATGGTTAAGACCTCTCGGCTATCAAATAAATATAGATGAGGCATCAGCAGCTATAATTGCACTACTAGTTGAGGAAGTGGACAAAAGTGCACCACATTTTGGAACCTATGATGTGGTCAGGTCAAAGGTGGATATGGAATTAAATAATACCTCCATACTGAAAAAGAAAGATAAACTTGTAAAGAAGTTAAAGGCCAAATTTGGTGAGGGCATGGTAGAAGAAGAAGAAGAAGCTAAAGAAGCTGAAGATGATGAAGAGGAAAAAGGTTAGAAAACACTTGCATTAACTCAAGGAATGGGGGAGGCTACTAAGGAAGAGGAAGGTGTTGAGAAAGATGCACCAAAACTAGAGCCAAAGAAAAGAAAAGCACAAAAATAGCTAGCTACACATCCCAAGGGGAAGAAGAAGGCAACAAAGCCAAGCCCAGTCAAGCCAACTACAAGGGTAGATACCAAGGCAACAACACAAGTGGAAAAAGAATAGGGGAAACAAAAAGCAATAGGGCAGGGAGGGCCTACAGAACCAAAGAAGAGAAGAAAATATGTTGCACTCCAAAATCAGATGAAGAAACGACAGAGTCTGATAATGAGCAATTCAGATTGGTAAGATGTTCTGCCAAGTCTAAATTGGAAAATATTTGTAATAACATTAGAGACAATGCAGATTTAATTGGTTTGAAGACCATTAAGTTTAATAAGTTTTCAAAGGAAGAAAAAAACATAGTGGAAGAGTCCATCTAGACTATGATGGCTAAGTTCAAGACCACCCCACTTGAACTAGACGATTCAATGCTTAAGGAGGTAAGCTCCATTTTAGAGAATAAATGGCATTACTACCTTAAAATGGAGAAGGAAATAAGGGATTTAACATTGGCTCATGTGATGCCTGACCTAACTAAAGGTCAAATAACCAAGGCTCATAAGAAACATGAGAGAAAATTTTCACCCAAATATAGAGCCTTTAGAATTTTGTAAAATCAAATTAAAGATGTTGTACAAAAGTCCACACAAATGTGGAAATTAATTTATGGATTGACTATAGTAAAGGAAGGGTAGGAAGACCCTTTTGAGGGGAAAAATGGTGAAGAAGAAGAGGAAAATGAAAAAGAGGAGGAAGAAGAGAAAGAAAAATAAGAGGAAACAGTGGAGAAGACACAACAAGGTGAAGAGGCAACAGGTGAGGAGTAGCAGGTAGAACAGAGTGTCCAAGACACCCAAATGCCACCACCAAGTCCTCCATGTACAACACCTACAAAAATAGTAATTGTAAATAATGTTCCTAACCTCTTAGGTCAAAACATCAATCCATTAACTGTAGAGGATCTCAAAAAGATCCTTCACCAAGCTACATTGCAATCACAACTATGCATGAATCCTATTTTGGTGAGTGTGGAATAGTTGCAAAAGGCTAGAGAAAAAATTACAAGAGAGAAGGTGAACACACAAGAACCACCTTCACAACCTCCCATAGTTATAGAAGAGCAACCTAAAGAGCAAGAAACATAAGATGCAACTGCTAAGGTTGATCATACAGTCACATCAACAACAACTACCAAGAAGTCAACAAAGGAACAAATAGGACAAGATTTTCCTATAGCACAAAATGAAGGTGCACCTCCTCAAATCATCATCATTATCAAGGTAGTAGAGAAGAAGAAAAGGAAGAGGAGAAAACCCCTAATGAAAAAGAGCAAGCGGCAATATAGACATTGGTAAACTTGCCTACCTTAGGGACTCCTAGTAAAAAGTTGAGCACTGATGCAATACCACTATAGATTTCAGCACCAAACTCGAGCTCCACCAAGGTTACAAGGGTACTTCACTATGGAGATCCTGCACTTGATGAGGAAATAGTCATACCAAGTTATGACTCCAAAATAATGAACCTAGCATACATAAATGAAGTGCAAGAGGCACTGGAGAGAAGGAAGAAACAAGAGATACTAAGAATTGAGTATAGAAAAAAGAAAGTACTTGTAGAAATTAAAGACATATTCCTTGATGCATTTAGCTTACATATACCTAATAAAACCAAGCCCATCATGGAGCAATTGTCCAACATAGTGGACCAGGTACAAAACAAAGACCTTGATACTAATGTTAAGTTATTAGAATGGTTTGAAAAGAAGTTTCAAATGAAAATTAATGAGAAAATATCTAGTGAAATAGCACTTTCACAAGTTGAATTGGCTAAGAAGGTTAAGAAAGTGAAAACAATAATTGAGAATATATTCTCATTGTACTCAAAATTGTGTGACTCATCATTCTTGACATGAGAAACTAGCCAAAGGATAATGAGCTTGGAATGAAATCTCAAGATTTCTAGCACATAGCTACCCAAAGATCTAGCTCAAAGTGAGAAGCATTTTGCAACTACACTTCACACCCAGAAAGAGTTAGTTGTATTGATAGCAGAAGAGGCCAATGTCAAGGCCAAATTGATACAACTTCAATCTGCCACTACCCCACATCTAGAAGTACTCCATAAAGAAATGTCCTATGCAAAAAATGTTCTAAAGAAATACCCTAATCTTTCTACTTTGGAAGGCCTTGTACATCTTGCGACAGAGACAACCATCTAGCACAAATCACTGGAAATTACTTTAGATTATTGGGATGCTTCTCTAAAGATGATAATGGAGCAAAATAAAACATTTTGGTTAAATATTCTATTCATTCTTAGGACCCTTTGACATAAGTGTCAAAAAAGGGGGAGATATAATATTTTGGGGGAGATATTTATTATTGCATATAATAAGAATGGGGAGATTAATACATTCTTTCATGGAAGTAATAAAGAATATCCAAAGGGGTAGTTATTCAAATTCACATTTTGTAGAAGTAATAAGGAGATATAGCCAAAATGATGCAAAAGTACAAAAACTACATGAAGATGTGAAAGGGGGAGTAGATACAGAGTACAAAAAAAGCAAAAATAGGGTACACAGAAACAAAGGCAAAAGAATGATAAGGCAGACAAGGCAAAGAGTATTCTGGTTATAGAATTGGCACATCAACTCAAGGGGAGTTACAATTTTTTTGAGGTATATAGAATTTTGAACAAGTTTTTAAAGTTTTGTTCATATACCGAATATAATGTGTAGTATACTCATAGAGATCATATTCATAATGTTTAGTTAATTATTTTTGCCACTCATGTCAAAAGGGGAGATTGTTGGTCTCAAATTGGTTTTGACAATTGAGTGTCAACACACTTAACCAATTCTCAAGATGATGCTGAGTATAATACAAAATTTGTGCTACAGTGTGTGCCGAGCCAGAGAATTTAATAGGTGTTGAGTGAATTTTAGGTGCCAAGTGAAGCTCAAGTGCTGAGCAAAGTATAGATGCCAAGTCACTGTAGATGCCGAGTAAAGTATAGATGCCAAGTGAAACAAAATTACTATCGGAGTTGAGTGAGAAAGAATTCATATGTGTATTCAACATCAACAACTAGTAAGTGTTGGGTAATATAAAATCAACATATGAGTTTGTGCCTTCACAAACTTAGATATAAACCATTTTTGAGCCAACTCAGGATGAATCTCAAAGGATCTTGAAGATAAGATTGAATTGTTTGCATTACCTATGTAATCAACATGCAACCAATAAGAAAAATGGAGAAGGCATGCAACTAATAGGAAAAGTGCAAGAATTGAGCAAGAAATGAAGAGTGATTATTGATCATAGATTCATACCTAACCCTAAGGCTTTGAAGTCTTTAAAAGGAGGACAAAACCCCATTGTATGCATGCATGAGAGAAATGTATGGGTGAATTATAGTGAAGTGCAAAAGGGTGTAAAGACTTAAAAAGAGAAGAACAATATTGCAAAATTCAATTGATCAAGAACATAGTATTAGAATTTCAAGGAGAAGACATATCAGATCAAGCAAGGATTAGAATAGATAGAGCAGAGCGAGGATATGGAATCAACAATTAAGGATTGCAAGTCATCAGGTCAAGACTTTCTAATACTCTTTAGCAATTGTATTAGGAATGAAAATCCTATAATGATAGGTTGGTTTAATAGCCATGTTGTAAGCCTTTAGACAAGGTGTTAAATGCTTTAACAAGATAACATTCCAAGTGAATGTTTTTAAATCCTTTAACTAGGTCACTTTTAATAGGGTGTAAAGTCTTTAACAGGATAGGCCTTTCATAGTGTAAACCATTGGAAGGGGTCAAACTTTGTAACCTTGAACAATTACATATTGCTGCAGTGATACTCTGTGGGTGTCATCCACACCCCAGTTTTACCTTCTCATTTTGGAGGGTTCATGGGTTACCAAATTCATGTGTTATCTATTTTCATGCATGTCTTTATTTTATTCTTATTAGATGAATTAGATGCATGTGAATGATTTTAGCTGAAAGGATTTTAAGAGGTTAAAGTTAGTTACTAGTGATTTACAACACCCCCCGCCCTCGCCCCTCTCAAAAGTAAATCTTCCCTCTTGTAAATTCCAACAAAGATCAATTCACTAGATATCAGCAATTCAACACATAGATCAAACAAGTTCATAATATTTATTGCAGGCAATAACATTATATTCTCTTCATAACAGAATAGAACACTCTTTATCAATTAGATATATAGATTGAAGCAATCAACATATGTACTTCTTTAAAGGGCAGAAATCAACTTCCAAAATGAAAATGGCATCAAGTCAGATCTGTTTAATTTATAGCAACAGACTGAAAACACATAATGTGCAATAATCTTATATATTCTACAAGTGTAGTGGTATGAAATAGTAGAACCAATAATTGATGTGGGATAATATGAAATACATACACTAAAACATTAATCTAATTATAGCTTGTGAGGAAATAATGTAGAGAGGAGAATGAAATGAAAGAAAGGGGAGCATATATGAGATTTGTTAGTTTGTGGTGACTAATCAAAAGTACTGTACATACTTCATAATTCTTTGGGGTTTAGGGCAATGCCCATGAAAAAAAAAATTCTACTCCTATTTTATCGTGCCTTATTCACTGGATAATAAGAAAGGTTGGATGGTTGTGTAGGTGGATGTAGCCCAAGTTTTGGGTGAACCATGTTAAATTTGTGTGTTATTTGTGTTCTTATGATTTTATTCTTTTGTTTATGCATTTAACTATTTATTCTTATATTGTTCCAGATTTGTAAATTCCTAACAAGATCACTATCTAAATAGACCACCCAATGATAGATGTCCAATGTGTGTGCCACTTAGGGCCAAGTGGGTATAAAGTCTACTTGTGGGTTTAGATAGGAGGGTTCCCTACTACATTATTACAATTTCCTTTTTATCCCCACACTAGCTAATTGTTGGAGAAATCATAGTCATAAGAGCATGAATAAGGATACATGAATAGGGAGGGAAGAGATGAGCATCCCACTAGGTAAGTCATCCCTTGATGGAAGTCTAATCACAATGTGTGTGCCATTCATGGGTGAAACTAGTTTAAAATTTTCTCTTTAGCCAACGTATCATTCCCCTTCATTCAAAACCTATTTTGATTGAATGCTAACAATGAATATAGATGTGACATGAATTTTCTCATAATATATGATGATTATACATATTTTTACTTATGTATGATTTCTAATCTTAGGACAGAAAACTACCTGACCTATTTAAACATTACTATAACTGATGGATCTTATCAATCACTATATAGAGATTAGGTACATTGGTGTTATATGAACTTTGAATATTAAAAATATAAATATAAACCATTTTAAAGAAGGAAGAGTGAGAGTTTGAGAGAAGGTAGATTCCATTAAATTAATTCTAGAATTAGATTACAATTAAGATACATGGAGAGAAAGCCCCACAAATAAACAATGTAAAATGAAAAATGTTATAAAAGTTATTATCTAATTTGAGGTCTTAGTTTTTTTTTTTCTTAAAAGTTCAAAATATGGGTGTGATTAGTCAATTGATTGGTAGTTACTAATTCTTTGTAATTAGAAGTTAATGCTTATATTGTAATGATATTTTTAAGGGTTGATTGAGTTTTATTACCAGTAGGAGGAAACAATTTAGGGGAAAAGCCATAAATAGAGAGCTTGCAAGACACTACTCTAGAGGTTCCTTTATAAAAGAGTCCTTATCAATAGAGACATCTTGTAGATAACATGATAAAATGAGAACATTCATTGCCAAAAACCATAAATCATAAAAGATTGAAATGTCATGCTTCACAAAAGTAGGAAATGATTAAATACAATTTTCATATGTCATGCCTCATGAAAGTAGGAAATTATTTAATAGAATTTGCATTAAACATGCGTGGATGTTAAAAAAGACTTCATAGATACAAATTCAGTAGTCCCATGGTGGTTAGCTTTTTCTATATTTGATTTGATATTGACTGCTTTAATGATTATCATCTAAATTGATGGAAATGTCTCTATCTATATGAATATGAGTAGAGTAGTATTACTAGGAGTAGAGTAGAAGGGTAGTTGGACTAATAAAAATTATAGATCCTTAGGCCATTAGAACAAGAATGTGCCAGTATGGTAGAGCCAGTAGTTATATAATTTATAGAGCATATTTAGTTTCTTCATTATGTCTTCAATGATACTAACTAAGCTTATGAGTACAATCTTTATGATTCAGACTCTATACCTTAAATTAATCAACCTTTTGTTTAGATCCATATAAAATTTTACTTCCATTTTTACATACTAGTTTTGTGCTCATAACTAGCTTGTAATAGCCTAAAATAGATCTTATGATGTTTTTGTTGATTTAATATTTACATATAGTGAAGGATATAGGTATGATTTCTGGCCAAATTTGTTATCTTCAAAGACTCATGAAAATTTCCATCTAGAAGGATTTTGTAAATTAAATATCTCATGTGGGTGTATTTGTCACTACTTAAAACAACATTTCACCCCTTACTTCATAATGGTGTTTCACATCTAGGGAGTCATTTGGTGCAGCACTAACTCTAAAAAATGGGCTAGCTTGAAAGTTCACCCCATAGTCTATATTGAAATGGATTTAGCCTAACTACTTCTTAACTCCATCAAGACCTTAAGCCCTAATTTTGGGTCCATTCAATGGATAATATATGTCAACAATTATTATGCTTGTTTATATTTTTAGAAGGAAAGTTGTCTTAATTATTAGAGATTGCCCTCGTTGCAAACTCCTATCCTCACACATCTTCAATTAAGAGCTACACCCCCAACTCCATATGTAGACAATGATCAAGGTACAATCACATTTGGACTTGTATATGTAGATAATATTGGAACCTCATCCATCTCTAACCACTTGCAATGCCATCAATATAGGTTTGTGAAATCTCATCTCAAGGTGATGGTAGACCCACCAAAGACCTAAAGATAAATATCCAAACTAATCACTAACTTTGGACATTTATCTTGTACTAAATTATTATTTTTAGAGAAATCATCTTGATCAAAATTTTGACAAATCTTGGTCAACATTTCCATCAAATATTGGTCAAAACTTTGACCAATGCTTTGGTTGTGAGTATGGCCTCATGGTCATTGATAGACCAGAATTGGTCAAACTCTCAACCACACTTTGGTGGTCATTTTGACTAATATTGGTTGAAATTTTGACCAATGGCTAGACGGTCATTTCAACCAAGATTGGTCAACAATTTGATCAAGATAGTTTGACCATTGTTTGGTGGAACTTTCAATGAAGATTGGTCAAAATTTTGACCAATGGCCACCAATAATGCTCATACAAAATGTGGCTTATTTTGACCAAATTTGAAATATCCCTAATTAGACATTTTTTTATTTTCTCTTTTTACAATATAATAAAAAATAAAACATTGTAGATAGTTTTCAGCATAATCAAAAACCAATAGAAAACCCAATAGAGATTTAGTCTACTTTTTCTCAAATATGACATTCAAACTCAAATATAGGCAAAGTGGAATACAATGCTATGATAAAAATCATATAATTCTCCACAAGAATAGAATCCATTATTTCACAATAACATCCAAGATGTCACACATAAAACCATGTGTTACAAACCAATAAAATAAAACCAACAAACTCTTATAACACCTTAAATTATGTTATTGCATTATATAGTAGCAATACAATAAACAGTACAAAAACCCAATCTTAAAGATAGATTAACAGTCAGATTGGAATACTAGAATAAGAACCTATAAGCATGAATGAAAATTTGAACTAATGTTCCCTAGGAAAATGGGTTTGCATCCACTTTTTTCCAGCATAAGGGGCTATGTCCTCAAACTAGCTGAAAGTTGAAGCTTTTTGAAAACTCTCACAAGAAAAAAAACTGAACTCAATCATAAAATCAATCATATCTAGAAATAAGCATCTTTCCCCTTTTTAAAACATAAACCAAGACTCTTTGGCTCCCCTCTAGCTTTTGTCTTATTCCCTTGAGGCTCTTCAACTTCCTTAAGGCATTTTGTATTGTTCCTCCTTGACCCTTTTCCCTCTTTATAATCTTAAATTGAACTTTTAATAATTTGATTATGTGTCTCATAGTCAATTTTAACATTATGTAAAATAAGTCTTCAATAACTCTAATGTTCCAAAAAGGGGACATTACAAATCTCCCCTCCTTAAAATTGCTTGTCCTTAAGCAATCAATACCAAGATCCCATACAAGTATGTTGGTAGCCTAGTAGTCCCAACTAAAAATAATTCTAGCCACACTACGACACAAGATGTCACTCTAAAATTTATCTATCAGTTGGATCCCTAGATCCCATGTAACTCTCTAAAAAAACTCTACACTTGTAAATTGAATAACTCTAATCATAATTGATACCACTAAATCCAACCTCAAACTAAATAGAATCACAAAAAGGTCCTTAACAAGTCAAAAATACATATGATCAATACCTAGATCCCAAACCTTGTTGTCATAACCAGCTGCTATGATAAAATAGAAATGTACCAATAAACTATGCATAACCCAATAGATGGTGACAACTTGACCAAAACAGATGATGAAATACACAAGTTTCTTAAAAATTGAAAGTAACACTGTAGGCCATCAAATACCACACTATCATCATCAATCTGGAAAACCTTTAGATACATAGGTACTATGAATAAGAATGAAGTTGAAAGACCATTCCCGATGATTAACACATAAGTCTCCTTAAATCTACACCAAAATCTATCCAAAGGCTAATGTAAATAATCCAACCAACTCCTGTATGGTGTGAAATTAGGAAGCCAATGTGGATGATCTGATTATGAGGAGGATCTAGGCAATTATATACTGAATGAAAAATTGCATCAAGGTGTAGAAATACTTAATGTCTAATGTTTAACTGAAAATACATCAAACATTAAGAATGACATGAACTAGATGGAAGGTAAATATAGAGAAACTAAGTATTCTAAAACCCAATGTGCTAGTGCAGTTCATTAAAACACCGAGCTCTATGCTAATTTACTTAACCACTTTGATTTCATTCAATGTGGAATAAATAACTTAATGATAGTTAAGTAAAACTAAAAGCACATTAAAGCACATGAAATAGAGAAAGAGAGAGTGAGAGAACCAATTTGATTTTAGAGTTCATCCGGCTGTATGAACTACATCTCTGAGTCTATCTCAACTGAGTGACTGATGTATAAATGATGCTCTAAAAGTTGATTTACAACATATTATAGTCCATCCACAAAGTCACAATTCTTGACTTGAAACTGTCTTGTAACAAGCTCCCAAGGCACAAGATCAATTACTAAACAGCCGAGAAGAATTTGCCTAAAAAGGTTTGACTATAGACTTCGAACATTAACATCATGGAGTGGCTCTCAAAAATTCTTTCCAAAAATCTCCTCTAGAATTCTCTCCTCCGGAGTGGTTTCAGGATGCTCAGGAAAATCCCCAATGGGTTCATAAGAAAAGCCCCCATCTTTTTATACAAAAATTTTAGCCTAAAATAGGCTACAACAAAAATATATAAAAAGAGGGCCTTATCACAACATAAGGATTTGAATTAACCCCTTTGCCATGTAATAAATTTGGCATTTCACCACATTTGGGGTAACAACTTAACAAATAACCCTTAATTTAAAAGGTTAGGCGGGTTGGTTAAAAAAAATAATAACAACCATGTTATATATATGTTAAAGCGCTAAAATAGTGTGTTGGTAGTTAACCATTTTGGAAGGCTGGTGGTCAGGGGTTCCAACCCCACTGGCAACTCTTTTATCCCCATTTTTGACGGGTTAAATGTTAAATACAATTTGTGCCTAATGGTTATTGAAGAATGTCGATAGCCTAACAACCACCTGCCAGTGTCTTGGAGCTTGGTGGTTGGGGGTTTCATCCCCATCGATCCCATTTCAAACTTTTCCTGCCCTTCTAATTGCTGATGTAGAATTCTATGTGCCACGTAGATTGCCATCTGGAGTCCTGCTACCATGTGGACACCTAAGACCATGCCACGTCAACTTGCAAGATTACCCAAGGTTCCATGTGGGCTTGCCTACCATACACATGGTACCACCTTTTTTCCATGTAATGCCACATGTCAACTATTGATTAGCTAGCTGATGTCATCATATGCCATGCCTCTAGTCAACCCTTTTCCTGGGTGAACTTTGACTGACCATAACTCTTGCATATGAACTACATTTTTAGTGAAACGAATGGAGTTGGAATCATGGCGATGAGACCTTTGACTTGATGCCATTTTCAATTGATTTGGAGATGGTCAAATTTCATGCCTATTTTTGGTCAACTTGTGACATGCCTGTTTGACCAAGATTTTGACCAGGCATAACTTTTTCGTTTGAGCTCCACTTTTGATGAAACAAACATTTCTGGAAACCTCTCGACGAACCCTTCAATATGATGCCAACTTTGACTGATTCCAAAGAGTTTCAAATTTTTCCTTTCTATGGCCTCTAGTCCATGATTTGACCCAACTTTGACTAGCCATAACTCGAGCATATGGACTCCTTTTTCACCCATACAAGTTGCGTTGGGTCTAGAATTTCAAGGACTTCGATCTGATGTTGATTGTTGGAGTTTTAGGGATACTTCAAATTTTGGTGAAACATATCCCTTGGATCAAGCCTCCCCACTAAAAAGGCTTTTCATCTACCAAAAGCATATACAGTTGAACTTTTAGCTTGATGTATACAAATCTCAATTCTGTTTCCATTTTTGAAGCTTCACCATAATGCTTACATCTGACTCATACTTGAGTCACACTAGGACTTCTAAAGAAATGGAATGCAGTACAAATGGAACTTGAAAAAATATAAAGCAAGAAGAAAAATTGAGCATGATAAAACTGTCACTCAGTCCTTTTGATGATGGTAATTCGTGTCTACATTCAAAACTAGTCACTTTTGATGCTCCTTCTTCCTTGCAAATCCCAAGAGCGATGGTAAAAAAGCCTCAGTTAAAACATTCCTTCACCTTTGTACTTCAGAAAAGCTAACTAAAGGTGTCACCATAAAGCTCCAAATAGTTGCATATGCATTATGGTCATGATAAAGACCTGAAGGAATATTGGTCGTCAACTAACCATCTTTAATTGAGTCATAAAGTGAAGAACTTCAAAGGCTTTAGCTAGCCATTCTCTACAACTTGAAGTCACAATAGCTATAACAGGTGCTTCTTCTAAAGGGCCTCGCACCAAAAAAATTATGTAATAAGAAGTTCAAAGTATTTTCCTTTCTGGATTACAAGAGATATGGCTTTTAATAGCAATACAAACATCTCAACCCTAGGACTATACAAATTCATCACATACAAATTTATTTAGAGTCATATGCTCAAAAATATACTAGCTTACTATCAACAATTACCCTGAAAAGGTAATACCCACAAAGTTGACAATGCTAGTTTGCTAAAAGTTGCTTCCAACTCTTGCAGAGTTGTTCAAAGGAACCTCCTTCCTTGGGTTTCTCACTACTCTATTGCACTTCCACTAGAATTGCTTCAGGAGTGGTAGAGACTACTAGTACTGCTTTAGGAGTGGAGGGAACTACTAGAGCTGCTTGCGCCTTAGTCTCTTGCATGGTGGTGTCGGGTACCACCTTGATTCCTTCCTTGTCTACTTTGGGCTGACTGGATTTTGCAACAAACTTAGGTAAGTGTTGAAGTTCTAGGTGCAACTTCCAACACTTCTCTATCCAATGGCCACTTATCTGACAATGGCAGCAAAAGTTTTGGATCTTTTCATGCATCTTGACCTTCTTCTTCGTAGAAGACTCAGCCTCAACATGGTCCAGCAAATTTGTCTTTGACAAGGCTTCAAAGTTCTTGTCAGTTTCTTTGAATCCCAATCCTAGCTTTCAGGGTCTCTTTTTTGCCTCAATAGGATGGGTCATGCCTTTTTCCCAAATGCCCAAGCCTTTGCCACCGTATCCCATCTTGGACATTAGTTTCCACTAATTGATCTAGTGGATAATTTTAGTGAAAATTGAAGTATCTTCAAATCTCCAAATTTTTGCACCATCAAAAAGATCTCAGCGTCCTGTCCAATGCAACTTGAATGGAGCAAAAAGGAGCCCGTTCGTGCAAGTTACGCTTGGTCAAAGTATTGGTCAATAGGTAGACTAGAGGGCTAGATAAGGGGTGAAATCAAACCATCTCAAAAGTGGTCAACAATGGGTTTCAAATTAAAGATCTCATCACAAGCTTTTTGACGGCGTTTGTTTCATCAAAAGTGGACTTCATATGTAAAAGTTATGGCAATTTGAATTTTGGAGGCAAAAATGTCATTTAAAAGTTGATAAAATCATCATGATGTCATTGTGGCAATTTTAAACCAAAATAAAAAAAGTCAAAAAAATAAGATAGTGGTGAGATTCAAACCCCTAACCACCTCTTTACCAAAATAAAACTTGGCCGTTGGGCCGCGCGGAGCATTCAACATGGCCCAACGACCAAGTCTTATTTTGGTAAAGAGGTGGTTAGGGGTTCGAATCTCACCACTATCTTTTTTTTTTACTTTTTTTTTTTTGGTTTAAAATTGCCACCATGATGTCATGATGATGCCATAAACTTTCAAATGACATTTTTACCTCCAAAATTCAAATTGCCATAACTTTTACATATGAAGTTCATTTTTGACGAAACGATCGAAAAGCTTGTGACGAGATCTTTAATTTGAAACCCATTGTTGACTACTTTTGAGATGGTTTGATTTCATGCTTTATCTAGCCCTCTGGTCTACCTATTGACCAGAACTTTGATCGAGTGTAACTTGCACGAACGGACTCCTTTTTGCTCTGTTCAAGTTGCATTGGAATCAAGATGTTGAGATCTTTTTGATGGTGCAAAAATTTGGAGATTTGAAGACACTTCAATTTTCACTAAAATTATCCATCGGATCAGGCCTCCCCACTTGTCCTATATCATCTGTACATTTGAATACCTGGCTCACAAGCACAATGAAGACTGCAACAACATTGTTGATCATAAACATTATTCTATCACTTCCATAAGCATCTACATCAATTGTCATAGCCACTAACCAACAAACATTGACTAGCATCAAGCTAAACAATAATGCAAAAATGAAAGAGAGTAAATCAACAACATATCGATCCTTCACAATAGGAACATTTTTACCCAAGGAACCATCAATGCTTTCATTCATCATTCCCTCATGCTATACTCTGGGTGCATCCTGCAACATCTAACCTTGGTTAGCTACTCCAAGTTCAAGTGTAGAACCACCTGTACTGATAGACATAAGAGTTAACTCTTTACTTGCATTAATTACCCTCTTTAACTGCCATGTGTTTGCAAAAGAATGATCAGTCTTGATCCTATGAGAATGTAAAATGTATTGAATGCCATCTTTAAACAAGTGATAATGATTCTTCTTCCTATAGAAAATTTCTTTTCTATCATAAAGATAAGGGCTACCAAGCACTATCCCATAGATATCTAGTGGAACCACATCAAACTATACTTTATCTACAAACTTACTAGTGATTGTGAATCTTAAGGTGCATTATCTTGTTACTTGCAACTTATCATTTTCACAAATCCGGCCTAGTGGATAAGGTTTCTTATGTAATGAGGTTTTTAATCCCAAGTTTCTCACAATACTCTCAGAAATTAAGTTCACTTGAGAACCACTATCTATGAGTGCATCAATTTTAGTGTTCTTAGCAACAACCCTTAAATGAAACAACTCATTCCTTTTCTTATCTTTAGGGAAATCATTAACTATAGATGAAGAAGCGTAACTATGAATAGAAACACTAGAAATAGGAGCTTCACCTTTTAAACCCATAGCTGTTACCTTAGTCTCGTCATCTAAATCCAAACCAAGATCCATAACAACATTTGTGGCTTTCTCCTTACCTTCTATTTTTGATCAAATTTTTGAGCCCACTTAGGCTTCAATTCAGGATGCAACTTCCAACAATGTTCTTCATCATGACCCTTCTTGTCACAATGAGTGCAAGAAAGTTTCTCATCCTTCTTGACTGTAGCTGCCTTCTTTCCTTCCTCTGTCTCTACATTCTTAGAAGATTTCTTTACATCATTAACAAACTTATCAATAAATGATCCTTTACCCCTTGACTCTAAGTGTGTAGCTTGAATAGACACTTCATCCAAATTACAAGGGTTCAATACCAAAATAGAATGTCTAAGGTAGGAATGAAGACCTCCTATGTACTTTAACAAAGTATCATGGGTGTACAAAGGAAAATTCAAAGCAATAGCCCTTTTCCTAAATTCATGGGTGTACTCTTGGACAGTTTGACCTTTCCATTGCCTAAACATTTTCTAGTCCATCATTAACTGTTGCATATGTCCTAGTGGATAAAACTACTTTTTAAGAGCATTCACAAACTCTGCCCAAGTTAAACTGACTCTACCATGTTGTGAAACTTCTACCTTAGTCTTACTCTCCCACCAAGTTAAAGCTGTACCTCCTAAATGAAGAGTAGCTAATTGAATCCTATCAACATCATCTAATAGGTTCTGGACTCTACAGTAGACTTCTACTTGCTGAATCCAATCATCCAATTCTTTAGCATTAAGTTCACCACAATATTTAGGCGAGTCAAATTTTACATCCAATTTCATCTTAGGCTTATACCCACTCTTGAAAGGATTAAAAGAAGTAGAATGAGAAGAAGATGGAGAAGAAGGAGAAGATGAAGAAGATGATGAAGACGGGGACGGAGGTTCAGGAGGGTCACTACCACCTTCTACCCCTTTGGCTTTGTCATCCTTTAATGAGGATTTTTCTTCCTCCTTCTTCTTAGCCTTATTTTCCTTTCTCAATTTTTTTTTGTGTCTCTCTTGGAGAAGAATGTCCACCTTAGCCTTCATCTCAAGGAACGCTCTTCGAAAATCTTGCTCATTGATCTCATCAGGAACCTCCATTCCAGAAATAGACATCTTTTGAAATGTCCTATGCTTCTCGATCTCAAGATTAAATTCTTCAAGCTTGCCTTCACCATTCTGATTCCTAGATCTTGTTAGCATTCAAGAAAACAATTGCAGTAATAGTCAACTGGGCTCTGATACCACTTGATCTAATTGACGGGTCTAAACTAATTGCAATATTAATTAAATGCTTAATTAAAAAAAAAACTTAGCGGAAGTCTTAATACATTTAACATAAATGAAATTAAGCATCACAAACTCAAAAGCTTGAGGTGAAATAAACAGAATTGAGAGAGAGAAGAAGATAGAAAGTGCAAACAAAGTTTGATTTCGGAGTTCGTCACAAATGTGAGTGTCTCTGGGTCAGCTCCAATAGAGTACGACCGATCTGATTAATCTCCAGAAATTAATTACAAATGCACCAAGTACATTCCTTCAAGCACTTCAGTAGCAACAAAACTCTGACGTACAAGAATGGCTCAAAAATCTCCTTACAAGACCTCTCTATTCTTTCAAAACTTCACCAAAACCAATTTCTGTACAAGTCTCCTTCAAGAATTACAATAATTCTCCAACTTTGATTGCCTTCCTAAAACGAACCTAGCCCACCCCCACCCCCCTTTTATACATAAAATTTGACTAAATTAGGCCAAAACCAATTATTTTAATAATAGGTCTATTAACAATACATGCTTCATCATTAACCCATTTACCATTTAATAATTTTGGCATTACATGAATTTGAAGTTAAAGACAATTAACAAAATAACCATATATCCCTATTTTAAGGGTGGCTCAGTCGGTAGTCACAGGATAAATATGCTTTAACACATATAAATTTCAAAACGCATGCTTGGCACAGTGGCAATTAACTATTTTAGGACCCGGTCGGTCTGGGGTTCAACTCCCACCGATGCACGTTTTCAAATGGCTTTGGTGGTGTGCATAATTTAGAAAGAGTAATGTCAAATTTTCTTTTTAAATTATGCATGCCACCAAAGCCATTTGAAAACATGCATTGGTGGGAGTTGAACCCCGGACTGACTGGGTCCTACAATAGTTAATTGCCACTGTGCCAAGCATGCATTTTGAAATTTATATGGGTTAAAGTGTATTTATCCTGTGACTACCGATCAAGCCACCCTTAAAATAGGGATATATGGTTATTTTGTTAATTTTCTTTAACCTCAAATTCATGTAATGCCAAAATTATTAAATGGCAAATGGGTTAATGACAACGCATGTATTGTTAATAGGCCTATTATTAAAATAATTGGTTTTGGCCTAATTTAGTCAAATTTTATTTATAAAAAGTGGGGGGCTAGGTTCATTTTAGGAAGGCAATCAAAGTTGGAGAATTATTGTAATTCTTGAAGGAGACTTGTAGAGATATTGGTTTTGGTGAAGTTTTGAAAGAATAGAGAGGTCTTGTAAGGAGATTTTTGAGCCATTCTTGTACATTGGAGTTTTGTTTCTATCAAAGTGCTTGAAGGAATGGACTTGGTGCATTTGTAATTGATTTATAGAGATTAATCGGATCAGTCATACTCTATTGGAGCCGACCTGGAGATGTAGTCACATTTCTGATGAACTCTGAAATCAAACTTTGTTTGCACTTTCTAGCTTCTTCTCTCTCTCAATTCTATTTATTTCACCTCAAGCTTTTGATTTTGTGATGCTTAATTTCATTTATGTTAAATGTGTTAAGACTTTCATTGAGTTGTGTTTTTAATTAAGCATTCAATACTGCAATTAGTCTAGACCCGTCAATCAGATCACCGATGCCCTTTGTGTGCTTCTCAAAGCTTCCCATGGAGTGATGTTCAAGTTCTTGCTTCTATTCTGATGTAGAAGATGCCTCTATGCAACCACTACGGTTGGTAGGGGCTTGAAATTGTTGCAGGCACTCCAGTTCTTTTCAAAAAGCATAGTGGCTCACATTCTCCTTTGAGCCACAATTAACCCATCTACCATGGCCACAAGGGAATTCTTGCTTTGGAAAAGACTTCACAGCTAACAATGCAGACATACTTCTAGGAGGGGTGAGTGGAGAGTATGAAGAAGTTCCTTCTAATCACGGGCTTAATGGCCACATGCCAACACTTTCTAAATGAAGAGGAATTCTTCCACTATGCTCCCTTCGGAACATCTCAAGTAGGCTTTTCTTTTCCTGATTAGCTTCTTCTAGAAGCCTTCAGAGATTTACATTCTCCAATAGAAGTTGATGATTGGCTTCTTCCAATTCTTGGATTCTATCATCTTCTTCTCGACAGTCTTGAATGAGTAGTTCTACTTTCTCTGTGATGGAGTGAATACACGCCATCATAGATGGAGTTAATTCCTCCCTTTTTGGTGTCATCGTGAACAATACACTTGCAGTCACCTCGTATACAATTTTCCAAACTAGGCTCTAATACCAAACTTGATCTAATTATTGTAGACACCTAAATCCTTTAGAAAATAAAGTACTTTTATTTTTTGAAAAAATTCCTGATGACATCATCATTTATTAATTAATTATTTATTTATTTAATTTATTTATTTTTATGCCATTAAATCCCTTTATCTTAATTAAAAATATTTAATTAAGGAATCCCTCCCAAAAATGTTTAAATCTTATTTAAACATTATTTCCTTATTTATTAATTATTTAATTAATAAATTGACCAAAAAACCCAAAATAAATAAAAAATTATTTTTTGCCCAAAACTTGGCCAATTTCCTTAAGACCACTAACCTCTTCCAAAATCTTCTAATCCTTCTTTAATTTTGATTAAAGGCTAATCCCATCATTTCTTCCCCTAATCCCAACTCAAAATATTTAATTAAGATTAAATATTAATTCTCATGTTTATTAAAAAAGTTTTAATAAATATCTCCTCAACCCAAACCCTTGAAATAAATAAAACTTTATTTATTTCCTAAAATCTAATTTATCCTCATCCTAAGAAGTTGTAGACTCTTCTAGAAAGTCTCCATCCTCATCCTAGGAAGCTCTAGACTATTCTAGAAAGTCTCTATCCTCATCCAAAGTCTAGACTCTTCTAGAAGATGTCTTTAAACCTAATCCTAATCCCCTTCTAACCTTGTCACATTCCCTACACATGAGTTAAGACTTACTAACCCAAGCCAAAGTTAACAAATATCTCCTCCTTCACCCACCTTCATTAAATGCCATCCACTTGCCTATCCCTAAGCTAATCCTAAACCATCCTAATCCATCCTCTAATCGTTTGCACAATCCTAAGTAAGCTTAAAACCTTCCTAATCAAGCTCAAGTCAAAATTCCTCTCATCTCCCTCAAAATATCCCAACCATAAGACTTTATGAAGCCCACTAGGCCATAAATTACTCTTCCAAGCCCTTTCATTGCTCTTACAAGCCATTATGAGGGTCTTTATGAAGATTTTATCCCTTGAGCCTCCTTTGTTGACTCATCCTTCCCCTTTCCTCCATCCTCTCACCCTGTGACATGTGTCACTCTTTGATTGGCTGTAAGGAAGCACAATCCATGTGCTCTCCTCTCATGCAATTTGAGCCCTGCATGAGCTTTTCTCCATCCTTGCATCTTAGCCCTCAATCCCTCAAGCCTCTTGCCTATAAATTGGATCCTTCCCCTTTGCAAAACAACACAATCCATGAAGTAAAGTCATAATTCCATTTTAAGAAGCCATTTTACATCAAAACCATACACTCACACCCAAATTCCAACTCCATTTGAAGCCCTTTTTGAAGCATAAGCTTGAGCATACATCCTATCTATTTAGACAAAGCCACTCAACAAGAGAGCTTCTTATTGAGAGAGCCCATTAATGGCTCATATTCTCAATTGAGAGCTCATCTTAGTATATCTTGAAGTTTATGAATTTTGTTTAGTTCGTAGAAGTTTTATTTAAATTTGGTTTCTATTAGCATACTAACATTACTCATATACATTTTGGCACGCCCGGTGGGACCCCGCATGGGTCATCTTCGTTAGCTTTTTTAGTCAAGTTTTGTATGTCATTTGCTAATTTTGGCTAATTTTTCTTGTTTTTGTGATTGGTAGGATTGTATAAATTGGTTTTGTAGGTCCACATGAGCATGAAGAAGACGAAGGAACTCATAGTCTATCTCATAGTGTTTGCAGATTTTTCAAGCTTATAGGTGGACAAAGCACTTGGAATTCTTCTTCCTCTTCTTGTCTATATTCTTCTTATTCCATCTACTTCTTCTTCTTCTTCTTGGGGGAGATCTTGGCCATTTTTTTTTTAAGGAAGAAAAATCATACACACTTCTTTTTAGTGCTTAAAATGAACCCCCAAATCATACTTAAATCCATTAAAAACTAAAAATTTGCAAAAAAAAAATATATATATTTTAACAAGTGAAACTAAACCAAATCCAATCGTTTGCATCCTTGCAACATCAAGGTTTTAGATGCATTCATGCAAAGTTAGGAACACTTCATTTTTGGAAATTTAAAAAGAACTTCAAGTTTCCATTTCAAAAGGTTCAAAATCAACACTAAGTGCACACTAAAATCTAAATCAAACTCAAAGCATCAATCAAGGATAAAATGAACCTCATTTGCAAATATTTTAAAGTTTTTAAAAAAATTTCATGAAAACTAAGAGTCCTAAATGGTTGCCAAAATTGTCCTAAAAGCTTTGTTATTTGTTCCAAACAAATGTCTTGTTGCAAAATTTTGAATGTTTCTTAGGTTTTTCATGCATCAAAACAATCTAGGAATATCATTTTTGGGCTTAAAACATGCAAACTAGAACACAAAATCTTGAATGAAAAGAAAAGTCCAAAGATTCATTTTCACTTTTGAGTCCAAAACAATCTTGAATGATCTAAGGTTAAAACAAAGCACTTCAAAGTTCTTAAAACAACACACAAAATCTCAATCTTGAATGCTCAAAGGAAAAAAACTTGATTGTTTAATCACTTGTCTTTGAATGCATGTTGCTAAAAACACTCTTGAGTGGCATGGATTAAAATCAAGTTTTCTTTTTTTATGAATGCATGATTAAAACAAAAAATCCAATCTTGAATGCAAAACATCAATTAATCATTACAATATCTCACACTTCATCTTTTGGGACATAAAAAGAATCTACATTTTAAAAACTTTCTAAGTTATAAAAACAAATAAAGACACTTTGAGTGAATTTGTTGTTGGACTCACCCTCTTTAATCACCCATCATTCTAACCATTGGTTGCAATATCAGCGCCATATATGGGGATGGGTCTACCTAAAAAGGAGTTAAGTGCTCCACAAAAATCAAATTCCACTCACTTAATTTTTTATTGGTTTTTCTAAGTTAGAAAATTCCTTGAATGCACATTAGTCTCACTAACACTTCATTTGGGCATAAAAAAATTGAACAAATCTTGACGTGGAGGGCCTTTGGGCACGCGCTTGAAATTGAATTTCACCCATTTTTGTTTTGGGCTTAAAACAAACTCACACTCAATCTTGAATGCCTTAAAGAAAAATCAATCGATACTTGACGTGGAGGGCCTCTGAGCATGCAAGTTTACTTTTGTTGACCCTAAATCTTCTTGGTGTATTCATTCTTCGATCGATTTTACTTTTGTTAATGCTTCAAGTTGGAATTGAACATTTGCATCCTAAACATGTGTGTTTGCAAAGTCTAGATTAGAAAACTTAAATGTCAGTTGGAAAAGAATTTTGTCTTTTAGCCCAAGATCATCCAAGTCTTCTCTCCCCTTGTCATCTTTCAAGGCCATCTTGGGTGCATAGGATTAGGATCCAAAATCTTGTTTAAGTTTTAGGAGGCTTGCTTGGGGATTTCATCACCCCTTGGGATGACCTCAAGTCTAGCGTTCCGGCAAAGTATAAAGATCGGGAGGTGAATCCAAAGACACCTCTCTTGGAATCAAGATTTTGTCACTCGGGCTAAGCCTCAAAGAACTTTATACCCTTGAGAAGTGAAAGAGGAGAAGTGGGTTACTCCTCCTCTCGGCCGTGTGACATTGTTTTGGTTTCATCTACGGATTCGGGCCTCACGTACTTTGGGTATATCAAGGACTCCCTAGCTAAACCAACTATTAGCCTTGTAGACAACCATCTAAGATGTTAATGTGTTTGAAGTGACTGATCGAAACATTTTTAGAACATACACAATCCATGGCACAAGTATCACATTCTAAGAATCACAAACTTCTATATGGTTGTTCCTATCTATTGCTTGATTTTTTACTTGTTGAATGAATGTTTGCCAAACTTGGTCAATCCTAGCTTAGGGCACACTTAGCGTAGTCACTGCATGTTCCAGAAGTTGAACAAGTTGAAGCAAAACAACCAAAATCTCTCTAAGCCAAGCACATTCAGGAATTTATGTCAGAACAACCCAAACCCAAACAGAAGTTTCACAAAGTCAAACTCAAGCCATCTCAGGCATACCAAGAACTTTCAGCCAAGAGAAAGGAAATAACACCAAGGCCTCAAATTGCCAAACTCCACAAAGCAGGGGACAAAGCTGCTGACGAAGCCCTTCAAGACACCTGGTTAGATTGCACTATCCAACTTAACCAACATCCAGAAGTTAACCCTATGTATGCATTACCAACTAGGCATGATTTCTATGATTAGACCCCCTTGTTTCTCCACGTCTTCTTGCATAAGCTTCACTTTAGAGTCATCCTTGTAGGTAAGCTAGCCATCTTTAGTCCTCCCCTTAAGCATTTTAGCTCATCCATCTCATTTAGAACCAAACCATCTGGCTAGTAATCCAAAATCTTCACATCCAAGCCTTCAAAATTGTTGTCACTTTGCCAAAAGTTTGCCATTCCTAACATCTTCCAAATCCACCAATCTCACCAAGGTTATCCCTTTGACAGAGCTTTGTTTAGGGTAATCTAGCTTTGTCACTTGTTATCCCTCATCATCTTGAGCTAAAGGTTGGGATCCACAAGTGGTCAATATCATGTTCTTCCTAAAAGATCATCAGTCTATCCTTAAGTTGACACAATCACCACCAAGCTTGCACATAGGAAAGCAGACCTTTCATGCTTTGGCAACATATCTTTGAAGTTAGAATCCCCAACCCAATCCTCCTTAGGTTTTTTCATACAGCTTTGCCTCAACCTAGGAAATCATTTGAATAGAAAAGCCTTCCCCCTTTGCATCCATCAGCATTGTTGCACCTCATCCTTAGGAACATTCTACATTTTCATGCCACCTGTCACTCGTTTAGCCAAGAAGAAGAAGAAAACAATGGAGCCCTATCATTTGGATCAAATGGCTTCACTCCCCTTGAGCACCCAACCATCCTTTAGCCCAAAGAACACTATACCATCACCTACTGACATTGAAGTTTTCATGAACCAACCAGAAAATGCAGTATTGGTGAACACCATTATAGACAATACTAAAGAAACAATCATGGCTAACTTTTGAAGGGACAACATAGGAGCCTTCAACTTTGGAAGACCTCCTCCCTTATCAGATCCATCTCACCTGTTGTTTGGACAACTCCCACCACCCATAGACTCTTATGATTCAAATTATCCTCAATATGTGCCAAAAGAAGAGCCTCAACCCATCCCATATGATCCAATAGACCCAAACATACCAGCCTCCACTCAAGTTGAAATCAACCTTCCACAAACCAATCCAGCCACCACCACTCCACCATTGGTCCATAACACTCCATCCCAAAACCCCTATGCCCAAAAGACCTCATCATTTGCTCCCTTCACTATTGTTGTTGCTACTCTCCAACCCAGCCTTCCAAATCAACCCATCTCCCAAATCAGTGCTAGCATCTTTGGCCAACCTCAGTAATATACAACTGGGATGCCACACATGGGGCCAAGTAATCAACCCTTCATCATCCCCATCTTGTTTACCTCAGCTTAGAACAAAATTCCATCATTTCCACTAGGTCTTTGGAGCTCAGTGCCATCAGCCACAAATCCACAAGCTACTACCTTCACTCCACAAAGCTATCAAACCCCACAAGCTACTACCAATGTTCTGCCAAGCTCTCAAGTGACCCAAGCTCATGCCTCCCCTCTACCAAGCTTTGAAATCTAGCCACCAAGCTATCAAACCCCATCAGTTCCATTTCCAAGCTTTCAATTCCCACCACCTCCACCACCAACTAATCCATTACCTCCTATCACCAACTATTTTTCTATGCCACTTCTAGGAGGAAATCCACCACCACCAACTACCAATTACTTGGCCTCTTTTGCCATGCAGATACCTTCCCAAATGGGGGCACAACCCACATATATTGGTCAAACTCCTCAAATCCAAAGTCAAGCTCCACAAGCTCCCCGATCCTTTCCCCAAGATTCACAACCATCTTATACCTTACCTCCACAAAGCAATCCATTTATCCCACAGTCAGCTTATGTTCCTCAATCCCAACCTCAAATCCAATATCAACAACAAGCCTCACAACACATGCAACAATATGTGCCACCTCCACCATAGCAACCCATCATCCACCATTCAATTTCCCAAGCCATGTACAATCCCTACCAGCCCATACCTCAAAGCCATCCATATTCTATTGCCCCATCTAGCACATACCTACCTCAGGGCACTCCTACATTAGGGGCACCCCAGCCATCACCCATTAATTCAGAATGGGAAGCCATGAAGATAGCTTTGAAGAACATTCAAGAGGGAAATGATCCAAAAACCTTCAAATTTGAGAATGTGTGTCCTTACCCATTTGACAGAGCCATTACTATGACTCCATTCCCCAAGCATTTTTAGACACCCAAGTTTGAAAAATTCAGAGGAAAAGGAGACCCTATCACACATATCAAAGAATTTTACATGCACTGCCAAGAAGTGGCATACGATGACGTCTTCCTCTTGCGTCTCTTTTCCAAAAGCTTGATCGGACCATCTCTTGAATGGTTTTATAGAATACCATATGGCACAATTAAAAACTTTGCTGAATTGTCTGAGGCATTTGTAGCCCAATATGCCCGTCTTGTTGAAACAAAGCTATTAGTAGTGGATCTTGTACACAGTAAAAAAAAAGGTGGAGAAAGCCTTCCCAAATATTTTCAAAGATGGCAAACCCTTACCACCCACATATCTTGCACCTTGCCAGAGCGCCATTTGGTGAAAATGTTAATTGATAATGCCCATCCCAGCTTGGCTCACCACATGACCATGAACTATTTGCAGACCTACAAAGATATCAAAGGGAAAGGAATGATCCTTGAGCAAGGACTCATTAAAGATGGTGTGGTCAAGATTTACAAAGAAGCCAACCAAAATCAAACACATTCAAATGACAAGTCTAGGTATTGGAACAAAAACAAGCACGTTGCAACAGATGGGGTTAATGATACGAGACATGTGAATATTGTTGGTCCTTCCCAAAATCAATCCAACCCACCTTATCAACCAAACAATCAACAAGCTATCAACTACCAACAGCAAAATCACTAAAGCTATCAAAGCCACAATCGAAGACCCAACTTTCAAAGGTCTAACAATCAAGCTAATGCCATCAATGTAGCTGCAAGGCAAAAGCCTAGATTCCAACCTATACCTAGAAACTATACACCCCTTGGTGAGCCATTGGATGTCATTTTTGAGAAATTGACTAAGGAATACCTCATCAAATTTCCTCCTACCTAGCAAATTGATCCAAGCCAATCCAATGCTACATGGTACAAAGATAATGAGTACTGCAAATTTCATAGGGTAAAAGGTCACACTACCCTTAGATGCATGAAACTAAAAGATTATGTGCAGGACCTCATTGATCGAAAAGAAATCATCATTGGTGCCTAAACCTCTCCCAATGCAGGCTTACAGATCTATCAAAATAATTTTCCTCCTCACAAAAACCAAAATCCTTGAAAAGAACCTATCCAAACCAACAACAACAACACCAACAACCGCCTGCCAAACCAACAACATGGGAAGAACAATGACCACACTTCATCCTGTATAGACTATGGTAGCCTCATAGGTTGTATATCGGAGGAAGAGCCTTCTGTCAATGTTATCAATATCCAAGGACCAAACAATGAGTGTGCAATCACCACTCGAAGAGCACGATTTAACATCGCAGGCCCACCCGTTTCACCAGCACCATCAGCTCCATCAAAAAGCCAATATAATATCTTGGAACACCTTGGGAACATGCCAGCCCAAATCTCCATTTTAGACCTTCTCCACACTAGTCCTATGTACAAAAACATCCTTGATAGTGCTCTCATAGAATCCTGTGTCCCTTTAGATATCAAAGCTATTGATTTTTGTAATCTCATTGGACATCTATCCTCCTCATGTGTCCTATCTTTCAAACCCACTGACATACCTGTCGTCGAGCTAGATCACACCTTTCCGCTTCGCATAGCCATTATGGTATCCAATTTTTCCATAAAAAGAGTAATGATAGATAATGGATTAGCCTTGAATATTTGCACCCTAAAATTCATAAAACAAGCTAGGTATACTAAGGCAGATATCATTAGTGAGACTATCACCATCAAAGCTTATGACAACTTGGAAAGAACCACAGAAGGAACTATTTTTCTGCCAATCAAGGTTGGGCTAGTCATTGAAGAAACACTCTGCCATGTTATTGATCTAAACCTACCATTTAACATCCTCCTTGGTCACCCATGGATTCATGCCATGAAAGCCATTCCATCCACTTACCATTAGTGCATCAAATTTTTGCATCAGGGCACTGAGGTAACCATCCATGCCGATCCAGAACCCTTTGCTTACTGCAATGCAGTCGAAGCTTGATATACAAACCATTGCCTTGGAATTAATATCAACATAGCCATCACCAGCTCATCCCACACTTGTAATGACCCAGAAACCATCCTCGCCTCCACCCTATCTATCATGAAGATCAATAACAAAAGTTGTGGAGAGTATAGTCTATCAGATGCATTTGTTGTCAGGGCACTCCCACTTGATCCACACGCCCATGGACGACTGACATATCACAAAGCTAAGGAGATTCCACCTCGTTGATACAAATAGTTTGGCCCAACAACCTTTGTATCCTCGAAAATCCCTCTTCATGAGGAGCTCACTCTAGATATCAACAATTGGTTACATAAGGATGCATCTCCAAGAAATCAAGCACGCCTTGATCACTTCAGCTAGAAGTATCCCCAAGAACATAAACTCCTCACTGACAAATGGAACTATCAAGGTGGTGGTCTATGACTAGAAGAAAGAGGCATGCAGTGCCCCATTGATGCACACAAGTGGGAATCAAAGTCAGGTCTTGGCTTTGGCATACCCACAACTGGGGGCACCAATGAGAACGATCACACTTTTTCAAACATTCACCACAACCTTGTCAAAATCAAAGACATTCCTGAGGAAGTTGAAAAGAGAGCCTACGACGATATCCCAGACCAAATCTCCCTGGGAGACTCTATTCTCAAAGAACTATCCATCCATTTCATTGACCTACCACTCACCCATCCACAACTCATAGATTGGGACCAACCAAGCGTCATACACATTAATGAGTTCACATCAGAGGAAGCACTTCTGAGATTCATGAGAGCTAAAACTCCTCACAAGAAAACAAAGTCAGATTCTATCTATATCTATATGCTAGATCCCAAGGGGTATTTTGGAGAAAATCCCCAACCTAGTTCTGATACACCCAAAACTGGAACTAAGGTGAAATCGAGACTAGTTAGGGCAGCGAAGAGAACCCCTCAGTAAGAAAATCCAGAGTTACAAGAAGAAAATGAGGATTTAGCATTGTCTCCTCAAGATAATCGACTAGAGATATCTTCTATTCTAATTGAGGATACTAGAGAAGTCAACATCGATTCTTCAGAGATCCCCAAACTTGTTCACATTGTTCAATCCCTATCACAAGACCAAGCTGATCTCCTCTTTGAGGTCTTAAGAGAGAACATTGTCTGATTTGCATGGTCATATCAGGACATACGAAGACTTGATCCAAAGCTTGTAGTTCATCATCTTGTAGTCAGTCCAAAGATCAGGCCCGTCAAACAAAAGCTTAGAAAAATGCACCCCAAGGTGGCATTACTAGTCAAAGCTGAATCAGAAAGAATGTTAGCTTCTAAGGTTATCCGACCTATCAACTACTTAGAGTGGATCTCCAACATGGTCCCTATCACTAAGCCTTCTGGTGACATTAAAATTTGCACTGATTTCAGAGATCTTAACAAAGCTTGTCCAAAAGATGATTTTCCCTTACCCAACATAGATATGATTGTAGACCTTACAGCTGGACATGAAATTATGTCCCTCCTGGATGGATTTTCTGGGTATAATCAAATCAAGATTGCAGAAGAGGATCAACATAAGATAGCATTCACTACCCCTTGGAGAACCTTTTGCTACAACATGATGCCTTTTGCCTAAAGAATGTTGGGGCTACCTATCAAAGAGCTATGACAACCATTTTTCATAATCTCATCCATAGAATTTTGGAGGATTATGTGGATGATATCTTGGTCAAATCTCATACTTTCATGGATCATCTTGCTGACCTAGAGAAAGTCTTTGATAGGTTAGCTAAATATCATCTCATGCTGAATCCCAAGAAGAGTGTCTTTGGGGTCACATCTGGCAAGCTTCTAGGCTTTATAGTTTCTAAACAAGGTATAGAGATCGACCCCAAGAATGTCAAGGCTATCTTAGACATGCCTCCTCCCTAAACACTGTGATAGCTTTTCTCTCTTCAAGGAAAGCTTCAATCCATCTGGCGCTTCATCTCCCAGCTTGTAGATAAGTGTACACCATTTGCACATTTACTGAAAAAGGATGAGAACTTCAAGTGGGATCCTTTATATCAGCACAACTTTGATCAGCTCAAGCAGTATCTCATCAATCCCCCTATGTTGATTCCACCAGTTCTTGGTCATCCCCTAATTTTGTACATATCAACAATGCCTACTACTCTAGGGGCACTTCTAGCATAGCTCAATGACTACGGCAGAGAAAGAGCCATCTACTACATCAGTAGAACCCTAGTTGGTTATGAACTCAATTATACTCCTATGGAAAAAGCTTGTTTGGTAGTTGTTTTCTCAACTCAAAAGCTTTGCCACTACATGCTACAAGCTACAATTTCCTAGCACCAACAATATAGCTACAATTTCCTAGCACCAACAATATAGCTGAATATGAGGCTCTCATAGCAGGATTAAAGATAGCTGCAGAATGGAACATTATTGAGTTACAAATCTTTGGTGATTCTCAGCTCATCATCAAGCAAGCCCTAAATGAATATCAAACCAAAGATGAAAAGCTATTACCCTACAAAGAGCTAGTTGATCAGCTAACCTAGCATTTTACAAGGCTTCAGTGTACACAAGTGCCTTGAATATAGAACAAAGAAGTAGATGCTATGGCTACTATAGGCTTGCTATTGGAAATTCCCCAAGAAGCTACATAGTATGAGTTTTTAGTCGAGCAGCTCCTCACACCCGCCTATGCAAATGAGGATTCAAATCGTGTTTGTATCTTGGTTGGTCCCCAATCCCTTTGGTACCATGAGATTCAGACTTAACTTAATGATGGTATCATATCCCCTCACCTCACACGTACCCAACACCAGAACCTCATCTAAAAATCATCCTGCTATGTTATCATAGACAATACCCTATATTGTTAGGGTTATCACGATACTCTCTCTCGATATTTAGATGAAATGGAAGTCGCGATGACGTTAAAAGAAGTACATTTCAAACTTTTTGGTGCCCACACGAGTGGTATTTTCCTAGCACGAAAAATCCTTAGAGTAGGCTACTATTGGCCTACCATTGAAGAAGACTCTTGTGACTTTTTTAGAAAGTGTCTCCCATGTCAATACCACGCAAATCTCATGCATGCTCCAGCACAAGATCTACAGCCTATTGCACCACCTTGGCCTTTCGCTTGTTGGGGCCTTGATCTAGTTGGAACTATCACACCTCTCTCATCTGATGGACATAAATGGATAATAAAAGCTACAGACTACTTCACTAAGTGGGTGGAAGTAGTCCCCCTAGTCTTAGCTACAGAAGTTTAGGTCTCCAAGTTCATCTTGTACCACATTGTTTGTTGATTTGGCATCCCATCCACCATCTTCACTGACCATAGAGGTAACTTTGAAAATCTCAACATGGAAGAATTATGCACTTCCCTTCGCATCCATCACCACTTTTCTAGCCCATATTTCCCACAGGGTAACTGCTAGGCAGAGGCAACTAACAAAACCCTCCTCAAAATCCTAAAGAAAGTTGTCAATGATTTTGACTGTGATTGGCACCTACAAATAAATCCAGCTCTATGGGCCTATCGAACCTCCTTTCGTACATCCACAGGAACAACTCCATACTCCCTATTCTATGGTGTCGAAGCAGTACTACCCATAGAGGTTGAACTTCCCTTTTTGCGCATATCTTTGTAGGGGCAAATATCAGATGAAGAATATAGAGTAGCTTGGTTCACCCAGCTAGATCTCTTAGATGAGAAGCAACAACAAGCCTATGATCATCTCACAATCTATCAAACTTGTCTCAAAAGGAATTTCAACAAGAAGGTGCTCCCTCGACACTTTCAGCCAAGCGACATGGTCCTCAAAGAAAATATGAAAGTCCACATTGATCGAGAAAAGAAAGGCAAATTTGAACCTACATGGCTTGGTCCTTATGTTGTCACTGTATCCTTTGACTTCGGAGCCTATCAGCTATCTACACCAGAAGGAGAACTCTTGAATGATCCTACTAACATCATTCATCTCAAGAATTTCTATACTTGAAGATCCTTGGTATACCCAACTTTTGAAAAATACAAAAAAATAGTAAAGAGAAATAAGCGTCCAATGGTGAAAACTTGGCAATTCAAGCACCTTGGATAGGTACTTTGGTCAAAACCTAGCAATTCAAGCACCTTGTGTACTAAGACTAATCCATTATCTATCACTATCCTATTCCTCATCCATTCACCCACCATCCCATAACACACCTGCTTGTTCCCTTGGTGTTCCAACTAAATATCCAAAATCTAATGAAGCTTGTAAATACCTCCTATACAGCTTGTAAATCTTGTACCTCAGCCTATAAATCTTATACCCTAGCTTGTAAATCTTGTATCATCCCTTGTATCATAGCTTGTATATCCAAATCTTGTCCAAAGCTTGTACCATATTCTAGCTTGTATTATATGCCAAATCTTGTATCCTAGCTTGTATCCTATCACATGCACATAAAGAATCCCATTTTTCTTAAGCTTTTCGCAAACCATCTACCTATCTGCCTATCAACTATTGCAGACATCCCACCCTTCACGAACATTTCCATCTCACAAAAACCAAAACATGAACAAACCTTGTACATTTGTAACATATCTTGGTCTATTAGCTTGTACATCCTCTTTAGCTAAGTACCATTGTATCTATCCAACTTTCGTGTCAGTTACTCCTTGATCAGCATCTTGCACACATCGCACAACCCTTGGTTAGCTATTCCAATGCATCCTTTAGCTAGATCTCCTATCACCAAAGTGTTATCCTTGTTAGTTCAGCTTGCCAGATGCATCACTCATCTAGATCCATCAACTTAGGTGCTCTTCGATAGATCCTTGTAGGATATAGCTTTCCTCATGTCTGATCTTGGTCCATTAGTACCTCATCCCACCCATCTCATTGACAAACGGTTCTCTTTTGGATTTTTGCTTTCTTTTGATTTGGAATCTTCCCTTTTGGGTCTTGAAATATCTTTTCTAAACAATCTTTTTGTTCCCTCCTCAAGGTTGCCATGATCTTTCATATCATGCTATACCTCGAATGGGGCAATTTGAGCATAAGGTCTTGATCAGGTGTTTTGTTTTTTTTTATTTTCTGCTTGTGGGTTACCTAGTGTCAATTCCACGCTGCTTCCTCTAGGATTCATGTGTGATGCTGGGGCAATCCTTGCGTGTTTGTTTTGTGTCAGTCTATTAGTCCTCTGGACAGTTGGTGAAAAGGCCTTGATGTTCTTAGTAACCTTGGCAATTAACCAACATTCCTATAGCAAATCTAGTGCTCAACTACATGGTGGTACTTCTCTTTGAAGTATCCCCCTGCTCAAAAAAAAAGCTTCAATGGTTTCCCTTCATCTCCATTATCCCCCATCCATATCTAGCATCTATCTCTCCTACCCCAGCTTATGCATCAGTATCTCTTTGAATCAATTTGCACTTTTAGCTTTAGGGATCCACAATCCTAGTCTTAGGGGTCCACCAATCCAATCAATGCACCAAGCCTCATCTTTCGAGCTCCACAATCCTAGTCCTAGGGTTCTCCAAAACCCATCTTCTGCCAATCTGACTCTTTGAAATCCTATTTCATCAGCTTTATCATCCCATCATCCATCTCCCTATCTTGGATTCCTTTTTATAATGCTTCGCTCCTTCATCCTCTGCAATCCCTAAGATCTTAAGCTTGCTTCCTCTTGTGCCTCTGATTCTTCCTATATCATTCTCCCGTAGTAAGAGTTTGAGCTAACTAAACCTCTTCTCTTAAGCCAATTTGAGTCTCCTTGCTCATCTCAGATCCTTGTACTTTTCAAGAAGCTGTCGAGCCTCACTTTCTCTCCCCGCCACCTTCTTGAGGGGGCATCTCGCAGTCCATTCTCTCCTCTTCTGGTCTAGCCTTGGGCATCTTATTTTCTTATCTTTGATGCCATGCCACTTGCAGCATCACATCAAAGAGGGGAAAAATGTAGACACCTAAATCCTTTAGAAAATAAAGTATTTTTATTTTTTGAAAAAATTTCTGATGACATCATCATTTATTAATTAATTAATTAATTAATTTTTATGCCATTAAATCCCTTTATCTTAATTAAAAATATTTAATTAAGGAATCCCTCCCAAAAATGTTTAAATCTTATTTAAACATTATTTCTTTATTTATTAATTATTTAATTAATAAATTGACCAAAAAACCCAAAATAAATTTAAAAAATTATCTTTTGCCCAAAACTTGGTCAATTTCCTTAAGACCACTAACCTCTTCCAAAATCTTCCAATCCTTCTTTAATTTTGATTAAAGGCTAATCCCATCATTTCTTACCCCTAATGCCAACTCAAAATGTTTAATTAAGATTAAATATTAATCCTCATGTTTATTAAAAAAGTTTTAATAAATATCTCCTCAACCCAAACCCTTGAAATAAATAAAACTTTATTTATTTCCTAAAATCTAATTTATCCTCACCCTAAGAAGTTGTAGACTCTTCTAGAAAGTCTTCATCCTCATCCTAGGAAGTTCTAGTATATTCTAGAAAGTCTTTATCCTCATCCAAAGTGTAGATTGTTCTAGAAGATGTCTTTAAACCTAATCCTAATCCCCTCCTAACCTTGTCACATTCCCTAAATATGGGTTAAGACTTACTAACCCAAGCCAAAGTTAACAAATATCTCCTCCTTCACCCACCCTCATTAAATGCCATCCACTTGCCTATCCCTAAGCTAATCATAAACCATCCTAATCCATCTACTAATTATTTGCACAATCTTAAGCAAGCTTAAAACCTTCCTAATCAGGCCCAAGTCAAAATTCCTCTCATCTCCCTCAAAATATTTCAACCATAAAACTTTATGAAGCCCACTAGGCCATAAATGACTCTTCCAAGCCCTTTCATTGCTCTTACAAGCCATTATGAGGGTCTTTATGAAGATTTTATCCCTTGAGCGTCCTTTGTTGACTCATCCTTCCCCTTTCCTCCATCCTCTCACCCTGTGACATGTGTCACTCCTTGATTGGTTGTAAGGAAGCACAATCCATGTGCTCTCCTCTCATGCAATCTAAGCCCTCCATGAGCTTTTCCCCATCCTTGCATCTTAGCCCTCAATCCCTCAAGCCTCTTGCCTATAAATTGGATCCTTCCCCTTTGAAAAACAACACAATCCATGAAGTAAAGTCATAATACCATTTTAAGAAGCCATTTTACATCAAAACCATACACTCACACCCAAATTCCAACTCCATTTGAAGCCCTTTTTGAAGCATAAGCTTGAGCATACATCCTATCTATTCAGACAAAGCCACTCAACAAGAGAGCTTCTTATTGAGAGATCCCTTTAATGGCTCATATTCTCAATTGAGAGCTCATCTTAGTCTATCTTGAAGTTTATGAATTTTGTTTAGTTTGTAGAAGCTTTATTTAAATTTGGTTTCTATTAGCATACTAACATTGCTCATATACAATTATGAGGAGGATCTAGGTAATTATTTACTAAATGAAAAATTGCATCAAGGTTTATAAATACTTAATGTCTAATGTTTAACTAAAAATACATCAAACATTAAGAATGACATGAACTAGATGGAAGGTAAATACAGAGAAACTAAGTATTCTAAAACCCAATTCGCTAGTGTAGTGCGTTAAAACACTGAGCTCTATGCTAATTTACTTAATTACTTTGATTTAGTTCAAGGAAGAATAAATAACTTATTGATAGTTAAGTTAAACTAAAAGCACAAAAAACAGAGAGAGAGAGAGAGAGAGAGAGAGAGAGAGAGAGAGAGAGAGAGAGAGAGAGAGAGAGAACCAATTTGATTTTGGAGTTTGTCTATCTGAACGGACTACGTCTCTAGGTCTATCTCAACTGACTGACCCATTTATAAATGATGCTCTAAAATTTGATTTACAACATGTTACAGCCCATCCACAAAGTCACAATTCTTGACTCAAAAACATTTTGTAACAAGCTCTCGAGGTGCAAGATCGATTGCTGAAGAGCCAAGAAGACTTTGCCTGAAAAGGTTTGACTGCAGACTTAGAACATCAACATCATGGAGTGGCTCTCAAAAATTTTCTCCAAAAATCTCCTCCAAAATGGTTTCGGGATGCTCAGGAAAATCCCCATTGGGTTCATAAGAAAAGCCCCCATCTTTTTATACAAAAATAAAAACATATAAAAGTAGGGCCTTATAACAACATAAAGATTTGAATTAACCCCTTTGCCGTGTAATAAATTTGGCATTTCACCAAATTTGGGGTAACAACTTAACAAATAACCCTTAATTTAAAAGGTTAGGTAGGTTGGTTAAAAAAAAAAATAACAACCGTGCTATATATATCTTAAAGTTCTAAAATAGTGCATTGGTACTTAACCATTTTGGAAGGCCAATGGTCGGGGGTTCCAACCCTGCCGACAACTCTTTTATCCCCATTTCCAATGGGTTAAATGTTAAATATGATTTGTGCCAAATGGTTATTGAAGAATGCCGATGAGCCAATAGCCACCGGCCAGGTGATCGGGGGTTTCATCCCCATCGAACCAGTTTCAAACTTTTCCTACATTTCTCATTATTGATGCAAAATTCTATGTGCCTCATAGACTACCATCTAGAATCCTGCTGCCACGTGGGCACCTAAGACCATGCCACGTTAGCTTGCAAGATTACCTGAGATGCCACATGAGCTTCCCTGCCATACATGTGGTACCACCTATTTTCCATGTAATGCCACATATCAATTACTAATTGGCTAGCTGATGTCATCATATGCCACATCATTGGTCAACCCTTTTCTTGGGCAAACTTTGACCAACCATAACTCTTGCATATGAACTCCATTTTCGATGAAATGAATGATGTTGGAATTGTGGCGATGAGACCTTCAACTTGATACCATTTTTAGCCAAATTGGAGATGGTCAAATTTCACACCTATTTTTGGTCCACTTGTGACATGCCTGTTTGACCAAGACTTTGATCGGGCATAACTTTTGAGTCTAAGTTTTATTTTTGATGAAACAAATGTTTCTAGAAACCTCTCGATGAACCCTTCCGTTTGATGCCAACTTTGACTAATTCTAAAGAGTTTCAAATTTTTTCTTTTTATAGCCTTTGGTCCAAGGTTTGACCCAACTTTGACTAGCCATAACTCAAGCGTACAAACTCCTTTTTTTCTTGTTCAAGTTGCGTTGGGTCCAAAATTTTGAGGACTTCAATTTTTTATTGATTGCTGAAGTTTTGGAGATAGTTCAAATTTTGGTGAAACATATCCCCCAAATCAATGGAGTGGTCCTATGATGCATAACCGTAGTCAATTCACCACTTCCATCCCATGACCCATATTCATTGCTAGGAATCATACTAGGATTCCATATGTTGAAATCAGAATCATCTTCATCATGATAATGAAAAGGAGACTCCTTGTTTACCTCAAATAGGGGATTATCAAAAATCCAATCAACATCAACTTCAAACAGAAGGTTATCGATAAGTTGAAAGTGATATGAAATTCTAATACTTGATCAATTGGGGCAATTATCCAAAGCAAATGTCTATTGAATGCTACCAAGTTCATCGATTACCTCTAGGAAATATTTTTGCCTCTCTTTATACTCCTACCCTTGAGAGTGATTCATGATCCTAATCTGATTTTCTACTTCCTAAAGGGAAATCTAAGCATCATTTAAGGCCTCTTGTGTTTCCTTAAGCTCTCTATTCAGCTCTTTAATCTCATTCCTCTCTTTATTCAATTGATCAAAATGTATTTACACAACCTTAAGAATGTTATCCCTATCGAAAAGAAATTAAAAATATCTTGATTTCATAGTTGCAAGGGTTGTTTTGACCACTTGTAAATCAGAAATAAGCCATTTTTCTTCCACTCCCTTTTGAACCTTCTTGTAGAGATCCCCAATCAACTTGTGAGTGTTGTCACAATGTACCAAAGATTCCACAACCATATCTTCAATAACCTTCTATTGGTTTCTAAATGCATGCATTTCATTATCATGATGATTTACCTCATCATTTTGTAGTGTCATCTTGGATTGTTCCTTTAGATTTCTATCATGATCACATAAAGACCCCCACCTACTATTACCTTATGTGCAACCAACCTCATCCACCTACTTGTCAAAGCTAATCTCCAACTCACTAACCTAGAAACTTGTACCCTATATCACCTCTTCTAGATGATCACCAAAAAGTTGCAAATCAATGTGGGTTGACAACTCTACTTTTTCAAGACCCCCTATTAGATGGTTCTAATCTGCTAGAAATTCTTCATACACATTCTTGCATTGATTGTTTGCAAGGAGATCCTAAACCACTTCCAAATACTTTCTTTTTTCCATATCCATCTTAATTTTCTACTCTAGATGAAGCTCCAAGTAATCAATGGATGGTAAGTTATTCTGAACTTTGTTGGGAAGCTTTTTATATTCTCTGTAAATGTTGAGAATTTTTTCTCTTATATGGGAATTCGCACTTCTATAGTCCATCTTTTCATTAGTATGTTGTGGATGTCCATGTTTATCATAAATCTTCCTTTCATATTCATTGGTTTCCTTTACCTTTCCCTTGGCATAGTTATATTTCATATCCCTTATATCTCGATCAACTGATCTCAAATCTTGTTGATGAGATAGGCTAAGTTTTGAGTAATCAAAATTTGTCACTATCTAGTTGGGGCCTAACAAGTCAATTTCCATTGGGCCTGATAAGGTGGGAATTTTTTATTTGTTCAATTTCATAATTTTCAAGTATCTCCTTTCAAGATCTAACTATTCAATTTGTGTCTCCTTTGTAGTAAAATGTTGCTTATCTTTCGCAAAATTTTCTATAAACATTACTGGCTTGCTTTTTAGTTCCTGTATAACACTTTCATACTCATCTGTCTTTGATTTCATCTCCTCAACTTCTTTTCATTTCATCTTTATTCCTCTCCAAATTTGTTCATTGATGATTTTAATTCCGCCTCCTTATTTTCTACCCTTTTAAGTTCCTCTTGGAATATACTTGGATAGGTTGTCAATTTTCAATGTACACAACTTTTGTCAATGGTATCTGCAATCTTTATCAATAGACAGGGTTGTTGCTTTCATTTACATATGAAGTCGATCTATCAAACTCTCTTTTGTCACACTATATAACATGTTTCCAGATCTATCCTTGACATCAATAAATCCATATTATTTAAGCCAATCTTCATAATCTTTTCCTAGGTGACCCTTTATACCTCTATCTATAGTGCATATTGTGCAAAAACATTGACAATACCACTATAGTATCCCCTACTAGATTTGATCATAGAATATACTTTGACTAATAGGAATTATGTCAAATGATTGTCTTACAAAAAAATGTCTTGATCATGGTGCTATTATTACACTATTGAAATATTCAACTTTTATTTCCTTGAAGAAAGGAATTCATTTAACCAGAAAAATTGCAAAGAATTAGAAGTGATGATGCAGTACCAAATTCAACTAATTTTTTTACAAAGATGATGGCCATTCATAGAGGAGATTTTGACATTTCAAAAAAAAAAATTTGCTACTACATACATAGTTGTTGATTGTAATACAGCAAGATGTGGGGAACCTATTCATTGCTATATATAGATGCAACTAGAAAATGACTATGCATTAGAGGATTTGTATAATACATATGTGTCTACTAGTGGGAGTCGTACTTGCACATAGTCCTAATTTGCATTGCTAGAAACTATCAATCATTGGAGAAGAGTGTGATGTTGATGTGAGAGGACATGATACCAGTATCTGCTAGTAGAAGTTGTGCTAACATACATACCTAATTTATGGAAACTACCGAAAATTGGATAATGGTGTGGTGTTGATGTGAGAGGTTACTACTTCCATTGATGGACCTTCCTATAGTCACCACCAAACCACATAGACTTCTCCTACTAAAAAATCATCAACTCAACCAAGAGATGTAAATAGAATTCACCAAATTCTTGGTTTAATCTCGATATGATGATTTTGTTAGCTGACTCCTCATATCTAACTTCCACAAATGCCCAATTATTTTGCTTTGCCATTTCATTTGTGTGAATTTTTTTCCTTGATGCTCTGCCCAACATTTTTTTTTGTTTTATATGCGGTAAAATTATAAACCTACGTCACACTTTAACAAAGAAAAAGGCTAACAAAAGTATATTTGTTCAACTTCAATTACATAAATCTTGTATTATTATTTAGAATTTGAAAATGAAGTAAACTAATGAAATGTGTAGAAGTGGATGAAGTTTAGAGTTATAATTTTTTATAATTATTTGCAAAAAGAAATGATAGATTTTCTTATTTTTTAAAGATAAATTTTTAGTTACTGGAAAACGCTAGAAATTAGGGGTCTAGTTCCCACCACAAAACTACAAGGAAATAAACTTATTTCCTTTTCATCTTAGATTATGCTATATATAATTTATGTAGCTAGAACAATCAAAAACACAAATTGACTTTAGACTTATATTTTCTCTTTTAGAACGATTTAAATTTCAACTTATTCAAATTGATAGTTTTCATCTCCCACCACATTTTTGAAAATAAAACTATTGCAACCAAAAGAAAAAATATAGATTCTTGAAGAGGACTCTCTCCTCTAGAGTGCCATATAATTTTTTAAAAAAATTGGTATGATTTACTATTTTTTTCTTTCTCAAAATTGACATCTTCTTGAGTGTTAAAATGTGTACTTGTAGAATTTTTTAATTAAAATATATTATATCTAATTAAAACAGTATGAACTCTATATGAGAATATTCTTGACTTAGAGCTCTATAAGATGGTGTTTATATGTTATTAAAAATATATCATAAAAAATAGTAAGAGTTATTTAAACGTTAGTTTTCTGAAATAATTTAATTACTTTAGTAATTTGATACTAACTACTATAAAGCATGCATTTAATAGACATTTCCAATTGGAAAAGTGTGAGACCATATATAACTTAGCTAGAATAAATTTAACAAGATCATATGTTTGAAAAATAATAATTTTTAGATAGAAATACTCAAATTTAGTTATTTTGATTAGTCAGCCTGAAAGGTGACACAACATTGTACTTTCACCCTATGATTATGTGCATTTGTTCCATAATCATGACATCTCTTGTTACTTTTGAACTAGATCCAACACCTAAATTAAAGAAAGGAAGCTAATGTTACATTGATAAGGTGTTGCCATGAAATTCTGGCAGCTTATTCCCACCCTATCATTCCTAAAATTTCTTGTTAGTGGAGACTCCATAAAAGATCCCTCGGGTCAAGGAAATATGTAAAGGCAGGAGTTTCAAATTGCAAATGGATCTTAACTCCCCACAAATTGACAAGGAGGCGTTCTTCTTGTAAAGCCATGACTATAAAAATTAGAATATTTATAGTGTCGCTACAACATTCATAGAATGAAATCCCAGTGTCCTTTGAGTCATTATTTCTCCCTTCTTCTTACAAATTTCTTCAATTAATTTAATTAGAACATTTTCCATAGTGATAGCTGATTGCAACAAAAAAAATTTGATAATAAGTCACACTTCAATAAATTTACCGCACCATTTCATTTTTCAAATGACAGTCTTTGCTCAGGATCAAACCTTTGCACATAAAAAATAAGCACATTGGTTTTGATTCATGATTATTTAGAAGTATATGTGCCAGTAAATCAATATCTTTGGATTTTCAAAACTATGCACATGGAATGAAACATTGTTGGTTTCTAAAAAAATACAAAGAGTTTGTTTCATGCAATTTATTGCTAAGTAAGGGCAAACTATGCATATGGTAATGCTAGAAATCGAAACACCACTACAACATTTGAACCACCTATTCCAAAATCTTCACTTCAAACATTGCTAAAAGCCTTGACAAGGATTTGTAGATCAAGGAATTCAATATTTCTTAAATTTTTCTAGACCAACAGAGAATGGAATTTACAAGGAAAGGAGTATTGTACTTGAATTGACTTTTGTATAATGTCCAATAAGAAAATTCATAAGAAAATAAATCTATATTTTGGCACAAGGGAGGATAGGGAAAACTAGGGCCAACGGTACACCTAGCTCTCCAAACCACTCTACAAGAGTTAACACAACGAAAGCAAACACAAAGAACAACAATCAAAGGAGGAAGAAGAGAAAAATAATTTTATTGATTCTTTAAATATTTAGCATACATTCCCAACTATAAGTCGTTTTGGGTTATGGCCAACTACAGAATACATTCATACACAAAGATCAATAGCAAATTCACACTTTCTAGTTCTGTTATGCAATCCTCTTCAAAAATTGCCTTAAAAACTCTCAACTACCCTAGATCCTAGCCTAAACACTCTATTTATACTATCCAAAATATCTTATAGATCATTCTAGAACATAAAGAAGCCACAAGTTGACTCTCAACAAATATTAAATGAAAACAAACTTAAATTAAATACACAAGTCAACCTACGTTAGCAATTAATTGTCCTGAAATTGATGTCCAAGAAAAATCATGATATCTCCTAGATCTGATTGATTTAGAACTTTCACTTAGATATATGGGTAGAAATCTAGGTCCTCTACAACCCCTTAAATGCACAAATTCTGATTCATTAAGGAAAAGTGCACATCCATTCCGAAAGTTGAGCACATAAAACTATCACGTAGAACTGCCATAAATCGATATTCTAGGAGAATTACCACATCTTCCAACTCATAAGGAGTTAGGACTTGTGCTCTAGATCATAGATAGTAATCTAGACCCTTTTTCAATCTCTAAAGTATGTATTCCTTCATCCATTAAGGAAAATTAGTAACATGGTCTACAACAAGCACTCAAAACTAGAAAATGTAGATTCAACAGAACCTAGTTTCAACAACAAGATAAAAACTGAAAACATGCAGGTTAGCAATGCAACCCAGGATGCTCTTGCATCAGACAACCAAGGTTGGAAGAAATTATTCTCTTGAATCATTGAGATGTAACAACTTGAGCCAAATCCAACTCAAATTGAGAAATCTATGAAGCATCTTCCATAGGTCTATTCTTCCACTTCACCAGATATTCATAATAATTTTTTCCTTGTACTCTTACTAATTCTATGATCCAACATCTATTCAACTTCTTGAATCTACTTCTTAGGATATTCCTCTAATATAGAAATTTTATCATCTAACTCATGATACTTATAAAAATCAGCAATATTGAATATAGGAGATATATTTATGTCATCAAGTAACTCAACTTCATAAGCATTAGCACTGTCAAATTTCTTCAAGATTGTACAAGGTCCAAATTTCTCCATCTTCAGCTTACTATATGTTCTAACTAGAAATATTCCTTTCTTTAGATGAACCATCACCTCATCACTAACTTGAAAAACATGATGTCTCCTAGACTAATCAACATTCTCCTTATACTTCTGATTACTTTTTTCTACCCTCAATTTCACTTCCTTATGCAAAGACTCCATAAAATCAGCAAATTGTTCTCCTATAGCACTTCCCTTTTCTTCACTAGCAACATCTCTCAAATTTGATACTTCGCTAGGCTTCATTCTAGTAACAATCTCAAAAGGTGTCTTTTCTCTACTTCTATTTAGAGAATTATTTTATACAAATTCAACTTGTGCCAATACCATCTCCCAATTACTTAGCTTATTCCCAACTAAACATCTCAGCAAATTACACAAACTTCTATTCACAACCTCTTTCTTTCCATATGTCTATGGATGCAATGTAGAACTAAATGTCAAATCAGTACCCATGTTTTTCCATAAAGTCTTCCAAAAATAACCAACAAACTTACTATCTCTATTAGAAATAATATTTTTTGGTAATCCATGCAATCTCACAATCTCTTTAAAGAAAAGTTTAGCAACATACTCAGCGTCTGATGTCTTCTTACATGGTATGAAATGAGCCATCTTAGAAAAGTTGTCCCCTACAAGAAATATGGAATCATACCCCTCACTATCTTAGGTAATCCCAGAACAAAATCCATACTAATATTACTCCAAGGTTTCTTAGGAATAGTAATAGGTGTATACAAACCAATATTTTGACTCATCTCTTTTACAACTTGACAAACTCCACAAATCTTCATAGATTTTGAATATCCTTATACATTTTTGGCCAATTATAATTCTTTTTCAACAAACTCAATATCTTATCAATTCCAAAATGTCCAACCAATCCACCACTATGCATTTCCTTAATCAGATTCAACCTCATAGAACTTCTAAGAATACACAACTGAATACCTTTGAACAACATACCTTCTTGAATGAAATACTCATCATACTTACTTATGTGATCTAACAAATTTGGTGCTCTTCACTCTCTCCATGCCTTAGAAAAATTAGGATCAACATCATACAACTCTTTCATTTCATCAAAAACAAGAACTTCAACCTTCATTTTAGTCAACAAGGAATGTCTTCTACTCAATGCATCAGCAACTCTATTAGTAACTTCACTCTTGTGCTTAATGACAAATGTAAAACTCTACAAGTACTCAGCCCACTTCATATATCTTTGATTCAATTTATGTTGACTTCCTAAGTATTGTAAAGCTTTATGATCTATATACAAAGCAAACTCCTTAGGACTCAAATAATGTCTCCACTTCTTCAAAGCTTGAACAATAGTATAAAATTTTTGACCATACACATAATAATTCCTTTTAGCATCATTCAACTTTTCACTAAAGAAAGAAATAGGTTTACCTTCTTGAATTAATACAACTCTGATTGCATTACCACTTGCATCACATTCAATTTGAAATACTTTGTTAAAACTAGGTAAAGCCAATGCAGGTAATTCAGAAACCTTTTTTTTAAAAGTCTCAAAACTTTTATCAGCTCCATGTGTCCACTTGAATTCCTTTTTATCTCCTCTCATTGTCTTAGTCATAAAATTACAAACAAAACTAAAATTCTTTATAAACCTTCTGTAAAAACTAGCCAAACCATGAAATGATCTTACCTCATCCACATTCTTAGGTGTAGGCATTCCAAATTTTTTTTAACCTTCTTAGGATCCATCTTCAATCCATCAGCTGAAATCACAAATCCCAAATACACAATCTCTTCTTGCATAAAAGAACACTTTTTTAGATTAATCAACAACTTTTCCTCTTTTAATCTCTGCAATACTTGTCTAATATGCCCAAGATGTTCTTCCTTAATCTTATTGAATATCAAAATTTCATCCAAATAAACAATCACAAACTTACCCAAGAATATTTTTAGAACATCATTCATCAATCTCATGAAAGTACTAGGTGCATTAGTCAAATCAAAAGGCATAACCAACCATTCATACAAACCATCTTTTGTCTTGAAAACAATATTCCATTCATCACCTTCTCTGATTCTAATCTGATGATAGCCACTCTTCAAATCAATCTTAGTAAAATACTTTGCTCAACTCAAACAATCTATTATGTCATCCATCCTCAGCATAGGAAACCTATATTTCACTATGATCTTGTTAATAGCTCTGAAATTAGTACACAATCTCCATTCTCAATTCTTTTTAGGTGCTAATAAAAAAGGTACAACACATGAACTCAAACTTTCTCTGATTAATCCCTTCTGCAACAACTCATGCACTTGTTTATTAAGTTCTTCATTCTTTTTAGGTGTCAATATATATGGTGCTTTGTTTGGCAAACTAGCTCCAGGAATTAGATCCATATAATGACTTATACTTCTTACTGACAGAAAACCATTAGGAATATCTTCAATAATAATATCTTTATATTTTTTCAACAAATCTACAATTTCTATTGTCACTCTATCATTACCTGCTTCTACTATCACTTGGTCATTATTACCAACACTTGGTCCTCTAGGAATTATGGAAAAAAAGACTTGATTCTTCTTCACTTCCTTTTGAAATTTCTTTCCATTAATCATGCAAACTTTTTTTGTATTAGAACTGACCTCATCTAGACTTTCAATCAAAGGCAGCAATATTTGCTACTTCCCATTTACCCAAAGAGTCTATTGATTCAATCTTCCATCATGTACAACATATCTATCATATTGCCAAAGTCTACCCAACAAAATATGACAACAATCCATAGACCTAATATCACAAAAGACTTCATCAAAGTAATGTCTAATTTTGAACTTCACAAGACATTGCTCACTTACCAATATTTTATGCTCATCTTTGATCCATGAAACATGATAAGGTTTGGGATGTTTTAGCCTCTACAACTGCAACTTTGTAACCAACTCTTTTGATACCAAATTTGTTGAACTTCCACTATCAATGATCACCGTGCAACATTTTATAACCATCTTACATCTGGTCTTGAAAAGACTTCTTCTAAGGAGAAGTTCTTCATCACTTCCCTTATTACATAAGGTTCTTCTAACCATCAGATTTTCTCCAACCTTGAGCCCAATCGGTGAACTCTCAATGTCTTCTTGAATCACAACATTTCTATTATTCTACCTACTTTTAAAAGATCTACATTCAAAAGATCTATGCCTTTCTTCACCACATCTAAAACAATTACCATGGAAACCACCTCTAGGGTAATAATTACCTCTTCCTTGGTAAGATCTAGTACCACCTTAGTATGAACTACCACCTTTCCACTCAATCTTGTCTTTGTCATCATTCTTCCATTTAGATTTTCTTTATCCTGCATAGAACTATTAGATCTGCTACCTTCTCCATAAGATCTACCTTTGCCTCTTTGGTATCTACCACCTCTACCTCTTTGTCTTTGTTCATGTTTCTTTGTTAAGATCTCCTCAACTTTCAAGGCATATTGATATATCTCTTACACACTTTCCAACTTCACAAAATTTATTTCATCTTGAATTTTTGATCTCAATCCATTTATGTACCTCACAATTTTTTCAACATCATCATCCACATGTCCAAATCTAATGTCCAATCTATAAAATTCCTCAATATACTCTTTCATAGTCATGTATTTTTGTCTAAAATTTTGCATCTTTCTCAACAAGATAACTTGGTAATTAGTAGGAAGGAATTTGTTCTTTACCTTCTTCACCATCTTTGGCCAAATTCTAATCTTCTCCTTTCTCTCCTTTGTCTATCAGTTTGCAAATGCTCCCACCATAGCGAATCATGGCCTTTCATCCTAGTAACTACAATCTTCACTTTCCTATTATCAGGAGTGTTTTCATACTCAAATAACTTCTCCATATCTAATATCCAATCTAACACAACATGGGTATCTAATTTTTCATCATAAGGAACAACTTCTACAATAGGCTTTGAATTTCCCCTAGACAACACTCTCAACAATGTTTCCTCATCTTGATCTCATTTAAGTTCTAGATTATGGTTTGGTGTTGTTGCTTCATCATCACTTACATTCTCAAGTTACACTCCTCTCCTTTGGACTACCTCCACAACATCTATGCTAGCTACAATTTGTCTCAACTGATCCAATATAGCATTATCAACATTCCCTCTACCATGAACCATCTTTACAAATCAGATTCCTACAAGATCGTAACCCTGTGCAAGTTATAGGTCAAATCTATAGATCTACCACCTTATAAAAAAATATAAAATAGGTTTCTACATTATCCAATCACCACAAAGATAAAGCATGGGCTCTGATACCACATAGTGCAAGGGAGGATAGGGAAAACTAAGGCCAATGACACACCTAGCTCTCTCAACCACCCTACAAGAGTTAACACAATAGAATCAAACACAAAGAACAACAACCAAAGGAGGAAGAAGAGAAAAATACTTTTATTGATTCTTCAAATATTCAACATACATGCCTAGTTGTAAGGAATTTTGGGTTATAGGTAGATACAAAATACATTCATACATAAAGATTAACAACAAATTCACACTTTCTATTTTTGTTATGCAATTGTCTTCAAAAATTGCCTTAAAAACTCTTAGCTACCCTAGCTCCTAGCCTAAACACTCTATTTATACTAGCAAAAGAATCTTATAGATCATTCTAGAACATGGAGAATCCACAAGTCCACTCTCAACAAATATTAAATAAAAAAAAACTTAAATTAAATACACAAGTCGGCCTGCATCAACAATTAACTGTCTTGAAATCGATGTTTGAGAAAAATTGTGATATCTCCTAGCTCCAATTAAGTTAGAACTCACTCTTCAAATTGTCCCTAGATATTTAGGTCCTCTAAAATTTCTCAAGTGCAAAAATTCTAATTCATCAAGGAAAAGTGTGCATCTATTCTAAAAGTTAAGCACAGAAAACTATTGTGCAAAACTGCCAGAAATTGATGTTTCGGGAGAATTGCCATATCTCCCAACTCATAAGGAGTTAGGATTTTTACTCTATACAATATATAGCACTCTAGGTCCTCTTTAATCCTTGAAGTGCATATCCCTCCATTCATTATGAAAAATTAGTTAAATAGTCTGCAATAGGCACCTAGAAACTAGAAAATGCAGTTCCAGTAGTAAGATAAAAATTAAAAACATGTAGGATAACAGTGCAACTTAGGATGCTTGTGCATCATATTTTCCCTTTTATAGCCATGTTCAAAAAACTTTCATGACAAGCATTTTTAACATGGATAGAAGTCATCTCCTATTCTAGAAAAGATATAAGATTTGGAACACTAAAGCCCAAAGATATCATTGTCTCAAAACTCACAAAAATATATAAATAAATTTCCAATCCTTTATACCAAATCCTCTGATAGAATGACTATGACTTGTAGATAATATTTCTCTTTAATTACTTCACATAGTAATAATAAGAAAGGTCACTCGATGCTCTTGATGCATGAACTTCAGAATCAATTTTCAAGATATATTTTCTAGTAACCTCACAGGCTAGTAGGATTACAAGTTCTGATACCACTGAAATATCCCTAGCCAAATATTTGGTGATTTTCTCTTTTTACAATATAATAAAAAATAAAACATTGCAAATAGTTTCTAGAACAATTGAAAACCAATAGAAAACCCAATTGAGATTTAGTCAACTTTTTCTTAGATATGACATTCAAACTTAGATATAGGAAAAATGGAATACAATACTATAATAAAAACCATATATTTCTCCATAAGAATAGAAACTATTATTCACAATAACATCCAAGATGTTTCACATATAGCCATGTGTTAAAAACTAGTAAGATAAAACCAAAAAACTCTTATAACTCCTTAAACCATGTTATTGCATTATACAACAACAATACAATAACCAGTACAAAAACCTAATCTTAAATACATATTAACAGTCAAATTGGAATACTAGAATAAGAACCTATAAGTGTATCACCTAATCAAGTAGTGCAGTGAAGGAATACTAACTTAACAAAAGCATTCATATAACTAAACAGTTAACACTTATGCTACGACCAAGGTTATCACCAAGAAGGAAGGCAAACCAAGAATGGTAGGCTCCTTATAGTATAACCTATGATGGCATAGATGTATCCCTAATGGATGGGGATGTATGCTCATAGTGTGCTCAAGCTTCTAATAGGTCAGGTTTTTTTCCCAAGTGTGTATAGGGGTGAGGTTTTCAAAAATGTAGGTATGGATGGATTTCAACATTATCATGGTATTTTGGTAGTTTTTAGGCTCTCAAAATAGCATTATAAGTTTGCATAAAAGTGGATTATAGATTGTGAGAGGGAAACACTTATTTATAAGCTAAGGGGTAGTGAAATGGAGGGTCAGGATGCAAGGATGGAAGAATGGCGAGGGAGGGCTAAGATGCATTCAAAGGGGAGCACATGGATTGTGCGTGTTTAGAACCAAGAAGGGAGTGACACCTGTCACAAGGAGGAGGATTGTGAGGGGATGGGATAAGGGTTGGTCAAAGGGAGTAATGAGGGAGGATGAGTGTGTAAGAGGGATGCAAGAGACATTAAGAGGGACGTAAGAGTCATTAATGGCATGTAAGATCCATTAATGCTCTTGAATAAGGATGGAAGAGGATGAGGGAGACTTGTTGACTTTGGCTTAGGTTAGCAAGTCTAACCCTTGCATAAAGTTGTGCACATGTTTAGGAGGGGGATTAGACTTAATTTAGAAAGGGGGTTAGGAGGCAAGTGGCTTAGCTTTGATGGGATGGGTTAGTTAGCTGGCTAAGTGAGATTAGTATAGGTGAATAATTGGATTAGGGGTAAAAGGATGATTTATTAAATAATTTATTTAATAAATAAGGGATGTAGGATTAAATTAAATAGATTTGAGAATTTATATAATGTAATAGAGGAATAGGGATTTAATTGATAAATTATTTTTGGGTTATTGTTTAATTTTATAAATTGGACTATAGTTAATTAAATTAATTAATTAACTAGGGGATGATGATTAATCAATTTTAAATAATAAATATTTAATTAGTAATGTCCTAGAAGATGACTAAATACAATTACCTATTTGTGTGATCATATTTAGGTGTCTATAGTAAGCATGAATGAAACACCTAAAATGATGTTCCCTAGGACAATGGGTTTGCATCCATTGCCTGCTAGCACAAGGGGCTATGTCCTCAAACTAGCTGAAAGCTTAAGCTTTCTAAAAACTCACACAAGAGAGAAAATTGAACTGAATCATAAAATCAAGCATATCCAACAATGAGCCTCTTTCCCCTTTTTAAAAAACAAACCAAGACTCTTTGGCTCCCCTCTGGCTTTTGTCTTATTCCCTTGTGGCTCTTCAACTTCCTTAAGGAATTTCGTCATGTTTTTCCTTGACCCTTTGCCCTCTTTATAACCTTAAATTGACCTTCTAATAATTTGAGTCTTCATCTCATTGTCAATTTAAACATTATATAAAATAAGTTTTCAATAACTCTAATGCCCCAAAAAGGGGACATTACAAAATACTTGGTCGAAATTCTAACCAATTGGAGGGTTTGTCAAAATTTTGATGATTGGACCAACATAGGTCTAAATTTTAGCCAATTTTCTATTGGCATTAAGTTATTACTGCCATTAGTGACAACACTTATCTATATCAGTATAGCTACCAAGCTCATCACTTAGTCTATAATGTATACTGAGCATTCAGTGGTTACCATGTACATTCATCACTTAAGCATTCAAACCCAGCTTCACAGTTCACACCGAGCATTCAAGTATTAACTGAGCTGAGTATAGCTATCGAGTGAATGTGCAATCCAATAGTGTCTACCGAGTGATGGAAGCACAGTACCTACCGAGTGATGGAAGCACAATGCCTACCGATTGATGAAAGCACAATGCCTACCGAGTGATGCAAGCGCAGTGTTTACCGAGTGAAAGCAAGGTAAACGAAGGATTCAATTTTTACTGAGTGACACTACATCTACTGAGTCTCCAATGGTTACCGAGTTTAGAACTATGTCAGGTGATTAGTATGGACCGAGCCTTCACTTCTACCAAGTACATGACGATGCCAAGTAATGTAATGCATGTCGAGTATCAGAAGGTCACTGAGTCAGTTCAATGAACCCGACTTATTTATTGGTTGGCTAACTCGATAATATTTTATTCACTTATGTTTTAGCCGACCTTGCAATTGTAATTATTGGAATGGTATATATGTAATGTATTATATCATTTGCAATGTAAGAATGTAATATGAAGAAAAGTATCAAGAGAGACATGTAATGTTTTGAGAAGAATGAAAGCAAATTAGTAGAAGAGCAGAGTATTTAGCAAGGTCTACACGGAGAAGTAATGATTCATCAGTCACAAAAGGTGATATATACTTCAAGGATCTAATCAGAAAATCAAGTTTGTAAGTAGATCTACCATTTCATCCTAACATGTGAATCAATTTTGTAAATCCTTTAACAGGGTAGACTTAATAGTCTTTGTATAAATCTCTTAATAGAGTGCATACTTAAGTGTATGTTTATAAATTGTCTAATAAGGTGAACCTAGCAATCCTTTGTGCTCCTAATAGGGCAAATCACCAGAAGTGGTCAATGTAAGCCTTAACAGGCCAACTTCATACTGCAGTAACATAGTTTTGTGGGTATCATCCCCACCCTAGTTTTACTTTCTATTTGGAAGGTCACCAAATCACTGTGTACATGTGTTATGGATGTTTGATTTGTCATAAATGCAGTAGATTAGATGAATGAATGATGAATGGTTAAAGTACTGAAATTGTTTAAATTTTTGAAGTTACTGATTCACCCCTCCCCTCTCAGTAACCTATCATATCTTAAATATTTCCAACAATTGGTATCAGAGCTTTGTGGTTCTCAGGATAAAGTTTGTCAGCTTGAGCAAAGATCAAGGACAATGGAGATATTCAAACTTGACAAAGCTATTGAAAATGAAAAGCTAGATCTGGAATTGGCCATGGCTCAACTCAAAGAAGCTAAGGAGCATCTTTCACAATCCTTGAAGAGAAGAAAGGAACTTGCAAGACAAATGAATGATCATCATTATGTTGAAGAAAATATTGAAGACCTTTTACCATCAAGTAGTTCAAATGAAGCTAATGAGGCAATTAAGGAACTCTTAGCAAATAATGGTTCTCTGTAGGAAGAAGTAAGAAAGATTAAAAGAGAACAAGAAATTCAATCAATCAGGCTATGTGAAGTTTTGGAATAGAGAGACAAGGCAAATGAAGACTTAGAGGTAAGACATAGTCAATCCCTTCAGCATGAAGATCTTGTAAATCAACCATCTAATGCAAATGAAGAAGTCATAAATCTAAGATCTGAAAATGAAAATATGAGGAATGACTTGATCACTGAAAGACAAATCAATGAAAGCTTAAAAAGTGACCTGAGATCTGAAAGACAAATCAATGAAAGCTTAAAAAATGACTTGATCACTGAAAATCAAATCAATGAGAGAATGATGAAATCTCAAGCAGACATGACTCAATTAAATCAGCAAAGTGAGCAAAATCTTCATAGACAAAAAGGCAAAGCTGGACTTGGTTACAAGGAAGAAGGTGAACCCTCCAAAAAAGGTGCCCAAAGGAATCAAAGACCTACTTGCAATCACTGTGGTAAGCTAGTTCACACATCAAACAAGTGTTGGAGCAATGGAAAAGGTAAATTCAATGGTAAATGCTACAATTGTAGTTAGCATGGTCATAAAGCTAATGAATGCAAGGAGAAACCAAAATTTGACGGCAATTGTCACAAGTGCAAGAAACATGGTCACAAGGCATTCCAATGTAGATCCAAATCATTCAATCCAGTTGAACAACTTGTCAAGGAAATCTTTGGATGGGATTACAATACCTGGTGCAAATGTCATTATTGTGGAGAATATGGACACATTGGCAAAGACTGCTCCAGGCATCACTTGAGGAAAAGAGACACAACAGTAAGATGTTATACATGCACTGAACTCAGTCATATAGCTAAAAACCACATGAATATAGGAAGAGTTGAAAATAAAAAGAAAGCTAAAGCTGAAAAAAATTCAAAAGCAAATGAGGCAACAGTGGATTCCAAAATTTACCGAGCAAGATAGTTCAAGTGATGGGAATGTCACTCAAGAAGTGGGTGACTCCATCATTTCCAATTAGATTCATAAAGGATTTGGAACTGTATCATTAAACTATATCTAGAGCAATTCCAAATGCAAGAAAGTAGAATGATCAAATCAGTATTCCAGATACATGAAGATCAAACAAAACATATCTTTTGCAGAGTTGCATCTACCGAGGGAAGTTGGTTGAAGACCTTACTGAGCTAGGTCGGTAACAACTAAAAGTTTTGTTCGATCACCTAGTTCCAAGCTTCTACCGAGCAAATGAATGACAGCCTGTCAAACACTATGTCATCTTAGCTACCTTCGTACCAAGCATTTATGAAAATATTTTGTCAAAAGGACAAAATTTGATTTCATTCTTCATCGCAATTTCAGAGCTAAGAAACTTCGAGCGAATTCCAAGCAACTCCAAGAGATTTCAAGCGATTTTTAAAAAAAAATGAAAAATTTGTTCAAAATTTTCTTACACTTACCGAGCAGCAATGGCATCTGGGAGTAGCAGCAGCACGAAGGCAAAAAGAGGTTCAAAAATCTTGGTGAAGGGTACAGAATAGAAAGTGCCTAACTTCAAAATTATTTCGGCCATTTCAGAATCACTCGACCTGAATGGAGCTCAATCGCAAATTCCACCTAAGGTACTTCTTATCAATGATATTCGCACTCATTTCAAATGTTCTGTTCAAGAAATTAGAAACCTAGAGATGGACAATGCCCTAGGAGAAATGTGTGTAGATGGCTCTCTGAAACTCAAATTCAAGCATCTTGAAACCAAAGGTTTGACTCATATCTCACATATGCCTAGAAGCTTCCAAACCAAATGGATTAGGTATATTTTGAGTTGGGTGCACAATGGACAACTGTGGTTAGAGCAACCACTGTTAATCACAAAGAACATGATTCACAAAATCATGGGTCTCCCTATGCTCAACAAGGCAAAAACTACCAAAACCCTAGGTCGGGAGGAGTTACAGAAGCAAACCCTAGCCGAGTGGGATGGTAGAGTTTTAAAGGTCACCACTGTATCAGATGTCGAACTAAGATTTTGCATTCATGTCATTGCCCACAAAATCTATAGCTCCAGTCGACTAAACAGTGTACCTTGTGAAGCTATGGATTTGGCCTTCAAAATTGTAAAGAAGAACATTGAATTTGATTTGTCATAATTACTGTTGAGACAACTAAATAAAAATATGGATAGTATAAGGACTTCAAAGAATAATCCTTGTAAATTCGGCTCTCTATTGATCTATTTATTTTTCTATGTTCAAAAATTCTTTCCATCAAAAGGAATAGTAGTATGGATAAAAGACATTCCCATTCTTTATTAGATTAATGAGTTTGTAGTAGAAATGGGTGAAATTTTTGATAGCATCATGGACAATTATTTTGAAGATTTCAAGGAGAGAATGAATAACAAGTTCCGAATTCTACCAAAATTAGTTGAAGACTACAGAGATGATGTATGTTTTATGGTTGACTATGATAAGGTGTACATTCAGGAAGTTAGACCCCGAGTTGCATGGGTAAAACCTCTTCCTTATGAGGTGAATATTGATGAGGTTAGGGATATCATTGAAGCACTGGTCAATGAGCTAGTAGACCCAAGGCAACCAATCTTTGGAACATATGATGAGGCAAAGGCCAGAATTGAGTTTGAAATCAAGCTACCCCAGGCCATAAGCAAAGGTAAGAGGAAGATAGAAAAATTATAAACTACTACTGGTTCTCTTATGCTTACTGAGGGAAAAGGTGATGATGAAGAAGATGATGAAGAAGAAGAAGGAGAAGAAGAAAAAGAAGAACATGAATTTGTAGAGGAACAACCAAAGAAGAAAGGTAAGGTAACTATCACCAAACCCAAGAAAAAGCCTGTTGTAGTATTCACTAGAAGAACTAGAAAAGGCAAGTAGGAACCTATACTGGTTAGGCCTCCACCTACATTCGAGGAAAGGCTTAAACAATTGGAAGAAGGAGCTGGCATCACAAATTTCAAGGCATTGAAATTTGAAACAAGAACTGATGCTGAGAAAATGTAGATTGAGGAACTAGTACTCAATAAGATGGGTAAATGGAAATACTCCCTAGACCAGCTTGCCTCTCAAATATCCAAAGAAATGTTGGAGAGATTGCAACCGAGATGGTAGTCAGCCACCCAAACGGTTAAAGACATATATAAGCAATCTCCGAAGAATATTCTACCGAGTCTCACTAGAGTAGAAATAAAGGCAGCAATGAAAAACCATGAAGCCCAGTGAAGATCCAGTGGAGATCAAGGCTGATGATACCAGTGACGGTGATGATTTTGATAGCGCTCCATCCATCACAGTTACTCCAAGATAGTTGCATGCACTTATGGAAGAAAAAGGGGAAGAAGACAAGGAGGAAGAAGTAAATGAGGAAGAAGAAGATCCAGTTAAAATTGTAGCAGAAGTGATTACATCCCTTCCTCACTCTCCACCAAAAATTGTTGCATCCACTATGGAGACAACTTCTGCAAGTGAGATTGTGAGCACATTAGTCACATCAATTGGTCAATCTTCACCAGCCACCTCCCAGCTTCAGGTAATTGAAACAGAGGTGCCAAGCACTTCATCTATTGAGCTGATTGTTACTCCTTGAGCTACCGAGCTAGCCTCCTCAACTCCTTCATCAACAATCAGTGCACCAGTAAGTTCCACATTTTTGTTTTCATCAATTCCAACAAGTTCCATAGTTTTGTTTCCATTAGCATCAACTATATCCACTTCAGCTCCAATTAGTTCAGATACTGCTATACCGAGTGTATTACCATTTTTGGGAAGTTTTCCAATTTTTGATCTGGTTAATACTTCTATTGGCATTAAATCCTCAAGTCCTATCCCAATTTTTACTTTTAGCCCTTCCATCTCCACTATTTTGTCTACTCCTAAGGTCAAACCAGTCATCACAAAAGTCAAACAAAAGCATCCATTAAGACTTTTGATCACTAGAAAGGAAATTCCAGAAGATATTGACTTAGACATAGAGATAGTGATTCCAAAGATTGACTATGAAAATGCTACCATTGAAGAGATGAGGTTTGCTAATCAACTAATTGAGATGAAAGCTACGTAGAAAAAGTTAAGGTCTGAAAGGGATAAGGAATACATAATAATTGAGAATGCCAAGAATATTATTACAGATGCTATAGGTGTTGAAGTAGATTCTACTCAACACATTTTGATTCAGTTAGAAGAGGCTGTACAGAAATTCAATGAGGATTCTTCTGGACAAGAAAAACTTATTGAGAAAGCAGAAAAGAAATTTGATAATAAGGTGCTACAACACATTGCTCAAAAGATAGCAATAAAGCAAGTTGAATTGTCAACATTTTTGGGAAATTTTGAAAATTCTTTTAATAATGCAGCATCACTTTTTGCTAAACTTTGTGATGTTTCTGGCTTCACCAAAGAAATAAAAGATAAGTTAAATAAGATTGACATTGATATGCAATCAAATGCATCAAATTTGAAGATGGACTCCTCCTCCACAACCTCCCATCACACCAAGATCAGATATTTGGCAGATGTTTAGGCAGAATTATTAAGAGAGGAAGCAAGGATCTGGTCTACTCTCATAGACATCCAGAACATGATCCTTCCTATCATGGACACAATGCGAAAAAATCTTGTACATTGCAAAACATTGGTCCAAGATCAGAACTTCTCAGTGGCTAATCACTTGATCCAATTATTAGCAGAAGTTCAAACTACTCTCTCCACCTGTCAGATTCTGCAGTAGACATGGGATAGTACTTTTGCAACTATTCTTAAGGTACATCAAGAATTTCTATCTCATTTTGGTGTAGCCATATAAATTGTATATATGCAGTCCTTTAGCATTATTGTCAAAAAGGGGGAGAGATTCAAAGATTTAGAGATTCAACATAATAAATGAGGAGAGTCATCACTATAAGTGATAGTGGGAGTTAGCACTCATTTGAGTTAGTATGTGTACATAATTATCTTTGTATATAAAAATGTATATGCAACCAAAATTCATTCAGTTAGGTTATGTACACATATGTTTTGGCTTATAAGTGTTTTTATCACTAATGCCAAAGGGGGAGATTGTTGGCATTAAGTTATTATTGCCATTAGTGACAACACTTATCTGTATCAGTATAGCTACCGAGCTCATCACTCAATCTACAATGTATACTGAGCATTCAGTGGTTACCATGTACATTCATCACCTAAGTGTTCAAACCGAGCTTCGCAATTCACATCGAGCATTCAAGTATTAACTAATCTGAGTATAGCTACCGAGTGAATGTGCATTCCAACAGTGTCTATTGAGTGATGGAAGTACAGTACCTACCAAGTGATGGAAGAACAGTGCCTACCAAGTGATGAAAGCATAACACCTATCGAGTGATGCAAGTGTAGTGTTTACCGAGTGAAAGCAAGGTAAATGAAGGATTCAATTTTTATCGAGTGACACTACATCTATCGAGTCTCCAATGGTTATCGAGTTTAGAACTACGTTAAGTGATTAGTATGGACCGAACCTTCACTTCTACCGAGTGCATGATGATGCCAAGTAATACAGTGGATGTCGAGTATCAGAAGGTCACCGAGTCAGTTCAGTGAACCCGAGTTATTTACTGGTTGGCTGACTCAGTAATATTTTATTCACTTATGTTTTAGCCGACCTTGCAATTGTAATTATTGGAATGGTATATATGTAATGTATTATATCATTTGCAATGTAAGAGTGTAATATAAAAAAAAAGTATCAAGAGAGACATGTAATGTTTTGAGAAGAATGAAAGTGAATCAGTAGAAGAGCAGAGTATTTAGCAAGGTCTACAAGGAGCAGTAATGATTCATCAGTCACAAAAGGTGATATATACTTCAAGGATCTAATCAGCAAATCAAGTTTGTAAGTAGATCTATCGTTTCATCCTAACAAGTGAATCAGTTTTGTAAATCCTTTAATAGGGTAGACTTAACAGTCTTTGTATAAATCTCTTAACAAAGTGCATACTGAAGTGTATGTTTGTAAATCCTCTAACAAGGTGGACCTAGCAGTCCTTTGTGCTCCTAACAGGGTAGATCACCAGAAGTGGTCAATGTAAGCCTTAATAGACCAACTTCATACTGCAGTAACAAATTTTTGTGGTTATCATCCCCACCCCAGTTTTACTTTCTATTTGGAAGGTTTCTGGGTCACCAAATCACTATGTACATGTGTTATGGATGTTTGATTTGTCATATATGTAGTAGATTAGATGAATGAATGATGAATGGTTAAAGTGCTGAAATTGTTTAAAGTTTTGAAATTACTGATTCACCCCTCCCCTCTCAGTAACCTATCATATCTTGAATATTTCCAACAGTTTTCATCAAAAAATGGGTCAAATTTTACTAGTGTATGATTGAATGACTCTATTGCTGATGCAACTAGTGACCAAATTAATGATGGTTGAAAATGTAATGAGTGACCAAGATGAATTAGATGGTCATTCAAGGGTTTTAAAAAACTATCAACTATTGATAGAAAATAATAGCTTGTCCATCTCATATAGGGGAATGCCCTCAGCATAAGTATACTCTTCTAATGCTTCCAAGTTAATGCCCACAACCATATTATTAAAATCTTTTGCAATATGGCATAGAGTTAGATGGGACCATAAAGATAATTAATAAATTTTGTATGTAACATTGTAAATTAAATATTTAATTCCCTTCTAATTGATTTTAGGAAGTTTATATCAACTATTTATATATATATTCTTATTTTTTAAGAGGGTTGCTAGAATGCAAGTAATAAAGGCATATACACATTTTATAAATATATGACAATTAAAAAAATAAATTCAAAATTTTGATGAGTTAAATGCTAAAAAGAATGAAGAGTTGATATATAATTTGTAGTTATAAATTTTTTGTTGAATTGGTTTTTTTAATATTTTAAATCAATGTATCAAATCTTTCGAAATTGCATCACTTTTGTAACCTATTAATACACCAATAAACTTTAAATTTTCATTGTAATCAAATAACTATTTTTCTTATTCTTCATCTAAAATATAAATTAGTATCACTCACATTTCTTTTCTTACAACATGAACATGTTTTCGAAACATTTTATGGTTGACTATGTCATGCAATAGTAAGTTGCCAAAAAATGTTGATGTTCTATCCAAGGCTTGATTCCCCCCAACATTGGGAGACTATTGAAATGTCCCTTTACTGATTTTATATGATATTTCACACCTCTAATCAGATTTTCAAAATCAAACAACTAATATCACAAAGATCCACCAAATTTCTCAAGAAACCCCAAATCGGGTATGCCGAAAATAGTGCCAAAAGCTTCACAGCTTCACCTATTATTAATAAATTTGAAGTGGTAATTTTTACAAAAATTTGAGCAGCATAACAGCCTATACAATGATATTTCCAGATCTGAATAACATGCACACAATAGCTCCCAAACGGAGGACAAAAACAATGCTCATCGGGCTCCCAAAAATAGCACAAAATAGCCCGAAATCACCACAAAAAATTAATAATCTATCATAGAAGTATAATCATATTCAAATAAATATATTTAGCTCTATTTTAACATTCAAAAGTCTAATATATAACAGCAAGCCAAACTGATATGAAATACTCAACCGGAAACACCAAACTCTTACAAAAAACACACCTGAAAACTCACAAATCTGCACTGTTCAGCACAAAGGCAAACTCTGCATGAGTATGCAAATGGAATGGCTTCAAACTGCCATCCTTAGCCTTCCTAGAAACTTGCAAACTCCCATTCTTGGGTCTCCTTCTTCACAAGTTTGGCAGCCTCTGAAGAACAACGAAGCAATGCGCAAAAATCAAGTTCTGGAATGAGCCCAAAATGCCTCCAAACCCCTTAAAAGAGGGTATAACCCTAACTCACGTCCAAGAGGGGTTAATAAAATATATTTTAATAATAATTTTCATTTATTAGTCCATTCGCTTCCAAAGATTATCCCCTTTTGCTAAAACTTCACCTTTTTGGGCCTGCTTGCCTTAGCAAAGATTATTATTTTTAATTATTTGAAAAGGGGACATGACAAGTCCTCCCCTCCCAAATATTTCTTGTCCTCAAGCAATGGCTGAACAATAAACCAATCAATCCACCTAGATCCCAAATGTAGTCATGAACTATACTACTACCAATTAACACAGGCTCTTGCAATATCCTCTGCAATATGACCAAGAGGAATCCATAATCAAACTGACAATTACAGCTCAACCAAACTCCAAAATCACCACTACCATAGTCAAAAACCCATGAGACACAAACTCTTAGAACATCAAAACCCAAGTAAAGTGGACAAATCAAACTACCAACACAGTAAATACCATCAACGCATCCCACTGGCCTATACGGAATGCACAATCCAACTCTGCAACAATGGTGAATGCTCTTGAATGAAATTGTACCAAGTATGGAGAATCCACACACTGTATAACTCTTGCAATCAACACAACTCTACAAATCATCAGCCACTATCTCATAACCATAACTTCCATGCACTGCTGATGGTGAAAAGACATTACAAGATAAAGAGTAAGAAATGGAACCCAAACCAAATTTGCCATGAACAAGTGATATAGCCCACTGTGATTGACTACCAGCTAAGTTAGGAGATGTCATAGCCAAAGGAGTAGAATCAGTAACAACAACTACTGAAGCATCACTCCCAAACTCCTGCTCTAAGTCATGTATTATCAAGCTGTCAACTGCAGAACCTATCACCATGTCATGCCCATCACAACTCTCATCTCGAGGCGTCAAATTGTCCCATAACTAATGACAAGAATTAGGAACCAAAGTACATCTTTGTATCATCATCTCATCAACATGGTCATCAAAGGTAAATTGATGAGCATACCTCACAGTGTAATGCCGATAGAATGAGTCAATCTCAGTCAGTGGCTCAGACTGTAATCCAGATGAAACTAACTACAATTGATCATTAACCATGTTGGAACTGACTACTACCTCCGAAGATATCACCAAGGGAGTAGTATTACTAGCAGGAACCATGCCAACTGTTGACTCACCAACATCACACATGATCTTTGATACATCTCTAGTCTCTGTGCCATCAGTATTAGAGGCCACCACCATGTTAGGCATACAACAATCTGCTACAACACCCAACTCAACTGAACCTGACTCTAGTGGGAATGAACTTGATATGCCAATGTTATTATCAAGGATGGATGCATCCCCATCTCCACTGTCTCTGACAATCTCGGCCACCGACATGCTCGAATCACCAAACACCACAGCTTGTGACTGTATAGAATCAGGTAAAGACTGTAGTCACTCTAACTCCATGGTCACCTTAGCCAAATGAAACTGTGACTCCTTGAAAGCCAACTGTGTACTCTCAAGAATCTCAGAAGTCACCTCAAGCTGCTCAGTAAGCTCACTCACCTCATCTTCCTTGGCCAAAAATGCATCATATGCTGTACTGCCCCACTCCATAAGATAATCTTTGTCGGCTACCAACTGCATATAATCCTATCTTAGAATCTGGATAGCCTCCCATAAAGAGTGGAACTTTGTCAAGGAAAGATAACTACCTCCCTACTCATCACTAGTAGGAGAACCCCATCCATAAACTACTAACAATTGACGAGCAGCATCGAAATGTTGGCAAGCGATAGCAATGTCTCATTCACTAACTCTCAACTGATTAGGCACATGATGGCACTAGCTTGATTGTCTCCTACAAACCTCCTTTGATGCACTATCTAAAGGAGTATCCTCAAAGTTACTAGTCTCTAGATTATTACCATCCATATCTTGTGAATCAACTCTAAAGCTCATATCAACAAATGGAGTATCAAAAACTGTAGCACTGCTATCCAACTCCTCTGTACCAAAAGAAACTGCCAAGGAAACTAAGTCTTCAAAACTGCCCACTACATCCTCCTGGATGTCATCAATGCCAATATGACCCTGGGACTCATCTATACACACTACCAAATATGAAAGATCATCAACACATTCCAGCAAAAGTGGTCGATTGGATATATGAACAAAGCCCAACACCGGTGTATAAAAACTAATACCAACATTGGACAAGCTGCTATCACAAGAAAAGACAACACTGTGCAATCTGCTAATCAAATCCATGATAGCACCCAAACAATCACTGCTACCAAAAAGTGTTAAAGATTTCCAATCAACTGAATCCCAAACACCAATATAACAATCTCGAGTCCATATCCATAAACTAGAATCAGCTAGTAACTCAAGCAAACTCCTCACCTAAGTAATATGACCAATACCAACTAACTCCAAATACCTGTCATGATGAGATAATGAAGTCACAATACTGTCTTCACTCACCTTCAGCTGGCGGGATAAATCATGTGAAGTACTACTAGCCTCAACCTCATGTGACGAAGCATCTAACTGTGCCTGGTACTCTCTCTTAGAAAAGTCATGAATGCTCAATGTTTGCTCATCTCTACCAGGTATCTCACCATCATGCACAAAAAAATCCTCATAATCATCATCCTTGAGGTCAAATCTATCTATCACTCTTTGACTAAAATCATCAAATGTAGTTACCTGATCATGACCTTGAGTAGTCATTCCATGATACCACCAATCATAGGCTGCATCTTCCACGTGTAGACTTGCAATTTGAACAGCATCACTCTCCTTCATGGGGTTAAGTGTGAAGAAGGTTTGTAATTTTTGTAGCCATGCTCTAGCTGAAATTTTATTTGTTCCATCAAAAGTAGGTGCTATAAACTTGCTTATTTTATTTTTGAGCTCTCTTCCACTTATGTCATGCTTCCTTCTGTACTCTTTCTTGGGAATCAAAGTGTTCATCATATCCACATATTCTCTAAAAGGAACTAAACTGCAAAAGTCATCATCTAAACCATTTTAAGTAGCTCTTAATGCAATCAAGTTACCTGTAACCTCTTCCATGGGATTAAGGGCTAGATTTGGCACTGGTGGCTCATCTGCATGCAGAAAAATAGTTTTTGTTGATTGAGAGGGTGTGAGTTTCAAATTTCTTAACTCCTCTGAAGTGCTCCCTTTCTCATTAATAGATGCAACCCCTTGCAATTTTTCTATCAATATTCGCAAAGCCTCTCTAGTTTCTGCCAAACTATCCACTGTTTGCTTTTGAGTATTTTGGATGTCTTGGAAGAATTTCTTTGCCATCTCATCTAGATTAGCCATACTTTTTCCTTCCTTGGATTTTATACTTTTACTTTCAACTGGAGGTTTGATCAAATTTTTTTTATTCTATTCTTGCTGTAAATATCTCTTTTCTCTTTCACTTAGTTGCATGCAACCATAAATATTGACATGCAGCTGATTAGAAGCAACATGCAACCACCAAATTCACCAAGAACTAACATGCAAATGATTAAAAGTAGAATACAACCATAAATTTTGACATCCAGCTAATTGGAAGCAACATGCAACCATAAATTATGACATGCAAGATTTGGGTAGTTATCAAAACTGACATGCAAGATCTAGGTAGTTGTCAAAACTAACATGCAAGATCTGGGTAGTTGTCAAAACTGACATGCAAGATCTGGGTAGTTGTCAAAACTGACATGCAAACTTCTACAAACCCTCAGGCTAGCAAGATCATGGCTCTGATACCACTGAAATGTCCCTTTACTGATTTTATATGATATTTCATACCTCTAATCATATTTTCAAAATCAAACAACTAATATCACAAAGATCCACCAAATTTTTCAAGAAACCCCAAATTGGGTATGCCGAAAATAGTGCCAAAAGCTTCACAGCTTCACCTATTATTAATAAATCTGAAGTGGTAATTTTTACAAAAATTTGAGCAGCATAACAGCCTATAAAATGATATTTCTAGATCTGTATAACATGCACACAATAGCTCCCAAACGGAGGACAAAAACAATGCTCATTGGGCTCCTGAAAATAGCACAAAATAGCTCGAAATCACCACAAAAACTTAATAATCTATCAAAAAAGTATAATCATATTAAAATACATATATTCAGCTCTATTTTAACATTCAAAAGTCTGATATACAGCAGGAACCCAAACTGATATGAAATACTCAACCGGAAACACCAAACTCTTACAAAAAACACACCCGAAAACTCACAAATCTGCACTGTTTAGCACAAAGGCAAACTCTGCATGAGTATGCACATGGAATGGCTTCAAAATACCATCCTTATCCTTCTTGGAAACCTGCAAACTCCCATTCTTGGGTCTCCTTCTTCACAGGTTTGGCAGCCTCTAAAGAACAACGAAGCAATGCGCAAAAATCAAGTTCTAGAATGAGCCCAAAATGCCTCCAAACCCCTTAAAAGAGGGCATAACCCTAACTCACGTCCAAGAGGGGTTAATAAAACATATTTTAATAATAATTTTCATTTATTAGTCCATTCACTTCCAAAGATTATCCCCTTTTGCTAAAACTTCACCTTTTTGGGCCTGCCTGCCCTAGCAAAGATTATTATTTTTAATTATTTGAAAAGGGGACATGACAACTATGGGTAAATTACTATGAAGGTTTGCATTGGTTTAAGTTATTGTAGCATGGACTATTGAAAGGATGATGTTTTCTGGTGGTAGGAGGAGCTTCACTAACTACAAGAAAGATTCTTTAGAGATAACAAAGGAAGAAGATGAAAGGAGATAGGGGATTAGTTAGAGAAAAAATAGTTGGGGTGTGCTGGTAAAAAGTGATGCAAGAGTATCCTGGAGTGCTTAGTTATCCTACATGATTTAGGGATTTTAGTGGAATAGAGTGGACCTATTTGGGTCTTGGTTAATTAATTTTGATGTATTTAATAAGTATTATAAGCCTTTAAAGGCATTTGGTATTTAGTTTATGTTGGAGGCCGACTTATGTCTGTTCAAGTAGTTAATGTAAGGGATGTTCAATTTGTAGCTTATTGGGATGACTTATGGCTTAGGTTGGTATAAGTAGGGGTTATGGTGAAGTTTTTGGTTATTATTCATCCATCTTGGAGAAGAGGAGGTGGTAGAGGAGCAAATTTTGAGAAAGTCTAGTAGCTGAGGTTTGGGAAACAAGGAGATTTCTTGGTGGGCATTTGAGTACCAGTTAGATCTTCCTTGGAGGTTTCTACCAAAGTGTGGATCTAGATTAGCTAGGATTTTGATTGGATCTTAAGGGATCTTGCAAAATTATTACTTTCTTTGTATTTGGCCATAACTAGGAAGGCATTACAACCTGACACATTGCATGTAATTAGTTATATTTATGAATAAATTATTGCAACTTGGCTTCAAATCTTGCATTGTTGTTTATCTTCCATTGTGTGGTTATTTTTTAGGGGCTAGGAAATCTCTTTTGTGGATTCTCCTACCTTGCATTACATCAAGTAGAATAAGAGTGAAGGTTGTACCTGAGTATGTAGACCAAGCACAGAAGTTGAGGCAGTTTGCACCAGGAACTTGTAAAGTGGATTTATTAGGGTTTGTGAAAATCTTGGAAGATGCCTCCAAGAAGATTGGAACCTAGGGAAATTGATGATCTTAGTGATGATGTGGAACAAAGGATCTTAGAGAAGGTTAAAGCAGAATTTAGATTTGAAATAAAGGAGTTTAAAGCCAGTTTTGGATCTGAGATAGCATTGATGAAAAGTGATATGATCGCTGAAATCATAAGTTCTATAGGTGGTGTACCTTGGCATGTGGGTACCGAAGATGGTTATGAGGAAGCTACTAAAGAATTTGAAGTTGATGGATTGAGTGGTGAGGCTAGAATTGATTGTGTAGAGAGACCTATGGGAAATAGGGTTTGTCAGTTTGCTAAACCTAGATCTTAGTTGAAGTTGAAGCATAGGATGGAAGTTTCTAATTTCTTAGGTACTTTGAATCTTGAAGATTTGATTGATTGGAGTGGTGAATTGGAAGACTACTTTGAGCTTGATGATATTGAAGATCCACTTAGAGTATGATTGGCACAAACTAAGCTAAAGGGACATGTTGCTTTGTAGTGGAAGGAACTGCAAAGAGATAAAGAGGAGGGAGGTGAAATGAAGATCACTATATGGAGATTGATGGTGACTAAATTGTAGGCTAAGTTCATTCATGTTAATTATGAACTTGAGTTGTTTAATAGGTTATAGAATCTAAAGCAAAAGGACATGAATATAATGATAGATTATGCAAATGAGTTCTTCAAGTTAACTATTTGGTTTGGGCATAGAGAATTGTTAAAAAAGAAGGTAGCTTGGTACATTAATGGTTTGAGATTCAATATTTAGGATGAGGTTGACCTATGTTGAATATTTCATCGGTTGAGGATACTTATCAATATGCTTTAAGAGCAGAAGAAAATTTGAAGAGGAAGAATCAAGCTATCTCCCATGGGAAGGAGAAGTAGGACTACTTTACAAAGGCTAAGCCAAGTGCAAAAGATAAACCAAAGCCTATTGATTAAAAGACAAGGACATGTGGAGATGAGTTTAAGGGTACTTGTTTCAGATGTCATGAAGAAGGACATAGATCTTATGAGTATCTGCAAAAGGCTAGTGACATAAGAGTTATTGTTGCAAATGAGGTTGAAGATAATGGACTTGAGCAAGGAGAGAGTTTTCTATCTTAATAAGTGTTGGTTGTTCAGAGGACACTAGAATCTTGTCAAAGGATTAATTTTCTTAGGACTCATTATAAGTATGGTGATAAAGTTTGCAATGTGATTGTGGATGGTGGTAGTATTGATAACCTTGTTGTTGAGGAGATGGTTTAGAAACTTGGTTTGAGGAGAGTGAGACATCCTTATCCTTATAGGATTGTCTAGTTGTGAGGTGAGCATGCTTTAGAAATGAGGAAGCAGTACCTTGTCAATTTCCAAATTGGGCAGTATAAGGATCAAGTCTTGTGTGATATTATGGACATGAACAATTTTCATGTGTTACTTGGTAGATCTTGTTAGTATGATTGCAACACTATGCATGATTGTGTCAAGAATGTGTTTACAATTGAGAAAGGTGGCAGGAAGAATTTCCTGATTCTTTTGTGGAATGAAAAGATTGGTAGAAGGAACTTGAGTATTAGTAGCTAAGTTGAATTGGAAATTCTGAAAGGATTAGTGATCAGTGTGGACAAAATGCCTATGGAACACCAATATTGAGGTAAAGAAGCAAAATAAGAGAAGGGGAAAGAGTGTACAAGTTGAAGACTTGGAGGACATGTATGCAAAGAACTAGTTTGGGATTTGTATGTTGAATCCTAGGAGATGTTCTTCCAGCTACTGAGAACATCTTTTGCACCTAGGGAGTCTGATGCAGGAGCATCATGGGGTAGTTGGTTATCCAAAATGATTTAGGAATTTTTTTTAAAAAAGAGGGGTAAACACTTTTGACCTAGAGCTATGAACTAGTGAGGCCACAAATGGGGGACCTCATCCCCATTAGATTTGAACCTTGCTAGCAAGGATAACAACTCAACAACTTAACCATCACAACATGCCACTATTGGCCCATGATTTAGGGATTTTACTAGAATAGAGTGGACCTATTTAGGTCTTGGGTAATTAATTTGATGTATTTAATAAGTATTGTAAGCCTTTAAAGACATTTGATATTTACTTTTTGTTGGAGGCTGACTTGTGGCTCTTCAAGTAGTTAATGTAAGGGATATTTAATTTGTAGCTTACTAGGCTGACTTATGGCTTAGGTTGGTATAAGTAGGGGTTATGGAAAAGTCTTTATTCATTATTCATCCATCTTGGAGAAGAGGAGGTGGTAGAGGAGAAAATTTTGAGAAAGGCTAGTAGTTGAGGTTTGGGAAATAAGGAGATTGCTTGTGGGCTTGCGAGTACTAGTTGAATCTTCCTTGGAGGTTTCTACCAAAGTGTGGATCTGGACTAGCTAGGGTTTGGATTGGATCTTGAGGGATCTTTTAGAACTATTACTTGCTTTGTGTTTAGTCATAACTAAGAAGGCCTTATAGCTTGACACATTGCATGTAATCATTTATATCTATGAATAAATTATTGTGACTTGGCTTCAAATCTTGCATTGTTGTTTATCTTCCATTGTGTAGTTATTTGTTGGGGGCTAGGACATCTCCGTTAGGGATTCTCCTAGCTTGCACTACATCAAAAAGTAGGCAGGGCAAGAGTAAAATATTAAAGGCACACAGAGGAGGAATGTTGATAGGGAGATAGGAAGATGAATAAGGGCAATAAAAATAAGGAGTTGGTAGCTAGAGTGATAAGAAGTAGGTGGCATAGAGGAGAGGAGTGAAGTAGATGATGGGGAGGAGAGGTGTGATAATACATAGGCAACATGGTGAAATTTGGAGAGAACTGATCAGATGGTAAATAAAAAAGAGTCATGGAGGGGAACAAGAGGAGTAATGAGAAGATAAGGCCAAAAAGAAGAGAGCGGTAGGAGATATGGAGATGGAGAGATAAGGGAGGGGATATATATGGAGAAAAAGAAGATAAAAAATAATGATATAGGAGAGATGAGGAGGGTGAGAAGTAGTGTAGGAGCATCTAACCTCACTTACAATAGGATTTTATTTCATGTTGATGAGTGTTGTCCTCAATTTTGTATTTATAAAATTGAACAACCCTATGCAATTTTATAGCAAATTTTTAGGCAATTTTTTCTAACTTTGGTGTTCTAAATGATGTTTTATGAAGGAAAATAGTTATCATTTGAGTGTGTTCTCATTTTTTCATGTTTTATGCATGTTTATAAGGTCTTAAATACCATTGGAATAAAAAAAAATCATTTTGTGAGCCTTTAAGAACCATTTTGTTTAAATAGACATATAAGATTCTGGTAGAGTTAAAGATGGTTAGAATAGACAAAGTGCCCTAAAAATGGTTGAAATAGTCAAGTAATTGGTCACATCTAGTCCATTATAGCATGTTTAAGGTATCCATGAAGTTTTTTACAAGATTTTGTATTATTTTATCAAAAAATGCAAAAGTAGCAACATTGCAAATATTACAATTGATGCAAGTGGAAAGAGTTGGGTCCTATAAGTGGTTAGAGAGTAAGAGGAGATTGTAGAATGGTCAACAATAGATAGGGTGGATAGGTTTTGAGAAGATTTAACAAACAACATTCATCAAACCCATTAACTATCACACTGTTTTAGGTTATTTGTGACTATCACAGATCCATGAAGGCTCATAAATGTTGCATTTTCAACATGTAATTGAATTACGAAGATATTTAATGAATATTCTTTCATATAGATCCTTTTGCACAAATTTTTATGGAGTTTTGTGCAATATCTAGTAAATTTTGTGAAAACTATCAAAACCCTCAATGAGAGTAGTTAGAGAACTTATAATATGTAATATTCTAATATGACCAGTGTAAACATCTAAGCTTTGGTGAAACATACTTTGCACTTTAATGTTTCAAATTGGTAAATTCAAAGAGTATGGTTTGATGACATTTCAAGGAAACCTTAGGTGATTGAGCACTTTGATTAGATCGTGAAAGGCAAAGAATAGTGTGAAAGTTGGAATCCCAAGGATAGATTGGTGATCTTGGTGAACAACATTGGTGTCTAGAATAAGGCCATAAAGCATTTTGATCCTCTGCAAGGTAAGGATTGAAAATCACAAACATTTCTATCTAATTAGTTCCCTATTATAACTAAATAGTGATAGTAAGACACTTATTGTTATAATGGAGTTTAAGCTATTGAAAATTCATTGATTAAAGGATTTATTAATAATATTTTAAAAGGTACTCAAGAAATCATTAAAAGGTCATATATTGTGATAAAAAAAAGTATGTATATGCAACTTTAGAACTAGATTTTTATTCAAAATCATAGAGAGACAATTGCAAATATGTCTTGAGAGACCTTTAAGGGAATTTAAAACATTATCTTCATTTGAAAATATGTTTGTCTCATAGAGAATTATCCTATATTAAGAAGTTGTAACTTATAAGGGAATCGAACTAATGATTTTATATATTCATATACATAAACATAAATACCAAAATCATCTAAAATGATAATTTTTGTGATATTGCTATCAGGATTTAACTGTGTGATTTTTGAGTCAAACTCATTGACCCATGTTTCATGAGTAGTGATTCAACATGAATCCATCTCTCATGAGAATAAATGGAACACTTAGCACACATTGAGATCACCCATCCCAGTACTACTCCAACCTGACCGCACTTAACTATGAAGTTTCCTCCTAGTGCTTCACCCCTGTGAGCATCACCTAGATCTAGTGAATGCTAAGTGTTCCATTTTCATGAGAGATGGATTCATCTTGAATCACTACTCATGAAACATGGGTCAATGAGTTTAACTCAAAATCACACAGTTAATACCTTGATAGCAATATCACAGTTTGACTTGCTATGGAAATTATATCCTACTTATCAATTGATGAGCTTGAGGGGCTTTCTAATGAATGGTTCATAAGGCACACCACTTGGTGAAGGTTTTACAAATTGGGTTGCAAGCTTTGGGTTTAACCATGGATGAAACTTTGCAGTTAAGCATGCTCAGGCTGGAGTATTACTGGGATGGGTGACCTTCCAGGAAGTCTTGCACAGTGCTTCACCCCTTTGAGCATCACCTAGATCCAACGTGTGCTAAGTGTTCCATTTATTCTAATGAGAGATGGATTCATGTTGAATCACTACTCATGAAACATGGGTCAATGAGTTTGACTCAAAATCACAGAGTTAAATCCTGATAGCAATATCACAATTTGACTTGCTGAGGAAATTATATCCTACTTAGCAATGAAAATTTTTGTTAGATAACTCTATATTATTTTATGCTTATATATTTGTCTAAATTTTATAATTTCAATTGAGAATATAGTTTTATATTTTATATTTTCTAAAAAATAGTATATTTACAATTAATATTATTACTTTATATTTAATTTTTATAGATGATTTTGTATTAATATTAATAGTACTTTATTCCTTACTATCATTATAAAATATCTATAAAAATTAATAACATATTTTCCACATTTAATGAGTTTTATTATCTCTATCATATTAGTTATTAAAAATAAAGACATTGAAGTGATCAATTCAATCATAAGTGTCTACACTAACAAGAGACACAATGTGTCAAAGTTTTTACCAATAATTGGAAAAGAAGGAAAATAGAGATTTATAGGGAGAAATGAAGGATATGAAGAGAGAGCTAAAAAAGAGAATGATATGTTATTATATGGACAATTAAAGGTAGAATGACAGAGCGAGTTGAAAGAAATTTAAAAAAATTAATAATTATATTATTTTAAGAAATATATAAATAACAATAGAAATTATATTAAATGAATGAACTAGTCATTTCAACCAATTTAGTTATTTAAGTTGAAATATTTGATTAAAAAAATAAATTGTTGATTACTTAATTCAAACTATCAAAATATCTAATTAGTTTGAGGGGTAGTATTAGTTCTACAATTTGTAAAATGGTATATAAAAAAATTAGAATAAGATTGTAAAATAGTAGTTAGTAAAGTATAATGTGAACTTAATGAAATAATATTTTACAAATGACAAAAATAAACATCAACGTAAAACTAATCAATATATTTAAAATAAAAAATATAAAACATTTAACTCTATATTAAAAAAAACACATAGTGATAATTAATATTGATTAATATTCATTTGTGAGGTGAAATATAAAAATGAATTTTTCAAAAAAAGTTAATCCACTTGTCACAAATGAGGAAAGTGTGGAAAAGATAAAGTTGTAATTTATGCATTCATTAATGCGTGATAGACTTGTTAAAAAATATTTGTATTTTTGTTAAAGAAAATTGAATTTTCTCTCCATGAAAAATAATATGTAACTTATAAAATAATAAAAAATTAGAAAAAGATATAAACATTTGAAGTTTTTTTTAATCTTTTAACTTTCGTGCCTTAAACTAAAAAATAAGAGCTGATAAAACATAATGTAAACCTAAGAAATAGCAATTTACAATTGACCAAATTAAATATCAATGTAAAATGATAAATATATTTAAAATAAGAAATATAAACCATTTAATTCTATATTTTAACTTAATAATAAACATAGATGGTGATAATTAATATTGATTAGACATTCATTTTTCAGGCGGAAGATAAAGATATATTTTTAAAAAAATCTATTCAACTTGTCACAAATGTGAAAAAGATAAAGTTGTAATTAATGCATCATCGAGTTTTTAGAAATAAGTTGTATTTTTGTTAATTTTCTCCCTACAAAAATAGTATAATCAAATGTGATTTATAAAATAATGAAAAATTAGAAAAAGACATAAATAAACATTTGAAGTTTCTTATAATATTTTAAATTCTAATTGGTCATCTGAATTGAAAAAATTGAATGAAAGCAATAGTATGGTGCCAAAAGGCTTGGTTTATAGAAGTTAATCTCATCTCTTGAACATACACCAAGACATTATGTTGTGGCCAAAAATGTTCCGGGGCAGACTTTTATTGATTCTCTGGTAAAGAAAATTACATCTTGCACAGGACCGGGATTACATCCTTAACAATGTTATTTTCCCGCCAGCTAATACTGACATTGTAAACAGTTTACAGAAATATGCAATCAGCTGCAGATAGCTTCCACTGCCAATGTCTTAGTAATGCCCGCACAAGGATCTCCAAATTTCTCTTCAGAAACCTCCACTGAACAACTTGCACGTCCAATGCAAGCCTGCAATACAAGCCAAAGAAAAGAAATGTTAGAGAGAAACAAAATGGATTTCTGGAAAATGCTACAGGTACATTCTCATAGTTTTCTTTATAAGTACAAAATTTTGATTGAAGAAAATCGGTAGAAAAATCAGTGAATATAACCTGGCGTATAATGGGCATTGCAGTATCGGTCTTGCAAGCACCATGTGTGAAGCTCCCACAATCCCCTCCGGGTGTTCCAAAACTAGCAAACTTGATTGACGAGATGACTTTCCCATTTGATGGACATTTTAGTTGAAGCTCTGGGTTAGGTTTAATCCCCTCTGCTCTAATTTTTTTGTTTAATTTCCATGAATCCACCGGTGGAAGATGGGTTTGTGATACCTGAGCACACAAATTCTTTATAATTCGTTTCTTAAATGAGATTTTACCAGGATTCCCACCTTCCTCTTCAAAGAGCACGAGTATGTTGCCAGTTGGCTTAATCCATGAACGGGGAACATGATATCTGTGGAATGAACAAAATTTCCTTTGATTGTAAGCATTAATAGTAAGTAAAAGAGATCCCAAATGCATCTAAAAATATTTCAGCGAAAAGGGCAATTTGTACACCATGTCTAAACAAACCAAAATTGAAAAATCCATTTCAAATACAACCACTGGTAACACTAGGGTTTGACCCACAGCCAGAAACATAAACTTTTGAAAAGATTGTGTAGAAGATTTTTATAAATTTGTATAGCTTTTGTGCAGCTACAAACTGAAATCTTCAACACAGTTACTTTGCTGTAGTTATCATTTCACAGATTATGAAAACCTTATGTTTCTATAAGTGGGCATGCTAGATTTCTTACAGTGTTTGCGATGGTTTGCCACAATTTTTGGCACATTTATTTTGGCCGTAAGTTCCTCGATAATCGCAGGTTTTAGTACACCCAGTCTCAGGAGCAAATTTGGTGGCCCAATATCGTCCAATATTCTGTCCATTTACCCATGCAATTCCCTTGCCCATGGAAGACATGTCTAATGCAACAGGATCATTGCCTTCTGGAGCATTAAAAGTGGTCTGTCATCAAGCCCACAACATCATTTGTGAATAGAATGTCAAAATGAGTCCCATCTGTCCCAAATATGGCATATTATACTTGAAATGAATTTTGTTTAAGGCCTGTTAGTTCAGTCTAGACAGAGATATACAGATTAACATGTCACAAACTGAAGAAGGTTAGCAATGAATTGACCAAGAACTTCCTGAGGAGCTATCAATAAAGACAACTATAATCCAATATTCCTATCCATTTTTGCGTTCCTTCTTGGGCTGCAACTGGTTAGTCAGTGCCAAAGTTACAGAGTGGAGGATGATTCAAAATTTGACCCTTAAATTTCAATAATCAGAGTAAAGCCTCTCAGAAGTATAGGAGAACTTGTATATCTTATCCCTCTTCTCCAGCCTGTCTTGCTTCTCATAAAGAACACTGAATCTATTAATATCTTCAGTAAATCTACAAAGCTAGTTGGCTTTACAGGACATTCACAAAAGCCGTTAGATGTTCATGCCTTAATGGACTAAGGCATTAAAAGATTCTAAAATCCCAGACTAATCCATCAAAATATTCATGAACAATTATTCTGAATACTGACATCAATTGTCTAAGGAAAGTTAAGAGCACGAGGATAATTGAAAAGGAGTGACTTTCTAACCTTGTACCATAGCATAGGTTGATTCTTGGGGACATGTCTTCCTGTAGCCCATGGTGCCCCAGCAGTGGTCTTACCCCTACAATATTGCAACTTTTCACCTTTCAATCCAATCTGCATTGTGTGATCATAAAACAACAAAAGTTAGATGAAATCATATTACATACCATATTTTACATCAGAATGTTGTAGAATGATAACTTTTGGGTGAATCAAGATTCATATCCAAATACCTATACTGGTAAAATATTAAAAAGAATGTCAATTACTAGTAATGAATATGCTTTCTTTCCAAGACTGACTGAAATGAAGATTTCAACTTGCAGCAAAAACAGGTAACATTGGAGGATTTAAGACGAACTGGAATGAAGATTTCAGCTTGCGGCAAAAACAGGTAACATTGAAGGATTTAAGACGAAACCTGATATCTCCAGGTTCCCGATGACAGATCTGTTTCCCCGTGTCTCAAGCCCATCAATTTAACCTCAGTGAGTCCTGCACCCTGTAGATCATAAAATGACCCATAGTTCTGGACACAAACAAATAGTAGTCAATTAATATCATGGAAGCAGAGAGCAAGCAACAATATGCATCCACAGAATAAAGTAGTTTTGACAATATATGTAACATATGAAAGTTCATAACTAAGAAGGTACACATTGAACGCTAAACAATAGAATAATTGAGTCCACTAACAAAAATTTGCTAACAAGTGACAGTACCAGTTTAATTTAGGTACATAAACTTACTCCAGAGGGGAACTTACTTGCAATGAATCATTTTCAATTTAAAACTCATGTCACTATTGTCGAGAAACCTTGTTATTAGTTTCTTATAACCTAGCACAAGAAGTATTTCTTATGACCTTCGGGAAGGTTGTCCTATTTAGATTAGTACTTTGAATGGCATTATTGACATCATGCAGACCATGTTTTCTATTATCAATGTGAATACTAACTTTTCTCAAATGTAATATTTACTTTAATCACGAGAGACTCGCCAGCAAATTAATGCTGGTATGCCAACAACAAATTACTAACCTTAACAACAAGTCATGAAGCATATGATCAACAATGTTCTTAATTCTCGGACTACATAACTGAATTTTAACCCAAGAAAAATTCCTTACAAAGAACAAAATAACAAATTGGTAAAAAGAAAAAAAAGTATGTAAATGTAGAATTTTGAAGAGAACCTGCAGTCCAACAGTCGCACTTAGAAGTTGAATGTAATTCCTTCCCCTCCTCAATGAAATAGGCTGATGCAGCGTGATATTCCAAGCGTCATAACCCCCTGAATCACCTCCTGCAAGTTTGAATTACAAATAAAAGTTCAGTCACATTATGACATTATCGGGATATAGCTGCAAGCTAAAAAAAGAAAACAAAACCATATTAGTTCCTTCATATCTTTTAGTTCTTGATTTTAATGATCCTGCTGCCTATGGACGGTTCAAAATAATTTGTTAAAAGGATACATGTTGTCTTCTGGCTATGATTCATTGCTTGAATAGTTAATATCAAATGATCTGGTCAGGAAGTCTGGACATAGACATCCAAAAACATAATATCTACAGACAGGCACTCAGTGCAAAATGATGGCATAAAATCACCATATCCTGTCTAAATGAAACAACGAACCTCAGAATGATGTCTCTATATAAATTTGCATACAGTAAGTTGTTCAGATTAAAAAATGAATGTTTCTATCGGCCTTCTAGTGACTGCTTTGTACTTATGGTTAGGCTGACTAGTTTTTACAGCTACCTATTGGTAACTCCTATTTTTGTAATCAATTTTGATTAATTTTAAAAACAAATGTCTTGCAAATTTGCTTGCAAAGTTCTTGATCAGTTCAATTGAAAAGAAACTAAATTAAGTTTTTACAATTTGAATCTACATAACACCTATCAATTCATTGATTGCTAAAAATTAGGAAATTTAAAACACCAATAAATATAGGTGAAAAAGAAGATCTGCAGAATGCCATATAGTGCAAATATTTCCTTTGCTGAAAATGAGATAAATGACATGAATTATATAAGATCAAAGAAGATGCTTATATTTCGAACTTGGAGTGAATTCAAAATAAAAGCCACCACTTTCATGATATTATCATCCTTTCTAAATATCTTACATATGTGCAATATGTCGAAGTCTCATATCAGTTCTCTGTTTCTCTACATCCTAGTCAATTAAGAGATTGAACAGGTTACTTGATTACCTTTATACTTTCCATTGACAAAAACGCGCAAATCATGTCCCCGGGACACTATATGAAGAGCTTGCTGAGCACCACGCTTGTGAGAAGCTGCCTCTTCATCGACATCAATACTGGCAACCATTTAGCAAGTTAGTGATATTTCATACTTGATATAGTTTACAGAAGCAACGATCATAGAATTGAGTACCTGGATGACTAACAGTTTTAGTGCAGTGCCATACATTTTTCATGTGTTATATAATTACTATGTACTGTTATAGGAAAATGAAACTATCCCGACAATGCAAGTTTTAGACAAAAATGAGGGGTGCATTATGCTCTGTTCTGCCATGTAAGACTACAGACATATCTTTTTCAGACATCAATATGAATTGTTTCATTGTTTCTGAAAACAGTTAAAAAAATTGAATGTAACCATGACAGGTGTTTCCTTACGTTGTGGTGTACCATAAGTAGTCACTCGAATCTCGAGTTGTATTAATTTGCTCCACTAATCCACGTTCGTTGAATGCACCCTTCCCCCAGATTCCTATTGGCTCATTTAGCCAACTCCAGTTTACGAACTTTGATTTTGCTCGCTTCATTTGTACAGAAGTTTTCTGGACGCTAACCTGCAGGCATCAGGTACAATACTAAAGGGACGTTAAACATCCAACTCCAGATAATGGTGACTACATAATTGCATGTAGAAACATAGAAAATGATTAAATTTGTTTCTACATCTATCAAGAGAACATCTATTAAGGACTCTGATTGACAATCATTATTCAGTGAGTTATTCGTCTTTGTAAGCTGTAATGTTCTGCTAAGGAACCTAACAAAAATTAACGTAAAAAGCAGATTTTTGAAAACGAACCCCTAAGTTTGATCCTGTGTTAGAATATTATACCGTACAAGGAGAGGTCATTAGAAATTCCTTTTCAAAGTGAATTGAAAGCCAGGAAACATAACTTCCAGACCTAGCGTACTTGGCCCCAGATAGATAGGTTATTGTTTTCCCATATATCCTTCACGGCTACCAACTGAATTGCTTCTTGGACCTCCAACTACAGAGGAGCTAAGAACAACGCTAAAAACACTATCATATTTGTGGGTATATTGTATCTTGACGACCAAAATCCAGTTCATTTGGATTGTAAAATTGAAGACACCCCCAAAACGATCCAAGGCCCATATCTTAAATTTACGTAGTAATAAACATAACTTGCAATGAGTAATAAAGATATTGACCAATGAAAGCCAGGACAGATCTATAATGAGTCTGAAGTTAGACCTTTGCAGTATTGAAAACGACATTCTTGCAATCTGGAAGAATGCTGACAGACCAAGCCGGCAAATCATAGGAGACATTATTGAAATTCACTGTTGTATCATTTTTAGAGTCCAGGTTTGCAAGAAATGCTGCACATATGTTTGGTCCATCTGAGTAAACATGTGCCTGCAAAATTAAAAAAAATTGAAACCATAAGTATGATCCTCCACATTCCTTTTTAAGAATATTTAAGTTTACACTATGCAAATAAGGTGTATATGAAACTAACCTCCTGACGAGGACCAAGTGTAACAAGCTGCGGTTCTGAATTAATCAGAGCACCTTCACAAAGTTTAATAGCCGAGTGAAGCTCCTTAAGGTGCCCCCATTTAGGCTGATTTAGAAGTCCTGCAGAATTTTTAAAAAATAATCTTTTATTTAATTGAGAATGTCACGCCAAGTAGCATTTTATTTTCTCGCATAAACAGTTGTCGTTTTGGAGGATGCGTACAATGTTACGAAAAAAATATCTATTGGTAGGAAAAATTATAAATCCACTTTCTATGATTCGATCTCGCATTGATTAAAAATTCATATACTTGCCTGTACTGAATGCAATAATCATGGCTCCTAATTTCAGAATGTTTAAATAATGAAAGACACGGGAAGCTTTAGTTCATCGGTAAAGTTAACTATTAAGAAGTACGTAATAGTGAATTCGTAGGAAGAAGATCAAATTTAGAGGAATAAGAATAATTGATATTTATCCTAAATATGTGATTTCATCACAGTCAAGAAAGAAATTAGGACTTCAATATTTCTCTCTTAAATTTCTTCTCTAATATGATATATATCATCAGAAATACATGGATTTCATCTCTTTGATTGACAAAGTATACAAAGCAAACTTACATTTTCCACCCATAATATTATTCTGTATTAGTGTCAGAAACATAGAAAAGAAAATGAATACACATCCCTGATCTGTGTATGTCTTGGCTGATCAATATCTTTCTAAGTTCTTCTCTAAGAGGGCCTTCTATTGAATAAATCTATTTTCATGTTGAACTATTTTTGTTTTTAAATAAAAAATATGATCAAGCTTTCACTTTAGAACATGTAGGTGTCAACAAGACATTTAGATGAGGATATGAGAAGTTTTTAGTTGTAAGAACAATTTCAAGACATAATTATTTGGCATAATTGTCCTAGCAGACGTCAATTTTTTAGAAACTTGCAAGAAGGGGACTCTTTTGGGTTCTGTAAGAGATGGGAGAAGAGAGAAGCCTGGCCGAGCAAACATGCTCAACCATTTTACCAGAAGACTATTCACAAATTGTAAGATAGCATGAATAGTTACCAAATTCATCAATAGGAGCATCATAATCATAGCTTGTAGAAATAAAAGGGCCTCCTGTCGTGCGGGCAAAGTTGGTCCCTCCGTGATACTGCAGCCATAGAAGTAGGTGTTTATTATGTTATTACTATAATGACTTCACAATGTAGAATATTTTACTTGTATCGAATAGATTGATCATTTCTGTATACATATATCTTAATTAGTAGGATCATAAACCAGTTATTTAAGACATGCATACCATATAATAATTCTGCATTGTACCCCCTCTCTGGTACCAGCGTGCAACAGCATAGGCTAGGTCTTCTGCAGGCCTAGATGGCACCGTACCCCCAAAAAATCGAAACCTGCCAATAGTTGGATGAAGAAATATGTATCACGTAAGGCACATCAAGATATGTTTAGAGTTTGAACTTACTCCGTGTAATATCCATTTGAATGAGATGACAAAAATACAATTGGAAGTGTGCTACAGTAAACATCAAATTAATTTCCTCCAAGATCTAGAGATGCTCATTATATATGGGCTGTATCTTTGTTTCAAGTTTAAGAAAAACGGTATCAGTGGTGGTACCAGCCACTCCAGTCTTCTGTCCAAATTTTAGGACTTGTGGGGAATTCTGGGGTAAACTGGTCACCGTAGAATCCATTCCAAGTGTCTATCTGCAATTTCAACAAGAAGGTTATTTAAATGACCATGAGGTAACTAAACATACATCTTCAAACACACCATCTCCACAAACTTACTTTTCCCTATAATTTGGTTGTTCTGTCTCCTGAATATTACTAAAATCAAGAACTGTATTTCAGGTCCAGACTGTCAATTTTTGCCCATGTGATCATTTTAAACAGATTATGACCCATGTCTGTCTGATAAGGACATATTTGTACCTAATATTGTCTAATTACAATTATCCAGTAGGCATCTATAAAACTTCTCTAAAGTTAATGTGCGTTCTTCATGTGGTACCATTCCTGCCAGATGGGTTGCATAGATTTACCTACACCAAATGTTGAAATGCCTAGATTTAAGCAATCTTTATTGAATAGTTTTATTTTAATCGTATTAACTAATTATACTATGAGATTTATAAAGGGACAGGTTAATCTCCAGACAAAATGTACTGAAGACAAAATAAAAACTTTTTTCTGAATTCACAAAAACATGTAATTTTTTTCCAATTTTTGTTTTTGTTTTTTACTACAAACTATACAGATCATGAAGATCAAATGCTGAAATTTTCAGAAAAATTCATGATATTTTAGATTTTTTGAAAATTAATAAAGTATATAATTCGTCCATTTATAAATGTAACTATTAAGAAATTTTTTTCTCTAACCATGACAAGAAGTTGCTTGTAAGAGAAACATGTTCGATATGGTTTGAAGCATGAACTCACAACTATAGGAGGAGCATCATTTTGTTTGCACATCACCCAAGGGACTCCTGTCGTCATATTAACGGCCATAGATGCTGCCCATTTGACGTACCTTTTGCCTGCTTCTCCATATGGTCCATCAATGTTTCCATACTCATTCTCTATCTGTTGCACAAGATAAATAGCATTAGAATGAAACATGTATGCTTTCTTTTTCTCATAGGTTTCACTACAAAAGTGCATGAGACATGCACATTCACTTGATGGATTTTGTTTGAGTTTTAACTCTTGCAAAGCAATCCAAATTACTGTTTTGTATCTCCAGGCTACAGCATGCATGAGCAATGGAAATAGAGAGCATCCATATTTTAATTTGAAATATACATATCTTGGAGAAAACCAAATAAACATACAGAAACCTGTCAAAAACAATGACCTGAGATAAGATAATAGGTCCTCCCTGAGGAGCAAAGAGATTTTCGTGCTTCATCAAGTCTACAACCCTTCAGAAAACCAAATAAACATACAGAAACCTCTCAAAAACAATGACCTGAGATAAGATAATAGGTCCTCCCTGAGGAGCAAAGAGATTTTCGTGCTTCATCAAGTCTACAACCCTTCGGACCCAGCGTTCCATCGCGATCTACCGAAGAAAGCAAAAAATCAAGAAAAAATAGAAATGCAGTTAGTATTTCATGGAGCTGCAGAAGATCTTGTAATTACTTATCAAAGATTACTAGATCTCAAAATAAGACAAGACACAAGTAGCTCTATATATGTAGATTGCATAAAGAAGACAATCACCAACCTTGAATGGTTCATTATCAGTGCGGAACTTGATTCCAGGAATAGAGTGCACCCAAAGTGGGAAGCCTCTGTATCAATTGAAACAACAATAATTTCATCTACAATTTCTAAACATCTGCGTGAATAGATAACTTCTACTGTGCTAGACTTACCCAAAATTCCACTCTGCACCAATATATGGACCAATGCGAAGATGGGCATAGAGTCCAGCCTTTTGGACTAATTTTATGAACTTCACCAGATCATACCTTCCCTGAAAGTTGAACTGCGAAAAATGGATAATAACAATATGGGCTTCATCAAAATGCGTTCATAGGCAGCATAAGTTTGTGATTTTTTTTTGCCTAGTAGTCACAATACAGCATTTCTAGCCATAGCTTTAAAACTTCTCCAATCTATATTCGGAAAAGTGCCCAAGGTTTATGACATAGAGGATAATTTCTACTTGTTTTAACATACCATTACAATTTAGTAGTTAAGAGGCTATTAAACACAATTTGTGGCAAGAAATAAGGGAAAGCTATTATTTAATGAACAAGATCCCTCAAGTAATACAACCAGAGAATTAAGGTACCATAACTTGAGATAAAACTTCTAAGCCAGCTGTATGATCAAGTTCATTAAAGCTTTAGAAGGCTACCCATGGAAAGCTGAGTCAGATATTTTCATTTTGAACAAGAAAATTGTAGTATGCTAGAAGGATAATCTACATTCCATGGAAAAATCGAATTGTGAGAAGTCAGTAGCTCGGTCACTGATTATCACAGGATGCAGAAAAAAAAAGGATCGAAAGTTAAGACCTAACAATCTGAAATTCAGAATGATTTGATCTAATGACTGAAAGTGTGGAAATGTAAAAGGTGATTTTGGTCCAAGTATGCAAATGACTTGGTATAAATGAGATGCTAGAGTTACAAAGAGTTTCTACAAGGAAACATGCTATGTTGTAGTGGGATTGTAGCATAATGATAATTGGGAAGTATAACCGAGTTCAGATTTTATTAGATATTATACTGAACATTTAAGCATGACAAGTCCTCTGGAACTGCAACTCAAGTTCAGATAACCAAAAATGGCTACATTAAAGCACGAGCAGTCCTTTAAAAACATAAGAAAATAGTTCAAAGATCAAATTTCAGCTATGACTGTTGTCTGCAAATCCAAGCAGCAGGAAAGCTATCCACATTCTTAACATCAAATCTACCTTGGATAACAAAAATAGAAAATGATTCAAAACATAAAAATCAAGATATAAGCACCTTATTTTGTCGGGGCTCGTGCCCATTCCAAAACACATAAGTCTCAATTATATCCACGCCTCCCTCCTTCGCCTGCTGAATAAGACTAGGCCACATCTGGAAATGCAATCCAAATGATATTTCATTTCTAACCAAATCCAAATCCAGAAAAAAGAAGCAATAACGCCACATACAACTCCGTGCATCAAATATGAGGTACATTCTATCATATTTTTCATAAAAGAAAAACAAGAGCAGGCTCTGGAGTCCGCTTACAAGATTCAACACACTTAACAGTAAACCATTTCATAAGCCTTAACAAGTAAAATGTGAACTCAAAAAGAGATTATATTTCCCCAAATTTTATGAAAAAGAGAGAAGGGATGACATATATATACCTCCGGTGTGCTTCTAGGGTAATGAATGGACCCAGATACCAAAACTCTTCTTTGCCCATTGATCACCAGAGCTCTGTGATCATATGTAACATTTGTACTAGAAACATATTGCACTTGACAAATCCCATACAATGCAAATATCAGGGCCAACAGAATTTTCCCAGTCACTTCCATGTTTCTGTTCGAAACTCTTCGAACAGTAGTTTCTGTGCATATCAGCTGTCAAGGTATGAGATTATTTATACACTGACTGACGTCCATTTTAAGAGGCTACCATGTAGGATGGTGGATTGGATTACGTCCGTTTTAATAGGTCACTATGCAGGGTGGCGGATTTATTGCAGATATTGTGCAACTGTGTGGTCAAACATATTCCTTTCGGCCTTCAATTAACAAGGTCATATGGCCATTTTGATAGCATTGAGTTGTGCTGACGTCGGTGGTTTACATGGGATTATGCTTATCCGATAACGATGTTGCTGATCTTGCAAACCTCTTCTTTTATTCTTTTATTTGCTTTTAGAATGTCGAGTTAGTGAAGAGATAAGCTCAACAACTAAGCACACGTTCATCAGAAGTGGATTATCTTCTATTATGCATGAATGTACGCGCATCAATGAGAGGATAAGTATGACAAGGTGTATCTCGTATAGAGATGTTGTAGACACCATGTGCATAAAAAAATTCCTGACTCCTGTGTTGTCAACAAGACAACTCATATGAGTACGCATACTCCTAGGTGTCTAACTAATAAATAATAAAATAATGCATTAACCTAAGTAAACTTAATTAAAGTGTAAATAGTAAATACTTATTTACACCAACGCCTCCCTTTAAGTGCAAGTTAGGGGAATGCACTTCAAAAGCTAGATGAAAATGCATGATGGGTCTTGGCTGCTAGGCCATGTTAGGTACCCATGTACAAAAGCAATGCAATTTCTCTGAAAATAGAGAAAGAGGGAAAACCTCATGGGAAAAACCCTCCTCCAAAAAGAGAGATGACAAACAAATGCATGGATGGATGGAGTACTCAAGACCCCCCCCCATTACGACATACATTATGTATATACAATAGAGAAGTATGAGAAGAACACAATCCCAGAAGAGGAAAAGGTCCCCCCCATAAAAGAGAAGAAGTAGAAGGAAGGAGACAAGGTAGTCCCGCCCTCCACCGCCTCCTCCCCAAATGTATAGCCCCCCCCCCCAAATGTAGAAAGCCCATCAGTGATAGCTGCTCCAATGTAGAAGCTGATCCATGACTGCCAAATAATATTCATCCCCTTCAGAAGAAAAAATGTCATAGGTACATATGAGATGCTTTCCCAATGTGTAGAAAGAATCCTGATGATGAATGGTGTCTATGAAACTTTCTCAACTATCCCTGTGTCGATACTAATAGTTGCCCCTTCCAACACTGTTGAAAAGAACAAGTGCAGATCTAGCAAGGATGGATGTAAAACATATCCCAAAGAACCAACTAGCTCCTCAAATGATAAAAAGACCTCCTACTACTGCTGTGCATAAGGACCCACAATTATATCAACCTGGTAAGACTGATCATGTAGAAAATGGACAGAAGGGTCAGAGTGTTCCTTCACAACAACTGAAGAAGGATCTTCTTCATCAAAGAGAAGATGTATATCATCAATGATGTCTCCCAAATATGCTATGTAGGACTTTACAAACAAACCTGAAAGTAGTCATCTCTTGATTCTGGAACTAGAAGACAAGGTGTACCCAACTGTATTGAATTGCATAAACCTATCACTATAGCAATGTATGCATGTGGAATGTGTTGATGCTATAACCTCTTCCTATATCTGTCAATAGGATCCCCCATATCTGAATTTGTTGAATCACTATCAGTTTCCACAATGTATGAAGTATGGAGAGGATTAGAGGATAAGCTAGGTGAACATTCCTCTCTATGAATATCTCATGAGTCTCAAGATCCATAAGTCTATATGCCTTAACACCGTCGTCATATCCAATGAAAGTACAAGGCCTTGGTGATGGTGCCTTGCATTCCTTTGAAGATATGTGTGCCCATGCTGGACAACCAAAAACTCTAAAGTGTTTTACAACTAGTTTTCTTCCACATGCCTCAAAATGAGTCATTCCATCTAAGACATTATGAGGAGATCTATTAAGTATATGATTGGCACTACTTATAGCTTCGACTTTAAGTGATGGATCAAAAGACTTAGCTTGAATCATACAACTTGCCATAGACTTAAAGGGACAAGTGCACCAAGTTGTGGTGCCAAAAGGGGGGTATAAGTGGACACATTTTTTCTGAAATCAACAATTTTTGAACTTCAATAAGAATTAGAAGATAGTTACACTCAAAATTTTAAGATGTGACAAAAAAAAAGTAGTAGTCCTTTGAATCTAGTTTCTAAACTACTATTTCATTTTCAAACTAGTTTAGTTTTAGGTCCTCAAGAAAAGGGGCCATAGAAAGTGGTACTGTTTATTCAAAAAAAAAAAACATAGTACAAAGTGCGGTTCCCTTAAAATTTTAACTTTTTTTTGAAATTCTTTATTCACTCTAGTCAAAAGTTACCTAACACTATGTAGTTTATCCCGATTTCTTTAGGTAATTTAATAATGTGTATTTTTTTTAATGAATTTTTTAATTGGACACATCCAAAAAAATGAAATATTTGTGTGCTTCCCCTAGAAATGATTGAAAACTAATCTAAAATCAAAACTTTTTTTTCAAAGTGTGTAGAATGGAGTCTAGTTTCTTAAAAACTAAGTTGTTGCAAAATTCGATGAACGAGCTAAAATCTACAACCCAATTAGTACATGTTGATTTTTGACAAAAAAATAGACATACATCCAAAAGAAATTATAGTTGAAAGACTTGAAATAGCTCAAATAAAAAAATTAATTATATGGCTATATAGCTAACACAGAGACCTACAATGTCATGTAACCTGATTTTATCGATGCTCAACGACAAGGATACTTGAAGGAGAACACACAAAAAAAATCAATCATTTTTTATATGTTTGTAGCAAAACACATCCCAAACTAGTTTATAGACTCCAAACCTTTGGGTTGGATCCCCAAGGCAAAACCAAACCTTAGGCCAGGGAGAATGCAAAGTTTTGAATAACGCGTGTGTGTTATAGTGCACAAACACTATTTAAAGCTTTCTAAAGTTTGGGTCCTAATAGCATATGCGCTTTAGTGTGCATGCACTATTAAGACCTAAATTTCAATAGAGAGGGAAGGAGAGAGGTAGAGAGGGTAGATAATGAGAGAGATTAGAAGATGGGAAGAGAGTAGGAGGCGGGAGAGAGAGAGAGAGAGAGAGAGAGAGAGAGAGAGAAGAGGATTAGAGAAGGTGGGATAGGGAGAGAGGGACGGAGAGGGAGAAAGAGAGAGTAGGGGATGGGGGAGAGAGAGTAGGGAGATAGAGAGAGAGAGAGAGGGGGGGGATGAGAGTGTGTGTGTGTGTGTGTGAGAGAGAGAGAGAGAGAGAGAGAGAGAGAGTAGGAGATGGGAGAGAGAGAGAGAGTAGGGGGTGGCAGAGAGAGACAGTAAGGGATGAGAGAGAGAGAGAGAGAGAAGGGGGTGGAAGAGAGAGAGTAGGGGATGGGAGAGAGTGAGAGTAGGGGATGAGAGAGAGTAGAGAGGGTGGGAGAGAGAGAATGAGAGAGAGTAGGTAGTGGGAGAGAAAGAGAGGGGATGGGGGAGAGAGAGAGAGAGTAGGGGATGGGAGAGAGTGAGAGAGAGAAAGAAGGGGATGAGAGAGAGAGAGCAGGTAGTGGGAGAGGGAGAGAGAGAGAGAGGATGGGAGAGAGAGTGAGAGTGAGAGAGAGAGTAGGGGTGGGAGAGAGAGAGAGTAGGGAATGGGAGCGACAGTAGGGGGTGGGAGAATGAGAGAGAGAGAGAGTAGGGAATGAGGGAGAGAGTGAGAGAGAGACTAGGTGGTGGGAAAGGGAGTGGGAGAGCGAGAGAGAGGAGAGGGGGGATGAGAGTGTGTGTGAGAGAGAGAGAGAAAGTAGGGGATGGGAGAGGGGAGAGAGAGAGAACAAGAGAGAGAGTAGGGGATGGGAGAGAGAGAGTGTGAGAGAGAGAGTAGGCAGCGAGAGAGGGAGTGGGAGAGGGGGAGAGAGGGGGGATGGGAGTATGTGTGAGAGAGAGAGAGTAGGGGATGGGAGAGAGAGAGTGAGAGAGAGAGAGAGAGAGTAGGCAGTGAGAGAGGGAGTGGGAGAGGCGGAGAGAGGGGGGATGGGAGTATGTGTGTGTGTGTGTGAGAGAGAGAGAGAGAGAGAGAGAGAGAGAGTAGGAGATGGGAGGTAGGCAGTGAGAGAGGGAGTGGGAGAGGGGGAGAGAGGGGGGATGGGAGTATGTGTGTGTGTGTGTGTGTGTGTGTGAGAGAGAGAGAGAGAGAGAGAGAGAGAGAGAGAGAGTAGGAGATGGGAGAGTGTGTGAGAGAGTAGGGGGTGGCAAAGAGAGAGTACGAGATGGGAGAGAGTGAGAGTGAGAGAGTAGGGGATGGGAGAGAGAGAGTGAGTGAGAGAGAGTAGGTAGTGGGAGAGGGAGAGGAGAGAGAGAGAGAGTAGGGGATGGGAGAGAGAGTAGGTGGTGGGAGAGAGAGAGAGATAGAGAGAGAGAGAGAGAAGGGGATGGGAGAGAGTGAGAGAGAGTGGGCGGTGGGAGAGGGAGTGGGAGAGGGAGATAGATAGAGAGAGTAGGGGATGGGAGAGGAGAGAGAGTGAGAGGGAGAGTAGTCTAAGAGAGAGAGAGATTAGGGTATAGGAGAGGTATAGACAATGAGAGAGGGAGTGGGAGAGGGAGAGTGAGATAGAGAGTAGAGGATGGGAGAGGGGAGAGAGAAGAGTAGAGGATAGAGTGTAAGAGAGAGCAGGTGGTGGGAGAGGGAGAGAGGGAGAGAGAGGGGGGATGGGAGTGTGTGTGAGAGAGTAGGGGATGGGAGAGAGAGAGTGTATGAGAGAGGGACTAGGGGATGAGAGAGAGAGAGAGAGAGAGAGAGAGAGAGAGAGAGAGAGAGAGAGAGAGAGTAGGTGGTGGGAGATGGAGTGGGAGAGGGAGAGAGAGAGAGAGGGGTATGGGAGTGTGTGTAAGAGAGAGAGAGAGTAGAGGATGAGAGAGAGTGTCAGAAAGAGAGTAGGGGGTGGTAGAGAGAGTACGAGATGGGAGAGAGAGTGAGAGTAGGGGATGATAGAGAGAGAGTAGAGAGGGAGAGAGTGAGAGTGAGAGACAAAGAGTAGGAGATGGGAGACAAAGAGTGAGAGAGAGTAGGCAGTGGGAGAGGGAGAGCAAGAGAGAGAGTAGGGGATGGGAGAGGAGAGAGAGAGAGAGGGAGAGAAGGGGATGGGAGAGGAGAGGGAGAGCGAGAGAGAGATTAGAGTATAGGAGAGGTATAAACAATGGGAGAGAGAGAGTAGGAAGTGAGAGAGGGAGTGGGAGAGGGAGAGTGAGACAGAGTAGAGGATGGGAGAGGGGAGAGAGAGAGAGTAGGGGATAGAGTGTGAGAGAGAGCAGGCGGTGGGAGGAGTGAGAGACGGAGAGAGGGAGAAAGAGAGGGGGGATGGGAGAGAGAGAGTGAGTAGTGGGAGAGGAAGATAGATAGAGTAGCTCAAGAGAGAGAGAGAGAGAGAGTAGGGGATGGGAGAGGAGAGAGAGATCGAGAGAGAGTAGATTGAGAGAGAGAGATTAGGGGATGGGAGAGGTCCAGACAATGAGAGAGTAGGCAATGGAAGAGGGAGAGTGAGAGAGAATAGGGGATAGCGTGTGAGAGAGTAGGTAGTGGGAGAGGGAATGGGAGAGGGAGAGAGAGAGAGAGAGAGAGAGAGAGAGAGAGAGAGAGAGAGTAGGTGGTGGGAGAGGGAGTAGGAGAGGGAGAGGGAGAGAGAGAGAGAGAGAGAGAGAGAGAGAGAGAGAGAAGGGGATGGGAGAGAGTGAGAGAGAGAGAGGGGATGGGAGAAGAGAGAGTAGGGGATGGTAGAGAGAGAGAGAGAGAGAGAGAGAGAGAGAGAGAGAGAGAGAGAGAAGGGGATGGGAGAGAGTGAGAGTAAGCGGTGGGAGAGGGAGATAGATAGATAGATAGAGAAGCTTGAGAGAGAGAGAGAGTAGGGGATGGGAGAGGAGAGAGAGAGCGAGAGGGAGCAGGGGATGGGAGAGGAGAGAGAGAGTAGGGGATGGGGGATGGTGGGATAGGGAGATATTATTTTTCTCATAGTGCGTATGCGCTTTATAGCGCATATGTGTTATAGTGTGTACGTACTATATGAAAATACCAAAAAATAGTCGTAACGAAAGTTTGGGTCCCTACTGATCCATATTCTATTTTTTGTCTTTTGTGTATTTTGTTGTTCTGACAGAAAACATGGGTTTCATGCTGTTGGAAGTTAGCAAACACTATTTGAAGGCTTTTTGAACATTCTTTCATTCTATTGGAAGCTATCAAACACCAAATTCAATCAGTAGATACACTATTTGAAGGCTTTTTGAATATTCTTTCTATAGAAAAGGTTAGTGCAATCCTTTTTAAATATTCTTTGTTATTATATAGAGACAAATTTGATTATAATTTGACATATTGTTTAATATATAGTGAATTCATTAAAATTTGTATGTTTGAATGAATTGTTATTTGAAAATGGTTAGAAATTTGACAAGTTGTTTAATATATATTGTGTATTAATTGGAATAATTGTAATTTGTATATGTATTTGAATGATTTGTAATTTACAAATTGTAAGTAATTTAGATGTTTGAATAATGTGACATATAGAAATCATCATCATGCCAAGGAAGATACCAAAAACTTAAACAACAGGAGAGAGAGAGAGAGAGAGAGAGAGAGAGAGAGAGAGAGAGAGAGAGATTTGACAATTACAAGAGATAAAATGAAACTACTACGTGAACAAAGAAAATTGCAAAGTAATAATGGAGAATTGTCTTTCAAAGAGGAACTAGAACCACCAATATAAAGAAACAAAGAGGAAGAATTGGAAAGACAAAGAGAATGAATGAGACAGTTACACTCAAGAAGACAATTGAATTGTGAAACTACACCATCTTCCAATTTTGAAGCCATATCATCATCTCATGTTGAAGAGACACTAATTTGTACATCCGATGATGTACACACTCCGTCATGTCATGTTGAAGGCACGCCATCAACATATCAAGTATGTGATATTCCATCCTTTGCATCTTATTGCCAAGGCACATCATCTTTGGTTCAAGGTACGTTAAACACTCAACCTTATGTTAATGTTAAAAATGTTGAGAGAATGGAAGATCTTATAACACCTAGAATTTGTTTTAGAAGACCAAAATACTTGATTGATATTGATACTAACGTTTTGAAATCAATGCTTGACAAAATTAGCAAGTGTACTTGTCAAAGAAAAGTTAATCGTATGTGGAGATTATTCTTTAAAAAATTAAATATTATAGGTCAATGCCAATTATTTTTTGAAATGATGAGGAATTTGAAATTTAGGCCTATCATGAAGATTCTTGGGCTAAGAACAATGGACAATTCAAATGAAAAAAATATTGTAAAGAATCTAATGAGTGTTTATGACAAAGTGAGTTCTAAATCACACACCAAAGATAGTAATATCACAAGATGAGTGCTCACATCGACAATAGTAAGTACCTAAATGAAGAAAGATTGACTCATGAGAAAGACAATCAAAATATTGAAAATCGTTAGAGGTACTCTAAGGAGTACCATGCTAATGCATGAGAGATTGGAAGATCCAACAAAAAATGAGTTATGGACATTTAGTGCTAGACTATTGCGAAAGGATAAAAAAATTAGTGAAGTTTTGAAATCATTGATTGAAGATATTTGGACAAATAACACGTGTTTCCACTAATTAAAGAGATGTAAGAAGGAGGATTGGTAGCCAAAATCACGACCCACATGCAAAACATTTTTTTGGACTCAACTTAGACACAATTTTTTGCAAAATTTATTGGTATGTATCCTCAAATTCAAATAAGTCAAAGATTTTTTGAAATGGGTAAACCTTTTTATGTGAAGATAAATCACACACGCACAACTTCTTGTTGTAGGATACATATTGAATTTTCTAACCATTTTGATGTTTTAAGACATATATGTGTGTTTTTGCATTCTAAGTTTGTTTTGCAGGATTGTGACATGAATGAACCATCCAGATCTTCAAGGGAATTCATATCCAACATTTTATGTGAAATAGGGGATGGCCAACAATTTTACAAGACATCGTGCTTGGATGGTACATGCTTATTTTGTGGTTCTTTATAATTTTTATCATCTTTTGAATATATGGATAGTACACATGCAATTGAAAATGAAATAATAGATTACAAAAAATATAAGACAGTGACATATGCTCTAAAAGATGGGAAACAGGGTAAAAGATGTGATTTAGTCATTGAAAAGATTTCAACATATGAGTTCATGAAGATTTTTTTGTGAAAAAGATTATTTACGAGTATGCAAAGCATATGTACATAGAACTTGATGGCTAGATTTACAATTCAAGTAGTGTAAGAATAGGGTTCCATTGGATACCACTATTTTTGTTGTAGACTTCGCAGAGAACTACACACAACTGCAAAATGAAGTGCAAAAAAAGTATTATACTTCTCAATAGTTTTTCGTATTTGTTCACATAACATTCATGCATTCACTTACAAGTACAAAGGATGACAAGAAGATTTTGAGGGAGTACCATTTTTACATCAGTGATAATCGATCACATTCTACAGAGTTTGTACATGGTTGTTTTCAACTATTTTATGAAGATTTGGCTAATAGGGGCATACCATATTGTTAGCACATTATTTGGTCAGAAAATTGCGCATTTCAATTCAAGAATGCACGGATGTTCTATTGGTTGAGAAAAATGCACAGGTTGTCTAGAATTTAATATATGTGAAATTTCACAGAGGTTGGTCATGGAAAGAGAGAGCACGATGGTGTAGATGCATGTATTAAAAAGAGCTTTAGCTTATGAAGAACTAAAGTAAAAAGATGGAGCAATATTGATAGATGCAAAATCCATCATCCAGTGGTGTAACATTGCAATGGGTCCAGGTAAGAAAGGTGAGTCTATAGTTTGTAGATTTTTTTGGTTGATAGATAATACTAACATTGCACCATATGAGGATTGTTGCATAGTAATAGGATCAAGTAAGTTGCACTCTTTTAGAAGCTCTAATGCAAGTTCATGGAGTATCCACACACAAAAAATGGTATGCTATTGTCCATCATGTGCAGAGAAAAATTGGGATGAGTGTGAGTCGACTGAATGGGTGGACAAATAGGATATATGGGTTTTAGACCCAATTGACACCTATCATCCCTCACAAGCACTGGAAATGGTAGAGATAGATTCATCCATTGACTTTGACTACTTGTATGATCTAGTGCAACCTGGTAATATATATATCTTTGTAATTTCAATATATAACTTATAACTTTTACATACGTATTTTTTGAATTAATGATTGCATTTTGTATATTTATCACTACAAGCCATGTTTTTGTTGTTATTGCACCTGAAGACAATGAAGAAGGGATAGATTATTATTTGTGTCATTGTGGCCAAGCTAAACAAAAATTGGATCACTTGGTTATAGATGGTGAAGGTTTAGAGCACCATATTGGTGCAGTGGCTGTAACTAGCACATGGCTTAGACGATATTCTATGAAGAACCCTAACTTGTGGTTATTTGAGGATTAACAAACATAGAGGAAGATTCTTCATTATTTGAATCTTGTTGTTACATCAAATGTCCTCTTGACAAAATATGGTGGAAAACCACATAATAAGAATTTTTGGAAAGTTTGTGAGTCAGACCACGAGGTAATACTTGAGACATTAAAATGTAGAATAGAACCAGTTGGTTCATTAGATTGAGTAGGGAGGGAGGGAGGCAGGGAGGGAGGGAGAGATCTAAGCCAAAGAGCCACAACCCTCCAATAGGTAATAAATAGTCATTCTGAGAATCTGAAACAAGTGCATCCAATAAAGAAAAGGAACATCATTGAACATTAACCAATAAAAATATAAAGGAATACAGATATTGAGTATTGTATACAACAAAGATTTTTCCAAACTAAAGGCGATAAGTCATTCATAATAGTTAGATAATTAAGAACCGGATATATATATGAACCTGATTATCCTTACATATGTATACAATATTACTGACCAAATCAAAATTAGCAAAATGATATTGCGCATAATCTCCATTAAAATAGCTCATGGAAGCTTTGTGATTTTAATAGTTATATTCTTTAGTCCCAAAAATGGACATTATATATATTTCTCACTAATCCTTTACAATAGAAAATGTTTACAAAAAATGGCATGTACTTGTATGAGGACATTATATATTATAGAAATCCCACACCGAAGTAGCTAGCTAGCTACTCAAAAAATAATAACTGAATGCAAGTGGGATCATAAAGATACCTTAATAAACTAGTATCCCCTTTACTCAAGCAACATTTTGGTCATCTACTTGACTGGGACATGTTTGGAAACTGATAATCTCCATTTAAACTCAAGTCTGCATTTAAAGGTGGCAATGAGCTTTTTGTTGTTGTGTTAAGGTCATTAATATATTTTGATGAATGCATAAGAAGTTCATTGATTTCTTAGAAGCTTAAGGATAGGTTTTTGGTTTGATTTTAAGTATATTTGTGCTTTAGGAGGATCTATAATGGTCATTGACAATGTATGAGCAAAAGTTGCTAGCAATTTTTAAAAAGTTACTTAGTAACTTTTTTTCCCCCAATTTTACTAAGAGGCTAAAAAGCCCTAACCAAACAAAAATACTGATGGGAAGAATATAAAGGTGATGAGAAACCCTAAACCAAGAATTGGTGAAAGTCATTGTACGGATAAAGTTCAGAACAATAAACTATATGCAACAATCTTTGAGGAACAGTCACTTTCATGACTGATTTCTTGTGAATAGAAAGGAGTTTTGTGTAAAATTTCAATGCATCATTGTCTAAGAGTGTCTTAGGCTTCATTTGTGTGCATTAGTTTAGATTCTTATAGTATTGGTAATGTTTTATAAAATTATTTTCAAACTGTACAGTGTGCTGCCAATTTTGGCATACCATGTAAAGTGGGGGTTGCATCTTTGGTTTCCACCGTAGGAAAACCATGGAACCTTGGAATCTTGAAGTGAAAACTCCATTTTTTTGTACAAAAGTACAAGGCCCTTGGATGCATGTGATTTTTTTTTTAAGCTTTCCCTAGGCGAATATAGCAGTATCCAACTAGGAGTGGACATCAACAAATTGGCTCTAGAATGTAGAGGAGTGGGTTTTAAGCTAATCCCTTTGGAGGAATTCAATAGGAGTATTAGAAAGTGTTATTTTGTGAAGGATAATTTTTGATAATCTTGGGAAGGTGTTTAAAAAGTGAGGACAACAGGGAACCCTCAAAAACCCTTAATTTTAGCATAATTGCTTAACAACTTTTTGGTGGCTTAAGACCCCAAAAATTCTTTAGGGTTGGTGATTGGAAAAAAATGTTCTTACTGCCATATTTTATGTAACCTTAAGGAAAATTTGGTAAAAGCCCTAGAAATCTGCAAGGAGGCCTAATTGGGGCTCCTCTAGTAGCCCTATTTATGAAGGAACTATTCAATCGGGTATCAACCCAACTTGACTATCATTTTGATCATGTGGAATATGTTGTAAAACCTCTGTAAAATTCCTCATAATCCCTATTAGAGATTGTGTTGGTGAAAAACCATAAATAACCCTTATAAGCTTGTAGAGAGTTGGTTGCTAGAGATAAAACTTTCAATGCTAAGGAGTTTGAATTCTTGATTTGCTGGGTAGGTTTGGGTAGGTCAGGGGACCCTTGACTATCAAGGAATCCTAGAGACCATTAGAGGTGTCAGAAGAACACTTAGATCCAGTTGAGGATCAGGAGCATAGACTAGCTAGTCTATCCCAAGCTTCCCCATCACATGCCCAACTTTAGTATCCTAGCTTCCCAAGTCCTGTAAATGCAAGGCCATTGATGAATAGGAATTTGTAATTGAAGACCTCTCAGAAAAATTGAATGAAGAAGCAACAATAGAACATTTAAGATGATTAGATCTCCTACAAGTTCTCTTGAAGAAGAAATAATAAAGAATGAATTGCTTTATTGTAATAGTTATTATATGCATTCAACAATGAATTTTCTTGGAAACTTAATATGCTTGGAGTATATGATTAAGTTGCAATACTATATAAGACAACAAAATTCATTTATAGATCGATAATGTTATAATCCTATAACATTAATAAACAAGTTGTCTTCTTCAAACTAACCAATACAATTAAAATAAAGTTGTGATTATTACTAAGATGTCAACTAATTGTCATTGATATTTGATGTAGAGGATGTTGAAAAAGTGGGAATAGGAGATAAAATAGAAGTGGGTGAGAAGGGAGTTCACTGTTACTGAATAGATTTTGAGTTGCACATAGAGACCTAAATATAACATTGGCCAAGCAAGGGATACATATACATATATTTAGATATTAGTATCATGTGTAGAATCACATATTCTCTTAGCATAAATTTATTGTTGACAAAGATTCATTGGTTAATAAGGAGTTATAAGGGTATTCTCGAGATTGCAACACTCATTTCTTGGGGATTCCCAAGAGAGTTAAGTGGTATCAATTTCATGTCATTACAAATGCAAGGTAAAAAAACCATAGTATTGAGTTGAGACACTATAAGAGGCTACAAATTAGAATCTCGTAGACATTTAGAAAGAACTCACACCATGAAAGATTTCATTGGAATTTGCTCCAAAATAATGAGATAAGTAGTTATTCTCCTTGAGTGATGATGAAACTTGTAGTGTTGGCCAGTACAAAGTTGCCAACTATTGAATCTCTCTCACCTTTCACCATGGGATTGAACTATCTATTCCATTAGCTCTGGGTGGCCAGGTAAACCCTAGCCCTAAGCTCCTCCCATCCCATTGGGTTCTTGAAAGCTCTCAGGCTCGCCAAATTGAATCGTCCCTAAGAGTCACTAAATGTCATAGGGTAGTGATTTTTGATGGGGCATATCTTAGAGCTTGTGTGAGGTATAAATACAATTCTAGGTGCTATAGAACCATGTTTTGGAGACCTACAATAACCTCTCTCAGTTTTTGGAGATCTTATTCCATTTTGATTTTGCGGCCCCATCTCGAGTGATACTAAAACTTGTAGTGTTGGCCAATACAAAGTTGCCAATTTTTGAATCTCTCTCACCTTTCATCATGGGATCAAACTGTCTATTTTGTTAGCTTTGGTTGGCTAGGTAAACCCTAGCCCCAAGCTCCTCTCATCCCGTTGAGTGCTCAAATGTTCTCAAGCATGTCGAATCGAATCATCCCTAAGAGTCACTAAATGTCATAGGGTAGTGAATCTTGATGGGTCATATCTCAGAGCTCGTGCAAGGTATGAATGTGATTCTAAGTGATATAGGATTGCATTACAAAGACCTAAAATAACCTCTCTCTCTCTCTCTCTTTGGAAATCTTATTCTATTTTGATTTTGTAACCCCATCTCGGGTGATGCTGAAATCTGTAGTGTTGGCTAGTACAAAGTTTCCAATTGTTGAATCTCCCTCATCATTCCTCATGGGATCAAACTATCTATTCTATTAACTCTAAGTGACCAAGTAAACCCTAGCCCCAAGCTCTTCTCATTTTGTTGAGCATTCAAACGTTCTCGGGTATGCCAAACTAAATCATCCCTAAGAGTCACTAAATGCCATAGGGAAACAATATTTGATGGGACATATCTCAGAGCTCATGTGAGGTATGGATGCAATTATAAGTGCTATAAGGCCACATTGCAAAGACCTACAATAACCTCTCTTTTTTTTAGAGATCTTATTTCATTTTGATTTTGTGATCCCATCTCGGGTGATGCTAGAACTTGTAGTGTTGGCTAGTATAAAGTTGCCAACTGCCAAATCTCCCTCACCATTCCTCATGGGATCAAACTATCTATTCTATTAGCTCTAGGTGGATGAGTAAACCCTAGCCCCAAGGTCCTCCCATCCCGTTGAGCACTCGAACATTCTCAGGCATGCCAAACTAAATCATCCCTAAGAGTCACTAAATATTATAGGGCAACAATCTTTAACATGGCATATCTCAAAGATCGTGTGAGGCATAGATGTGATTCTAAGTACTATAGGACTGTGTTGTGGAGACCTACAATAACCTCTCTCTCTTTTTGGAGATCTTATTCCATTTTGATTTTGCGACCCCATCTCGGGTGATGCTGAAACTTGTAGTGTTGGCCAGTACAAAGTTGCCAACTATCAAATCTATCTCACCTTTTATCATGGGATTGAACTATCTATTTTGTTAGCTCTAGGTGGCTGAGAAAACCCTAGCCCAAAGCTCCTTCTATCCCGTTGAGCACTCGAGCATTCTCGGGCATGCCGAACTGAATTGTCCCTAAGAGTCACTAAATGTCATAAGACATCTATCTTTGATGGAACATATATCAAAGTCCATGTGAGGTATGGATATGATTTTAGGTGCTATAGGTCCGTGTTGTAGAGACCTACAATAACCTCTCTCACTTTTTGGAGATCCTATTCTATTTTGATTTTGCGACCCCATCTCGAGTGATGCTAAAACTTGTAGTGTTGGCTAGTACAAAGTTGCCAACTGTTGAATATCTCTCACCTTTCACCATGGGATTGAATTGTCTATTCTGTTAGCTCTAAGTGGCTGGGTAAACCATAGCCCCAAGTTCCTCCCATCACGTTGAGTGCTTCAACATTCTTGGACACGCTGAACTGAATTGTCCCTAAGAGTCATTAAATGTCATAGGGTAGCGATCTTTGATGGGGCATATCTCAAAGCTTGTGCGAGGTATGGATGTGGTTTTAGGTGCTATAGGACCGTGTTGTAGAGACCTACAATAACCTCTCTCACTTTTTAGAGATCTTATTTCATTTTGATTTTGCGACCCCATCGCGGGTGATGCTAAAACTTGTAGTGTTGGCTAGTACAAAAGTTGTCAACTATCAAATATCTCTCACCTTCGTTGTGAGATCAAAATTTCTATTCCATTAGCTCTAGGTGGCTAGGTAAACACTATCCCCAAGCTCCTCCCATCCCATTGAACACTCAAATGTTCTTGGGAACACTGAATTGAGTTGTCCCTAAGAGTCACTAAATGCCATAGGGCAGTGATCTTTCATAGTGGCAACTGGATATGTCATCTCATCCAATGATGAAACTCATGATAGAAGGTAAAGGGGTGATCTTACACCTCATTTTGAACATGTTTTTTATTTTTATGGTAATAAGGTAATCCTTGTTTATAAGGTCAAGGAACTTGAGGTCATCTATAAACCCAAGTTGCCTTAGTCCTAACGATTTTTTTAATTTTAATTTTTAATATTAATAAGTTGACTCAATAAGTGTTTTGAGAGTCATTACACCTTATATAGGTCCTATGTGTTACCAAAAATCACTTTGTTAAGTTCTAGGAAGAGTTAGTGCAAAAAATGCATTTTGCAGTAAAAGTTGCTTACAACTTTTTGGCAATTTTAGCAAATTTTTCAAAAATGTTGAAATTAACCTTGTAACCAATCAAACCAACTGGTAATTGGTTGTAATGGATGTCAAATGGTAAAAATAACCTCTATGAATTTAGAGGAGGCATAAAGTTTTGGTGATTATTAAGTTTTTTATATGGCAAGAAATCACTACTGCTGTTAAACTTGTACGTAGGATCATTGAGTTATTGTCAAATATCATCACTTCTTGTTTGGAACAAAAAAATCATACTTTGTCAGGATGAAACACTACTTTAGCTACATGTTATCACTGAATGGAGTTAGTGGAAGATGTTAAGGATCTTCTTGGTTGTCTTAATAGTCATTTCATGGGTTTGAAACATAATCACTTCCCTTTGTGAAGAGTTGTCTGAAAATGAGCAAACTGCATGTTGTTGCAAAGAAAATACAGTCATACGATGTTGGAAGATTTTTTTCACTCATAGGATGTTGAAGAATCTCTTGGAAGGATGGAATAGATGACAGATTGGAGTTTGTGAGATAGTTATTAGGTGATCCTTGAAATGTCTAAGTTGTTAGTTTGAAGCAAGAAGTTGATTATGATCCATTTCTCAAATTTGCTCATTTTTCCCTTATTGCTTCCCAAGTCTTGAATAGGGAAAGTGATCAAGTAGTTTTGTGAAGTTGGGTAGAATTTTGTTCAATGTTGTAACCAAGTTGAAAAGAGTCTTTGAAGACACTTAGAAAGGTGGGAAAGGTAGTTTGCCTTAAAAGTGTCCTTTCTAGGAATCCACTAGCTTTTAGTGTGAGCACTCTGCATTATTTTGGATGCAAATTACATTAAAATGAAATACATATTCAATGTAATTAAAACATAAACAAGAAAAATAAAATATATATTATGATAACCAATAATGTCATAAGTCTAATAATGTCATGCATCAAATATATGTCATACATCAAATATAAAATGCCGTATATACATCAAATATATATCAAATATGTCCACTAACATAAAATCCAACATATATGTCCACTAATGCCTATACATGTGTGTCTATCAACTATATCTTCTCCTTCCCACAAGGGGAAGGAAACAAATCCCTAGAGGTCTTTGATCATCATGTGGAGGAAGATAATGGGGATGATGGGGTCTTCCTCACATGCTCACTCATCCTCTTGTTTAGACTCTTCTCTAACTCGAGCTGATACAAACAAAGTAGATATGAATAAATAATTATTATACATTAAAATCAAATAAATTTACTTTATTTTCTTACCATCATCAAATAGTCACTCTGTATGTCCACCTCAAAAACTCATGGATGATCGGGTGTAATAAGGCCCTACAAATATTAAATCAATATAATCACTTATAAATAACATTTAAAATTTCAATACTAACTATTATAAACAACAACTAAAACAAAAAAAATCCTTCATACCTCGGTCAATGGCTCTAAACTAGCCATCGGTCAGATGTCAACAGTTGCATGCCATATAATACAATTTACATGTAACATGAAATATGAAACAAATATAATCAAATGAATTAAATTCACTTGAAACAAATGTACCTCTATGAAGCTCATATCATGCCTAGGCTCAGAGTCCCTTGTGAGTGTCGATGGTCAAGTAGAGAACTGATACACATGCATAATTTTTTTTTGTCAATCTTTCATATGATTACTTAATAAATATATGTATTAATTTAAATGATTAAATTGATACATACCTCTTGACTCATCAATAGGATGAAAAATGGGGTCGAGGAATCTATACTAGGGCCAACAACACTCTTACCCTAAATTTTGAACAATGTCAATACATGCTAATTAATTAATCATTCACTATACATACAAATTGTGATAAAATTAGTTTATTATAATTGTAATTCACTTTGTGTCAATGCCAAATGTGTCACTCAAGAACTCATCAGTGACTAGCCCATCATCTATACCATCTTTAACATAAATGCAAAATGTGTATAAGGATCCACATGATGTGCACATGTGACCGTAACACATAGAAGACTCCTCAACCAATGGACTGGTGCAATGAATGAGGGTCTATGTCAAAGCATTGATAGTCCCTAGAGTGCTAGCCTCTACATGTTCCTTCACAATTGAGGGAATAATCACATGCTTACCCTTTGGCTTGACAATAGGTGCCCTAACTACATTAGGGTCACGACGTGCCCCTGACCTCTCAAATGATGACTCCCCACCTCTACCCTAAGATTATAATATATCAAAATATTTGGGGATCTCCCCAAGAAAAAATTCACAATATAATTTTTTTAAGAAATACATTGGAACCTCATGATTATTGTAGGGAGGGACATCAAAGACCATCCACCATCTATCCCAAAAGTTATTTCTAATACCATCATGCATGCACCAATGGATGGAGAACCTTTTAGTTTTATGTTTAACAATATCTTGTTCTCTAGACTTTTTAAACAATGCACAAATGCAACCTTTTGCTATTTCCTTTTTTTAAAAGATCTTCATATGATAATTTGTTTGCATAATATCTTCTTTGTTCATCCCTCTTAACATGCCAAATATCCAACTAACTACTAATAGAAGCTACATGGGTCATAATGGACTCAAGGGAGGATGCCAATTGTGCTTCCATTAGATTGGTTTGTCCACAAGTTTTCAACCTACCGATAAGTGCTTCTAACTCATTTTTCCCTCTTTCTGTTATTCATTATGTTGTCTTGGGTTCCATGAGGAGGTCTTCCAATCAATGGAGGTTGCAAAATTTCTTGTTGTGGAGGGTTTTCATTTTGATTTTATTGATCTAGCTAGAGATTTGGAAATTCATTATTCACATTTCTTGATAAGAAACTAATTGCAATCTAAATAAATAAACAAATTTAAAGAAAAATTAAAAAAACCTACAAAACAATGTAAAAATTTACAAAACAATGCAAAAACATATAAAACAATGCAAAAAAGAGAGTAGAAAATATACTACGTGATCCCAATCATGATCTTCAAAAATGAGAAGGCATTTTGAGGAGGCGGGTGACAAAATTCTTCAACTTTTGCAACCCACGTGTGCACTGTTGAAGAAAAAGAATGCAAAAACAAAAAATAATAAAATGGGATGTGGGTTTGTAGCCCATATATAACATTTTTACTTTTTCAAAGCACATACGTGCTATAGCATGCACAAGCTTTTGGCTTGGGCTCCATATGCATGACATGCTTTGGAAAAAAAAAACTTTATGTCTCATGTTTTTGGCACCACAACTTGGTGCACATAACCTAAGAGTTCTAATCCTCATTATTGCAACACTTGTCTTTGCAAACTAAATGCTACTAGATTATGAAGATCAATACCCTCAAGTTTACAAAAGTCTCTAAGTCTTGAGTTCACATATCTTCTTTCATTTTCTATCAAAGAACCTTGATGGCTTTCCTTAATTACTTCTTAACATGACTCTTGAAGGCTAGAAACTTATCAAACACTTCATTCTTATGATCAAGAAAGTAGACCCATGTGTAGTGCAAAAAGTCATCAATGAAAGTGAGGATATAGCAACCCTTGCTGACTAATGTCACTACAAAAGGACCTACTAGAATTGTGTGAACCAATTCAAGAATGACTAATGCTCTCCAAGACTTCCCTTTGTCAAACTTCTCTTCTAGATGCATATCCATTAAACAAGTTGAACATTCACCCTTAGAAAAGTTGATTTTAGGTAGACCTTTAAACATATTTTTTGAGCTAAGTTGATGAAGATAGCAGAAGGCAAGATGTCCATACCACTCATGCCATAATTTTCTTTGTGATTGAGATTGTGTTAACAAGGCATGTGAAGGAGACTTAGGTGCAAAGTGGGAGAAGGAATAAAGCCTTGTGTCATGATTGACTTTACCCACTGCAACCAATGAATCATCTTAAAAATTTTGCACCATTACTGAATTAGGAAGGAACTCAACTTTATTACCACCTCCATAGTGAGTGATTTGGTAAATTGAAAGGAGATTAGAGCTAAGGTTAGGAACATAAAGAACATCTTTGAAATCTTCATTTTTTCATCTCAACTTGTCCTTTCCCTTCAACTTCCATTTTTGTATCATCCCCTACAAAGATGTTAGGTACCTTAGACTTCTTTAAGGAAGAAAAGTTTCCTTTTGAAGAACCCATGTGATATGAGGTGCCTGAGTCAAGAATCCATTCCTCTAAAGAACTTGAATTTTCCATAAATGCTTGCCCTTTTTACTTTGAAGTGTATGGATTTGAATCCTTGGAAGCATTAGGCACATTGATTTTGTTCTTCCTAAGTAAGTTTTCCAACTCATTGATTCTCTTAGTCTTGTAATGATGCTCATTATGATTTGGTTTCTTGCAATATGTAAAAATTAGTTTATCTTTCTTTTTTTTGTTTCCTTTCTTGTTGGAAGAAGAATTGCCTTGTTGTGAGGAGGAAGATTGTTGTGTTTTTGATTGTGATATTTGCTTCCACTGCTTTTTCTTTCTATTGGTAGAACTTTTTCCGCCTTGATTTGATTGGTTCTCATTACTAGTCACCAATGCCTTGGTCTTTGATGACATGAGAATTCCCATATCTATCGACTTGGACTATTCCAACATCAACATTTTTGCAAATGCATCAAATGTACGCTTAGTGAAGGCACTTTCCATGGTCAACCTATGAGTGTTGTAACTTGAAACAAAAGATGCATATTTTGAAGGTAGCCTCGTCAAGATATGATGAATCAATCTATCATCCTTCATGGGATTACCACAATCCTTAAGTAGTTATCTTAATTCATTGGCTTTGTTGACATAGTCTTGAATTGTGTCAAAATTCTTCGGATCCAATTGAAGTAGATTATCCTCAATTTGGAATCCCTTTTCCTCATCCACCTTACCATACAACCCGTCAAGTTTCTCCCAAGCACCCTTGACATCCTTAAAGCTGAAAATGTGGAAGAAAAGATCTATGTGAACATAGCTCTTTATAATTCGTAAAGCCTAATTGTCTTTAATTTTCCAATCAACTTGTGTAGTAGCATCAATGGGTTTTGTAATTGTACCATCAAAATATAGATTTAAAGCTTTTTCCATTAGTTTACTCCATATAATATCTTTCCATGTAGTATAATTGTGTGAAGTTAGAAGTGGAGTTTTAGGTGAACCTATGATGTAGAAAATTAAAAGAGCACAAGAGGAAAAAGGAGAGACACAAGAACACAAGATACACCCCCCTATTCACTCAATCAAAGAACATCCCCCCCCCCCCCCCTTGGTGCTTTTGGCACTTTATATGTAGTGCTTTTACAACAAGCCAATTGTCAAAATGGACAAAGTGGGCTTCTGATTTTTCTATTTACAACCTCCTTTTGGAGTTCAAATCTGGTAGTAAGCATTATAGCTCAGATTTACAACAATTTTGAAGTTTTATCAAAGCAATACAATGCAAAAAAGGACCTAATTCTGAAAGTGGTATTTCTATCCACACAAGCCTATAATTTGATTGCAGATCTAGAAAGTAGACAAAAAATTAAGCACTTTCAAAAATAAATGGAACCTAAAAAATGTGTCCATATGAGCCCATACAGAGCCTTTGAAGTTGTAAAATGTAGGATTGAATAGATACATCAACCAAAAAATGAAAATTTTGACAAATTCATGCACCAAAACTAGGAAATAATAGCACCACTAAAAGGTTCAAGAAATTCTAGCCAAAATGAAAAAAAATCACACTTGATTTGGAGTCTGGATAACTAAGATATGACCTCTCAAAGTCAGATTGTTAAATCAAAATTGAAGATGGTGAGGGGTCTGATAAAAAAAAAAACTATGTTAAATTGACATTTAAATGATCATCATGGCAGTGCAATCTGGCCTATTGATGAAGGTCAAATGACTATCAAATTTAAGATCATGACTAGATGACATCCGTGAAAAAATGAGGCCTTGGGTGACATGGCAAGCCATTCATATGAACAACTGGTGTATGGAGCTAACGTGGCAGGCTAATGACATATCACTATATGGTTTGCTATGCTGGCATCTAACGTTTTAAGTGAGTTGGCAGTACATGTGGATGCTAAGTCACTTCTGGTATGGCTAATCTAATTGGGCTCTACATAGTAGTCTTGGCGTGAGTTGGTGGACTGTTACATGTCAGAAAACATGTGGCAGATGAGTGGCTGATGTGGCCACCTTGAATGGTGATTAGCAGAGCAAAAATAATTATTGGAAGTTTGGGGCCAACATCAGAAGTTTGTTGACAGAACAAAGAATGACTTGACAACTAGAAGAACATACTACATCAAGAAATGGAGGAAGACCGTTGATGATTATGTAATCGTTGGTGCTAGTTTTAGCACCAATGGGGGGTTGTGGGATTAATCCCACATGCACTCCGCTTTGGTGCTTTTAAATGTTTAAAAAAAGGGCACCATGATGATTGTGTTGGCTTTGAGGATGCCATATAATTTGAAGTTGCCAGTTTGAGTGAGTCGTTGCCTGATGTTGAAATGACCACTGTAGAATGTGTGATGCCATCAAAATGTGTTTGAATGTTAGAATTATGGATTCGGTTGGTTACTTAATGTGTAGTCCACTGCTGGTTGTAAATGTTTCTTTGTGGATGGAATATTCCACTATGGGGGCTAGGATTTGATGACCCTATTGCTACAAAAAAATTTATCTACAGTCCTAATAGGCCAAATTTTTTTCAAAAAAATAATCTTAGAGAAAATAAATATAGATTTAAAAATAAATTCCATAGATATAAGAAATGATCATATCAAATTCACAAATCCCACCTTTGGGTGCTAGTTTGGAAAAAAAATTTGCCTCAAATTTGACTAACCTAAAGTAGGCAAATTTATAGTCAAATTTCATCAAATCAATGTTCCAGACGTAATGGTGAGGTATGCTTTGGCTCTAGACACTCCCAATGACTGTGATACTCTAGATCTGAATTGAGGTCCTCTAAGAGGTGAAGCAAAAAAAATGGTTTCCAATGGCTATGTGAAGAGAAATTCCCTCAGCTCTGATACCATGTAAGAATTTTCCTTAGGGAAAAATCATCCAAGATCAAGGAACTCAAGCACTAACACAAAATGGACTAAAAAAGTATGATTAGAATAACAATATGAAATTGAATTGATGTGTTGTACATACACACTAGGAGTGCCTATTTATAAAGGCCTCTAGAATGCTTCTAGAATGTCTAGGAGTTAGTGAAGAGATAAGCTCAACAACTAAGCACACATCTACCAGAAGTGGATTATCCTCCACTATGCATGAATGTATGTGCATCAATGAGAGGATAAGGATAATAAGGTGTATCTCGTATAGAGATGTTGCAGACACCATGTGCTTAAATTAGATGCTAACTCCTACATTGTAGACACCATGTGCATAAAAGAGTTGCTAACTCTTGTGTTGTCAACAAAACAACTCATATGAGTATGCATACTCCTAGGTGTCCAACTAATAAATAGTAAAATAATGCATTAACCTAAGTAAACTTAAGTAAAGTATAAGTAGTAAATACTTATTTAGACCAATAGGAAGGATACGAAGGGAGAGCTAAAAGAGAGAATGATATGTTTTAATAAGGACAAGTAAAGATAGAATTATAGAGAGAGTTGAAGGGAATTTTAAAAATATTAATAATTATATCATTTTAAGAAATATATAAATAACAATAAAAATTATATTATATGAATGAACTACTCATTTCTACCATTTCAATTATAAGTTGAAATATTTAATTTAAAAATAATAATTGTTGATTACTTAATTCAAACTACCAAAATACCTAGTAAGTTTGAGGGGCAGTATTAGTTTTACAATTTATAAAATGGTATTAAAAAAATTAGAGCAAATTGTAAAATAGTAGCGAGTAAAACATAATGTAAACTTAAAGAAATAACATTTTACAATTGCCACAAATAAATATGAATGTAAAACTAATAAGAAATATATTTAAAATAAGAAATAAAAAATATTTAACTCTATATTTGAACTTTGTAAGAAAAAAGATTGTGATAATTAATTTTGATTAGACATTCGTTTTTGTCCTAAGAAAGTTGTGTGAGGTGGAAGATAAAATGATTATTTTTTTGAAAAATCTAATCAACTTGATACAAATGTGGAAAAGATAAAGTTGTAATTAATGCATTCATTAATTGCATGATAGAGTTGTTAGAAAATATTTTTATTTTTGTTGAAGAAAATTGAATCTTCTCCTTACCAAAAATAGCATGGCCTAATAGAATGAATAAAAAATGTGATTTACAAAATAATGAAAAATTAGAAAAAGATATAAATATTTGAATTTCCTTTTAATCATTTAAATTCTATGAGTTGATTGGTCAATTGAATTGAATGAAAGCATTAGTATTCCTACCTTTGGCAGGAACTAATAAATATATTCCTACCTTTGGCAGGAACTAATAAATAAATGAATAGTTATTTTATAATAACTAATACTACAGTACAACTAATCTCCACTATTCTTTTAAAAAAATCTTTACTAAATCTTTAGTGCACCCAAATTACTAGAATTTTATGTGAAGTTGTTTCCAATTAAGAGTAAAATTAGTACTTCACTTATGCCTATACTTTCTACCAAGCTTATGTGGGAACTTTATATTGAAAATTTATTCTTCTACAGCCGGGGAACATTTTACTCACAAATTATTTGTTGGTGGCTTAGAAATGGTTGTTTCATGATGGGAAACCCCTTTCTGCCATCGAAACGTGAAACGAGATTGTCCCATCATGTTTCTGGTAACTAAGGTGTAAAGTAAAGGACATAACCATTAGACATAGAATAGGTCAAGATTTTTATGTCAAAAAATCAAATTTAGAAAATATGTTATGTACTTTTTTATAAAGATAATTAACTTAAACATGTAATCTAATTATGAAATATTAGGAGCATACTATTATGAAAGCTTAATAAAAAACTCATTGCTACAATAATGAATGTGAAGCTTATTATGAAACTCATTATTATTAAAAAAGGCTCATTATCTTATAATACAAACAAGAGCTCACTGCTTTAAACTTTCATACTGAAACTCATTGCCAAAGTAGAAAGATAAGTAAATGAAAATATATTCTTCCTATTCTACAATTGATTTACAACACTAATTGCTACTACTATTGCCTCTTTTGCTTTATTGGTGTCACTGAGTTGTGCTCTATTGATCAATAAACTAGTTAACACCTTTCACTTGATTTGAACTTACTCTTGGTTTTTTTCAAAGCACCAAAAATCCTTATATACATGATAAAATCATTAAAGATTATGATAAGGTCAACAAACCAAAAAATATTACAAATAAGTTCCATGTGCACCAAATCAATAGAAAAATACAAATAAGACCAATGTCAGCAGAATAATAACCGAGGACCCAAATGGATAACTGATAATTTCTAAATACGTAAGTCCCATATAGTATGAAAAAATCCATATAGGTATAAGTAGTAAGTAAAAGACCCAAACTTGATATGTTAACAATAAATAAATATAGCATTCAAGCCTAAATCTAAAAGTGTGATCGATCCAGGAGAAAGACAAACCAAGAACATGTCATACATTTCCCAAGACCATATCCATAATAAGTGTAACAAATACCAAAGATTATTCAAATGTTGCAAAAGAGACTACCAACTTTCTAATTGTAATTAGATCTCCACACATTATAGAGAGATCCATATGCCACATCAAGTACCATGTAAACACCACATCTTGAAAATCAAGTGCTTGTTTGAATAGTGGGTATAACATCATCAAAATAGTACAAAATGCAATTTTTAGAATTGTGGAAATATGTCTAGAAAATTAATAAATATTAATTTTAAATTTAGTCAAGTAGATCAAAAGTTATTTAGAAAATGGTAGACATATATCTTTAAGAACTGTGAAGACACTGGTAAAGAAAATTAAAGTTTATTATGCTAATATTGTCAAAAAATAAAAAGCCTTATATGATTAGAAATCTTAGAAAACATATGAGAATATGGTGGTAACTTTACAATTACCCACTTCATGATGTGTAAACATGATGATGAGAAAGTTAAGAAATCATCTTGGAAGAACAAAAGATGTGCAATGGAAAAAAATGGAGGGAAAAGGGACTTCTAAGCCTTAGAGTAGTTGTCTAAACTGTAGTGCCTGCCCCTAGTATACATTTTCGAGTTACATTTCTGATATCATTGCCAAACTCTTTTAGGCCAATTTATGTTTGATGATTAGTATTATTATTCTAGAGATTGTCAGATGTTGTTTTACACTTAGTTTATTATATGATGAGATTACTTGGTACTCTATATTTCATGCATGTATGATGATTATTCAAATGTTTTCAGTTATCGATGATGATTAGTTAGATGGTTTATTATTCCATGTGTTTCTTATGGATACTTACCCCATACTGCATGTGTATGGTGTGCGTGTTTATTTTATTTATGTATGGTGTTTCTGATGTGGTTAAGGAAGGGAGTCGTAGTCACCTGCTAGTCGGGATCTACATGATGCACCACTTCCTGCCATTGTCTGTTTAGCTTAGAATATTATGTTTGTACATGCGTGAATTTTATGCAGGTTGCAGGTACCAGGTATCGACTTTCCTGAATTGTTAAGATGAGCGTACCCTATTGCATTGTCTCAATGGTAAGAGAGGGGAGATAAACTCTTAAGTCCAATTCCTAAACCCTTTAGCCAATTGTCCTAATTGATAATTAGGACAAGTATTTGAGTTAAGTACCATCTGAATGCATCAAATGATGTAATTTCGTGATTATAACCCTTTTTGTTTTGATTTAGTATATGCTTTTCTATGTAGGATTTTCGTATGTTGTTATATGAGTCCTTGATGTGTTTTCTATTAATTAAGTCTAATTAAAAAGATTAATTAATGATTTAATTTAATAGAGAATTATTATGATATCTTTAATATTTAATTAATTGAGAAATTAATTAAATAAAAGAACTAAATTTGGAGATTAAAGTTCAAAGATAAATTTAGAACAGGATAATATTTATTTAATTTAATAGTAATATAATTGGAGTTAATTTTTAAATAAATGCTAATTATTATTGTTAATTAAATTAATTAAATATATTATCAATTAAGCTTCTAAAATTAATTTAAAAAAAGTTGAAAGACATTAAATTATTAAAGGATTTTAGATCGCATGATCTAAGCAGGAATTCAAATTTGAGTAATAAATTAAAAGATTAAATTATAGAAATTAATAATGTTATTTTAATTTCTTAAAAGTGCACATAAGATTAAAGTAATAAATTAATTTAAAATAGAAGTCAAGTGGATTATTAAATAAAGTTATTTTATAATTCAACTTAATGTGCATGAACGATGAATGCAAAATAAAAGAAAAGATAATAAAGGTTAATTGGGGAGTTAACTGAGTTATGCAATGAGTCTTCTCGAGTGAACGCACAATTAGTGCCGCGATTTGAGGAGAATTTGCTTATCACAACTTTGGGGGTTCATTTTTGAGGGACACGTATTTGGACGGGAATTTTTGGGGAGACTACTTTTGGAAGCAAATTTCAGAAGGCTGGGACCAAGAAAGTTTTCCAAAGGAAGGTTATTGAGGGAAGTGAATTCTCTTACAGTTCTTGGAGATTGCATAATAGCATCAAGATCAGGTAGGGTCTTGTATTTTGATTATCGATTTATTATGCAATTATCCTTGCCTGTCTTCTTCGTGTCTGGGGTTTGTAAATCTGAATTCTCTATGATGAATGTTTAAACATTACAATATTGGAATTATGAGATGCTTGGCAATAAACTTCTGTATACATAAGATCTAAATGGGAAGGGTTGAATTTTAGACTGAAATTTTAAAATAGAAGTTCGAATTGACTATATTTCTATACCAATATAAAAAAAAGGGAGAGGAAATTTCTTTATATATATATATATATATATATATATATATATATATATTAAAGAGAAATTGATTTAGCATATTTATAAATTTTTATATATATTTTTATCCAAACAAATTTAAATTATAAAGAAAATTTTGATGAAACACGAATTCGTACTCTTCAAAAAAAAATAAAAAATAATAATTTAATATTTTAGTGGGGGGGAGGGATTTACCCCGTGCCCACCCCCACTGTCGGCATAGCCGATAGTACTTGTGTCACAGGTATTGCGACAGTAGGTATAGTGTACCTGTTGCCACAGGCCCTACGTCCGCAGGACTACGGTAGGCCGTCGGCTTGGAATAGCCGACGGTATTATATTTGCATGCTTTTTTTTAAATATATATATATATATATATATATATATATATTCACTTTTTGAAATTTGTATTATTGCAAAACAATTTTATTATTATTTATAATTTATAATTTATAAAATTATAATATATTTTAATTAATGATAGTTTTATCTTTTTTTAATATTTAATAAATAAATATTAAATGCATTTAACATAGTTTTTTAAATATTAATTTATTAATAATTTTGGTTTAATATTATTAAATTAACAATTAATGAATAGATTAAGATAAGTAGTAGAACAAGTAATTATTGATTAATTTAATTAAAATTAGTTTAATTAAATTAATTAATAATGAATATTAATTGACTAAATTATAGATTTGGATTATTGATCTAATGAAAGTTATTATAGAAATGGGTTAATCGTAAAGGGTAGTTGTGAAAACCTAGTTACTTGAATTCAACGTTAAACTGAAACATAAACCTTACCTTAACTCAATAATATACTTTCAAATCCAATCTCTGAGACTTTGATGTTGTCTTTGTGCTTTGAATGTTATGGGGTTGGTTTAGCATTGACCAGTTTAGGTTGTTACCAGAGGCTCGAGGTTGTGAATGTGATGTCATGATGATTTGGTCTCGATCTTTCTTAACCCGACCATGGTAATGTGATGAAGTGCTCTATGACATGATTGTGTTTACTATTTGTTATTACTTTCCAGTTTCCTTGTGTGAAGCTGAGATGTACGTATTTGAGATACTTGACTTAACCATTTTCGAGTCTCGATCAGTTATATTTGATAACCATTTTTGAGTCTCGATCAGTTATACTTGGATTGCTTTTCGGTTGCTTGAAAGGACTGAAGTGTTTGTTATGTTCTTGATGATGTCATGTGTTGACTTGACCATTTTGGAGTCTTCGATCAGTATTGTAATTTACTATTGGGATACTTTCTGGTTGCTTATTGGAGAACCATTGGATTTTGTGATCTATCATTGATGCCTTCAGTTGCTGATAGAGAATTGTCGTGATCATATGATTATTAATTGATGCTTATCTGTTGCTCATGAAGAACTGATGTAATTTTGTGGCTTATCTTTTATGATGTTTTTCAGTTGCTTGTATAGGACTGAGGTGGTTTTATTATGATTCTTTGATTTATGTTTTCATGAGCCTAGGGTAGGTTATCTATGTGTAGACTCGGGAAGTGGCTTGCAATGGGGGTCGGAGCCCTAAGAGGCTGCCTTGAGAAATCCATTGTAAGTCATTTTTAAATAAGTGAAAACATTTACACTAAATGAGAGAAAATGAACCTAACAAGATAATTGTATGTTCTCTCCCATGCCTTGAGTGCTAGTATAGACTAGGATGGGGTAGAGAGAACGCTTGGTTACGACCTTGCATTCCATAGTAGGCCTCGTCAGTACGAGAGGATACTAGTGGCCGCAGGATCAGTAGGGACCCGAGATTCCTAAGGGATTGCTCAGGTAACTTCTACGTGACTTTTGCGATGGCACTTTCCCGCTTGCATATTAGGTTTCCTACGTGTCTTGTGGTACCTCTGGGATTTAGATGTCGATCTTTTTAGGAACCCTTAAGTTAACATACTTATAGGATTTCCTGGACTTAGAGAGTATTTATGATTATAGGTTTTGTTATCCTATTTGGGACTTGAGACTATCTACTCAGCGCGGTGGGAGTGGACCATTTAGGTTCCACGCGGTCGGGTGGTAGTGCTTTTTACTCTTACCATTGAGATCCGTTCCATGGTCATCGTGGCTGGAGTTTTTGTGATTGGCATTTACCTTCACTATGTTCTTGGATTATTATGATGGATGGTTAGATTTTATGATAGATGTTTTATCATTATGGATGTATGGATGTATCAAGTATGGTGAATAGTTTTGTATATATCTTTACTGTACTTTGTATCATGGATTCGTGGAGGTTGATGTATTTCTATTTTTACATATGTATATTCTTTTAAGCCTTTCATACCCTGTGACTTGTACAATGGATGATTGAGCATTCTGAATTAATTTGCCAAGAGGCATTTAGAACAAATTAATAATATGGACATGGGACTTCTGATTATTCTTTCATATGTATGTGATAGTTGTTAGACTTAGAATTTAATTAAATTTAAACATGACTCAATGTCTTGGGATCTTTAAGAAATGTAACTTGCAATGTATGTTTGTCGATGATTACATGTTATTGCTTCCACTACTATGTGTTTGATGTGTATGTTATATTTTCTTACTTAAAAAAAAAAGTGTTTAGCAAACTTAGTGAAACTTTAGGTTAATTCTTTTGGATCCCTTGGCGGGGTGTTACATCTGTTATCAGAGCTCGAGTTTCTACATTGGGAGCTCTGGGTATATTGGAACGCCACTAGTGTTAACTAGTTGAACAAAAATGCAAACCTTAAACTGAAACTTGAAACTAGTTGAACTGAAACATTATGTAAACTATTAGTTACCTATTTTTCATACTTCAACACTTAGACTTCAAAACTGAAATTATAGGTAAACTGAAAATTGAAAATATCTTGTTTGCAAAACATGTGTCTTTTATCTATGTGTTTTAGTAGTATGTTTCATGGTTATTTTAGCATCTTGTGTCTTGGATATTATTGTAGGATGGTATCTGGGATGAGATCTTCCGTTAGAGGCCGTAGCCTTGGCTGTGGCAGAGGCCGTGGATGAGGCAGAGATATTAGTGTTCATGAGTCTATCCACGAGAGCCCCATTCAGGAAGAGAATAGGGAAGAGCATGTCAGTGAACATTAGGAAGAGAACCACGGAGAGGGACATGCCGACTCTGAGGAGGTTGATCTGAGGAAAATGATGTGAAACCTTATTGATCACTTACCTCCTATTCTTGAGCACGATAGAGCACACCAGGAAGGACATGAGCATAGACACAGATCTAGGAGTCCTCAGAGGGATCGACATAGATCCATAGTATCTTCTCAGATGAAGGATCTTCAGAGGTCCAAGATCCAGCCCTTTAATGGACAAGGTTCTGGGTATGTAGCTGAGCAGTGGCTTATTGCACTTGATAGGATTTTTTCTATGCAGGACTTTGATAGTAATGTCAAAGCGAGGTTTGCCATTACCAATCTAGAGTTATTTGGGGCCACCTGGTGGACTATTGAGGAGAAGAAGTTGGGCATTAACATGGGTAGTGTCACTTGGGAGATTTTCTTGGAGAGTTTTCATGAGCGATTCCTACCAGAGGAATGGAAGCAGCATAGAGCAGATGAGCTCCATAACCTGAGACAGTTCACTATGACCATTGTAGAGTATGAGCGCAAGTTCTATGAGCTCATGCCTTTTTCGAGATTTAGTGACAACCCAGCGCAGTTGGCACAACATTTCATTCGAGGCTTGAACAACCATTTTATTGGGGGTGTTAAGGTATTTGAGCCTAAGACCCTTAAGGATGCGGTACATTGAGCTATCCTGGTAGAGCAGAGTGTCAACTTTGGGCAAGGGGGTTTTGTGGGAGCACCTACTATAGCAGGATCTAAGGGCAACCACAACTCTGGTGGAATTAAGAAGCCTCCCTTCCCTAGGAGGAATCAGCATTCTCAGCACCAGCCTCAACAGCATAAGGGATTTTACCCTCAGGCATAGAGTGGTGGCGGTGGATCCAACTCTAGGATCAATCGCAATGCTCAACGTAATAAATAGAATTAGCAATCTTGGCCTGCATAGAGCAACCAGTCTTTTGCTAGCAGGGGTAGCCACCAGCGGTCGAATGCACCACCTATAGGGAGAGGATCTGCTAGAAGCACAGGATGTTATTCATGTGGACAGATTGGTCATATTGTAGTGTACTACCCACAGCGAGCATCTCAGTATTCAGGACCTAGGCCCGCAACATCTGAGCCTACAGTCAGAAATGTAGGTGGATCTCATAGAGTATTTGCAGTGGTGGATCACCGTTAGACAGACCTTCAGGGGACAGTAGTTGAGACTACAAGAGCTATCCGAGGTACACCTCTCTCTGTATTATTTGGTTCAGGTGCTACAGATTCTTTTATTTCTCCATCTCTAGTTGATAAGTGTAAGCTAGAGTCGGTTAAGCAAGATCATGGTTGGCAAGTGGAACTAGCCTCAGGCGCTAAAGTTTCCACAGATTTTGTAGTTCATAAGTGTGGACTTAGCATAGGAGGGTTTGAGACTTCCGTCGATTTTTGAGTTATTCCTCTTGGCTCCTACGATATGGTCTTAGGTATGGATTGGCTTGGCTCTCATAGGGCTAGTATAGACTGCAGAAAGAAGACCATTATGTGTCAGGATGACCAAGGGAAGGATGTTGAGATTGTGGGGATACCGAGGCCTATATCCCTATGGATGATCTCTGCTATGCAATTAAAGTGAAGCTTTCGTAAGGGATGTCAGGTATTTGCCGTTACGGTAAACGAGCTAGATGAAGAAGTCTCTACGAGGAAGACCCTAGATCACCCTATTTTATAGGAGTATGCTGATGTCTTTTCGAGTGAGATTCCAAGCATGCCTCCGAAGAGAGACATTGATTTTAGCATTGAGCTCACTCCAGGAGCCTTGAGAAACCCATTGTAAGTCATTTTTTAATAAGTGAAAACATTTACACTAAATGAGAGAAAATGAACCTAACAAGATAATTGTATGTTCTCTCCCATGCCTTGAGTGCTAGTACAGGCTAAGATGGGGTAGAGAGAACGCTTGGTTATGACCTTGCATTCCATAGTAGGCCTCGTCAGTACGAGAGGATACTAGTGGCCACAGGATCAGTAGGGACCCGAGATTCCTAAGGGATTGCTTGGGTAACTTCTACATGACTTTTGCGATGACACTTTCTCGCTTGCATATTAGGTTTCCTACATGTCTTGTGGTACCTCTAAGATTTAGATGTCGATCTTTTTAGGAACCCTTGAGTTAGCATACTTATAGGATTTCCTAGACTTAGAGAGTATTTATGATTATAGGTTTTGTTATCCTATTTGGGACTTGAGACTATCTCCTCAGCGCGGTGGGAGTGGACCATTTAGGTTCCACGCGGTTAGGTGGTAGTGCTTTTTAATCTTACCATTGAGATCCGTTCCGTGGTCATCGTGGCTGGAGTTTTCATGATTGGCATTTACCTTCACTATGTTCTTGGATTATTATGATGGATGGTTAGATTTTATGATAGATGTTTTATCATTATGGATGTATGGATGTATCAAGTATGGTGAATAGATTTGTATATATGTTTACTGTACTTTGTATCATGGATTCGTGGAGGTTGATGTATTTCTATTTTTACATATGTATATTCTTTTAAGCCTTTCATACCCTGTGACTTGTATAGTGGATGATTGAGCATTCCGAATTAATTTTCCAAGAGGCATTCGGAACAAATGTATAATATGGACATGGGACTTCTGATTATTCTTTCATATGTATGTGATAGTTGTTAGACTTAGAATTTAATTAAATTTAAACGTGACTCAACGTCTTGGGATCTTTAAGAAATGTAACTTGCAATGTATGTTTGTTGATGATTACATGTTATTGCTTCGGCTACTATGTGTTTGATGTGTATGTTATATTTTCTTACTTAAAAAAAAAAATGTTTAGCAAACTTAGTGAAACTTTAGGTTAATTCTTTTGGATCCCTTGGCGGGGCATTACATAAACTTCTTACCTAACCATAATGCGTAAGAGTTCCTTAGTTTAATAAACTCAAATAGGGTTTTGTAAGAGAAAAAGGTAGCTTACCTATATCCTCATAACCCCATACAAATTATGTAGAACCAAAAGCATATATTTTGGTTCTACATAACATAATCAGGTTTTGTAGAAAAAAAAATTGCATTCGTGTAAACTTAGCATACACTATATAGATATATATACTTACATGTATGATATGTGTATACATATATGCATATTTATTGATACATGTATATTGTCTATATATGTATGTCTCTTCATGTTCAAAATCTATCAACTTCCTCCATTATCATCTATGCCTAATTTGTAGCCTAATTATCCTCCTTGTTCTCTATCTCATTTCTCTTCCCTTCCATATTCTCTCTTTGGCTTATATGTCTACCTCATTTATCTCTCCATCTTCTTTTACTCTATCTCTCTCTCTCTCTCTCACACACACACACACACACACACACACACACACACACGCGCGCGCGCGAGTGTGCGTGCACACATACGCACACACACACACACACATCTATTCTCTTTATCTCTCTCCCCCTTCCTCCCTCCCCCCTCCCCTCCCTCTCTCCCTCCTCTCTCTCTCCCCCCTTCTTCCCCTTTTGGGTTTTTATTCTCATAGAATGTGTATGTGTTATGGATAATATTTTAATGGTGGTATCAAGTTTTTATAATGCAAATGCATTATTGGGAATAGCTATAATAATATACTCCCAATGACCTAGAAACCAATAATGCATATTGTTTGAAAGCTCCACTACTAGTTGGCATCAATTTGTAGGACATTAACAATTTGGTTTGTATTTTTTTGTCACTTTTACATTGAATTTATTTATTTGTGTTTTTTTTTCTTTTCTACTTTATATTATAATAAAATGACACTCATTTTTCATTTTCTTTCTATTTGACTATGGATACTCATGATGATGCTATGTGTGGGACCCAATATTAACAATGGGAAATAACAAAAGAGGAATAAATGAACAATGAGAGGCAATGAATATGAGACAAAGGGAGTGTATGAGGAGTTTACATGGAGGTATGTTATCTAATACACCTAATTAAAATGATGAACATGCACCAATACAAATTGTCATGATAAAGGTACCTAATGTACCAAATCAAAATGATCAACATACACCAATTCAAATGGAAATGATGATTGCACCTAATGAATGCAATGAACATACTTTGTTTGAAATCAATGTGATGAATGGACATAATGAGTTTGACGAAAATACACCACTTCAATTTGATGTGATTAATGAACATAACACACCTAATGAGAACCGAGACCATGCACATATCTTAGCACCTCCTAGAATTCATCATAGAAAACCAATGTTTCTAATTGATATTGATGAAAATATTCTGAATTCAATGCATGATAAAATTTCCAAAAGAACTTGTAGGAGAATGGTTAAAATAATTTGTGCAATGTCCCCAATATTAGGGTTAGTTTGGGACTATACTGACTATAAAGAAATTGGCTTGTTCATAATAAATCTAATGCAATATATGATATCTTTAATAAATTGTTCAATTTTAAATGATTAACATTTGTAATGAATGTTCTCCACCAAGTTATTGGATAATGTTAGACTAAAGTGTAAATTTAGTTTAATTTATTAAATTACCTTTACTCCATTCTTAAGATTTCAATTTATTCACCTTGCATTTCTATTTAATAATTAATTAATAATTACTAAATGCCATTTACCTCTTAGGCTTTCCCTTTTTGCTTTTCAATTTCTTTCTATACAATTGATCTTTTGTAATTATCTCTCTTTCTTTTCATTTTTGAGAATACAATTTGCATATTTTCAAAGCAAAATTGTTGCCTCTTCTTGTCTTTTTCTTCTCCTTGATAAGTTCTTGCATGTAGTTATTCTTCGGGCTTTGTAGATTTGTATTGCTCAAATCCTTCATGGTATTAGAGTCAATTTTTTGTGTAACTTGTTTAGTATTTAGAGAAAAAGAAGAACAAGGGTTTGATAGAATAGATATGATGTTTTTGGGTTTTTTTCCTAAAGACAAGGGGGTCTCTGATTTTTGAAGCACTTTGATGCCAAAAAAACCTCATGGTTGGATTGAAGAGGTGTCAAAACCCCTATTTTCACACAATGTTTGTTGATTTTGGACAATACTGACCTAGGAGGCAAAATTGTTTTGCATACCAGAGCCATATGACCTCTAGCACACAAATTGAGACATATTTTAGAAAAACTTCAAAAAATACAAAAAGCACTCTCCAAGCATGATGCAGTTACAAAACTATAACAATTTGGTTTAAACTATGCGATATTTTTTAAAACACTACCACGATTGTTGGAAACCATCATCGATGGTTTTAAACTCTCGGTGGCCACCCAAATATCATTGCCACTCTAATTGAGTCACCACTGCCTACCTCTAGCAATGCCACCCTTCAACCACCACTGTACCACCAAAGCACCACCACCACACCACCGTGGTAGTGAAGTTTTATTTATTTACTTTTAAAATTTTTCTTTTATTCTTCTTTCGGGGCCTTGTTTTTTTTTTTGCAATATATTGAGCATATGGGGTTTTTTTTGATTCGAAAGAAGCACCGAAATTATAGTTTAGAGATAGAGACAATGGTGTAGGTATTTTTGGATTTTTTTCTAATTTGGTACCTTTTTTTACACTTGAAGTTCATTGATGTCTTCCATCTTTTGGGGGGTGTAACTTGTTCATTATCATTCCACTTTTTTATCTAGAAAAAGCATCAAAAAGATTTTCTCAAGAACTTTCTAGATTCCTTATCATTTCACCAATATTGTTCTAGGTATTTTTTATTCAAATATGAAGCTTTTAGCTCTTTTCTTGAATACACATTCTTTTTGTAAGCTGGGGTTTGGATTTTGCATTGTGGCAGGTATTTTTATATTACTTTCTATTATAATATCAGCATATCATAAAACTTCAAAAATCCCTTCTAAAACAATGGCAGAGACCTCTTCTTCTCTAGTACTTCTAAACCAAACAATTATCATACATGGAAATCCCATGTGTAGTGACTTCTCCATTCAAAGGGTTTGTGGTCTTGTCTAGATATAGTGTAGCCATTTTTTTAGAGTCAATACTAGACTTTGTAGTATAAGAATAAGATGGATGAAGCCATGATGTTGATTTCTTTGAGTGTTTTAGATAATTTATAGTTTTATCTTGATGAGTGTTTCACTCCTCAAGAAATGTGGGACAAGTTTAATGACTTGTTTGGCACCATCAATGAGTTTAGAGCACTTTAGATTGAGACAAAGTTTACTTCTATTGTACCTGATGTTTTTACCTCTATTGAGGACTTTTGTATGAGGTTCAAATAGTAGAGGAATTTGTTAATGTAGGGATGTAGGAAAGATAAGACAAATAAGAAGTGCATCTACCTAATTCTCTCCAAGATTTGAGGAAACTTTCAAATTTTCTCTTCTACCTTCAATTCCACTATGGATGCCTTGGGTCCCAGATTTGTTATGCCCAATATTGAGGTCTTTTGTGATCACTTGACTAGAGAGCAGTCCAAGCTTACATAGATGGATATTGTCACTAGATCAAAGACACAAGAATTGGTTGCTCAAACATCTATAGGAAAGTCAAAGTAGAAATGAAAGCACAAGACATATTCAGTAGGTAATGAGAGTTTCTCCAAGCCTACTCCTAAATTAGATGCTCAAAAACCCTCTCACAAGGGTAAATCTTCTAAATCTAGCAAGTCTTCCTCCAAGACTAAGAAGTACATAGGTGATCCTTACAGTTTTTGCGGCAAGGAAGGACATCCATTTTCTAGGTGTTAAAAATGTCTTGAGGCTTTAGAAGAGGCCATGTAGCAACATAGTATTGCTTCTCTGAAGCCACCACCACCTCCTTCAAGGAAAGGACATGCTCTTTCTATACAAGCATTATCATCTACAACTAGTTGGATTTTTGATTCCAGAGCTTCCCACCATATGACACACTCACTTAATTTGGTTACCTCACTTTCTCAGAGTGTTACTACATAGATTGCAAGTTATTCTTGGATCATTATCCACCAAGTGCACTTGGATCATATCATGACATTCATAATGAACTATTTGAAGCATGAATGTTGATGATATTCCTATGGGGGAGTATTATAGAAACATGATTAAATCATTATCATGATGATATGTCATATTCATGATTGTATTTGTCATTGATGTCAACATAACAGTTTTCTAAGGTATCTAACATAAGAACAACGATAAAGATCAAGTTAGTACAAATAGATCATTGAGTACTTTTAGTAGAGAGGTTAAAAGGATATTATACTATGTGTCTAGTATATGTAGCTAACCTTGGAAGCATAAGATATTAAGTCTAGAAGTAGTTATGAAAGTTTTAGTGAAGATTGTTCTGAGATAAAGTTCATAGAGGCATGTTCTAGTAAAATTGTTATATCTCTTAGTAGAGTTGTTATTCTGAGAATCCAAAGTTAAAGATGTGAAGAAGATATGTTGTTGATGACTTGGCTAAGCTCGCTCATCATAATGTTATGTGTACAAAAGGTTATTTAAGTTGCAAAGTGAAAGATTAATGTTATCACTAAATGTAATGTGTTCTTAATGTGGTCCTATAATAATTAATTGAGAAGGCGTAGTAGCCAACTTAGGGAATTGTTTTATGGATTTGATATAAAGGAAGGACATTTTCCTTGATCATGTATGATGGATGTATAGAGAAATGTGAATGATTGTAAGCAACACAAAGAGAAGAATGTGAAGATAAGCAGAGCAGAGTGAAGGTGAAGGAAACTTCATTGCTAAGGTTTTATTGTGTGATCCAAAGTTGGATACATGGATATGAGGTTCATGACCTAGTGTACAAGGTCTGACAGTGATTGGTTCAGTTGACAAAACATAGGAAAGAAGTTAAAGTATAGTACATATAATTATTCTGCAAGGAATAGTTGATAGATAATTTGGACAATGAGTTCAGTGGTCTTGCCTCATAAGATTTTTGGACAGTGGATAGTAGGTCCTTCTATGTTCCACAATTCCTAATAGGGTTGACACAACTCCTAATAGGGTTGAAATCTTCTAATAGGGACTCAAAGTATCCTAACAAGGACTCATATGTACTAAATGTTGTAATAGACTCCTAATAGGGTCCATCCTGTAACAAGGAATGCTTATATTAGTACATCATCTTGTGGGCATCATTCCCACTAGGGTTTTCCCTTTGATCAAGGGTTTCCCTAGTTAAAAAATCTAGTGTAATTGTCTATGTGCATCTTGTTATGGTTGTTGTTTACTTTGGTTGAATAGATAAGATTATTTAAGGTTGATAAATGTTTAATTATTGGATAACTGATTCACCCACCTCCCCCTTAATTATCTTGGTGGACTATTGTTTCTAACATGAATTTCCTCCACCAAGCTATGCTTAGATCATATCCTAACATTCATAATAAATGTCCCTCATCAAGCTATGGTTGGATTGTATCTTGGAAATCATAATGAATGACCTTCACCAAGTTTTACTTGGATCATTATGCCTTTATTTTATTATTCAATTTACAAGAAAAATAATTATTTATGTTGTCTGGAAATTGTACCCACTCTTGTGGACTTCTTGTCATGCCATTCTTGCATGTAGGATGTGTATGCAACAATTGGTGGGGGTTTTTTTTGCTCCTATTCCACAATATATTTTTCCTCATATGTGCATCTCTTTAAATATGTGGTGGGTCTGCCACTCC